>JAOANR010000003.1:2079037-2692611 GCA_030278955.1 Hygrophila difformis
TTATAATTAATGTATGTGATTTAACTACTATTATTAACAGATTTATATAATCAATGCAATTTCTATAATTTTGGCATATCTCTATCATTTCCCTATTTTCAAAAATTGTGCCCTATTTGTCATCCCCTCCACCCGCCGCCTACTCTTCTTCACTATTTCTCAGCCATCATTGTCCCCTCACCCGCCTCATTCTTGCACCCAAAAATAAAAAAAAAAAACATACATAAAAAACAGACGGGGAGAACTAACTTACCAGGGATGGAGTCGATGGCGGATTGCAGCAACGACGGAGACGTCACGGGAGAGGCACGGAGGGAGAGATGCTTTGACAGATCGGCGGTGGACGGACTGCGCAAGCGGTGAAGTCTGGGCAGTAGAGGCGGCGTTGGGTTTGGGAGTTCTTCACAAAACATGGTAGTTTTTTGTGGCTTGTCTTGTGTTGAATGTTGGAATAAACCCTCTTCATTTTGGAATGAGATGGATTGTGAAATGAAGCTGGGATGGAATTGGAGATACAATTGATGTAATGAGGTTGTGTTCAGTTTGAATGAAAGGGAATTGTGAATGAAGGTGTGCTAGTTTATTCTATCATCATGTGCTAGATTGCTTGCTATTTTGTGATGATCCACCTAGATCTTGCCGTAACAGAGTGCCCACGGGGGAGGCGGAGGAGGTGGTGGGAGAGGTACGATAGTGTAGATATGATGGAATCAATTGTTTGTTGTGCTGGTTGTTTTCTCATCCTGTGCTAGTTTGATTATCATCTTGTGTTCGACTTTTTCTGGATTATTCAGAGATAGGAATACCATCGGTGATTATGTATACATTTTTTTTGAATTGTGGATTTCTGTGATCAGTTGAATGTTAGAATTTTTGGTATGTAAATTCATTGCTTTTTTTTTATATAGAATTAAAGATGGAAAAGTGAATATTTATTACCATTAATATTGGAGTCACATGAATGGTAACTTTCTCCTAACATTCCAACTAGCACAATGAATGCTTTAAATCATCACGTTCAGCTCCAGCTGAATATTTGCTATTCAGCAAGCTAACTGGACCGTAAACAAACTAAACGGGTATATATATAATATGTCTAATTAATTTAGCATAGTGGTAAGTGCGTTCGCTTCGTAAGCGAAAGGTCGCGAGTTCGATCCTCGCCGGGGGCTCTTGCTATTTTTGTTCACCAAAAAAAAAAAAATTGCCTCCGATCGTTATGTAATAATGGAGACATTTCTTCCACGAAGTAATTGTGCTTTCCTCTTTCCCTTCTCCTTCCTCTATTCATTCTGTTTCTTCATTGTAGGAATTGAAATCAGCAATCAGCGACGCCACATTCTTTAGGGAAGTTTAAATTAGCAATAAGTGAACGGGAAATAAAAACCCTAATTTCACATCCTCACGCGCACACACACTGAGGTAAATGGCAAATGAGAGCTACAATACACACCTCACGCGCACACACGCCTTGCGACATGAATGCTTTGAAGCTTTGTATTTTCCACTCTTAACAGTGTAAGAGATCAGAAAAGGCGGAGAATGAGAAGCAATGGCAGCTCCAAAAAAAAATGTGCAATATCCCCCGCGGTTGTGTGAGTATTTTCCATTATTGACGCCTTCCTCTTCGAGCATCCTGACGACCCTCTCGCCTCACCCCCGATCTCACGTGCCATTTTTGCTCTTCACTTCTTCCACCTCCCAACTAATTTATTCTGATCACCACAAATCTTGATGAATATCTTGGCGAGTCCTCAGATAGGGACATGCTTTCTCACCAAGAATGTAAAATTTATGTTTTTATTTTAGGTGAATAAAAATTAATGTTGTTGTATGTATGTGATTATATTTTTTTCTTTATTTCTTTTTGGTTCTTGGGAGAATGTGAGTTTGATTTCAGAATTCATATTATGGGATGGGACATGAATAAGAAAAAAAAAAGAGAAATTAAATTTGGTTAAGGGAATAAATAAATGAGAAATGATAATATATATATGTGTTCTTTTGGTTTCAAGAACTGACAATTGATGTTAGGTAACACAGAAGGGACTCGATCAGTGTGGGATGTTAAGAATGGATAGTTATTGTATAGTTAAATTATTGGGTATTTTACATTTTTTGCTATTAGATGGGAATTTGTATTTCGAGAAATGTAAACAATTAAATTGATTTCGAAAAAAGTTGGATAATAAAAGTACTTAGAATTTTATATCTAGCACATAGTATAAACCAACATATATAGGTAAAAATTAGTACTTACATTAACATAAATCTCACAAATAAACCAACTTATTTATTTAAATAAAATCATCATATATATAATATAAAACAAGTACACATATCATATAAACTCAGCACATACATCAGTAAAAAAAAATAGCACATATATTACTAAAAATCTCATAGACATTAAATAAACCTATCTTGCTCATTTAAATAAAACAATTTCACTGATTTAAATAAAATCATCACAAATATAATATTAAATAAACACACACTCATTAAACCTAACACATATACGGGTAAAATCTCATCAGAAAAATCACACTTGAAATAAAATCAATTTATTCATTTATATGTGACCATCACATCTGAAATACAAAACAAGGACACATATTGTATAAACTCAGTACACACACACACACACATATATATATATATAATATATATATATATATATATCGTGCCACAGACATATATATGACAATATTAATTATTTTAGTGATGAATTATCATTTTATGATAGGTATTAATTATTCATCAATTTCAATTTTTAATACGGGTAAAGTATATTTTTACTCATATAAATATTTGTATTACAAAAGTGGTAATTTTCTAACTTGTGCTAAGCCACTGGCCAACGTGTGCTGCTGCTACAGCTTGTATGTGATGGGTGTTCACAAAAATACATTTTTTGCAATACAGATATGTAGCCGGCATCTGTGACTTATTCTTCTTCTTAATCATAGGTTTGGGGAATAAATAAATGAGAAATGATAATATGAGTGTTCTTTGGATTTCAATAATTGATAATTGATGTTTAGGTGAGAACGGAGGGACTCAATTAGTTTGAATTAATGTTAGGAATGGATAATTACAGCATAGTTGAATTATGGCAATGAATCATGTCAAATTATTACTTAATTGGCAGTTTCATATCATTCCTTAATTGGTGATATATTAAGTTGGAAAGTCAATATCTCCATTCCTTTTCCTTAATTACATCCACCCTATGAATATTAACTTTTGGACTACGTAACAGTCTAGCACATTACAGGCAACCAAACAGCAACTTCAGCAAGGGCTGAACATTCAAAGTTCAGCCCCTAACCCAACCCATTATTAGCTTGTTGAAATATATATATATATATATATATATATATATATATATATATATAAAAGAATAGGCTGCTGAACCGCCTATTCAAAGTTCACCCTATACATATATATATATGTGATCGATGCTGCTGCGTGTATATATATATATATATATGCACAGCATCGATCACACGGCAAAAACATCTAAAGAAGACGACACCTACAGACTACAGATCCAATCCAAATAGGGAAAGCATGCACAAACCCTAATTAATAAATCACGGCAAGGCATAATAGTATAAGGGTAGACTGGTAGTACGTAGTACTGTAGGACTGTAGGTTGCACATGGAAATGGGACGAGCTATGAGTATTATTACTGGCTTACCAACTTACCTATATATAGTATGTTGCACATTTATTATGTTTTTTAATAAGTAAATTATACTATTCCATATATACTAGTACTATATTTAAATACATGCAATATATTTATTGCATACTATTACGATCGAGTATCGACACCTATACACTATTCTTTGTACTGTACATGTATCGTGTCCCCCTGTTTAATTTATAGTGTAGCCTATTACTCCATCCGCCCCGCTCATCTTGTCATTGATTTTTTTGCACTGTTTATTATTTAATTTAACTTTGATTCAATTTTATTATAAGTATATATTTTTTTATAAAAAATAATCGAGTTGAGTATTGTTAGAATCGTATGATTATGTAGTATATTAGAATATATATTTTACATAATTTTTTATCGTATATATTTTGATATATTAACGATTGAAAAAGTGCATTAAATTATGTACAGAATTTGTTAGAATGTTAAACTTAATTTTGTAATAGATAATTCTAGAAGAAGACTTTAAGATAATAGTATGAAAATTCTAGAAGAATAAAGAGGAAGAGAATATGATAGAAATTGATAGAGAATTCTAGAGATGTGTAGGAATGATCAAGAAAATATTTAAGAATTATTGTAATGTAATATTTGCTAGATTTATCTAGAATTATCCATGCCTAGTATAAATAGGTGATGGCATGGATCATTTTGTAACAAAAAAAAAAAAAAAAAAAACACAACAAGAAGAACAAGTGAGTTGAGTTGTAATAAAACTTTCTCAAGCATCCTTCTCTTCTTTCAAACCTTTCAAGCTCCATATTAACACTTAGCCTCTAACCTCTCAATATAAAACCATACGTCCACAAATATTTACACACCAAAATATCCCTTCCTCCATATTTTTATCCTCCAACAAAGTGGTATCAGAGCCATAAGGTCCTCCTCCTGTGAAAGATGGCTAACAACCTACAATCTTTCCAAGTCCCTTTACTTAATAAGATCAACTTTGATAATTGGAGTATCAAGATGAAGGCACTTTTAGGTGCTCATGATGTTTGGGAGATTGTAGAGAGTGGTTACGAACAACCACAAGATGAGGCATCACTATCCCAACAACAAAAGGATCGGCTACGAGATGTAAAGAAGAGGGACAAGAAGGCTCTCTATCTCATCTACCAAGCATTGGGAGAAGATGATTTTGAGAAGATCTCAAGTGCAACCACCGCTAAGGAAGCATGGGAGAAGCTTCAAGTATCATGCAAAGGAGCCGATCAAGTTAAGAAGGTACGCCTCCAAACTTTGCGTGGTGAATTTGAGTCCCTACAAATGAAAGAGTCCGAGTCCGTTTCGGATTATTTTACTAGAGTTTTGACGGTATCAAACCAAATGAAAAGAAATGGTGAAAAATTGGAGGATGTTAGAATAATGGAAAAGATATTGCGTTCACTAACTCCCAAATTTGAGCATATTGTGGTGACTATTGAAGAAACTAAAAATTTGGAGGAGATGACTATTGATCTCTTGATGGGGTCACTACAAGCATATGAAGAAAAACATAAAAGAAAGCAAGACATAGTTGAGCAATTATTAAAATTGCAAGTGAGGCCAAAACAGAATGATGAAGGCCCAAGTGATGATCGTTTTGGGAGAGGTTGTGGACAAAGTCGAGAACGTGGACGTGGACGAGGAAGAGGACGAGGACAAGCAAGAGGGGGCTATGCAAATAGTGGAGAAAGAAAAGAATTTGGTCATGGAAGGAGTAACCTGAAGTCGAGGTATGATAAATCTTCTATAAAATGCTATAATTGTAATAGATTTGGGCATTATGCTTCCGAGTGTTGGAAAGAAAAACAAAAGGTTCAAGAGAAGGCCAACTTCGTTGAGAGCAAGAAGGAAGAAAATGCAAGTGTGCTCTTGGCATACAAAGGAGAAAATGAAAGGCAAGATGATACTTGGTACCTCGATACGGGAGCAAGCAACCACATGTGCGGCAAAAGGAGCATGTTCGTGGAGTTGGATGAATCGGTAAGTGCCAATGTCTCCTTTGGTGATGAATCAAAAATTCCATTTCAAGGAAAAGGAAAAATTTTGATTCGCTTAAAAAATGGTGGTCATGATTTCATCTCGAATGTCTATTATGTGCCCAACATGAAAAATAATATATTGAGTTTGGGACAACTCTTAGAGAAAGGTTATGATATTCACTTGAAGGATTATAACCTTTCAATAAGAGATAAGGAAAATAATTTGATAGCGAAGGTGCCAATGTCGAAGAATAGGATGTTTCTACTAAATATTCGGAATGATGTAGCAAAATGCCTTAAAGCTTGCGTTAAGGATAAGTCTTGGTTATGGCATCTACGGTTTGGGCACTTAAATTTTGGAGGATTAGAGTTGTTATCAAGGAAGGAAATGGTAAGAGGATTACCATCCATCAAGCATCCCGACCAACTATGCGAAGGATGTATACTTGGGAAGCAAGCTAGAAGGCCATTCCCAAAGGAGTCAACCTCGCGAGCTAAAAAGCCGTTGGAGTTAATCCACGCCGATGTTTGTGGACCGATCAAGCCAAGTTCTCTAGGTAACAACAATTATTTCCTGCTCTTCATTGATGATTTCTCTAGAAAAACATGGGTGTATTTCTTGAAGCATAAATCAGAAGTATTTGAAGCCTTCAAGAAATTTAAAGCTGCCGTTGAAAAGGAGAGCGGACTAGAAATCAAATCCATGAGAACCGACCGAGGTGGTGAATTCACATCCAATGAGTTCATGGCGTATTGTGAAGCAAACGGGATCCGGAGGCCTCTCACTGTTCCAAGATCTCCTCAACAAAATGGTGTAGCAGAGAGGAAGAATAGAACCATAGTGGAGATGGCGCGCAGCATGTTGAAGACGAAGAATCTTCCAAAAGAATTTTGGGCAGAAGCAGTGGCATGCGCGGTGTACCTATCCAATCGATCTCCAACTCGAAGTGTATGGGGAAAGACTCCACAAGAAGCATGGAGTGGGAGAAAGCCCGGAATCGCTCATCTAAGAGTATTCGGGAGCAAAGCATATGCTCACGTGGCAGACGAGACAAGAAGAAAGCTCGACGACAAGAGTGAGCCATACATATTCATCGGGTATGACTCTAACTCTAAAGGCTACAAGTTATTTAATCCTGATACAAAGAAAACTGTCATAAGTCGAGATGTGGAGTTTGATGAGGAAGGAGCATGGGATTTTGGATCCAACATCAATAATTACAATTTCATTATTCCACAACTCGGAGACCAAGAAGAAGTTGAGCAAGTAGAAGAAGTTCAGGAAGAGCCAGTGACTCCACCTGCTTCACCAACGCAAGAAGCTGGAGACTCGCCACCATCGTTTTTGAATGAGAGAACTACATCACGAGTGAGGAGCCTCAATGAGATCTATGATGACACTGAAAGGTTAGAAGATCTCACACTTTTCTGCTTATTTGCTGATTGTGAACCATTAACCTTTGATGAGGCAGCACAAAGCAAAAAGTGGAGAAAGGCAATGGATGAGGAGATCAAATCCATAGAGAAGAATAATACATGGGAGCTAGCAACATTGCCAAGAAATCACAAAGCAATTGGAGTCAAATGGGTGTTTAAGGCAAAAAAGAACTCTAAGGGAGAAATTGAGAGATACAAAGCAAGGCTCGTTGCTAAAGGATATAGTCAAAGAGCCGGAATTGACTATGATGAGGTATTTGCTCCCGTGGCTCGCCTTGAAACTATAAGACTAATAATTTCTCTTGCAGCCCAGAATAGATGGAAAATCTACCAGATGGATGTCAAGTCAGCCTTCTTGAATGGAGTGATTGACAAAGAGATCTACATCAAGCAGCCACCAGGCTATGAGGTGAAAGGGCAAGAAGACAAAGTCTTGAAGTTGAAAAAAGCTCTATACGGGTTAAAGCAAGCACCAAGGGCATGGAACAGCAGAATTGACAAGTATTTGGAGGATAATGGTTTCACAAAATGCCCACATGAGCATGCCCTTTACGTCAAAGTTAAAGGTGATGATATCTTAATTGTTTGTTTGTATGTAGACGATCTTATCTTCACCGGAAACAACCCAAAGTTGTTTGAAGAATTCAAGAAGGCTATGACCAAAGAATTTGATATGACTGACATCGGGCTGATGGCGTACTACCTCGGTGTGGAGGTTAAGCAACTTGAGCATGGAGTCTTCCTTGCACAAGAAGGCTATACGAAGGAGATTCTTAAGAAGTTCAAGATGGAGAACTGCAAGCCAACAAACACTCCAATGGTCAGTGGAAATAAATTATCCAAGCATGATGAAGGAGAAAAGATAGATCCAACAATGTTCAAGAGCTTGGTTGGAAGCTTAAGTGATAGCGATTGGGCTGGAGACAATGATGATCGAAAGAGTACAAGTGGGTTCGTATTCTTCATGGGAGGTACTGCATTCACTTGGATGTCAAAGAAGCAACCAATTGTGACATTATCTACGTGTGAAGCTGAGTATGTAGCTGCCACTTCAAGTGTTTGTCATGCTATCTGGCTAAGGAGTTTATTAAAAGAGCTTGGATGGCCACAAGAGGAGCCCACAAGGATTTATGTGGACAATAAGTCAGCGATTGCATTAGCAAAGAATCCAGTATTTCATAATCGGAGTAAGCACATCGACACTCGGTTCCACTACATTAGAGACTGCATTGCGAAGAAAGAAGTCCAAGTGGAGTATGTGAAGTCAAAAGATCAAGTCGCCGACATTTTCACTAAACCCCTCAAGTATGAAGTGTTTGCAAGACTCAGGAGCTCGCTTGGAATGCAAAATCAAGTTTAAGAGGGGGTGTTAGAATGTTAAACTTAATTTTGTAATAGATAATTCTAGAAGAAGACTTTAAGATAATAGTATGAAAATTCTAGAAGAATAAAGAGGAAGAGAATATGATAGAAATTGATAGAGAATTCTAGAGATGTGTAGGAATGATCAAGAAAATATTTAAGAATTATTGTAATGTAATATTTGCTAGATTTATCTAGAATTATCCATGCCTAGTATAAATAGGTGATGGCATGGATCATTTTGTAACAAAAAAAAAAAAAAAAAAACACAACAAGAAGAACAAGTGAGTTGAGTTGTAATAAAACTTTCTCAAGCATCCTTCTCTTCTTTCAAACCTTTCAAGCTCCATATTAACACTTAGCCTCTAACCTCTCAATATAAAACCATACGTCCACAAATATTTACACACCAAAATATCCCTTCCTCCATATTTTTATCCTCCAACAGAATTTAATCAACATAAGTTAAATGGAACATATGGAGTATTATTTATTGGTACAGTACTGTTCTTGATGTGTTGCATGCCCTACTACTCCCTCTATTATACCCTACCTATCTTTAATTTTATACCTTATTCATCCACACAATCATTTCGTTTTTATTTTATTTTACTTATTGAATGAATTTTTTGATGTTGGAGTGGGATTTCGGTTTGGTTAAATAATTGCTTGAATATTGTTCTTTTGTAGGTTTTATTTTATAAACATATTTGCACGTTTTCGAGATAAATGTATATGTATTATATTGTTGAATGCATTTGATTCGCTTTTGGTGATTTAATTATTGGTTTTACTTAGCTTGTTTAAAAACCAAAATTAAAACTTTGTGTAATTGTGTTTTACATGCTTACTTGTAAATTCAAATTTAATAATTGGCCATTGGAAAGGCAACAATTAATAGTGTGTGGGTTTGAATTTTTAGGAGTATGGTTGCGTTAAACTAACCATTCACATTACCCTTTTTTTAAATAAATAATAATAATAATAATAATAATAGATTTTTTAATAAAATAAATTAAATATAATTTTATTATTTTAAAATTTAGATAAATGTAATGAAAGTTGAGGTAGGATCCATGGCCATTTTTGTATTCATAGTATTGAATGCAAAGATACAAAAATAGTTAAGGAGTAGTTGAAGGCTAAAACATAACCAAAAATTGGGCAGAGGGGTAGTCACCGCCGACCGCCCATTAAATTACCATATACATTTCCTGTGTGCGCGAAAGTAAGATTTGGATTTAGAAAATTACTAAAGTATTAGAAGTAGTATTTTGGGAATGTTTGGGAGCCGTCGGATCTGCTAGCGGATAGCGGATTCGGAGAGCGAAAATTGTCTCACAATCTGCTCTCCAAATATGCTATCTGCTAGCAGATCTGCTCCCAAACATCCACTTTGTATGTGTTGAATTGAGTGCTTTGTATATGTGCTGAATGCTTTTATACAGCTCAAACGTCATTAAATACCCAGCACACACTTCGTCGGGTCAACACCTGCTGATATGTCACTAATTCAGCACCATATCCAAACCCGTGAGAGTTAGCATGTTTATGTTTATTGCATAAGAATATGTGGTATTATTATTATTATTTTATGTAGAAGGAATTAGTAATTTGATCTTATATAGATTTTTAAAATATTTATGTCTTTTCCCTCGTATATAAATAGTTGTGGGTGAAGACTTGCCTAAGTGCACAAATTCATATCTCATGACCTTGTGATTATATCGAATATATATAAAAGAAATTTAATTTAGTTTTGAAATAGGTTTAATCAACCATTTAAAAAGCTTAAAATTTTGTTTATTTAAATAAATAGGTCAGGCATATGATTAAGATGGCCCATCAAAATAATAGGTCACGCTAGATCCTTAAAAAATCGACAAAGTCCTAGACCGTTTAAGTCTAAACCTAGCCCAACCTAAATTATTTCCACGCCTATTGACATTCATAAATAAAAAAACAATAAAAAAAAAAATAAGTACATAACATGTAACCATATATATACACACATCATACATTACGTACTTAGCCTATTTACTACCTACAATCTGCCAAAACTTGGTTACCTTACCAGTTACCTCCCTCTTGTAATTTTGTCAACCAATTCATTTATTTTATTTTACTATTATTATTTCCTATTAATAAAGTACCCTTCATTTAATTTTAACTCTCATTTCTCAACCATCCCATCCCATTATTCCCATGAATCCTTTTGCTCCTTTTTTCTCCTCCCCCTCCGTCCCCCCCAATCCATTCATTATAAATACACCCTTTTTTTCAGTTCAAGTTTCTCACTGCTCCTATTTTATTTTTCATGTATCGTTACATTGTTGTTTCTTCATAATTTTCATTTAAATTCTTCATATACCAAAAACTCACACACACATCCTTCTTTTTTCTTTTTTTTTTTCTTATTGAGGAGCGAGGAAAAAGAAACAATAATGTTTAGGCTGATCACGGGAATAGCAGGCCCGAGTGGGTTTGGATCGGCATCGACGGCGGAGGATGTCACAGAGGGGATTGACGCCTCCAATCTTACGGCCATTATTACAGGTAGGGTTTTTTGTTTTTTTTTTTTTTGATTTCTTCACCTTATTATACTTATATATATAGTTGAATGTACCGGCCACACCTATTCAAATTAAAAGCTATATATGGTTCATCCTTGATCAAATGGATTTGAAAAAAAAAAAAAAAAAATTGGAACAATTTTTAAGGGTTTTCTTCAAAACCCTGAATCGATCGATCCTGGGTTTTGACAATGGGTCTTTTTTCTTTGTTCTTTTTTCTTTTCTTCTGATAAATTTGTGTGTTTGTCTGAGTTATTCAGTTACCACTTGTGGAAAATTTAATGGAAATCTTTACGTATAAAAGCAAGATATATGTGTGTGTGATGGGTAGTGGTAGGGTGTCTGTCAACTAATCAATGAATGGTAGTAATTAACTAATTACAACAAATAAGTAAGTGAAGTCAGGCAAATTGTGTGTCATAGAGAGTTCACTCCCTCTAAATTAAATTACTTTTATGAGGTTGTTTAGACTTTAGAGGCAGCGAATTATGACAGCAAATCGTCTTACAATTAAATTAGCCAGTGCTAATCTTTTATTGAAGTACTTTATGTCATTTTTAGTTTGCCATCTAATTGAGTGTACCGTGCTAGCAAGTTACGCCCATCTTCACATTGAGTATTTTACTATAGAAGTAATTAATTTTATTTTATTTTTTAAGGATTTTTGTATTTGAAATAAGATCCCAAACTCTATATATATCTAATTGACGTAACTTTGACTTTTGATTAGTTGCAATAGTTTTAAATTTTAATGTAGTTACAGCAAATTAAAATGTGTTGAGTTGAATGAAAAGGGTTCGGGACACCATTTGTCCCCAAAAAAAAAAAAAAAATGTGTTGAGTTGAATTTTGATTGTTTTTAGCTTGGTTTGCCTCATTAACTGTAAATCGGTCCTATGTATCAGACGCTAAATGGCTAATGTTAAATCTCAAAACTACCTAAATAAAATATAGTACAATCACTTCACTTCACCTCTCTTCACTTCTATTAATTACGCGCAATAAAGAATTGTTAAATATAGTAGAATTTTGTTGTGAGTTCATAAATTAAATAAATTAAGGTACGCCGTACGTGTAGTAATAAAAGTTAGGAATTCATTTTTTAACCCAAAAAAAATGCTGAATTATGGCTTAATTAACTAGTAAATGTCATTTTAAAAAACGACATTTTATTGGTTATAGTTTGAATCTCCACCTAAGCTTATACGGAGTATATATTTAGTTTCTTTAAAGAAAAAAAATTGTAATTTGTTATAGTTTCCATCATCATTTAAAAAAACAAAAACAAAAAACAAAAAAAAAAAAAAACAAATAAACAAATAAACAAAGATTGGGCCACATTATACTAGTCTGACAAAAATGAAGCATGGGGGTCAAATTTGTCATATGCACTATATGGCATATGCTACTTATTCATCAACATCATATCAATCACTTAATTAATATTTGCCTGACAAAAAAAAGGTAATATCATAACATAGTATAGTTCTATACTTCTATCGCAATTCATACACCATTGTGTCTTTGTACGATCATGCAGGAGGAGCAAGT
The DNA here is from genome assembly GCA_030278955.1 of Hygrophila difformis. NCBI lineage: Eukaryota > Viridiplantae > Streptophyta > Magnoliopsida > Lamiales > Acanthaceae > Hygrophila > Hygrophila difformis. The sequence goes on from JAOANR010000003.1 coordinate 2,091,656, forward strand.
GGAATAGGATTGGAGGCGGCGAGGGTTCTAGCACTAAGAAATGCCCACGTGTTTATTGCAGCAAGAAACATGGAAGCTGCAAATGAAGCAAGACAGTACATCCTCAAACACAACAACAACAATGCCTGCAGAGTTGATGTCCTAAAACTGGACCTTTCTTCCCTCAATTCAGTCAAGGAATTTGCCCACACCTTCCTTGCTCTCAACCTCCCTCTCAACATCTTAATGTATAAATATCATTTCATGGGTCATTTTATTTGTTCTTGTTATCTTGGGGAGATTCCAGGAGTTCCTTCAACCTCATCCGTGTGGTGTAAAGTCCATGTATGAGATGACATGGGTTAATTCCTTGTGGTGTGTCTCACGTCTCATATATGGAGACTCTCTTATCCACATGGGTGAGGTTAAATTTGCTCACTGAATTGGCTCTCCCCAAGTATATGATCACGCTTGATTTCTTGAACTTTTTGGTTTTCAGAAACAATGCTGGAATCATGTTCTGTCCTTATCAGCTGTCTGAAGATGGGAACGAGATGCAGTTTGCTACTAATCATCTTGGTATTTTTCACACAAATCGATAATCTCCTAACTTGATAAAACACTTCATCGCGGCCTTAAAAAAACAGTGTCGATTTGTCTATACAGGCCACTTCTACTTGACCAACCTACTCCTAGACAAGATGAAAGACACTGCCAAGTCTACCGGCATTGAGGGAAGAATTGTCAATTTGTCATCCGTAGCACACCTCCACACTTATGAAGAAGGAATAGCATTCGACAGGATTAATGACAAAGAAAGGTCGGTGACTTGTCCTAGAACTCCTGCTTTGCTATCTAACTACACTAGAATACTATAGAAATCTCAACTTAAGAATTAATGATTGCAGCTATAATGACAAGAGAGCATATGGGCAATCCAAATTAGCAAATATACTGCATGCAAATGAACTTTCCAGGAAACTCAAGGTACTATATTGTCTTCTATTTCTGCTTAAATTCAATAAAAATTGACTCAGAAATAGATTTATTCAAATCATTGACACAAGTTGTGGTTTCAGGCTGAGGGAGTGAATATAACAGTGAACTCGGTACATCCTGGATTGATAATGACTAATCTGTTTAGATATTCAGGTCTTCTTATGAGTAAGTAGTAGTGCACTGTAAATGCAACTTAATTCTATTTTTTGAATCTAGCTTGACTGTAGTGATTTTAATTTTTTGGTGCAGAGGTTTTGAAGTTTATGACGTGCATACTATGGAAGAATGTCCCTCAGGCAAGCAATCACAACGAAATTCATTTCTAACAATGTTAATGTTGCACCAGGACCAGGCTTAGGATCTAATTCAAGAGCAAAAGATAGATGTATCAAGACACTAGTCGAGATTGTAAGAACATTTTGGGGTAACTTTCAGTATGCAATTTCCAATTTCAGGGTGCAGCCACAACATGCTATGCAGCACTTCACCCAAGCTTGAAAGGCGTAACAGAGAAATATTTTGTGGACTGCAATGAGTTCAAGTCAAGCAGATTTGCAAGGAATGAAGACTTGGCAAAAAGATTATGGGAATTCAGCAACCAACTGGTTAGTCCTGCTGGGAAATTGCTGTAGAAAAGTCGACCATACTGTACTTGTTTCGAGACATGGACATGCATACTTCTCTGTGCGTGTGTGAGAGAGTGAAAAACTAAATGTAAAGATTCAGGAAAGCCTATTTAGCAACAAAACTAGAGGTAGTTGACTGGTTTTAAGTAAGGAAAGTATACATCTTCTTGTTATTCTGCCATCTTCTTACAGGCTTACAGCATTGATTGAATGTGGGATCCAATGCCTAGGTGAATGCAGGCATAATTTATACTTATATTCAATAAAATCATTTCCTACTTAAGATACAAAATCCATGAACTTCACTAAGGTTAAGCTAGAATAAGAATTACAAATGAAAGAAATTTAAAGTGCAAGTTCAAAACAATCTCATTCTGAAAGAACATAGAGGTTCATGGTTTTAGATATTCAAAATGAAGAAGTAAAATGTGTAACGAAGTCAAGTGTAAAGCCAAAAATGTCATTTGCTTTGCTGGGAACATGTAAATACATGATAAAGGGCTATATCAATTGGGAAAGCAACAGACGAAATGGATGATCTGAGGAGATAGGCCTAGGGACAAGTTCTAATGTCGAGATGAGTCAGTCGGGGTGGATATGAGAATATCGAGACGGAGACATATTACATGATAGAGATAGGCACATTCATGAGTGTACAACCCAGAGACTATGAAAGGTAATGGCAACAAAATTCAAGCCTCAATGGAAAAGTATGGAACAAGTACTCAAAACAGATGAGTGAGAACACAAAATAATGGCGTGAGTGGAGAGAAATAATTTACCATCGGTGATATTTACACCCCATGGATAGAACTTGTATGGTCCCATTTGTAGTTGATTGTCACACCAGTAGGACTAGACAAGATCATCTGCAGTCAACTATAGAGTAAAACAAAAATAATAAACTTTAGGAAGATGAAACACAAACTGATCGAGTAAGAATACAATAAAGCGATACAAAATTTAGAAGTTTATCATATCAACAAACTGCATAGTTGACAACCACATATTAATGAGGTGTTCTCATCCTGAATGGAAACCAGGATTTTGACTGTCTACCAATTCAGTACCCAAAACAGGCATGAGTCTTAGCCTTGCCAAATTATTACATATCAGCTTGTAGACATCAAACTACAACTGAACAGCACATAAAGAATATCAAAACTAGCAAATATCATAAGCCAGGCACTCGGAATTCCATTTAAAATATGAAGAAAGACATAGTAAGCACTTGGTGGTTACATGCATCCAAGTTTACCATCCCACAAAATACATGAACACCTTTTTAAGTAAAGGTCAAGAAGCACAGCAGAGCCACACTACTGCAGGTCTACAAAGTACAAACTTTTACTTAGTTAGCGCGACTCTTAATAACATCAAGACCCATTTCAGTTGGATCAGTCGCTTGTAACTCCACTTGAATTCCATCAAGTTCCCTCTTAAATCTGTCCTTTGAGCTAGCATAAATCATCTTGTTTCTGATGCGAGCAGTATCAGGAGACCTTACTCAGCAAAGAAAACCAAACAAATAAACCATATTCAGTTAACATAATATGGTATCTGTCTCAACAGGTTCAGCAGAAATATTAAAATTAGAGAGATATAACTTTTAAAATGCGAATATACCAGGCAATGAAAAAAATCTTGCTTTTCTGGCAATTCTCTGCAGTAACAAAGTCAAAATCATAGACAGTATAGCGACATTCATCAGCGGGAAGACTAGCAGCAAAGTCCTCGTAGCTTTCAGTCGGCTGACCGACTTTTTCAACGATCACTTCTTTCTGTTTCTCCTCTATCTTAAATACAATGTAGCGGTATGTCCTTTTTGCCTTCAGTTCTAAGAATTTCAACTTGCACTCATCATGCACTGCCATGCCAGATGCTGCATTTGCCTACAAATGGGATTACAGGAATGTGTTAGGATCACAAAAAGAAAAGTATAGATATCCATCCACCTATAATCAAAATTGCAGATACGCAGATATGGCATACAATCAGAAACTCAAGGAAAAAAGATAAGTGGGGTATAAGTAATTAAGTATAACAAAAATCAAGAAAATATACCATGCTACCCATCCATCCCACACATCATCCCCACAGTGACCAGATGGATAACCGTGTGCTAACAGTCTAAAAACAGGATCACAACCAAAAACAATAGATTAAACAGAATCACTCCACGCCAGCAATATTTGTAATCATAAGCGGTGAATCAAACTAAATTACAATCGAGATTGTCTCTAATTTCTATTAGTTTCGCTGAGATTCTAATCAGATTGGATGCGTCCTAGGTAATCAATTATTCAACTGCAAACAAAACTAGACTATCTCAAAAGGCACTGCAACATCACATATTGTAACCCAAAAAAACGAAGCGACAAACTGCAAACCAAAATAACATCACAAAAGTGAACAACCGACGGCAAGATGAGTCAATAAATCAATCATGGACTCCTCCAGTCCTCCTTCAAGCCCAATCCCTAATACTTACTCAATATCCCGAAGCTAAATCGAATTAATTTTCAATCGTCAACAACACAATCGAAGAAGATCAAACTCCAATTAACACTATATGAAACATTCCGATCCTAAAATCCACGATGTAGACCAAAATAAACCGTAGTCAACTCAACTCAATCATCCAAACCAGATGACCTCAAAATCGACGCAAACAAAAACAAACAAAAAAATCGAAGCAAACAAAGATCAAGAACTAAATTCCAACAACGAAATCAAACAAAATGCAATTCGGAATTTGTAAAGAATAAAATAAAAATCGGGAATCGAAAACTGACCATTTTTCACGCGTTTTCAGTTTCAAACGAAAGCAAATGAAGTTTGTATAAATGAACAATTAACATAGGCGATGGAGATTTTATAGGGGAGATTGAGCCGAGCCTGTTGTGGGCTTATGCATTGGCTCGCGCCGCGTAAATGCATAAAGCTCGTTGACAAAGCGGCTTCGCTGGCGGCTTAGTGGCGAAATATTAAGGAATAAAATTAATTAAAAAAAAAAAAGAAAAGGAAAGAGGTGAGTTGGCCCCACTGGAGAATCTGTGTCGACAATGCAGCGTTAATTCGACGCTACAATTCTTTTGCTATTTCTTTTTTTTTTTTTTTCCTTTTGGCTTTTTAACAATGTTTTATGGTTGGCATTTGGCAACTACTGCAATCATCATTACCCATTTTGTTTTGGAAATTAATTTTGCATTATTTTTCTTAACAATCACTTTTCATTTTTTTTATTAAAAAAAGGTATTACAGAATTATTCATTTAAGATTATTTTTTATGATAATTGTATAATTTTTTTCCCAAATTATAAAGATATTATCATAGTTCATAATATTGTTGTAATGAAATTATATAGTATTGGTTAATTTTTAACATTATAATATACGAAATAATTAATCATCACTCACATATATTAATTCCAGGTTTATCTATGTAAGATTTCAAATTTTCACATGCTGAGGTAATGCCACAATTATTATGCGCTAGTTTTTTTTTTAGGAGCACGGCGGAAAATGGGTGGTGGGAGTCCATGCCACACAAATTACAAAGGGGGAAAGGGATGGTAGGAATTAATGTCATGCAAATTAGAAAGGGTTATATTAAAAAATAAATTAAAAAAACAGTATTCACTTATGTATATGCATATGCTAATTTAATTTTTTTTAGGTGAGAGTTGTTTCATTTCTCATTTGTTACAAAATGATAGAGCATGGAAATCGTCATTCTTCACAAATTCCTTTTCTAAAAACAATGTTGATTGGTCTTCAAACCACTGAAAGTTGCCTAAACTTACATTAATAATTTTGCATTTATTTATGTAAAAAAAAATCATTTACAAAGAAAAAATTATTTTACTAAAGATTTTATTTTACAAAGAAAAAATTATTTTATTATTTTACTAAAGATTTTCAAACACATGAAATTTCTCATTTCTTTTATATCTATATTATTTATTATTTTTTAAAGTCTAAGTACGTGGATATGTTAAATTTTAGTTTTCCCATATCACACGTATCATAATTCTTCATCACTAATTTCACACCTTATTAGTGACTTATAGACCTCAGGTAATTCTTGGAATCTTGGTAAACAACGAGTATTTGGTGTGGAAAAGAGTATTATATATTTGGGCCAGCAATTTAGTGAAGGCCCATATTCATAACTATTGGGCTAAGCCAGTTTAATCTTACATTCTTTTTTGGGTTTATTTATGGCCCATTTTCCAACCCATTGTTGCATATGTGGTGATCACATGTCCCGTTTGCAAAAATTTACGTAATTTACGTACTGCAGTGATTTTCTTAATTTGACTTTTCACAACAATCTTCTTGGAAAACTTTTTCTGCCGTTCAATTCACGTGCACCAATTTTCCTATATATTGCTCCGTTATTTTTTAGTTATCTTTTTGGAGAGTGAAATGTGTTTCAAAATAATTACTCCCTCCGTCCCACTTCAGACGTCTTGTTTGACTTTTTGGTACTGTTCATTGTTTAACTTTGACCAAATATTATTGCAAGTAAATATTTGAAAAAAATAATCGAGTTCGGTCTTGTTAGATTCGTTTAATTGTGTAGTTTTAGAATATATATTTCACATAATTTTTACTTATATATATTTTGAGATATGATCGATTTAAAAAGTACATTGGATTGCGTGCAGAAATCAAATAAGACATATTAGATGGGACGGAGGGAGTATTATTTTTAGGTAGTTATAGGTAGTTATATTATGTTTTTAGCCCTTCACTTTATATAAATATTATTTGTTGACATTTATTAAGAATGAGTTTAGTTAAAAGGTAAAAATATAAATTTATGAATTAATTAATACAAACCTTAGATATTGAAATTGAGCTAAAAAAGACAATTAAAATGAACAAAGGGAATACTAACATAACGAAAATCGGGATTCAAAAAAATTTTAAAACAAAATGTCTAGAATAATACGGCGTACTTCAACTTCATTACAGAACATCATAGGAATATAAAATATTATATTGATCTCTTTCCATTAATTCTTTAAAAAAATGAATAAAAACATCAGCTTATGTTGAAAATGTTATTAATTGAAAACAAACTTACATTTTTTTTATTAAAATAAATTCAATTTTTATATAAATTTAAAACTAAAATCCAGTACTAGTACAACTACAAGACAAGTAAATTGATTCAAATCCATTTGTGACACACGACAAAACATGTGGCCCCAAAGCCAAATCAAGTGGTTTTTTTATCTTTTTCCTCCCCTCTTTATAATAAATAAATAAAATAACACTCTAGTATTCGATTTTATTCGGAAAAAAAAAAAAACAAACAAAAAACAGAATAAATCCAAAGCAACACAAAAAATCATGTGGAGCAAAAGAAATCCAGCGTCGGTGTACTTTGAATGAATAATTAAATAAATTAAATTAAAAATGAATAAACAAAGTTAGCTTTTGTGATCGCAAATTCAAACCTATGCATTAAAGTAACGACTTTCTATTACCTACCAACGCACAGATTTTCTGCAATTAAATTTCAAGAATCACGACAGTCGCAACTTTACCTGGTCAAACCTACAATGCTAAATTAATTTTTATTTTTCGATTACACGGGTCTTAACCTTTTCCTGTATTTCATTCATTTTTCTTTGTTTTTTATTATTCGTGAAAAAAATGTGTATGATGACATTTGTAGGTCATAATAGGTTAATAGAGCGACTACTTATCAACAATTAAACTTTACTTTGGTTTTTTCTCCTAAAAAGTTTTGCTGATCTAATTAAAGGGGGAAAAAATCGATAAATGTCGTATTCTCATATCAGATATTTCAAAAATAAAATAACGTAAAACCTATAAGCTAGTTTTCTAAACAAATAAATAAATACTTCATCCGTTTTCAAATATTTTGCAACATTGCAAATTATGATATTATTCATTGGACTGCTTTCATTTTAATTTTTATCAGTAAAGTATAGCTAAGTGAGATCTTGTAAGTTTCATCTCGTCTTAGTTTTTAAATATCAATTTTTTAGAATTTTTATTGGTACCGAACTTTAGTGATTGATGGTTTAAAATGTGAATTAGACTGCGCGCTGTGTGAGTCCGTAGCGACTATTGGAAAACGGAGGAAGTATAACGTGGGAGATGATAATTTTGTGCTAAAATTAAGAGGGATAATGAGGTGAATGACCGGTTTGCAAATTGCAACCCATCTAGTTAATACCCTAGTACAGTATATATTACTCCTATATTATAGTACTACTTTATACACATATATTTATAATAAAAATTATTAAATGTAATAATATCATACTCCTCAATAACTTAAACCAATCATCAAATGCCACATGTATTGGATTAACAATACACTTGGTCAACCAACCATTTTCTAAGAATTAATTAAATACTAAATGACTACTACATTTGAATAGTAGTAATGAATTGGTGATGGATTTAATGAAGGTAGGTGATAACTAATTAACTATCTTGAAGACAAATAGTAGTAATGATAAATAAGACTCCATTAAAATTGTATACCAACTCGTATGCAATATTATTTTGAGTATAATATTATACTATCGTTAAAACTTAGAGCCCGTTTGGAATGGCTTCTGGGAAGGTGCTTTTGGCTTTTGCTTCTTCCAAAAGCACTTCTAGTAGAAATTAGGTGTTTGTTTTGGCTTTTAAGAATAAGCAAAAGCACCTCGAAAAGCCAAAAAATGCTTATGGGAGAAGCAGCCCAGGGGGTGCTTATCCCAAAAGCAGAAGCCAAAAGCACCTCGTAAAATGTGAAAGGACTTAAATACCCCACTAGTATAAATTACACTATAAATATATTTTATTATCATATTAAGTAGCACGTCTTTTTTGGTAATTACCACATTCCAAAAGCACTTTTCATTTTTATTCATCCAAACATATTTTTTAGAAAAAACCGCTTTTCAAACTTTCCATCCAAACACAAAAGTTACCTGCTTTTGCTTTTGACTTCTGCTTCTGCTTCTACTTTTGGCTTCTGTTTTTTTCAAAAATCAATCAAAACGGGCCCTTATACTATTTTACTACCTCCGTTCCTTAATATTTGTTACGGACCCACATTTCACGCAATTCAATACACATTTTTAATCCGTAATAACTCAAATTGGACATAAGTAAAAATTATGAAAATTTGATATTCTAAATCTATGCTATTAGACGAATTCAACAAGATCTCACTTGATTATATTTTATCTTACATAAATATATTAAAAAGTTGAATCAAAGTTACTCAATGGACAGTGACAAAATCTCCAACGTGTCAATAATTTAGGAACGGATGAAGTATTAGATTTGATGAGTTGCATGTGCTTTAACGGCATATTAATCCTTGGAGCATAACTAACGTTTGACAGACCCAATAATTAATGTCCCAGGAATTAAGATGATTTTTGACTTTCTACATCAGTTTCCAACAATAATAATTACAACTAGCTACTGTCTATCATAAAATACTAAGTACTCCTAATTTGTGTATAAATATTGTTCAGAATTAGCTCTTATGATTTGGATATAGATTCCAAAAAGTGATATTAACTTTTGTCTCTTTAAAAATATATATATATATATATAAAATTAGATTACAAAATTTAAGTTTATCAAGCAAGAAGTTTGAGAATACAACGAAATAAACATGCTTTGTAAATAAAGAACTTCTTTTCAAATAGGGTTGTTTCGACTGGATGAAAAATAGTCACTACTAGAAAATTTGTAGAGTTTGTAGTTATAACTACGGTAGCTAACAATTTTCGTTCACTAAAACTATTGTATCTAAAATGGTGATTACTCTAGTTATAAAAGTATACATTTACTCATAATGTCTTTTTTTATATATAGAAAGATAGCTTAAATATAAATATTTATTTTAGAAAATACTTTTTACTTGAGAAGCTTTCAAATAATAAAAACAAGTAGTTTGATGGCAAGCCAAATAACTTTTTAAAATATCACACCGATACTTTTCAGTAAAAGCTACACTTTGCTAATAATCTTTTCTTCTTTTTTTTTTCATATCAATTAAAAGAATAATCACTAGATATATGTATCCATAATATCTATGGCAATGATTTGATAACAGGAGTAATTTTGTAATTTATTTACTTTTCTTAATTCATGGGTTGATATTTATTATAAAAACCCATATGATGAAACGAATGAGAAAACTATAATTTGGATCTTTACGAGTGCAAAATGGATTAATCATCTTTAGCTAGCCAGGTCTAGGAGATTACAATTCAACTTCCCCCTATAATATCACATACATATATATATATATATGTATATATGTATGCATATATTTAGGCTTCGTTTGATAAATAAATGGAGTTTAGAGTTTAGAGTTTTGTTTCAGTGATTAGAGTTTGGCTTCAGAGATTAGAGTTCCCAAGACCACGATTTGTGGAGAAAATGAGCGATTCCAAATCTTGTATTTCCAGAAAAACAAACAGATATGAATCTCTTAGAGTTGGGAATGGGCTTTTAACGTTTGGACCGCTTATTCTAAACGGGGCCTTAAAAGTGAATATCGAGAATAGTAGTAGTAAATTCGATTTGTCCCATAATTTAAAATAATAACAAAGTAATAGTAAGAATTATTATAGTGAAAATAAACTCACAAACTTATTCCTTAAACGTCACGATTGAAAAATATTACCAATTTCACTTTATAAATACGCATATGCGTACATCAAGTTCCTTCTCATGTGTTGCCACCAATGGTACACTGGACGTGGCCTATCCTTTGCCTTGCTTTTAGTGAACCACACACAGACACAGTCGACACCAATAATTTTTTCGTTAAAATAATAATTAAACCCTGCCAATGCATCTTTCATTCAAGCATGATTCAACACTTAAATACTAAAGGTATCAAATTGGAAAATGAATTTAAATTAAATCTGAGTAATTCCCCAAATTTTCCCTGCATCGTTAAATATTTTCGCATTTAAAAGTAAGAATCAGAATCATTGAATCTCAAAAGGACAACGGGACGGCCCCAATGAATTCAACGGGTCATAACTCATAAGACTATCTTTAACAATGACCATCCCAACCACCCAACCATCCAACCATCGCATTATTTCATTAATTTATCTCTCATCCAACTCATCAATATTCATCCTAACCCAACCACCCCAATTTTACATAATCTATCAATAACCATCCAACCACAATATTATATATAATTATTTAATTGATATAATTTTAAATTATATTGAAATATAAAAAAGATTAGTGTATCGAAAATATAAAATATTTATCTAATTTATAAAGAATAAAAATCTAAAATATTAATATATTTTTTATTTATTTTTATTTAATAAAAATCTAAAAATGGGTTAAATATACCAAAATTGATATATTGTGTATTTAATAAAAATATAGCAAGAGTGGTCTCTATTTGTAGAGAATGAAAAATTATAAAATTTGGTATATCTTTTAGTTATATTTATTTATTTATATAAAAGATATAATTATTTCATTATATAAAATTAAAAGAATCGCTTGACCAATGGGATGGAGACAAGTGTCTCAATCCCATTGGCCAAATGAAGAGACCAAGTGACCAAGTGGTGGTCTCAAGGTTGGGCAAGTACAACCATCCAAACCCAACCACCATCCATTTTTTATTTTTTTTTTAAATAATTGATGATGTGGCGGTTGGGTTGGGATGAGAATGGTCATTGATGGAGGCAGTCTATGTACTCCCCAGAAAAATTACTCCATCCCAAGACTTAATTGGGTATGGCAAATTGGTAATCAGAAAAAACTACAGTTATGTCTCCATCAGTAAGTTATCTGCTTCCATTGAGGAATTAAAATAATTTAATGGCAGCTTTAATTGCAGAACAGGACAACATGCAATTATAGAACAGAACACTCATGGATAATTGTTTTATTTTCTTATTTCTTTTTTTATAATTTGTTTTTTTTTTTAAATCCATCCTTAAAGATCTGCTTTTTTTTTTCCTGTGTTCGTGTAATTAATCGAATGCATTATGAAGGAGTACATCCTGCTTCACCGGATGTACCATGCCAAACAGCAAAAAGAAGCTAATAATCAGAAATTCTGTGAATCGCTGTGACTCTGTGAATGATTGGAGAAGTTTTTTGGACGGAACTGAACAGATCCGATCCTGAAACTTCAATCGGAAGCGAGGCGGATAATGACGGGGAAATGTAGAAAGAGAGGAGGAGATCGGGAGAAATGGAGAAAGCAGAAGCAACAATTTGACATGATATATAAGAACATTGATGTAAGTATTGCTGTATTCGCATTCAGCTGAAGCACGACATCAATTTTTTTTATTGAAATTCTTCTACAAGCATTCGATGCTCATAAGCCTAATTTTCTATATATCCTCAACCTCAAAGATCTACTCGAAAACATATAATTTCTGGAAGAGAATTACTGAATTTTCAACTCATACTTTAGAGCCAGCCACCGCTTCTCATTTATCCAAACGTTGCACGCTCGCCATTTCATGATCCGACGCTGGCTTCGCCGGCGGCTGCGGCGGCAAATGAGCACCAACACCGCCGCCGCTCTTCTCCTGCGACGGCGGCGGAGCCTGAACAACCGGTGGCGGAGCAGCTACGGGATCGTCCAGTGGATCGATGAGGAGGTTGTCCGGCAGAACGAAAACTCCCTGCGACGGCCGCCGCTGGTGACGGTTAGCTCTTTGAGACATTTCTCTTTTTCTCTGTTTGGGAATCGAAGATGGAAATGAAACTGCAGAGGAAATGCTACCCGGGTCGGGTTTATATAGGAGGGGAAGTCAAGGAGTACCCGTTGTTCACAAATGGATGCGAATTTCATTTAATTTTATTGTGTTATTTTGAATAGGGATTAAATGAAATTAAAGTTTGGGAATAGGGATTGCGTTGAAATTAATTGATTTAGGTGAGGAAAAAAGATTTAAAATATTTAGGGAAAAAATAATTAAATGATGGTCAAAAGGAGTTGGGGACTCCTCTTAGTGGTCAAGTTCCCCGACCCTCAAACTATAAATTGGAGGTTCGACTTCCCATCCAGCCTTCTAACTCTCCCTTTTAATCCATTTATAATTTATGTGTTATCGACTCTCACCATCTCTGGTCTTTAATGGCTCATTAAAAAAAATTAAGAAAATGATGGTCAAAGGGTGAAGGTTCGATTTTTAATGCAAGCATGTGGGATAAATATAGAGCGTACGCGCAATCAATTATTAACCCAAGCCATGTGCAAATGCAAACGCTTCTTCAATTTCATTACTACAATAACACTTCATTATATAAAACATTTGATTTTGACTATATTATAGTATAAATTTTGCTTCAAATATTTTATTTACATTTATTTTATCAACTTATAGGCAGTTGACCTTCCATTTAAATGTTTTTTTAAATTTTGATTTATATTCAATTTTGACTTTTAAAAAAAAAATATATTATTATTAGATGAAGTTTGAAACTCTGAAATATTTCAGCCTCTCAATCTATTTATTTCGGCGACATATCGTCTGCAACATTTTTCCTTCATTTCGTATTTATAAAGTTATACTCTTTCTATTTTTATTATATTTTTAATTTTTATATGTATTTTTATATAAGTGCATATTAATTTAGGGCAACCAACTTGTTGTCTTATGAAAGTACATTCTTAGAAGTTTGGCTAATTTGTCAAATTTTGTAATATATGTTTATTACATATAGTAATATGTATTTCTTTTTTATTTATTTATCATATCAAAGTGATTTTTTAAGTTTGAACGTGTCAACGTGGTGTCAAATCCTAATAAGTAATAACATAGTTTTATGCAATCAAAGATTTTACTTAAATGACGAGAACCTTATATGATTATATCAAACTATTTTTGGTTATAGTAATTTGCATATTGGTATTTGTAAAATTAGGAATGGTAATATGTTTGATATGTTACTCTAGATAATAAAGATACATACATGTATATATTTATAAAACTGAATAATTTTATAGAGAATTGCAAAATTTATCATAAACGTGAATAAGTTGCACAAAATATTATATAGATATATAGTCAGATTTATTTTTTTAATATGAAAATATGAGTGGAAAATAGGCCGGTAATATTATTTCTGTTTGATGAACAACAAATACATGTTAGAAATAGATGGTGGGAGTCCATAACATACAAATTACAAATGAACAAATGGGATGAATATGGGCCGGAGGGGATGAAATCCTCAACCTAAATGTTGAGAGTCGAGGGACGTGACCACTATGCCAAGTCCTCATACGAACACTGTAAATATTTTGGTACTCCGGCATGGGCGGATGAATTTAAGAGCAAGGTGGGTCAATTGACCCATCAAAAAAATAAAAACTAAAATATTAGTACTAATATATTTTTATAATTGGGGATTAGGTGATAATTTTAGGACATGTTTTGAGTACTTTGAGCATGAGTTTAATAACATATTGGTTATTTTTTTGTTTATAAATGTATGTCTATTTTAATGGGTTCATAACTTTAATGGGGAATTGGAGATATATTCAATAAAGATACTCATAAAATTTGAGTGTTTTCAACCTGAATTTTAAAAAACTAGGTAAAACTCCTATTCTTCACCTTTGTTCCCTTTGTAATTTGTGTTATGGACTCCCACCACTCATTTTCTAGTTTGTGTAGGCTGTTAACCAACAAAAAAAAGGAACTATCTAATTACTTAGACTGCATCAATTTTAATGGATTCTATTTAAAAATATAATTATACTAAGTTTTTTTTTTTTCAAAAAATGTTTCTACGGATTCTTTACAACATGAAATCTATACAAATTCAATATAGATTTTCAAACGTCTAAATTTTCAAAAGTCTAAAAAAAATGTAACAAAATTTTAATTGAATATTGTACATCTTCCTAAAGTTAGTTCTCTTCATAATATTTGACTTATCAAACAAAATATTCTGAATCCACCACTGTACATATAGTAATATGAATGTGTGCCAAACTGCCAACCAATATAATGTCTTTTTTTTTTTTTGTAATATGACAATAGGTAAGAATAGCATTCAACGTATGCTTTGAAATATTCACTATTTATTGGAAAACTCCAATTCGTGCACAACTATTAAGCGGTACTTTATTCTCAACGTTTTTTTTTTCTCTCTTTTTAATGATTTCATAGAAAGGGAAACAAAAAAAAAAAAAAAAAAATTGTAGTGTATATTTTTAGAAGAATATAAACACACAATTATAGTAGTATGTGGTTTTGAGAGGGGGAATAGTAGTTGATTTTATTTTTAGGTGCACACTATTTGTGGCACTGTATAATAATGAGCATTGTTTTGCAATTAGCAGCCACAGCCAACGAACAATACTACTGCAAGTTGGTCTCACCGGCAACAGTCACTCCGTCATTACCGTTTGTTATTTAGCCATTGACTTTTGTCACACTGCGTTTTCTTATCTGATTGTTCCACAAAAAAGTGTTCTCAATGAAAGATTTTTTTCAGTTTAACAACAGTTATTATTAATATCACTAGAAATATGTTAAACTGATCAAAGGCTAATGAAACAATGTATAGAAATAACTATGATGCAACAATAAAATACAATTACATGGGATATCACTTGGCATCAACTATACGTTCGTTCATTTGATGATATACATGAAATGTTCATAGGATGTGTGCAGGCTCCAACATACAGCCAACAATGCTCATATATTTTTAACTTATTTTCCTCTTATTTAAGATGTGAAAGCCTTCAAAACATGGAGGCACATTGTTCTAAACACAAGAGGTAGGTGATTCTACGCCTCCTGCCATACATTATCTCTATTCAAGAGATGCATCCATAAAAAAAAAACTTGAGGGAATAATATGTTGTGCAGGAGAATATATCACTCAGCTAAGCTGAACCATATATCTCAATAGTATATTTGCAAGGAACTAAAAATATTAGTCGTCTACACAATATGTAAGGAATGCAAATGAACAAATTCGATCATGCATCCAAATCACCCCATAATTGATAATTAACCATAAAATTCAAACCCAAAAATTTTGAAAATGGAAAGAAGCCAAGGTGAGTGCTGATACAGTATATGTCATGATAACAAAGACCGAGTCCCTGTTTCCACTTTCCTCTATCAGTTTTGCGACCAATCTTTCAAGATTATCTCTTGTGATGATGATCGACGGAAGCTTTCCAATGTCTCTCTTATAGAAAATAGATCCTCATTATATATAACAGTGATTTCGACTTTTCTAACTTCCGGTGCCCCTAAAAAAAGAAGCTTCACAAATTCCATTTCATGTCTCCATCCTGCGACGAGGTCATGGATCTTTACTTCTTTGAGGCTGCTACTAAGAGGAACTGCCGATTTCTGTTCTTCCTTCAGATATTCAATGGCAGCATCCTCATCCTCATCCACATCATCATATCCATAACGTACCTGCCAATCTCGCGAATTACAAGTTAGGGATTCCGACTGTAATAAAGACCACAAAATGAGTACAAGAGTACAATATTATGAGGAAATATGAACATATAGGTGCAAGCCCTGAGGTCAACCCCACTTACAGAAGTTACAATGGATTGCAAATTTGGGGAGCTTCGAATCAACCAGAAGACAGTTTCAAGATAATTAACACTATTAGTACAAATTCTCTCGAATTGAATATGTTCCAGATGGCTAAGGCTCTTAGGAAGCATCGATGGCACACTTCTAGCAAAGAACTGTCATTAAATACACACAAGAGCAAAAACATTCAGAGATCAGTCTCAACTTTGTAAAGATAGCTAATTTGTAAAGATAAGTTTTCTACCCTGAGAAAGTGGCGATTCACTTCCAGTTTCTTAATCATTGATAGCTGACCGAAAAACTCAATCGCACAATCCAATACCGTGTCAGATAAACTATTCAATTTGCATTCCCGAAAAGAAATCGAAACATCCTCAAGGCGAGGGTTTGAATAGATATATAAAAAATCAAGGGAGCCCTCAAATACAAAGGACTTCAGACTATGAGGAGTACTGATATGCAAAGTCGAGTTTTTGACATTGAAATCGCCAGCTAATGTCAAGGACTCTGAGTTTCGGACATTTGTCAATAAACCTTTGCAACTCTTCCACTTCAATGATGACATCTCGAAAATGGATGCTAATAAGGTTACTAAATCCATTATACACCGACAAAGGAAGTCTGACCTCAACACGTTGTAGAGACAAATGTTTGAGGTTATAAAAACTAAACAAATGATTAGGAAGCACTTTAAAACGACGAAACAAGTTTAGCATAATCGTTAGTTCTTCAATCCTATGCTTTGACAGGATATTGAACCAGTGGTAAAGAGCTGTGCAGCTCTCTGTGAGGTAATACTCAATCGAGAACTTGACAATCGGTTCTTTGTGAAGTCGCAACACGTGATAAATGAGCCAGTCACTAGTATCTTTCTCGAAAACAAGACTGGGAATTGTTAACCACTTATCCTTCCATTTTTTCGACAAAACACTCGTCCTTGCAGCCTCCTTCAAAGGCAACAAAGCAAGAATGTCGCCTATGATAGTACAGGGAAGATGGCTGAGCCGATCGGCACTAAGGACTCCAGAATCTTGATTCTTGTCCATGGGGTTCGATACAATCCTGCAACCAACTCTCTACCAATTACATCCACATAAATTCACTCGATTGGTTTATGCCCATATCTTCAAAACAAAAAAAATTAAACCAGCGCAGTGAAAAAGAAAGCGACTTTCACATTAATCATAATGGCAAATACAAGACAGACAAAACATAATAAATTAGAAAGACATTACAAAAAGCAACCGACAAAGAGAACAGTAGTAAATTGTGATAAACGAGGGAAATAATTACCTGGGTGAAGATTGCGAGAGACGAGCGAGAGGAGGAAGGATGACAGGCAGAAGAGCGGCGGCGTACAAGTGGCGGGGAAGATTTTCTTATTGTTGTTCTAACTAAATGCCTTATATAGTGTAAAAAATGGGGAAGTGAACTTTCAGAAATAGAAAAAAAAAATCTTTTCATAAACTATATGGAATGATCTATTTAAAAAAATACATATTCTAATATTTAGTTTTCATTTTATAATTTAATATTATGTTTTTAAAATTTTCATCATTGATCAATTCAAAAATTCATTGATTTTTCTTTCCGATTTTCTTCCCAATTTTTATAATTTAACACAATAATTTAATATTGTGTTTCCATATTCTTTCAAAATTTTCTTCATTGATATTTAGTTTCCATACCTATTTCTTCATTGAATAATTTCTATAATCCCTAATTTTCTTCCCGATTTTCTCAATAATTATTTAATATTCATTGATCATTACATTAATTGTGAATATAATATAATTAATATTAATGCAGATAATTATTGAAGAAATTATTCATATTTTCATTTAATGTTAATCAATCATTGATGTGATTACTTAATATTATATTTTTTATATTTTTTTCGAATTATTGACTAAAAATTATAGGAAGATCCTTATATAATTGTAGAAAGATCGTTGTTATATAATTGTAATAGATATGTATAAATTAATTAATAAATCATACTAATTTAGAATGGTTTATTTTTAAAAAAATAATATTACTACTAAGAATATTATTACTACTAAAATAAGAATATTATCAAAAATGTTGTTGGGGTTATAGTCATTACCGTTTGTTATTTAGCCATTGATTTTTGTCACTCTATGTTTTGTATAGTTTATTACTACTAAAATAAGAATATTATCAAAAATGTTGTTGGGGTTATAGTCAAGTAATCAATGTCTCAGAGTCTTATGTATGCAAAAAACTATTTTGAAAGAGACCCTTAATTGCTCATGTAAATTCTCGAGGGATTAGTACAGGGTCCAATATAGCATGAGCAAGGTTCTAAATGTCGGTATAAGTGTCGATATCGGACATATAAATTTATGAAATTTCCAAAAATGTTTGAAATTTCGAGGGAAACTTCAGAGATATTTGTAATTTTTTTAGAAAACCACATCGAGTTCTCGAGATGGTGAAAATAAGGTATTCCAAAAGACCTCATCTCTATTGCTATATAAACTATAAATATGCTGAAAATACTCATGACATGACTATTTCATAATATTGTTGATATCATGAACCATAGTGATTGAAAATATTTTGACTTAAAATCGATGACATAATCAACATGTATTGAAGTATAAATTTTATTTTTAAAATATTTTTAAAATTTAGGGAAAAAATATTTTCTCTAAAAAAAGTAAAAATTTCGGAAAATATCAGTTAAATTTCTGAAAATTTCGGGTTTCGGGCAAAATTTCAAAATTTCGGAAGAAATTTTGCAATAAAATATTGTAGATGAAATTTCGCTTCGAGATATCCCGAAACGGGTTTCGATCGAAATTTCGGGAATATTAGCAAAATTTAAAACCCTGAGCCTGAAGATAACAGGTAATTCACCAAACAAATATTATGAAAATTGTTTACTTTAACTGAAATCATCATCGTCATTTTGATTGATGATGAATTTCGGGTTTTCAAATAAGTAAAAAATAAAAAAATAAAACTCGTTGTATTCTCCATTTTTTCTCCGGTAAAAACACTGATACAAAGTATCGGTAAAGGTATGTGGAATTTAAAACCACACAAATTATAAAAGGGGTAAAGGTGGCCGGGTGGGGAATCAAACTCCCAACCATAAGGTTGGACATGTCCACTAAGTCAAGTCTCCATCCCGTTCTCCAACTGTTTCCTTTTTCATTTTATTTATTTGTTTATCTTTTTTAGATATCTTTATACTTGCATTACTACCGATTAATTTTCTAGGCACCAAATGCAGTTGGCTTGAATGATATGTAGTTCTGGCAACTTAAGCAGATATTTTAAATTCAAACTTTTATATATGTAGAATGCTGTTTTGGAGAAACAACCTTTTAATGCAAAAAATTAACTTTGGACCCAATGTGACCTGTAGATACTCGGTACAGACCAATATATATTTTTTTCTTTTTTTCTATTTTTTTTTTTGTTCGGAGGTCCAATAGACCAATCGTTAACGTACCCTACCAGCTTGTTTAGTTCAGTACGTGAATTAGGGATACGGGCCCTGTAGAACTGGATCAAATATTGTGCCCAATCAAATAGTCTTGTTGATACATAAAGAATGATGAAAAAGAATGCCGCGTAAAAATAGGAGTAGCATATTCTACTTGTACCACCAGAGGCTACTTGTATAGCACACTCACCAAACTCACTCTCGTGTCGCCACGTGTATCGACCGCATAAAATGAACGCCCCACGCGTCACTCCCTCCGTGAACCGCCCCCAATACTTTTCCGGCCATTTCCACTCCGAACTATCCCCATCGCATATCTGATATACTACTATCTCCTCTTACACGCCCCATTCTTTCCACCCCCAAAAGCAATGGCCGATTGGCAACACCCCGCGGCGCGGCCCCCGGCGGACGCTCCTTCCATCCTCCAGACGCTCCACGACCACGCGCCGAGCTCCATCCAGCTTATCGGCGTCGCCACGCTCGTAATCTCCGGCGGCATTTTGCTCCTCCTCGCCGGCCTGACCGTCGCCGCCGCCGCCATCGGATTCGCGGTGATTGGACCGGTGATTCTTATCTCGAGCCCCGTGTGGGTTCCCGCCGGCGCTCTGATCCTCGTCGCGGCCGCCGGGTTCCTGTCCTCCATAGGATTCGTCGCCACGGTCGTGGCGGCGGCCATGTGGATTTACCGTTACCTTCGGGGGCTGGAGCCCCCCGGATCGGGCCAGGTCGATTACGCGAGGTCCAGATTCGCCGACACGGCGGGCCACGTGAAGGAGTACGCGAGGGAGTACGGCGGCTACTTGCATAACAAGGTTGTGAGGGATGCTGCTCCCAGTGCTTGAGGGAATGCATCAGTGGAGTTGGGGTCCCGGATGATCCACACCGTTGGGCAGTTGGGTCAGCGACGTGGATGGAGGGGATTTATCCCCAGGAAATCATCCCGCGAAGCTTGGAATTGATGATGTACTACTTGTGTCCTACAATTTGGTTTTCATTTCCTCGGTACGTGCATTAACGGCTTTGTAGTAAGTACCCCCTCCATCCGCCAAGTTTGATACGTGTTTTCGGAACATGGTAATTTAGATAATGAGTTTAGTAATTAAAGTGGTGTGAGTGTTTGTATTTAAGATTTTGATACTATTTATTATTTAATTTTAATTTAATGTTATTGTAATGATGTAATTAGAAAAAAATAATTAATTATAAACCAAGCCGAACACCTTTGAGTTCGGCTCGAAAAGCTCACGAACAAACTCGCGTTCTATTAACTTATAATACAAGTTTCATATAATACATGTCATTTGAAATGTATTGTGCTACTGTATTTGTTTATACTTTAAAATAAATTAAATAAATATAAGAGTTTGAAATGTATTGTGCTATTGTATTTGTTTATACTTTAAAATAAATTAAATAAATATGAGTCTATGACTATATTTTTGACTGGTCTATCCCATGCAATTAATGCATCTTTTTTTAAGGTTATGAAATGAAGAATATTTATTTATTAGTAAATATATTTATTTATTAGTAACTATAGAAGTTACATAAAATTTTAGTATAAGTTAAAGTGTTTCTGGATCAAATATAACATATTTATTGAATGGAATAAATTTTAAATTATAAATATATTTTTAAAATTATTTAAATATATAGATTAAATAATATATACATAATTAAATATATACAATATATTAAATATAATTTCTTTGATAAATTACGTAAAAATGAAAATAAGACTGTTCGAGCTTGGCTCGATTTTATCAAAGCTCGGTCAATATTCGGCTTGAAGTAGCTCGATCAACGTTCGGCTCGAATTCTTACGAGCTCAAGTCGAGCTTACCAGTATTGGATTTCAGTTCGGCTAGTTAACACCCCTAATTATTAATCAACGTTTACCAAGTTATTATCAAGACAAGAAGAATAACATGAATGCAGTCACAAAAAAGAATGAAGTAACATGAATGCACGATGAGCCGTTCGTGACAATACTAGGCCCCATCCAGATTGGTCAGTAGTCCCACCATACCTTTTTTTTTTTTGGATAAGCAGTCCCACAATACCTTTTTTTGGGTTTCGTAATAAAATATTGACACCTACATATTGGTAAAGGTGTGCGGTAGCGGGAGCCATAAATCACAAAGGGGATAAAGGGAGGGATAGCGGATCGGGTAAAAATCGAACCCCAATCAATAGTTGGAAGTTATGGGAGATGATCACTGGGGTAAATCCCATTCCCAGTCCCACATGGAGCTGTAAAACAAATAAATAGCTCGCGAAGAAAGCTTGGTTCGATTCGTGTTCGTTCGTTAACTGTTTGTTTGTAAAGCTTAACGAGCCGAGCTCGAACACGAACACGAACACGTTTTGCTTAACGAACGAACACGAGCTTGTTCGCAAAAAGTTCGAAAGTGTTCGTATATATTTGTTAACGGGGTAGTTTTGTAATTTTATATGTTCATATATGTTTGTTTGACAATTTCAATGTTATGGGAAAAAAATAGCTAACCCTTGATTGGATAAAAGATTCATAATTTTTTGGTAAATTTTTTATCGAGCGGAACAAGCTCAAACGAGCCGAGCTTAATAAAAGAGTAATTGGTTCGTTTGAACTAAACGAGTCGAGCCAAACTCGAGCTAAAGCTCACGAACTTTTTTACGAGCCGAGCTCGAACACGATTTTAAGCTCGACTTTCTTAACGAACGAATACGGGTCAAGTTCGAATGCTTAACGAGCCAAGCTCAAATACCCAAAACTCGGCTTCGTTCGGCTCGTTTACAATTCTAGCCCCACAATACCTTTGTATGAGTATTTTTGTTTCACATTTTCCGAAAATTTTATAAATGTTTTGTTTACAGCTGCAAGGCTGATGCTCTATTTTCAAAAATCAATGCAGATTTTATCATGTAGTATTTGTAAAGGATGACAATTATATTTTCCTAAAAAATGGGACGACAATTATAATACATACATTTCCAATATTTATAGATTTTTACACTTTTTTTGTATTCATGCTATTAAAACATATGAATTTTCATTATTTTCCCCAAAGTCCCAAACCATGCACCCACACCGATTTCATGTATTTATATTTTGATACACTAGTAACTTACCCGTCGAGACTCGACGGGTATAATTATATACTTCCTCCGTCTCGGTATAATTGTTACGATTGATTTTTTGACACTATTCACTGTTTAAGTTTGATTCAAATTTTTATCATAGTTATGTAAGAAAAAACTAGTCAATTGAGATTTTGTTAGATTCGTCTAATCTTGTAGTTTTAGACAATCAAATTTTTTTAATTTTTTATTGTACACAATTTAAGTTATTAACCATTAAAAATGAGTATTGGCATACGTGTCAGGTGGGTCCGTGACAAAAATAATGAGACGGAGGTAGTATTTTATATATAATAGTTATATCATACGAAACTAATAGAGAATATATAATAAATATAGTTTAATTATTTTTAAAACTAATAGAGAAATCAAATTAAACCGTCTTCTTATTGCTTGTCCCGTACAAACTTAGCAGATCAATAAAAATAAATAATAAAATTATATTTTATTTAATTTGAAATTTTATTTAAAATTAAATAAATTCAAAAAACTATTAAGCATGATATAAAAATTTTCCTTACAATTTGTTGAAAATTTCACTGTAAGTAACGTTTCTTGTAGTATCCTGAATTAATCTATCTTAACTAAATATTAATACTCTGAGTCTCATCTTGCTAGTGACACAAGATATCGCAACATATAACTGTTTATTGCTAAAAACTGGTTTCTGAAGATCGAGTTCAACCTTCTTAAATGATTGACATTGACTTTCATTTACATTCATAGCAAAACAAACTGCGAATGAGAATTGTCTCATCTGAAATCGAATGGAGAATTTGGTTAAATCAGACGGGCTCATAATCATTCTACCAATCAAGAATTTTCTACTTTCATGGTTTCCCAAAATTAGTTTAACCTCAATTATATGGTTTCACATCTTGGTTACTATCAACCTGCTTCCATTGCATAATTTATTTGATGGATCTATATAACTAAAAAGAATTACTATACAACCCTCATTCAACTTTATTTTATGATTCAGTAGTCCAGAAAACTTGATCGTGTTTAGATATTCTGATGAAAATATTTCATTGTCATTATCCATGGTTTCATCCTCTTGACAAATATTTTTAGAACTGAGATATACATTTTTATTTGCAAACAGACATTACATGATGTAATAATTAATTGTATCAACCCATCTCACTGAAAGGGCTAGTATAAGACATAGCTTTAAAAATGTCTATATACGAAGTAATGCAGTTTATATTTATATATGTACACTAAAAAAATGCTTATATAGGATCACCCGTAGAGTTTATAAGAATATTATCCGGAAATGTCACATCTGACTACATCTCCAAGATCAATACCGTTTCTACCATCACCTACATCAAGTATCCATATTGCAATTTTCTTTTATATATAAATTTTATTGCAAACAACATTTTTTGTAGTACTTGAGTTAATCCATCTTAATTAAATATTAATACTTTGATTCCTCTCTTGCTAGTGACACGAGATATCACAACATATAATTGTTCAAAGCTAAAAATTGATTTTGAAAAATGGAGTTTAACATTCTTTAAAGATTAAAATTGACTTTTGTTTATAATCATTTTAAAACAAAGTGAGAATTTTCTCCTTTAAAATCGAATAGGAATTTGGTTAAATCCAATAGGCTTATAATTATTCTATCAAGAATTTTCAACTTTCATGGTTTCACAAAATTATTTAGCCTTAATTGTATGGTTCCGCATCTTGTTTACTATCAACGTGCTTCCATTACATAATTTATTTGATGAATCTATATTCCTAATAAACATGACTATGCAGCCCTCCTTCAACTTTATTTCATGATTGGGTAATCCTGAAAGTTTGATCATACTTTGATATTCAGGTGAAAATATTTCATCGTCACTATATATACTTACTTTCATCATCTTGATAAATATTTTGAGAACTGAGATATATCTTTTCATTTGCAGACATATGTTCCATGATGTAATCATTGATCGTATCAATATCTCATTTGTAGGGGCTAGTCTAGCAACATCTTTAAAAATATCTGGATTTAAAGTGGTACAATTTATATTTGTATATATAATCTCAACAATTGTCGACCCATAGAGTTCATAAGAAAATCATCTTGAAATGTCACACCTGATTGTACATCTCCAAATCAATACCAGTTTTACCAATTACCATAACCTGCATGAAGTATTCATTTTGTAATTTTTTTGGCATATATGAATTTTATTGTAGACAATATTTTTATTGTATCTTGAGTTAATCCATCTTAATTGCATATTAATGCTTTGAGTCCCCTATAAAAACCGATTCTGGAAGATAGAGTCCAGCATTTTTTAAAGATTGACAATGACTTCTATTTATAGTCATAGCTAAACAAACTGCGAGTGAGAATTTTCCCCTCTGAAATCGAATGGGAAATTTGGTTAAATCAGATGGGCTTATAATCATTATACTAATCAAGAATTTTCATCCTAAATAATGAACTTTGTTTTAATTAGAAAAGAGGTCAAATCATTTTCTGTGGTAACTTTTTTGTAGGTAGAATTCTTATCACAATCTAGTGGAATACCAAATCTAGAATGTGCAGTCCTACCTTTTGGAAGATGTAGTGATGCTATTCCACTGGATGCTACAAGCAATATAATATCACGCCTCCACGAAGGACTGAACATAATGGTTTCCAGATAAATGTATTGTCAGTTCCACCATGTAAAGAAAAAAGAATCCACCCTCACCACTATCAACTGTAGACATTATCTTATTATAAATATTCTTCGCTCATCAATCAACTAAGGTAATAGCTTAGTATGATCTGTCATCATTTTTTTTCTTATTATAATATGACTCTTCTAGTATTAGTAAATTCTCCGTTTCAGACGTTAAAACTTCATCCGGTACTGGTATTCCAGATAAAAGTTTCAAACTTATAGAATTTGCAGCAATTAGATTTTCAATTTTTAACAAAGTCAAATTTTGTATTTGTTCTTCGGTCAATTGAAAATCTGATAAACCATAGATTAATGACATAGATTAATGAATTCTTCCTTAAAAAAAATAGATTAAATAAATTTGATTTCCATTCTTTATTTAATAATGGATATATCCGCACTCCAATAACTCTTTATACACCCCATTATTTTATTTATAATATTTTTACGGAAATAGTTAATTTATTGTAAACCAATTATTCACATAATATGAATTTTCACAATTTTCTTAATAATTATAAATGTTTTGTATAACTCTTAATAAATAAAATATAAATAAGTTTCATATTACTACTTCCATAGTCAAATGTTGTTGACATTTATAAATGTGTTACTATTCACACATAGACTTCCACTTAAAGTTTTATCATTGTTATACAAATTAAAATATAGTCAAGTGAGATCTTGTTAGATTCGTCTCGTCGTGTAGTTTTTAAACATTGAACTTTTAGAATTTTTACTTGTACTGAACTTGAGTTATTCATGATTTAAAATGTACTGTGTGAAAAGTGGGTCCGTAAAAAATATAATATAGAGAAGTATTTTACATATTAATTATATGTAATATATAAATTGGAATTGGAAGTTCTATATAAATTTAAATTTTAAAATCTTTCAAATCTTTTTAAATTTTAAATGACAAATCTTTCAAATCTTTTTAAAAGTGAATAATATTGGGGGGATTCCGTATAAATTGAAAATTTATATATTTCAAAAATTGAAAATTTAGAATGAATAAATAAATAATAAATGATAAACTCTAATATTAATAAATTAAAAATGCAAAAATCCATAAAAATTGGAAATTTGAAATGGAGACACCACATTAAATGTATGATAGGTTGTTCACTAATGGTTTTATTAATATATAGATTAAATGAAATAATCTATTCCCTAGTGTTACACATTGAAGAGAGAGTAAAATCCAAGACAACCTTTCAACCTATACTGATTTTTATTTAACTAGTAAATAACCCGTCGAGACTCGACGGGCATAACTTAATATTTTAAGTATATACTTATATTGTATAAAGCAATAATAAATTATATTTTGAGTAATGAAAAATGTATAATGATTTTTTATACATTCAAAAGAGGATGTATATGATAATATAATTTAATTATTTTTAAAACTAACAAAAAAATAATATTATACCGTGTTCTTTAGCTTATGTGGCTTGTTCAATACAAATCAAACAGATCAATAAAAATAACTATTAAAATAATTATGATGCAAAATATGAAAATTTTCCTAACAATTTGCTGAAATTTTCATTGGTGAAAATCTCATTGATAGAGGCTAGTATAACACTATCTTTTCAAATGTCCGAATTTAAAATGGTGCAGTTTATATTTGTATATGTACTTTAAAAAATTGCTGCTATAGGATCACCCATAGAGTTTATAAGAATATCATCCGAAAATGTCACATCTAATTGTACGTCTCCAAAATCAATACCCGCTTTACCATCACCTACATCAACTATTCATTTTGCAAATTTTCTGTCATATATAAATTTCATTGTAAACAACGATTCTTGTGATATCTTTAGTTAATCATTCTAAATTGAATATTCATACTTTTAGCCACATTTTGCTAGTGACACGAACTATTACAACATGACTGTTCATGGCTAAAAATTGGTTTTGGGAGATAAAATCCAACATTCTTTAGATTGACATTGACTTTTGTCTATAATTATAGCAAAACAAACCGTGAGTGAGAATTTTCTCATCTCAATCGAATAAAAATTTTGGTTAAATCAAATAGACTCATAAACATTGTACCAATCAAGAATTTTCTCTTTCATGGTTTCCCGAAAATTGTTTAACCTCAACTATCTAGTTCCGTATCCTGGTTACTATCAATGTACTCTCATTACATAATTTATTTGATGGATATATATTCTTAAGAAGCATGCCTATGGAACCATCAGTCAACTATATTTCATGATTTAGTAATACAGAACAATTGATCGTGTCTAGATATTCAAGTGAAAATAATTCATTGACATTATTTATGCTTTCACTCTTTTGACAAATATTGTTAAAACCGATATATATATATATATATACACATTTTAATTTGTAGACATACGTTCCATGATGTAATTATTGATTGTAGCAATAATCTCATTGGTAGGGGATAATCTATAGTAAAAATGTTTGGATTTGAAGTGGTGCAGTTTATATTTGTATAAGCACTCTCAACAATTGCCGCTATAGAATCTCTCGTAGAGTTTATAAAACTATCATTTGGAAATATCACATATAATTGTACATCTTCAAGATTAATACAAGCTTTACCAATTACGATCACGTACATAAAGTATTCATTGTGCAAATTTTTGCCATATATAATTTTCATTGAAAATAACATTTCTTATAGTATCTTAAGTTTTTTTTTTTTTTGAGAATAAGATTTTATTTCAACCAAAATACACAAAACACTACATCTTGATGCTACATCACTGTATCCTCAAATACAGACCCCAGCGGACAGACAAGTTGTACCCAATAAAAGAGCTCCCATACCGTAAGACCTTACTCCACACTATTACCCCTTACAATGAGAATCACTATTGCACACTACAGCAATTCAAAACACCACCTTTACGGAGCATTATCCACCCACCCATATGCCATCAGACTATCAACACAGAACTCCATCCGTATATTGACACCAGAACCCCCAGCTCCATTGTGGCATTACTACCATTTACAGCCACTGTTCGATTCTGTCAGCGCCATTAGCTCCACAACGTGCCCAGTGGTCGGCCTCCGCGTTACGTTCTCTAAGTATATGTTGGAACCGCACCACCCCTGCAAAATTCACAATCTCCACAATTGGTCCCATTAAGTCTCTGAATCTCCATGGAACATTCTCCGGCGTTTGAATCCATCGCACCACATTAAATGAGTCACATTCAAAAATTAATTTCGGAAGAGGGAATCCATGGTCCCGAACCAATGCCCGACAAACCCGGCTAATAGCTGAAATTTCAGCCTCAGCCGAGTCCGTAATTCCAATAAAATCCGAAAGAATGAATATTACCTCCCCTTCGTCATTCCGAATCACCCCTCCAACTCCCGACGGCCCTGGATTCCCAAGAGATGATCCATCAGAATTTATCTTCCACCACCCTTGCATCGGACGTTCCCAAACGAGCCCTTTTCTACTCACGCGCAGTTCGCCCTCCCCTTGGCCTGGTTAACCCCTCAGGGAAACTCAATATCCCATTCCCCATACCTGTCACAGTGTCTTTCGCCCCAACACTCCACCAAAGGCTAGTCCTCCATTTAACTTCTTCCACCATTAATTGTATACTTGGTTGTTGTCCCTTAAAAATAAAAGCATTCTTGTAGTTCCACACTACCCATATAATAGCACAGCCTGTGGTAAGCCACACATCCCTCTCACCATGCTTTGGAGACATTCTCCACCACCAAGATAGCACCTCTTTCACCCTACCCGGAATTGCCCAATTCACCCCAAACCACTCAACACCTCTATACCACAACGATGCTGCGTATTCGCATCTACAAAATAGATGATCTACCGACTCCCTTTCCTGTTTACATAATGGGCATAGCTGTAACACCCCCGTTTTCCTACTCTTAGTTCCGCGGCGGAAGCCTCAACTAGGAATCCGGGGTTGTTACCGCCACGCCCCTTAATTAAGCTCGCTTAGGTCTAACCTTGGCTAACTTAATTAATTGGCGCTAAGGCTAATTAAATTAAATTGCTAACACATGCTTAAAACAATAACTTTATTATTTACAAAATATAATATATCAGAGTTCGCAAAATATGACGACTAAGGCTCGTCGCCCCCAAAAGTAACTTGACATAACATTAAAATATAAATGAAAACTAATAATATGATATATATGTATGTATATATATATTTATTTATTTTGCACAAAAGGTTTGATACCCATGCCCGTGCCCATGCATTTAGTCATCTCCACATATGTCAAATCCTGAAAAGAGTGCACATATAATTTATCAGCACACCGGCTGAGTAAATAAATTTGTACTCATGGGACAAAATTAAATATAAAGACTCAAGCAGTAAATGACATGTCAAACCGTTAAAAATTCTGATTCTCTGTGTCATGTTGCTCGACTATGACGTCTACACCCGGGGTATCCCATAGGACCTAACATGCTTTCATAGTGACCGTAATCAAGACTATGAGTATACAAGGGCGGCCCTCCCTTGCAACTAGAACTGATTGTGAGACCCTTGGCCTAACACAATTCTTTTTATAATGCTCTTACGAAGATAACCCCAATTGGAGTATATCCCGTATAATAATATCATCTCAATAATTTACATGCCATACACTGGAAATAAAATTTTCACATGCATGGCTTAGCCCAAAAATAATTAAACTCATGCTAGGGCATTTCCTCTGCATAAATCATTTGCATGAATAATTCTAAATTATTTAAAGTAATAAGGAATTAAACATGCAAAAATTAAATTTTGGGACAACGCCCGCAGAATATAAATTTACTTACAATCTCCCTAATGATAGTCTTACTGAAATCTGGAACTGCAACTACTCCACCACTTGCCTATCTACTGCTCAACGATTTTCTTCCACTATCTCAACTTCTCTCTATCTCTCGCAGGCTCTCTCCATCTCACACTATTTATCTTATCTAACAATCTGATTTTCTTTTTTTTTTTTGTTTGTGCTTCTGGCTTACCAATGAACAAGTATTTATAGGTGGGAGAAGGTTAGTGCATTCATTTTTTTATTAGTTTTTTTTTTTAATCTTTTATATATTTTATTCTCTTTTATTTCCTATGTTCACGGGTAGCTACTAACCATGCATCATGTGAATTTTTTTTTTTTTCTTTTTTTTTTTTTAATTTATGCATATAGCCCTTGTCACATGCATGCCACCCTATCCTTCTTTTGTCTTTTCAAATTTTTTTTTTTTATTTTACTTATTCATTTATTTGGCTCTTTGATAAAAGTTTCAAAACAAGTAGGGTTTGAACACACAACCTTTAAGTTATGAGCCCACTTGACTAACCAATTGGTTATCAAAGTCTTTATGTCATATCTTAATTCTAACTAAATTTATTTCAAAATATTAGAATCCTTATTGTTAGTAATTATTTTTACCCATCTATATCTTTAAATCAAATCTTATTTTTTATTTCTAAAATATTACTCTTCCAAACATTTAAACTTTTCCATACTAGAAAATATTCCCTATCATCTACTTTTAAACTTGGAAAAATAGTTCATTGTTTACAACATTCTTTTAATTAAAACCCACTTCCTATTAAATTTTAATTTATAGCAGACAATTAATTATTATACTATATTTAAATTTAGCGGGTATTACAATCCATCCTCCTTAGAAACAAACTTCGTCCTCGAAGTTCATTTTAAGTCACATAATTACTAAGGAAAAGTAAGGCAAAGTATTGCATAACAAAAGTTTTCTAACCGTACTTGACTTGGGCTGTAACATTCTCTCCCACTTGATTTCACAGCTATGTCCCCATAGCTGTATCATGTTGAAGGAACAACTCTGGATACTTGCCCTGCATTTCGGCCTCAGTTTCCCACGTGGCATCATTCTCATCATGGTTTGACCATTGTACTTTGACCATGCGAATGACTTTGCGCCTTGTGGCTCGTTCTTTAGTATCCAAGATCTTGACCGGTCTTTCCTCATAAGTAAGGTCTTTGTCGAGTTCGATAAGGTCTGGTTGCACTACCCTTTTTGAATCATGCTGATATTTCTTAAGTTGCGACACATGGAATACGTTATGGACTCGAGACAACTCCTCTGGTAAGTCCAATCGGTATGCCAAGGTACCAACTCGGGCGATAATGTCAAAGGGTCCAATATAACGGGGACTTAGCTTACCTCGTTTTCCGAACCGCATTACGCCCTTCATGGGCGATACTTTGAGCAGAACTTTATCGCCGACTTCGTATTCACCATCACGCCTCTTTTGATCGGCATACGTCTTCTGTCGATCTTGAGCGGCTTTCATCTTTAGTCGAATTTGCTCCACTATTCCTATCGTTTCCTCGATTAATTGTGGCCCAACAGGAATCGGATTTTCGCTTTTAGTCCAACAGAGTGGACTCCGACATTTCCTACCATATAGTGCCTCAAATGGGGCCATGCCAATACTAGCATGATAGCTATTATTATAGCTAAATTCTATAAGTGGTAGGTACTTTTCCCAACTACCCTTGAAATCCAAAACACAGGCTCTCAACATGTCTTCAAGTGTCTGGATCGTCCTTTCAGTTTGACCATCGGTTGTTGGATGAAATGCTGTGCTCATTTTTATTTTTGTTCCGAAAGCCTGTTGGAGTTTCGTCCAGAATGTAGAGACAAATCGACTATCTCTATCTGAGACGATATCTTGGGGAATTCCATGCCTTCGGACTACATTCTCAATATAAGATCTTGCCAACTGATCCATACTCCATGTTTCTTTCATCGGTATGAATATGGCTGTTTTAGTTAATCGATCAACGATTACCCAAATCTTATCATTGCCTTTTGGTGTTTTTGGCAATCCTGACACAAAGTCCATAGAAATGCTATCCCATTTCCATTCTGGAATTTCTAATGGTTTTACTAACCCAAGTGGTTTTCTTCGGTCAGGTTTGACCTTTTGGCACGTCGGACACTTTTCCACAAATTCCGCTACCTCTCGCTTCATTCGTGGCCACCAAAAGACTTTACTTAAGTCCTTGTATAACTTATCCCCACCAGGATGCACAGAATATGGAGTTTCGTGTCCTTCTTCTAATATGCGCCTTTTAAGATCCTCGCAGGCCTTTGGTATACACCATCGACCCTTAAATCGGATAGTGCCATCTTCGTGGATTTGGAACCCTATAGCTCCACCTTGAGCTATTTTTGTCTTAATCCTTTCTAATTTGACATCACCGGGTTGTCCATTTCGAATCTCGTCGAATATAGTCGGTTGTATTGTCATGGCATGAATCTGTTGAGCAGGTGTATCTTTATGTACCAATTCAATACCTAACCGAGCCAATTCCATATATAATGTTGGTGGCAAGATTCGTGTATTATCTAAGGGTCTTGTCTTTCGACTTAGTGCATCTGCCACTTTATTAGCTTTACCCTCATGATAGGTGATACCTAAATCGTAGTCCTTCATCAACTCCAACCACCGTCTCTGTCGCATGTTGAGCTCTTTTTGAGTGTAGATGTACTTCAGGCTCTTATGGTCTGTGTATATGTTACATCTCCGTCCGTACAGGTAGTGTCTCCATATTTTTAGGGCGAAGACAACTGCAGCCAATTCTAAATCATGAGTCGGGTAATTCTCCTCATGTGGCTTTAGTTGTCGAGAAGCATATGCTATAACCTTCCCTTGTTGCATTAGCACGCATCCCAAGCCAAATTTGGAAGCGTCGCTATAAACTTCAAAATCGCCATCTTCAGTGGGTAAGGTAAGTATTGGTGCCGTGGTCAACATTTCTTTCAAAGTTTGGAATGCAATTTCGCATTCAGGTGTCCAAATCACCTTTGATCCCTTCTTAAGGTTCTGTGTCAGGGGTCGTGCAATTTTTGAGAAATCCTTAACAAACCTCCTGTAATAGCCAGCTAGACCGAGAAAACTCCTTATCTCTGTTTGCGATGTTGGTACAGGCCAGTCTTTTACTGCGGATACCTTGGCTGGGTCAACTGAAATTCCTTCGGCTGAGGCGATATGACCAAGGAATGCGACTTTGTCTAGCCAGAAATCACATTTTGACAATTTAGCGTATAACTTGTGATTCCTCAGAGTTTGCAATACTTGATGTAGATGTTGTTCATGCCTCTCCTTGTCTATGGAATACACCAATATGTCGTCAATGAAGACTACTACGCATTTATCCAACAGTTCTCGAAAAACATTATTCATGAGACTCATGAATACTGCTGGGGCGTTGGTCAGCCCAAACGACATCACGGTGAACTCGTAATGTCCATACCGTGTTCTAAATGCCGTTTTTGGGATATCTTCTTTAGCTATCCTTAGCTGGTGATATCCGGACCTTAGATCAATCTTTGAAAACACCTTTGCTCCCTTTAGTTGATCAAATAAGTCATCTATTCGTGGCAAGGGATATTTATTCTTGATGGTTACTTGGTTGAGACCTCTGTAATCGATACAGAGTCTTAGTCCTCCATCTTTTTTTCGTACAAATAGTACAGGTGCTCCCCACGGAGATGTACTAGGACGAATGTATCCTTTTTCTAAAAGATCTTCAAGTTGTTCACGTAACTCGTTCATCTCTGTTGGTGCCATCCGGTATGGAGCCTTTGATACAGGTTCGGTACCCGGAATCAAATCAATCGTGAATTCTATCTCACGTTCGGGTGGCATTCCCGGAATATCATCTGGGAATACATCAGGATACTCACGTACTACTGGAATATTGTTTATGTCTATCTCTTCTGCTTGAAGGTTCATAAGGTAGCAAATGTAAAGGGGATTTCCTTTTCTCATCAATGTTGCTAACTGCACCCTTGACACAATTTTCGTGGTTGGCTTCTTTGGCTCAGCATAGAAAGACACACGCTTCCTGTTATCCCCATAAATTGTTATCTTTTGCTGAGAACAATTGATATTGGCTTGGTAACGCGTTAGCCAATCCATTCCTAAGATAATATCAAAATCTTGTAATTCAAATTCTACTAGATTTGCAAGGAACTCGACGTCACAAATACGAATGGGAACTTTTTCGTGACGCTTTGAGCAGCTAACTATCGTTCCGTTGGGCAACGAGATTCTTAGTGTTATCTCCTGAGGGTTATCGAGTCCTAACTCGGGCAATTTACTACGAGATATGAATGAACATGTGGCTCCAGAATCAAATAGAATGCGCACTTTATACCCATTAATTTCGAAAGTACCTTCGATCACATCTCCAGCACCTGGCATGTCAGCTTGGTTTACCACGTTCAACCTTCCTTGATTTGGCCCACCTGGATTCTGTGGGTTTCCACCAGCTGTCCTTTGATTGTTGGGAAATGGAGGCCGTTGTCCTTGATTATTTCCACCAATGCGGGGTCCTTGGGGACAATAATCCTCCTTTCGTAAGTCTGCTCGAATTCGGCTAGGATCGAGTCTTATGCGACAGTCCACCGCCTTGTGTCCCTTTAGTCCACAACGATAGCATTCATCATCTTGAGGACACTGTTGCATAGTGTGCTTTTTATAACAGCGACGGCACGGGGCTGGTATTGGTTCTCCGTTCCGATTGATGCGAAACACCGTACTATTCCAGTTATTCCTTGGGAAATTCCTCCTTTGGTTTGGATGATTATCCTTACTCTCTTCAATTTTCCTCTTTCCCTTGTCATGTGGTGCAGATTTGGAGTTTTCTCCTTTATGCTCGTGTCCTTCTACCATCTCGACTGTCATAGCTCGATTATAGACTTTTTGCAAGCTAGTGAATTGCTTCCCTCCAAATGCCTTTCGTATGTTTTTATTCAAGCCAAGCTCAAATTTTTGGGCTTTAGTTTGCTCAGTTGCCACCAGGTCTGGGGCGAACCTCAAGAGTTCTGTAAACTTAGCATAGTATTGTTGAACCGACCGATTACCCTGTTGAAGAGAAATGAATTCTCCATACTTGGCATTCTTGAGGCTAAGTGGATAAAACTGCTCCCTCAAGCTTTTCTGAAACTCTTCCCAAGTTACTTGGCGGTTCTCTTGTGACCTCCACCAAGTGTTTGCAATGCCAGTTAGGAAAAAGGTAGCCACTCCCACCTTTCTTTCATCTGGACATTCAACTGCTTCGAGCAGTTTCTCAAATGACTCAATCCAACCTTCCAGCTTGGCTGGATCTTCTTGTCCAGCATATCGAGGCGGTTGAAACTTATTAACAGCTTCAATAAAATCTCCTTGGGTCTCTCCCTGGCTTTCCCCTTTCTCCGCCTGTTGCTGAACTACTGCTCCAAGGGTGATTAGCAGTTGTTCTATTCGTTGTTGACGATTGTCGTCATCGGCCATACTTGTCTTAGCGTTATCGCTATCCCTTTCGCCCCTAGTCGATATATGTTAGTTAGTTAGTCACTTTAAAAAAATCAATATAACACACCATACTAGTTTATTCAAAGTCTAGATAATAATAAGGCAAACTTTATTTCATAATACCGAGATGGAGTACAACATTGAAAATTTCCAAGGTTTAAGATAGTCATAATTCTTAATACCGACTTGGGTACAACATTTAAAATTTCCAAGTTTTAAAATAGTTATAACTTTTACTAGTAGTAAACAAACGATAAGCTAGTACTGGGCACCGCGAGGAGGGCTGGCAAGATGGTACACTGGAGATGGGGTTCGCTGGCGCAAACAGACAACATCTTCATCGGGATCACTTTCTTCGGCACGTGCACCCTGGGCGGATGATCCTGGGAGGCGTCGGAGATCAACAGTAAGGTCTCTATAGAACTTATTAACTTTGTGCCCCCTTCTCTCCATATACGCAATCTCCTTGTTCAGGCGTCTTATGGTATCCAGGTGAAGGCTGACTTGCTCCTTAGTATCCTTCAGCTTCTCCTTCAGTTCGTCTATCTCCTCCACCTGCTCAGCACACAAGTGATCTAGTTCCTCCTTTTCTGTTTCGGCCAAGACCCTTCTATCGTATTCATCTTTATACTTATTTTCGAGTATTAGCTCCTCGTTTATATGTGTCGTAGCCTCTAACGCCAGTCGGTTCCTTAACTGATCATTTTTTGTGCTAAGGTGCTCGGCTCTAGCCCTCTCTCGTTCGCTGGTTTTTATTAATTCTCGAACCAACTCTGGAACTAGTTCGGCTATCCTATTGTTATCCCCCATCTAACAAACAAAATAATCATAAATATTTGCAAATATTAAAAATGATAATAGCATGAACTGTGCCTAATGTCAGTGCATCGTGTCCCCCGAAAATATGCAACAATTCTATTTTAAACCGATAAGAAAACATATTTTACTTTACTTTTTTTTTTTAAAAAAAAAAAAAACATCTCTTTTTTTTTTCAAATGGCTCTGATACCACTCTGTAACACCCCCGTTTTCCTACTCTTAGTTCCGCGGCGGAAGCCTCAACTAGGAATCCGGGGTTGTTACCGCCACGCCCCTTAATTAAGCTCGCTTAGGTCTAACCTTGGCTAACTTAATTAATTGGCGCTAAGGCTAATTAAATTAAATTGCTAACACATGCTTAAAACAATAACTTTATTATTTACAAAATATAATATATCAGAGTTCGCAAAATATGACGACTAAGGCTCGTCGCCCCCAAAAGTAACTTGACATAACATTAAAATATAAATGAAAACTAATAATATGATATATATGTATGTATATATATATTTATTTATTTTGCACAAAAGGTTTGATACCCATGCCCGTGCCCATGCATTTAGTCATCTCCACATATGTCAAATCCTGAAAAGAGTGCACATATAATTTATCAGCACACCGGCTGAGTAAATAAATTTGTACTCATGGGACAAAATTAAATATAAAGACTCAAGCAGTAAATGACATGTCAAACCGTTAAAAATTCTGATTCTCTGTGTCATGTTGCTCGACTATGACGTCTACACCCGGGGTATCCCATAGGACCTAACATGCTTTCATAGTGACCGTAATCAAGACTATGAGTATACAAGGGCGGCCCTCCCTTGCAACTAGAACTGATTGTGAGACCCTTGGCCTAACACAATTCTTTTTATAATGCTCTTACGAAGATAACCCCAATTGGAGTATATCCCGTATAATAATATCATCTCAATAATTTACATGCCATACACTGGAAATAAAATTTTCACATGCATGGCTTAGCCCAAAAATAATTAAACTCATGCTAGGGCATTTCCTCTGCATAAATCATTTGCATGAATAATTCTAAATTATTTAAAGTAATAAGGAATTAAACATGCAAAAATTAAATTTTGGGACAACGCCCGCAGAATATAAATTTACTTACAATCTCCCTAATGATAGTCTTACTGAAATCTGGAACTGCAACTACTCCACCACTTGCCTATCTACTGCTCAACGATTTTCTTCCACTATCTCAACTTCTCTCTATCTCTCGCAGGCTCTCTCCATCTCACACTATTTATCTTATCTAACAATCTGATTTTCTTTTTTTTTTTTGTTTGTGCTTCTGGCTTACCAATGAACAAGTATTTATAGGTGGGAGAAGGTTAGTGCATTCATTTTTTTATTAGTTTTTTTTTTTAATCTTTTATATATTTTATTCTCTTTTATTTCCTATGTTCACGGGTAGCTACTAACCATGCATCATGTGAATTTTTTTTTTTTCTTTTTTTTTTTTTAATTTATGCATATAGCCCTTGTCACATGCATGCCACCCTATCCTTCTTTTGTCTTTTCAAATTTTTTTTTTTATTTTACTTATTCATTTATTTGGCTCTTTGATAAAAGTTTCAAAACAAGTAGGGTTTGAACACACAACCTTTAAGTTATGAGCCCACTTGACTAACCAATTGGTTATCAAAGTCTTTATGTCATATCTTAATTCTAACTAAATTTATTTCAAAATATTAGAATCCTTATTGTTAGTAATTATTTTTACCCATCTATATCTTTAAATCAAATCTTATTTTTTATTTCTAAAATATTACTCTTCCAAACATTTAAACTTTTCCATACTAGAAAATATTCCCTATCATCTACTTTTAAACTTGGAAAAATAGTTCATTGTTTACAACATTCTTTTAATTAAAACCCACTTCCTATTAAATTTTAATTTATAGCAGACAATTAATTATTATACTATATTTAAATTTAGCGGGTATTACAATAGCACTTCACTGAGTTGTGCACAGCCCCTGTCTACTAAAAGTTCTCGGACCGGAAGTGCATTATTAATCACTTTACACACCAACAATTTCACCTTCATTGGCGTTCTAACCTTCCACAGCCCTTTCCAGAAAGAATGATTATCATCTGTAGCCCCTCCCTCAAACCGAGACCAGCATATACTCGAGTTAATCCATCTTAAGTTAATCCATCTTAATTATATATTAATCCATCTTAATTATATATTAATACTTCGAGTTCCCTCTTTACAGTGACACGAGATATTGCAACATATCACTGACATGAGTAAAAACTGATTTTTGAAGATATAGTCTAACCTTTTTTAAAGGTTGACATCTACTCTTTTTGTTTTTTTTAATAGTTATAGTAAAACAAACTGCGGATGGAGAATTTTGTTAATTCAGACGGGCCCATAATCATTCTACCAATCAAGAATTTTCATCCTAAATATTGAGCTTGGTTTTAATAAGAAGAGAGGTAAAATAATTTTCTTGAGATGTTAAATAAATTTTTGAGGTAAGTTTTTTGCAGGTAGAATTCTCGTCACAATCTAGTGGAATACAAAATCTATAAAGTGCAGTTCTACCTATTGGAATGAGTAAGGATGCTATTCAATTGGATGCTACAGGCAACACAATATTACATCTACCATGAAGAGCTAAACATAATATTTTTTAGATAAATTATCGATAAATGTCTTGTCAGTTCCACCACGTAAAGAAAAATGAATCAATATCCATTACTATCAACTACAGACATTATTTTATTATAAACATTATTCTCATCATCGATTAACAAAGGTAATATTAACATGATCCGCTTTCATTTTTTCTTATTATAATATGTCTCTTCTAGTGTCAATAGATTATTTGTTTCAGACTTTAAAACTTCATTAAGTACTGGCATTCCAGAGAAAATTTTCAAACTTATAGAATTTGCAACAATTAGTCTTTCAACATGAACTAACTTTAATCATTCACAATCACAATTTTCTAAAAAAGCTAGATTTATATTTGTTTTTCGTCTATTGCAAATCTGTTAATATAGATTAATGAATTACATCATCCGTTTTTTAAGTGTCACACTTTCCCTTTTTTGGGTGTTTGGAATTAAGTGTTACATTACCATATTTGAAATGTTTTGAAGATTAATAAATTTTACTAATTATACTTAAATCATTAATTTCTTTTATGTTCATTAAAATAAAACTCAAAAGGAACAAAGTCAAATGTGACTTATTTTATTTATTTAATTACTTCAACTAAATAAATTTTATCAACTTACTTTAAATCTTGTGTCATTTCCTAGTGTTATACTTATTATAAAACGGATGGAGTATTTCTTAAAAATATTCCCTCCGTCGCACTCAAAGTATCTCATTTTGACTCTTTAACACTGTTTATTGATCAATTTTGACATAATGTTATTGCAATTATATACGATAAAAATATAGTCAAATTCAGTCTTGTTAAAATTTTCTAATCATGTAGTTTTAGAATATATATATTTTACATAATTTTTACATATGTACATTTTAATATATAAAATGTTAAACAAATGTATTGGACGGCGTGTCCAAAAGTTTTGAAACATAAATAATGGCACAGAGGGAGTATATTAAAAAATTAAATTTTTCTTCTTTATTTACTGATGGATCTATTCGCAACTATATAATTGTATATTACTTTTAAGTGAAGTGGCATATTTTTGTGAAAACATGGCATATATATACATTATTTATATATACAAATATTTTTATATATTGATTAATGTATCTTTTAATAATATAAATTACATATATACACTGCAAATTCCATTTAAATTTGAACTTTCATTTTTTTAAAAAACTAAAAATTGTGGAAACACCAGATAAATTCGAAATTAAATATCTTTTAAAAACTAAAAATTGGGATTTCCATATACATTAATAAATTTAACATGAATAAATAAATCTGACGTCCAATCCATTTTGATTACATCATTCACCCTACAAAACCCCGTCATAATAATTTTATGGTGTAAAACAGAAAATTTATACATAAATACAAAATGCAGCAATAAAATTTAAAATATATAAAATAAAAAAAATTCAAAATAATAAAATCTCAAATAGATAAAATAAAAAAAATGCAAATAAATAAACTCCAACATAGATAAAATAAAAAATGAAAAATTTTCAAATATTTTTAAAAGTGAATATATAGTGACAGATAGGATAATAGAGTGACATAAATAAATGATAGATTTTATACACGATAGACTAAAATCTATAATGAATAAATAAATAAATGCGAAAATCTAAAATTAGTAAAATTAAAAAATGCAAAATAATATAGATAAAATAAGATATGCAAAATTTCAAATTTCAAATCTTTCAACTCTTTTTAAAAGTGAATTGTA
The DNA here is from genome assembly GCA_030278955.1 of Hygrophila difformis. Taxonomy (NCBI): domain Eukaryota; kingdom Viridiplantae; phylum Streptophyta; class Magnoliopsida; order Lamiales; family Acanthaceae; genus Hygrophila; species Hygrophila difformis. The sequence continues at coordinate 2,132,663 of JAOANR010000003.1, forward strand.
GGAATTCCATATATTTCAAAAACTGAAAATCTATAATAAATAATAAATAATAAATAAATGTGAAAATTTAAAATTGATAAATTAAAAATGCAAAAATTTATAAAAATTAGAAATTTAAAATGGAGACACCACATTAAATATAGGATAGGTTGTTCACTAATGCTTTAATATATATATATATATAGATTATTTTTCTTAAAAGTCAACATATATACACTGATACTTTGATTTGGCTAATTAATTGAGAGTAGTTGGAGAAGCTCAGGTTTCCAAATAAAAAAAATGTCTTACAACCAATACATCACTTCCTTAAAAAAAAAAAAAGATAAAATAAATTTGATTTTCATTCTTTATTTAATAATGTATATATCCGCATTCCAATAACTCTTTATACACCCCATTATTTTATTTATAATATTTTTACGGAAATAGTTAATTTATTGTAAACCAATTATTCACATAATATGAATTTTCACAATTTTCTTAATAATTATAAATGTTTTGTATAACTCTTAATATAATAAAATATAAATAAGTTTCATATTACTACTTCCATAGTCAAATGTTGTTGACATTTATAAATGTGCTACTATTCACATATAGACTTCCACTTAAAGTTTTATCATTGTTATACAAGTTAAAATATAGTCAAGTGAGATCTTGTTAGATTCGTCTCGTCGTGTAGTTTTTAAACATCGAACTTTTATAATTTTTACTTGTATTGAACTTGAGTTATTCATGATTTAAAATGTGCTGTGTGAAAAGTGGGTCCGTAAAAAATATAATATATAGAAGTATTTTACATACTAATTATATGTAATATATAAATTGGAATTGGAAATTCTATATAAATTTAAAATTTAAAATCTTTCAAATCTTTTTAAATTTTAAATGTCAAATCTTTCAAATCTTTTTAAAAGTAAATAATATTGGGGGATTCCGTATAAATTGAAAATTTCATATATTTCAAAAATTGAAAATTTAGAATGAATAAATAAATAATAAATGAGAAACTCTAATATTAATAAATTAAAAATGCAAAAATCCATAAAAATTGGAAATCTGAAATGGTGACACCACATTAAATGTAGGATAGGTTGTTCACTTATGGTTTTATTAATATATAGATTTAATTGATTTACAATTTGATGTAGGGTTAGTATGTAATTAGCAATTCTCAAGTACTACTGATGAATAGAGTATCACTCAAATTTTATTGGACACATGACTAATCATTCAAGAATTGAGTTCACATTTAGGGCACGTTTGGAACAATGTACTGTATTATGGTGTATTGTATTATTTAATGCGGGTGTATTGTATTATGATGTATTGTATTAAATTAATGTTATATACAGTATTTGCCTATTTGGTGTTAATGTTGTATACATTATCATATATTATATTTTAAACAACTAAATAAAAAGAATTTTTTCTAATTTATTAATAAATAATATACTTAAAATAAAATCATTTTAAAAATAAATAAATAAAAATAATTAATATAATAATAAATAATTTATTAAAAATATTATTTGAATAATTAAATGAAAACAATTAATATATTAATAAATAATATATATAATAATATTATTATAATATCATAATATTTAATAGTTATGAGATGCATAAGGAAAAAAAGAAAAAACAAACATAAAATAAAAAATAATACACCATAAACCCACCCTCCCATAAGTATTAAATAATACATCAAACCCTTATTAAAATAATACTTATACACGTCTTAAAACTCACTAAACATAGGATATTATTATTTTAGTACATAATGTTAATACTATACACCTTAATACATCACAATACAACGTACCAAACATACCCTCAATGGTTTATTTCGGTTGTTATTTTTTGATAAATTTTGACCAATATATACTATCATATGTACGAAAGACACAAAAAAATGATTTTATTGGAATTATTTGCCCTGTGGTGTATTTTGAGGGTATATAACTCATACTTCCTCCATTTTTTTAAGTGTAATATTTTTTTTATTTATATACTATATGCTAATGCACATTTTCAACGATTAATAACTCAAATTTAGTTCAAATAAAATTCTCAAAATTTAATATTTTAAAACTATGAGATGAATTCAACAAGATCTTATTTGGATATGTTTTGCCTTGTATAACTAAAACAAAATATAAATTAAAGTACTACTCCCTCCGTCCCACGAAGTTTGACCCATATTCCTTTTTGGGGTGTCCCACGAAGTTTGATCTCTTTCTTTTTCTAGAAAAATTAAATTAATATAAGTTTGATTAGAAACTTAATTATTGTCAAATCACATTAAAAATACTTACTTTTACTATTCTGCACAAATTCCAATGCATGTTTACTTTCATACACAAAGTCTCTCATATTTCTTTAATTCTTAATATTACAAAATTGATACAAATAAAAATTATATAAAATATATATTCTAAAACTACACGATTAGACGATTCTAACAAGACCACACTTGAATACTTTTCTCTAATTACATCATTACGATAATATTAAGTCAAAGTTAAATAATAAACAGTATTAAAATTCATTAGAATCTTAAACACAAATACTCACACCACTTTAATTACTAAACTTCACTACCTAAATTACCGTGCCCAAAAGAAAGGCTTCAATCTTCGCGGGACGGAGGGAGTACAATGAACAGTAAAAAAATCAAGACGTTACACTTAAAAAAAAATGGAGGGAGTATTAATTACTACTTCCTCTATTTTTTTAATGTTTGTTACGGACCCATCCAATACGCAGTCCAATACATATTTTAAACAAATTATAACTCAATTTCGGTACAAGTAAAAATTGTAAAAGCTCGATATTTAAAAACTACAAGACGAGACGAATCTAATAAGATCTCATCTGACTATATTTTAACTTGTATAACTATGATAAAATTTTAAGTTAAATTGTTTGTGTGAATAGCCACATTTGCAAATGTAGGTTTTTTTTTTTTAAAAAAAATGGAGGAAGTTGTATAATTTATAAATAAATAAAAATAAATATACTGTATTAACCCTTCTTTTTACGCCGATTAAACTTACATTATCCCTAAATTTTACTCCGGATTACCACTCATGGTACAAATTGACCATATGCGGGCATTAAAAGGCATTAACCAAACCAGCACCGCACGGCGGTGTGGGGAATCTTACCGGAGGCAGCGGGGACACGTCTTTCCAGAATAGATCTCGAAGCTTGCAGAGCACCACGTGGCACCACTACACAGGCAACGTGGACCTGCCCTCCTTAAAATACAAGTTATCAATTTAAACAGAACCATAAAACGTGTCCACGCCTTATCCATTTCATTTCATTTTCATACTTCACTCCCCTTCCATTACCAAACCACGACTTTTCTACCCTCGAGACTTCCAACAGAAGAAAACATTTTCCATCCATAAAATATCAACCGAAAAAAAAAAAGAGAAAGGGAAAAGGGAAAAATAGGAAATATCGACTACTTGTATTCATCTAACCGCGAATCCAAGTTTTCAGTTTCGTCCGTTGCCGCTCCTTTCGTTTAACCGAAAATAAATAAATAAAACCCTAGGGCGTTTCGTTTTCCCCTTTTTTGCATGTTCTTAGATCTGTTTTCATGTTTCTATAGTGCGCGGAACTGATTGAGAATTTGGATGTTTTCTGTGAATTGACGATATATGTGGTAGATCTGTGTTTTCTTTTCAGATGGAGGATTGGAATTTTTCCAATTCGGCTCCAGGTTTAGTGGATTGAAGAGGTGGGTTTAATTGAATTGTTTGATTTCAATTCGGTTTAGAAATTGGGGTTCTGAGTGTGGGGAGGAGGAGTAGGGAAGTGCTTTACTGGGTGGTTTATTTTTCTATTTGTCTTTTGATTTTGCTTTTTTTATTTTTCTTTTTTGCTTCACTGGGTGGGTTATGGGACATTTGCACAAGGGAAATTGGGTTTTTGGTTGTGGAATGAACAATTCTTGGTAATTACGAATGAAGATGGGGCAAGAATTGGGTGAGTGTTGTTATGTTGTTTTGTGGATATGAGGAACTTTGGCGAAATTTATCAGCTCTTTGTTTTCGTTCCAAAGTAGGATGTTCTTGTTCGTTTTTTTCGTTTCTTGATCGTGTATGGTGGTATTTGTGGATAGGAGGGAGACAGTGAAGTTTGACTGGATTGCTTGCACTATAAATTATGGAATCTGACAACCAAGTTTTGGTTGAACCAAACAGCGGACAACATTTGGTGGAAGAGGATTGTGCAGAGGTTGATTCACGTGTGAAGGAAGCTACAAAGGAACTGTGTAACACTGAAACTGGACCATCCGAAGCAAACACTACTGGTGAAAATGTGAATGACTTAGAGGTTTCCGTCTCAATAAAGGTAATGAAAAATGATTTGGATTACAAGGAAGTGAAAGATACTTCTGACGTTGAGACAAAGGAAGTAGAAATTGGCAATGAACTGAATTCTCAGGTTGAAAGTTATGTGGAGTATACTGTCAATGAATTCAAACCTTGCTCTGATGGTCAAGTGAATAACAGTGGGAACTGTTTCGAGCCAGATCCTTGTGCCAATGCTCAGGATGTTTTTGTTGGTGAAAAGGTGGAACTCATTTCCAGAAGCCCTAACAATGTTTTAGGCGAAGAATGCTGCCTTAAAAATGTAGTTGTGGAAGCACCAAATGATGTAGAAGCAATGCAAAATGACGTCATCCACAACAGCAAAATAGAACCATGTGCTGAGAATAATGCACCAGAACCAATGGATATTGGTGGCCTGGAGCCATTACCCATTAAAAAAGGTGTGAAAGAAATAAAGCGTGATATTGGTTTGGAGGTTTTCCCTAAAAATGAAGTGAAAGAGGCTTCCAATGATGATATCTACTCAGAGGTTTCAAACCCTGACTTGCCCCAAAAGCTTGTTTCCTCAGGCATGACTGCCAGTAGCCAACCACTTGATGTCCTTGGAAGTGATCATGGTGGTTGTGGAGAGGTCACATCTGCTTGTTATAGGAACTCATTTGCTGATGAGGAAGATCAAAATAAGTGCGATATGGATTCAGTTTCCATGTCTTGTGTGGTGCTTGAAATTCCAAAGCATGTTAGGCCTACTGGTATTAGGAAGATTACATTTAAGTTCAGAAAGAGGAAGGAGGATTATGATTCTAACCTTCCCGTGGCTGTTAAACACCAGAGTGATGGTGAGTTTCAGAGAATCTTATGACAACCTCTTGTTTGTGTCCACTACTTAGCCTTTAACTAGTCAATGCAAAATGATGACCTTAATTTACGATGCAGAAATGAATTCAAGCTTGGATGGGATTGATCTTCATGGCTCACAAAGTCCCATGTCTAGCAAAACAATTCCAGACAATTACCCAGCAAATGTCAGAAGGCTATTGTCTACTGGAATATTGGAAGGAGCCCGAGTGAAGTATATTTCAATGTCTGGAGAGGTACTATGCTGTGTTTCTTTGCTTTATTAAAAAGCTGTGTTGATCATTAGTGTATTTTAGCCTCGGACTAAATGCGGTATCTTGATTGTTTCCAGAAAGAGATGCCAGGAATTATCAAAGGTTGTGGTTACTTATGTGGTTGTTGTGCCTGCAACTTTTCTAAGGCAAGCTGAATTGCAAGTGCACTTGTTTAATATAGTATGATATTTCATGTTTGCATGTTCTAATTACGCATACTTGATCATGCAGGTTGTTAGTGCATATGAATTTGAGCTTCATGCTGGTTCCAAGACTAGGCATCCAAACAATCACATATTTTTGGAGAATGGAAAGTCTATTTATAGCATAATTGAAGAATTGAGAACTGCTTCTCCAAGCACCCTAGATAGTGTGATAAGAGATGTGGCTGGTTCTTCTGTTAACGAGGATTACTTGCAGGTTTGGAAAGGTAAAATGTTAGTGTATGCATAATGCATGTGCCCCAGTGGTTGTATTGATATTGGGGTGTTGCCGGGTGTTGGCAATGAGCAATTGTGAAAGATTTACAGCATAGGGGTGCCACAATTTTTAAGCATCTAAACATTTGTTCCACAGATCACCATCGCTTACCGTTAGTTCAATAATTCAAGACTTCTTGTACTGATAGGGTACTGAAAAAAGGGGAGAGAAGCAACTCAAATGGCCATATATTTTCTCCAGTCTTTTTTTAATAAATGTCGTAAATTTCGTATCAATACAAGGAGTAGGAACTCTTTTGAGTTAGAAATAGATTGACCTTTTCTAGCGCTTTCATTGTGCAGCTAATCTGCAGTATGGTCATGATGGGGCCCATGTTGATAGTGCATATCAGAGCAAGAGTTTTGGCATGCATGATTGCAGCACCAGGTAATGCCTATTTATTTTGAGATCTGCCATCTCCCTAAGCTGTGTACACTTCCTTGGTAGTGTGTGTTGGCAAACATGGGAAAAGTTCTATTTCCTCTAGTACTTGGTTTTTGGTCATAAAAAATTTCAAGAAACTGAACTTGCAATGTCAGTTAATTGTCTGTAGATTGCCATGCTGTATCTTCTTTTGGAGGAACCCCCTTACTGAGTTGTTTGATTTGTTACTGTTCTCATTTCTACTGTTAACTTTCAGCTATCCCAGCCATCATTCCGAGGACAGCATCAGTCCTGCTTCGTCTCTTTTTCCTCACATTACTTTATCCCACCAGGAAAGCTATATGAAAGCGCCAGTAGAACGAAAGCGCCCAATGAAGAAGTATGTTTTTCCCTTTCGACTTTCAAGCAAATGTAATGTTAATCATGGTTCAATATGTATTTCTGTTGCAGGCAAAGGCACAGTGCCCCTTGGGGACAGAAGAAATCTACAGCATCTGGTGGGAACAAAAAGAGGCAAGCTTGTTATCATGGCCCATCTTTTATGTTACTCTGCTCTAACTTACTTTTTCTTTGGTCTATGGAGGTCTCATGTTCAATATCTGGCAGGGACAATGATTTGCACAAAGTACTTTTCATGCCTAATGGATTGCCAGATGGGACCAGCTTGGCATATTATTCAAAGGGAAAGGTAGTTCCCTGTTCAGTGATTTTAGAAATTTCTCATTGCAGTAGTAGTTAGCTCGGATATGTTTGGCTAATATTTGTCTCTTTGCAGAGGATTCTAGGGGGTTACAAGCAGGGAAATGGTATAGTCTGTAGTTGTTGTAACACAGAGGTAAACCTTTATCTCAACAATATATGTTCTATGTAACAAAAACCATGTAGAAGAATCTGATTCTTTTAGTCTTACCTGCCTCTCTGCTTTATAATGTCCAACAGATAAGTCCTTCCCAGTTTGAGGCTCATGCTGGATGGGCAGTGAAGCGTCAACCGTGAGGGCCTTGCTGCCTTTAGAGATTATAATTCAGTTCATGTTTGATTGACTCCATGCAGTGAAAGTTTTGTTTCTTTTGCAGCTATCGCCATATTTATACATCAAGTGGGTTAACCCTGCATGATATAGCCTTGATGATGGCCAATGGACAAACTCTCGATTCTATTGGAAGTGATGATATGTGTGCTTTCTGTGGAGATGGAGGCGATCTTAAAATGTGCAATGGTTGCCCTCGAGCTTTTCATGCAGGTGGGCTTTATTTTTCATTATATATACTGCTCTACTTTTATTACATTATTCCTTTCTGTTCATTCAGATTCTAAACTTGTATCTTGATTTTGCATTACAGTCACTTTCCACTGAAATGAGATTTTCTTTTGCTTTCAATGTTTTTGTATGAGGTATTGGTTTTCGTGAGAATGGGTTTACTTTCCTCTATTTACTGTTCTATCATTTTCATTTCAGAATTTCTTTCTATGCTTAATGTTTATAAAACTGGTAGGTATGGGTTGGCTTTCAGTTCATTTTCCATGGCATTTTTTCTATTCCTTTTAATATTTTTGTAATACTTGTATGCCACTGTGCTTTCTCCACCATTCATTGTTGGCATAATTCTTGAGAAGCGCAAGACACCTGTTTGTCTTTCCTCTTATCCTCTATTGGGGATGAGACATGTTATGATATTGGATGTCAGACTAGATTATGGTTGGTTTTATGTAATTGCAATTGATTCATGTGGTGACTCCTGCAGCTTGTTTAGATGGACAATGTACGACTACCGATGATTGGCTCTGTCCATACTGTAAAGACAAAAATGGTCCGGATGGAAAGGCATCTGGGAAGTCTAGATCTATTATCCTTAGGTTAAAGAAAGATGGTAAAGCTGCAGAATTTGTCGCTGGTGGTTGTATTATCTGCAGGTCTGTTGTACCTGTTTTTGTAGGTTTTATTGCTTACAGAAGTTTTATTTGGTTACTGTAGTCTGTATTTAGTCTCATTTTGGTGTAAATTTAAAAAGTCAAACATTGTATTCTTTACTGGACCAACAACTTGCATCCTTTATTTTGTTTCAAGTTTCAACACATAAAAGCTAACATAGTTCTTATGGTAATCTTTCACTCTTTTTTGGATCACCTAATCTTGTGCTTTTTGAGGAGACAATGAAATTTAAATAGTATGAACTATTTTCACAAAATTTTGGAGATCTTCTACATATCTTGTTACCTTTACATGATGGATGCATATATATATTTTTAATCCATTATTAGAACATTTCCGGAAGAAGCCAGTATTAATACTTGAACCGCTTTATTTTTACCCTTTAGACAGAACCTGCTATTAATTTTTGATAGCAAATGGTTATGAATGCTAATCAGTGGTAGAGCAATGGAAGAGAGATTCTTATTAACTTTGCCAAATAAGGATCATATCTGCAGAAATTTCTGGTTGATTTCACTTAATGAATTAGTAACCTCAAACTGTCCTAAACACATGTGCTGTCTCTTATATCTGGTATCTTTTACTTTATTGATATGATTAGTTTCATATTTGGTTTCCATTCCGACCTGTACTAGTTGCATATCCCTCAGGTTCTTGTTTGCAAATGTCACGACATATCTGAGCATGAAACAATGTTTGTATTAATGTGTACTAACTTTTGTTTCTTGAACATTGCAGGTCACAGGACTTCAGTGCTGCTAAGTTTGATGACCGGACAGTGATTATTTGCGATCAAGTATTGCTCCCTCACCTATTCTTTTGGACCTCATTTAATTTGCTTTTATTTTTTAAAATCTTGACTTTTTACAATTTTTTTTTTTTGACATTTTTTTCTGTTGTGTATAGTGTGAAAAGGAATATCATGTTGGTTGTCTGCGTGCAACAGGAATGTGTGATCTGAAAGTAAGTGTCCAGTGTTTCTTGTACAAACTTTTGGTTGCTTTCTATTTTAATAATGTTTATTTGTTGCAGGAACTTCCTGGTGATAAATGGTTCTGCTGTGCTGAGTGTCATAAGATTTTTGAAGTACTTCAAAATAAGTCTTGCAGTTTGCCGGAAGCAATTCCTAGTTCAACATTAGCTGCACTGTATAGAAGGCACACAATTATGGGTTTAAATGGCGAGTCTAATGATGTTGAATGGTGTATTATAAATGGGAAAAAACGCTTTGTGGGGCATTTAAGGCTGCTTTCTCGAGCTGCACAAATTTTTCGTGTAAGCTCTTGTTTCTATTGATCAAGTTGTCTTTAGCTATTATGGTGTAAAATGGATATGCTGAGGAATATCTGTGGTCTATATACACCTCCTCTGTGTTATCCGTTAATGCACCTTCATGTTATTGTTTTGTGAACAGTGATACCCACTGATACCTACCTACGCAGACTTGCTTATGAAAATCTTAACCATCTTGCGACCAGTCTTAATTGTTATTTGAATGTCTTTGCAGGAGTGCTTTGACCCTATTGTTGCCAAGTCTGGTCGGGATCTTATTCCTATTATGGTGTATGGGTAAGTGTTTTTGCTTCCTCTGATGTGTTTGATCTTTCTGAATATTAGAATCTGGAATTTGCTTAGACCAGTTTAAATCATAGAGATCAGATTTGTGGCTTCAGATTCTTTTCATGAGGCATTGAAACAATAGACAAGTACATGGTTTGAAATGTCTGTTAATTTGTTGCAATTGTATTGTGTTGCATATTCGATTTTTATACTATTAGTTATTTGAAACTAACTAATCGCTTCCTGCTTTATTCTGAACTCGAGGGCCGAGGCATGTTATTCTTTTCAAACTACTACATTCACATTTGAAGGTTTTTCCAATTTTTTTCTTTTTTTGGGCAGAAGGAACATATTGGGGCAAGAATTCAGTGGAATGTATACTGTGGTTTTAATTGTGAGGTAAGTTAACATTCTCAACATCATCCATTTATTCTTTTGTTTGTTATTGGCTCTTTAGCGTGTTCCTGTCACATACTCGAAATGAGACACCACATGTTTTGTCTCATATACAGGTCCATTGTTGTATCGGCTGCTCTTCTCAGGATATTTGGACAGGAGATTGCTGAGATTCCGTTAGTAGCTACTGATAGAGACTATCAAGGAAAAGTAAGTGGCTGACTTTGGGGGGTGCCTTTGTAACTAGTTTTTTTTTTTTTTTTTTTTTTTTTTTTTTTTTTTTTTTTTTTTTCCTTTTGAATTATGCCCGCTAGTATATGAATTTGTATTTCATTATTTGCTTACAACCTGTTGAATGCAGGGGTATTTTCGTGCACTGTTTTCCTCTATCGAGTGGTTGCTGTCATCCTTGGGTGTGAAACACATGGCACTCCCTGCTGCTGAGGAAGCAGAACCTATGTGGGTGAATAAGCTAGGTTTTACCAGAATGAACCATGAGCAAGTGAGTCACTCTCTCTCTCTCTCTCTCTCTCACACACACACACACACACACACATTTTGGTGGATTCTTATATGAATGCTTTCAATGTGGTGGTGCCTTGTGTTATGAAATATGCATGATCTCCACTGCAGCTGCTCATTGAAAGATGGAGTTTATATTAATTGCTTGCCCTCTTGTCAGAAGGATTTGAACTGAATTTTAATGAACTGAAGTTATATTTGTTTGAATTACGGCTAAAAAGTTTACTACTCCCTCAGTTCTAACTAAAATGTCCTACTTATTATTTTTGGATGTCTCATCATAAATGCTTATTTATAAATGTTTCTTTCTATAAATAGAAATAACTTTTTCCTTCTAATAATTATGTGGACCCCATCATATTCTCACATATTAATTCTACCTTAATTTACTTGCCAAACTGCAACAAAATATATTAAATGGGACAGAGGGAGTACAATTTAAGTTGTTGTTAGCCTGTATCCCTATGATTGACGGATACATTTTATACCTTTAAATGTTTTTCCTAAGCAGACGCTCAAGTACACTCGGGACTACCAGCTAACAATGTTCAAGGGGACATCGTTACTGGGAAAGGAGGTACAAACAACTGGAGAGTAAATACAACTGCCACTGAAGTCCGGGGGGAGGGGCATCAGGTCAGAAGCATATAACCGGTACTTCATCATGCACCTCTCACTGAGGCTGGTGGAGTATTTGAACAATTTGAGGCTGCTCCTGCCACTCGTCCCTTTTTACCCTAAAGAAAACAGCGGTGTCAACTGCCAAGACACCACCCACTACTCTCGGCATTTGATGGGAGCTTGGACAGGGACAAGAGAGAGTTGGCTTGACTAATTAACAGAGGCAATGAGAATGTTTCAAGAAAATGAAATGCGAATTATGTAAAACAAAATGTATGGAGATGGCAAGGGAAGGGCGGAGCCGGGGAGCTATGGCAGATCAATCTTCTGTAGGATTTAGTTTACAAAAGCTGGTCAGAACCGGGACAAGGTAGTTTTTCTTTTGCTTAGTGGTATTTTGTGTGCTTGTGGATTATGGAGAGATTATGGCCTCTGTTTTTTCTTTTTTGGGCTTTTTGGTCGATCATCATGCTATGATTATGTATAGATAGACTAATGAACGTAGCTTTTGTTTTGGGTCTTTTGTTTTGGGTTTTGGTCTATTTTCTTGATCGGGATTTTGCTAGTGATGGCCTTGCTTCACTTTTTCTGTAAACTCACCCGCCGCCTGTTTGTTGGCATGCTATATTAAGTGTTTTGTAAACAACAAAGAATGTTGAATTCATTATTACATTTCTATTTCTTGTTTGTCAAATAATAATAATAATAGTAATAATAATAATAATAATAATAATAATAATAATTGGATATATTGTACCAAATAAATAAATAAAAAATTATTCACAAATATTTATTAACCAATCGATTTACCAGATTTTGAATTATCTTTTAATACTAATATATATTAACAAATAACTTTTTAATCATCATTCACCTAAATACAAAAAGTAAATATTAACATAAGATAATCTCAATTTGATTAAAGTTACTGAATTTTATAGTAACAATGATGCAAATTGAATAAATATATATTCTTGAAACGGAGGAAGTATTTTTATTAATACTATTACTTTCAACTATTCATAAGCATTACACGTTGATTTTACTCTTGGCTGCATTTGTATTAATAGATCTTTAACCTCTTTCTCACAACGGATGGTAATCCTACTGTTCATCTTATGATCAAATCATAACTTGTAATCCAGCGAGTATACTGTATTGGATGCTGACTTTCGAACAGATTGTTAGTCGAAAATCGAAATCCTGTTTGCTAAGTGTCCAACAGGAAATCCACCACTTTCCCTTTGGCGGCCACTGCAAATTTGAGTTTTGACATTTTTATTGGTTCCCAATTAGAACCCAGTTGGGTGAATAAATGAGAACCCGCAACTTTCGGCCTTTCACCGCTTCCTTCAAACCCCAACTTAATTCATGACAAGAATATCTTGTGGAGCAGTAAACAAATTTTCCCAAAAGGTCTAAAAAATCCTTGTGACGCCCCGGAAATCTGAAACCATTTTCGTGACGTCACCGCCGTATTAACTGTTCTAAACTGTCGATTACTCAGCTTAGACAGTCAATACAAGGCTAGATACAAGTACAAAGAAATAACTGTAGCAAGAAAAACTATCATAAGCAGTGAGCAATCCCAGGAACATCACATTGCATATCCGGGCTACAAGCCCTGAATAAATTATCGACATGCTCACAATTCCCATACCAGAAATTAACACATAATAAAATCCAAGTGGTTCACCGATCACCTCTATGAATGACAATTAACACTACATAAATGTGTATAAACATATATTCCAATTAAATAAAAACATAAAGATGCACCCTAGCTAGTTCGCTCAGCCCATACCCCCATCATCATGTTCTGCGCCGTCCGTAGGAAGATCAATAAAACAACCAAACAACGACAAGGTGTCAGCACAACATAACGTTGTACTGGCAAGGAATAGAAGTAGCATATCATAAAGAATCTATAGCAACAGTTAATAACAATAACTAAAGACAGAAAGTAAATTCTGAACATATTCCTCGATTCATATACAACATGATCATATCCATAATCCATTAGTTACCAATATCACCTCTCGCCCTGCACATATGTCAAATATGAAACCAATCCAGTGCACCATAATCCAATAATGGAGTATATGTCAGATGAAACCAATCCAACGCACAATAATTCATCAGTCGAATTATATGTCAGATGAAACCAATCCAATGCACCATAATCCATTAATCAAATATGAAACCAATTCAATGCACATAATCCATTAGTCAAATTATATGTCAGATGAAACCAATCCAATGCACCATAATCCATTAATCAAATAATATCATCTCTCGCCATGCAGAGGACTCTATAACTACTAACACCGGCATCCTAGACTAGTTTTCAACTGTCTAGGGTTATAGACACATACAGGTTTATCTCGCCATGCAGAGGACTCTATAACTACCAATACCGGTGTCCCAGACAGTACTCCAACTGCCTAGGGTTATAGACACATACAGGCTCTACCCGTAGGAGGGACAATTACCCTCATCCGATATCCGAAATTCCATATACCATGTGGCTCATGCATTGGTTTCATGAGACGTATAATTTACCAAAACCAAACCATAGATTGAACACATAATAAGAGTTGTCAAGTATCATCACAATGGTCTTGAGATACACCAATCTCAACATAACAGTAAATATTCTCTTAAGTCATAGCGCAAGGAACCCATCCACCCGGTATTCCTTAAGATTCTAAGGTTTGACCAAGTTGTTAAAGCAACATATGATTCGCGAGAACACTTAGATTCATCTAAGGCATAATAATCCAAGCTCATCTAAGGCATCATACAATTCGTGTGGAACACTTAAATACGTCTAGGTTATCTAGAAACATCATACAATTCGTGTGGAACACTTAAATACGTCTAGGTTATCTAGAAATAAGTTTTAAGCATTCCTATGAATAATATTCCTAATCATCTAGATTCACATTGTGTAACATCTCCACTTATCTCTTTATGCAATTATGCTATTCTAACCCTTGCCTTATTATTATAAATCTTCAAAGCTTCTCGTTTGAACATCATCAATCTTCCAATGGCTTCAATACAAGTTCACGGTTGTCCCTACACAACAATACCATTATAATAATTAAAATATTTCCCACAACATCAATACCATCATCCCCAATCTCCAACAACAATATACGTCTTTCAATCCCTTTCAACAATCCCACCATTAGTCCCTTTTCCCAACAATACCAAGAAATTCAAAACATAGTCACTCCACTAATTTAATCAATTCAACCAACCAAAATAATATTAGTTAATTAAATTAACTAACACCAATGATTTCATATTTACCAATATTAAATAAAAAAAATTCACAATTCTCAATTAAAGTTATTCAAGGATTTACCCAATACACATTTATCCTTAAAAATCTCATCTTCATTATCAAATTCAAATTTCACTGCAAAACTACAATATCAATTTAATAAATCCAACCAAAAATTCTAAAAGAACTATACATTTAAAATGCTCATTCCTATCCAATCAAAATTCTCAATTTCTAATTTCCTATCGATTCTTTAATTCCAAAACTCCAAAAATCACAACTTGTTTAATTAAGAACCACTTACAAAATTTATTTAACTCTTGAATTTAATATATACAACCAAAGTACATCCAAACACAAAAAAAATTGACATACCAATGATTCATCATCTATCAAGTCATGAAAACAACCCCGTTGCGCATATATTCTTCTAATTCTACTATTCACTAGTTAAAAATTCCTTAATCATAAGAAAAATCCATGTTAATTAAATTAACCTCCCAATTGCCCAAGTCTTCAATTGATTCCATAATTAAACACATAAGTTCTTTCAACAATTTATAAATCACAATTCCAACATTGAAAACTAGCGTCATTCAAAATCCATTATGCCCAATAAATTCTCAAGTCTATAATAGCAATAAAAACCATTTCCCAAATTTCCCAGACCAACAACCAATCCATTTTAACAATTAGTATATTCCAAATCAATCATTCCATAATATCTTACTTCCAAACCCAAGCAAGTCTCCAACTATTGGCAATTAAATTTAATATCTTATTTAAGCAACACCATATTTGAGAGAATTGCCAAGCTTTCAACAAAAAATTCCATCAAAATCTGAAGAATCATTACCTACCCAAATTCCATTTCAAATACTCCAATTTCTTTAACAAATTTAACATTTAGAAAATTACAATTACGAAATCTACTAGAATATTCAAACACCCAATTGATCCAGTTTTTTTTTAACAAGGAATTTCATCTTTCAACAATCCATAGGATCCAAGTCTTCCACTTCCAATCAATTCAACATCCTCACTATTTAAGAATCAACTCATTAATTCAAAAATCACCTCCAACACTTCAAATTGGCACATTACAAATCCATATACAATTAGGTAATTGATCTAACAAACCTCAAGTACTAATTACTCAAAAATCAACCGCTTAGTTGTTGTTATGAATTCTCCACTTAATTACACATTCAATCAACAAGTTTAAGATTAATTTATAAATTTATCTAACTAATTACCAAAATCATATAGCTTCTACAATCTATCATTTAAGCAATATTCAACAATTAAATTGTACTTCTAACACTCAAATCTACAATAGGGAAAGAATTAAACCAAAATTCTAACACCACCAAAAATGGGAAGAACACCCAAAACCACCACCACCGACAGTCACCACCATCATCACCTGTCATCACCACCAGTCACCACCACCTGCTCAACTCCACCATTGCCCAGCCGTCGCCGCCGCCCGAGGGCGACGACTCCGTCGCCAACAGCAGCAGCGCTGCTGTCCACAGCGGACTTCGCCCGCTGCTGCCCGACCACCATCACCATCCACCCCGCCGGCGGCAGCATCGACTTCGCCGCTGCTCTCACGAGCAGCAGCTCGCCGGCGGTGAGCTCCACCACGCCTTTTCCTTCCAACTGCGGCAACCCCCCATCAATGCTCCCAACTCCGATTCGGTTCTCTTCCTTAAAAATTGAGGAACCCGCCTCTTCCCCCAAAATTCCCAAAAATCAAAAAGATGAGAAAGTAAGGATGGAGATTTCATACCTTTAAAATATCGAGCTCTTCTCCTCCTCACCATCTCCCTTGCCGAGAGCTCCATCCCTCAGAAATCCTTAATTTCCTTCTTAAGTGTCGGTAGAAAAGAATTGGGATGAAATGCTTTAGTTTAATTTTTTTTTCTCACTTGACGGGTTTGGAGGGGAAATGATTGGGGTTCAATTATTGCTCCCAAATTAATTAATAGATGTGGGTTTTGATCCGGATCGGGTCATGGTGTTGTGTCTTCTCCCTACTTCTTTTATTTCAATTAATCGGGCTACATTTATTTGCTTCTCCTTACTAGTGGGTTAAACTCCCAATTTTTAATATTGGCTTCCAATACTCTTTAAAGCCCAACATGGACCCATGTCAATTATTGAAGCCTGAACAATCATCATTAATCTCATTAATACTTAAATAATTAATCAGGGTGTTACATTCTCTCCCCCTTAGGATCATTCGTCCTCGAATGAAATAAAAGTTATGAACAGAATAAGTAGAGCACTATGCCTTAACAACAGAATGTCTATTATCAAAAAGAGGATTTCAATTACAATAATTATTTGGCAACTTATTAAGTTGCCAACTGAATTAAAATCTAGATCCCTTAGGATATCCTTGTTATTTGCTCATGGTTATTTCCCAAACCATGTCTCAAATCCCCAAGGCGCGCAGTAAATAATTAGAAAACTAATGCAACAAAAGTAAATCTAACTAGCATATGACAATGCAAATTTATCCTATATGCATTCCCCGCACATCTCACCACATGTTTTTATCAAGTTTAAGCACATTTAGGAGCGAAACCGCTCTGATACCACTCTGTGACGCCCCGGAAATCTGAAACCATTTTCGTGACGTCACCGCCGTATTAACTGTTCTAAACTGTCGATTACTCAGCTTAGACAGTCAATACAAGGCTAGATACAAGTACAAAGAAATAACTGTAGCAAGAAAAACTATCATAAGCAGTGAGCAATCCCAGGAACATCACATTGCATATCCGGGCTACAAGCCCTGAATAAATTATCGACATGCTCACAATTCCCATACCAGAAATTAACACATAATAAAATCCAAGTGGTTCACCGATCACCTCTATGAATGACAATTAACACTACATAAATGTGTATAAACATATATTCCAATTAAATAAAAACATAAAGATGCACCCTAGCTAGTTCGCTCAGCCCATACCCCCATCATCATGTTCTGCGCCGTCCGTAGGAAGATCAATAAAACAACCAAACAACGACAAGGTGTCAGCACAACATAACGTTGTACTGGCAAGGAATAGAAGTAGCATATCATAAAGAATCTATAGCAACAGTTAATAACAATAACTAAAGACAGAAAGTAAATTCTGAACATATTCCTCGATTCATATACAACATGATCATATCCATAATCCATTAGTTACCAATATCACCTCTCGCCCTGCACATATGTCAAATATGAAACCAATCCAGTGCACCATAATCCAATAATGGAGTATATGTCAGATGAAACCAATCCAACGCACAATAATTCATCAGTCGAATTATATGTCAGATGAAACCAATCCAATGCACCATAATCCATTAATCAAATATGAAACCAATTCAATGCACATAATCCATTAGTCAAATTATATGTCAGATGAAACCAATCCAATGCACCATAATCCATTAATCAAATAATATCATCTCTCGCCATGCAGAGGACTCTATAACTACTAACACCGGCATCCTAGACTAGTTTTCAACTGTCTAGGGTTATAGACACATACAGGTTTATCTCGCCATGCAGAGGACTCTATAACTACCAATACCGGTGTCCCAGACAGTACTCCAACTGCCTAGGGTTATAGACACATACAGGCTCTACCCGTAGGAGGGACAATTACCCTCATCCGATATCCGAAATTCCATATACCATGTGGCTCATGCATTGGTTTCATGAGACGTATAATTTACCAAAACCAAACCATAGATTGAACACATAATAAGAGTTGTCAAGTATCATCACAATGGTCTTGAGATACACCAATCTCAACATAACAGTAAATATTCTCTTAAGTCATAGCGCAAGGAACCCATCCACCCGGTATTCCTTAAGATTCTAAGGTTTGACCAAGTTGTTAAAGCAACATATGATTCGCGAGAACACTTAGATTCATCTAAGGCATAATAATCCAAGCTCATCTAAGGCATCATACAATTCGTGTGGAACACTTAAATACGTCTAGGTTATCTAGAAACATCATACAATTCGTGTGGAACACTTAAATACGTCTAGGTTATCTAGAAATAAGTTTTAAGCATTCCTATGAATAATATTCCTAATCATCTAGATTCACATTGTGTAACATCTCCACTTATCTCTTTATGCAATTATGCTATTCTAACCCTTGCCTTATTATTATAAATCTTCAAAGCTTCTCGTTTGAACATCATCAATCTTCCAATGGCTTCAATACAAGTTCACGGTTGTCCCTACACAACAATACCATTATAATAATTAAAATATTTCCCACAACATCAATACCATCATCCCCAATCTCCAACAACAATATACGTCTTTCAATCCCTTTCAACAATCCCACCATTAGTCCCTTTTCCCAACAATACCAAGAAATTCAAAACATAGTCACTCCACTAATTTAATCAATTCAACCAACCAAAATAATATTAGTTAATTAAATTAACTAACACCAATGATTTCATATTTACCAATATTAAATAAAAAAAATTCACAATTCTCAATTAAAGTTATTCAAGGATTTACCCAATACACATTTATCCTTAAAAATCTCATCTTCATTATCAAATTCAAATTTCACTGCAAAACTACAATATCAATTTAATAAATCCAACCAAAAATTCTAAAAGAACTATACATTTAAAATGCTCATTCCTATCCAATCAAAATTCTCAATTTCTAATTTCCTATCGATTCTTTAATTCCAAAACTCCAAAAATCACAACTTGTTTAATTAAGAACCACTTACAAAATTTATTTAACTCTTGAATTTAATATATACAACCAAAGTACATCCAAACACAAAAAAAATTGACATACCAATGATTCATCATCTATCAAGTCATGAAAACAACCCCGTTGCGCATATATTCTTCTAATTCTACTATTCACTAGTTAAAAATTCCTTAATCATAAGAAAAATCCATGTTAATTAAATTAACCTCCCAATTGCCCAAGTCTTCAATTGATTCCATAATTAAACACATAAGTTCTTTCAACAATTTATAAATCACAATTCCAACATTGAAAACTAGCGTCATTCAAAATCCATTATGCCCAATAAATTCTCAAGTCTATAATAGCAATAAAAACCATTTCCCAAATTTCCCAGACCAACAACCAATCCATTTTAACAATTAGTATATTCCAAATCAATCATTCCATAATATCTTACTTCCAAACCCAAGCAAGTCTCCAACTATTGGCAATTAAATTTAATATCTTATTTAAGCAACACCATATTTGAGAGAATTGCCAAGCTTTCAACAAAAAATTCCATCAAAATCTGAAGAATCATTACCTACCCAAATTCCATTTCAAATACTCCAATTTCTTTAACAAATTTAACATTTAGAAAATTACAATTACGAAATCTACTAGAATATTCAAACACCCAATTGATCCAGTTTTTTTTTAACAAGGAATTTCATCTTTCAACAATCCATAGGATCCAAGTCTTCCACTTCCAATCAATTCAACATCCTCACTATTTAAGAATCAACTCATTAATTCAAAAATCACCTCCAACACTTCAAATTGGCACATTACAAATCCATATACAATTAGGTAATTGATCTAACAAACCTCAAGTACTAATTACTCAAAAATCAACCGCTTAGTTGTTGTTATGAATTCTCCACTTAATTACACATTCAATCAACAAGTTTAAGATTAATTTATAAATTTATCTAACTAATTACCAAAATCATATAGCTTCTACAATCTATCATTTAAGCAATATTCAACAATTAAATTGTACTTCTAACACTCAAATCTACAATAGGGAAAGAATTAAACCAAAATTCTAACACCACCAAAAATGGGAAGAACACCCAAAACCACCACCACCGACAGTCACCACCATCATCACCTGTCATCACCACCAGTCACCACCACCTGCTCAACTCCACCATTGCCCAGCCGTCGCCGCCGCCCGAGGGCGACGACTCCGTCGCCAACAGCAGCAGCGCTGCTGTCCACAGCGGACTTCGCCCGCTGCTGCCCGACCACCATCACCATCCACCCCGCCGGCGGCAGCATCGACTTCGCCGCTGCTCTCACGAGCAGCAGCTCGCCGGCGGTGAGCTCCACCACGCCTTTTCCTTCCAACTGCGGCAACCCCCCATCAATGCTCCCAACTCCGATTCGGTTCTCTTCCTTAAAAATTGAGGAACCCGCCTCTTCCCCCAAAATTCCCAAAAATCAAAAAGATGAGAAAGTAAGGATGGAGATTTCATACCTTTAAAATATCGAGCTCTTCTCCTCCTCACCATCTCCCTTGCCGAGAGCTCCATCCCTCAGAAATCCTTAATTTCCTTCTTAAGTGTCGGTAGAAAAGAATTGGGATGAAATGCTTTAGTTTAATTTTTTTTTCTCACTTGACGGGTTTGGAGGGGAAATGATTGGGGTTCAATTATTGCTCCCAAATTAATTAATAGATGTGGGTTTTGATCCGGATCGGGTCATGGTGTTGTGTCTTCTCCCTACTTCTTTTATTTCAATTAATCGGGCTACATTTATTTGCTTCTCCTTACTAGTGGGTTAAACTCCCAATTTTTAATATTGGCTTCCAATACTCTTTAAAGCCCAACATGGACCCATGTCAATTATTGAAGCCTGAACAATCATCATTAATCTCATTAATACTTAAATAATTAATCAGGGTGTTACAATCCTATTCACGGTTCAAACAAACATTCAAATCCCAGCACTCGTGTTATTTATCCACATTGATGAGATGAAAGACAGCAAACTAGTATCTTCCCAACACTTCATTTCATTACTTACCTTCCCAACACTTCATTTCATTACTTAGCCTCAGTGACCGGAAAGTGCAAATTGGTCATTGATTTCTTCATATAGCTACTCCCACAGAATTGGTCTGGTGGGCTCACACTATTAAGATCACTAACCTGATGCTCGTTGAAAACGACCAAAGCATCATTGTGGATAGGAGGCTGGGACTTGCCAAGGCTACTACCATTGCCATTGTTTTTATGAGTGTGCTTCTTGCCTTTGCCCTTGGTAGTTCGTGAAGATTTGCCACTGGCCATATGTTTGCCCCACTTTCCATGTCTCTTGCCATTTTTCTGATATCGCTGATTCTTATTTGATGGAACATGAGACACGGATGTTGGAGGTGGATCATAGACATCAGGGGCCCATGTGACGGTGAGCTTCTTAGGTGTTGCTATGCCTTGCTTTTCACGGCTGCCTTTAATTGCAGACTTGATCTTCTGAGGAGTCTGAGAGATGTAAAAAATCAACAAGGTAAGTGTGGAAACGAACTTTAATAAATCACTACTCAGAACCATAGAAATGTGGCATACATTAGGTTACGACATGTTATAATCCTAAGCTCTTAAAAGATCAAAAACAATGATGTAAACATAATCCTGAGAACTGATGTTACAATATGGAGTTAAATAATGAAATATATTCATATTACTCATCGGGTGAGGAAGGATGCATATGTGACCAAAAGCACCAACAATGTGATTGCTTTGATGACCAACCAAATATTTATCAGTGGACTAAAATTAATAGTTGGGAGAAATGGTATCTGATGATAATTGAATACACAAGGGATGCACATGACACTATATAATATTTGAATGCCACAGAACTAGACTGAATTTTGTAATCAACATATGAAATTGAAAACTTACAGGTTTTAATATGTATTGTGAACAATGGTCTTCATGATTAGGTTTAGCACAACATTTTACACCAGAAGCATTACCATCCTCCTCGATTTTTGCCTCATTCCCATCAACAGATGATTTAGGCTTGCCATGTTTCAGCAATGCAGCACAGTTGCTAAAGCATTTCTCAGAAGCCAAATTATCAGACTTCAGTATGCCCAAGTCTCCATGATCATCTTCCCCCGCTATGCTACCTTTATCACTCTCTCCATGAGAAATATTGGTAGTTGATAATTCAACACCATCATTGCTCAGAAATTTGGTCAAATATGATTTACAACCATGCATGAAAACATCTGGGGAGTTGGAATTAGATGAATTACACATATCTGTTGAAGGCCCACGAATACTACTTATATCGGGGCAAGATATCTTGTCACCAGAGAGACCAACTTCCATCTACGACTGCTGCACTGAATAAAACAGCTGTACAGACAATATAAATGAAGTTGATTAATTCCAAATCCCACATGATAGCTATACACGAAACAATGTCAAGTAGAACATATTGAATGCTAGCATAACCACGAGGTGCCCAGCTAACGAAAAGATAACAGCATAATTCTTGCAACCAAGGGCGATGCATTTACGAGATGGTCAGAATCTAGGTTGAAATAATGAACAATGCTTTAGCATATCACACATTATTAAATTAGTGCTGCAAAATAACTCCAAACAAATTCACCCAGATGCATAAGCACAAGATAACAGATCAACACATTTCAAACAAGCAATTATCATATGGATTCCCTACAATATATAATAATAACAACAATAATAATAGCGCTAACCATAGTAGAAATCAAAGGAAAATTTCATTGAGGATGTACCTTGTTTGTGAACTGGTCCAAGAGCTGGTTAACACAAATCCACCTTAAATCCAAACCGAGATCCAACAAATAGGAATGGCGAAAGATAATACAACCGTGACTACTCAAATCTCCAATAGAAGTCAAATTCCGCCAACAAATTTACCAGTATTACGATGAACAGCAATAAACAGTCGGAAACGCTCAATGGTACCGAGAAACTAACGAAAATCGAGAGCCGTGCAGAAACGAAACTTAAACCAAGGCGCAGAACGCTAACTACTAATATTACCAGGCCGATCGCTTATCTGGAGATGTTTCAGACGATGAAAAGTGGAACCGCCATAGAAGGAGGTAACATGTGGGCGCGTGAATAGAAGGAAATCACTTGAAGGCACCGAATGCATTGTTCGATGCTCTTCGATCCGATCCGCAATACCTCCTCCGGTAACCTCCTTTCCTGAAGGATTCAATCAAATTTCCGCACAGATAACTCACAGGAAAAAAAAATTTGGGGCAAAAGAAGCTACAAATGATATGATTAAGTACACGAAACCACCGGATCGAAATCGATACACAAAAAGAGGAATCTGTTCCACGAAATTGGGCTGAGATTTGAGAAGTTGCATTTGGGAAGGAGTGAAGTGAAGAACGAATACAGCCGGATAACGTTATTTGGATAACGCCGAACCCAATGCGCGGGCCGGGCCGGGTTGGACAACCCGACCCTATCGATTTAAGACGGGGTGATATTTTGGGCTAAATTCTAAAAGATACCAAATGATGTTTGGGCTAAAAGATACCTCCAAAATGAAATTCAGTGTCGGCTTTATTTATGGCAAAATTACACTAACGTTTGATTTGGTCCATTTATAAATTTTCTTGTCGTCGCACATGTAATAAATACTTTAGTCAAATGTAATGTAATAATCATATATAAAAAAAAGGGTTTTGTAGTATTAACAGAAAGTCAGAAACCTTAGTATGATGCTCCTAGTATATTGATATGACAAATTCTTCTTGTTAGGTGTTTTGCATTTTTATCTTTTTTCTTACATAATCTGATAGGCCTGCCATGATTACGAACATAAGATTTCACATCTAGATGAAATAAAATTTTGTTGCCCAACAAATTTGCTTATAATATAAGAGACTTTTAGACTGGAGTGCCACAGCGGTTTACGCCTCTCCTCGCTACAAGGAGAGACTTTTAGACTGGAACAATATAAGAGACCTCCATTTGTCTACAGTGGGACCTTGGGTGATTTTGGGGGACTGGAACCAAATCCTCAGTTCTAACGAAGTTCGGGGGGGGGGGGGGGGGGGGGGGGGGGGCTTTATAACCTTGGGAGAGCGGAGGAATTGGGAGATGTCTTGTTTGAGTGTGGCCTTGCAACAATCAATACCCAAGGGGGATGTTTCACATGGTCCCGGCCGATGGGTACTTCCAGGATACATAAACGGCTGGACAGAGCGGTTGGAAATCTAGATTGGATCTCCCTATTTTCAACGGGTTATGTTCAACTCCTCCCTATGGTCGGGTCTGATCACTGCCCCCTACTCCTCAGCTGTGGACGAGCCCCACCCGTGACCTTGCCACCTTTCAGATGGGAAGCTGCTTGGTCTCTTCAACCGGGGTATCTGTCAGTGGTTAAAGCTTCAGTTGTGAAACCTTCCTCAGACATTTGCCATATGCTGGACAATGTGAAGAAGGAGTCACTCGAGTTCAAACATGTTTCGGGTGGTAATCTGAAGTGGAGGAAGATTAAACTCCAGAAAAGGCTCGAAGGGATTTCTCGAGCTCTTGAAAGGGTAGACTCGGCTAGACTCTATTATCTTGAGGAGGAGTTGAAAAAAGAATATGAGAGTGTCCTTGCCCAAGAGGAGGTCTATTGGTTTCAGAGGGCCAAGGAAAATTGGGTGAGGCTTGGTGATCGGAACACTTCCTTTTTCCATGCTCGGGCCAAGTGTAAACGGCACCGAGATAGAGTCCATGGCGTTTTTCTTGACGATGGATCCTGGTGTGATGACCCCTCCATTGTCCGTGGCCATGTTAAGAGCTACTTCTGTGATCTCTATGCTAATCAGCCTGCGGTCAATTCTCAGGGTTGCCCCCTGAACGAGAGTCAATCCCGGCTCCCTCCTCTTGCCCCAATCCTGACTGAGGAGGCTTCAGACCTCATGAAGGATATCTCAGATGATGAAGTGGTTAAAGTTGTGACGAAAATGAATGGGTACTCCGCTCCTGGACCAGACGGGTTCCCCGCCCTTTTCTACAAGAGGTACTGGGACGAGTTAGGAGATCATGTCTTGAAGTTCATCCGTGGGGCCTTTGATACCCAACGTTTTCCCTCGGATATAGCCAAGGCCTATATTGTTTTGATTCCTAAGGTGCCTTCCCCCTCCAGGCTTAAGGAGTTCAGGCCGATTACGTTATGCAACGTCATATATAAAAATCTTAACGAAAGTCTTGGTTGATCGACTTCGCCCCATCCTGAAATCCTTCATCTCGGAACACCAGTGTGCGTTCCTCCCAGGCCGAGGGGCAATTGATAATGCAATCATGCTTCAAGAGCTACTGGGGCATCTGATAGCCCCCAGGACACGGATGCAGGCAATTGTTCTTAAGATCGACATTGCCAAGGCGTATGACAATGTCCTGTGGAGCTTCCTCGATCTATGTCTTCGGGACATGCAGTTGCCGGATGCTTTTATTAAACTTTTAATGTACTGTGTCTCATCCCCCAGGTATACCATCCTTTGGAATGGGGTAGGGCTCGAGGAATTTAAGCCGGGAAAGGGGCTCCGACAAGGCGATCCAATTTCCCCATATTTATTCTTGATCGTGATGGAGAAACTCTCGGGGTTTATTTCTAGCCTGGTTCGGCAGGGGCAGTGGAAGCCTATTCAGACCCCAAATTCAGCAGTGGGGCTCTCCCATTTTCTTTTTGCGGATGATCTTATTATGTGTTCCATGGCAGAGGAAGAGAGCGTCCATACTATTATCCACACTCTGAAGCTTTTTGGTAGGGAATCTGGGCTTAATCTTAACCTCCAAAAGTCCTCTATGATTATTTCTCCAGCCATCTCAGACTATGACAGAGGCCGCATTTCAGATTTGCTTCAAATTCCGGTGGTGGAGAAATTCGACAATTATTTGGGCTTCCCTATGTTAGTTGGAAGAAAACGGATGCAGGACTTTGCATTCATCATTGACAAGATGGACACCCGGCTTGAGGGATGGGCTTCTAAACTCTTGAACAGGGCAGGGAGACTCACTCTGGGAAGGGCTGTCCTTGCCGCTATTCCCGCTTATTTTATGCAATTGCACTGGCTCCCGGAATCCATTTGCAATGCTATTGATAAGAGGATTAATAGGTTCCTTTGGAAAGACCATTCGGGAAAAGGGATACATTTGGTCAGCTGGGATAAAGTGGCTAGATCGAGGGGAGCTGGCGGTCTCGGCCTTCGAAGAGCCCGAAAGATGAATATTGCCTTGTTAGGTAAAATCCTTTGGGGAGTCCTCACTGCACCGCACAAGTTGTGGGTGAATATGACATGTGGCTCTTATTCTACCAAGGACATTCTCTACGACATCCCTCCTGCTGGGAGATCTTTTGTTCTCAAGCTTCTTCATAAACTTATCCCTTGCCTCCGTGATGGTTTCTCCTTCAGACTAGGCAATGGGGTATCTTCGCTTTGGTTTTCAAGCTGGTGGAAGGGCAAACAACTTGGCCCGCTCATGCCCTTCATCGCAACCCAGGACACTCAGTTGCAGGTCCATGAAGTTATTAGGAATGGGCAGTGGATATTGGATGAGATGTACACTGCTATTCCTAGAGAGATCCGGCTTGAATTGACTTCGGAGCCTCCCCCTCAACTCCATGAGGCTGCCTCCGATATTTGGATTTGGAAAGAGAACCCCACTGGCATCTTCACAGTAGCCTCGGCCTACAAGTTCTTAACGAAGGAATCTAATGCGAGCAAGGACTGGAAATGGCTTTGGAATGCTGAATACCCGGAGAAAATCTGTCTCTTTCTGTGGTTAGTTGCCCAGGGATCCCTGCCTGTCAATAGAGTCAGGCATCAGCGCCGGTTGGCGGCCTCTCCCCTTTGCTCTATATGCGGCACTGAAGAGGAAAATTGGTCGCATTGCCTATTCGAA
This sequence comes from Hygrophila difformis, assembly GCA_030278955.1. Classification (NCBI taxonomy): domain Eukaryota; kingdom Viridiplantae; phylum Streptophyta; class Magnoliopsida; order Lamiales; family Acanthaceae; genus Hygrophila; species Hygrophila difformis. The sequence goes on from JAOANR010000003.1 coordinate 2,160,026, forward strand.
TGCCCCTGGGTGCGCCCTCTTTGGCGTGCCATCCACATCCTTGTCCCAACTGATGGGAGCACCATCCCTAAGGAGGAGATCAGGCTCTTCCTTCACAGTATGGCCTCCACTCATGGTCCCATTTTTGTGGCAGCGCTGTGGATTGTATGGCTTGAACGTAACGCACGTATTTTCAGAGACAAACATCAGACGATATGGTTCCTTAGGAGGGAAATTGGTCATCTAGTCAAGGACATTGAGGGAGACCCGGTTGAGAGTAGACTTAACACTGTTCCCAGGATGATCAAATGGAATGCGAAGAAAGCTTGTGGCTCGATCCTCCATGTGGACGGGAGCTCCCTTGGGAACCCGGGTCGCTCAGGATTTGGGTTTGTAGTTCGAACTAATGAAGGCCATTGGATTGGTGGGGGGTGTGGCTTTCTTGGCATTCGAACCATCCTTGCTGCAGAATTGATTGGTTTAGCTGCAGGATTGGATTATGTGGCCAGGATGGGGATCCGTAGGATCACATGCTACTCCGACTCCATGACTTCGATTAGCTTGCTGGGTACCAGGCATAACTTTCACCCGTGTGCGGGCACTCTCCTGCAGATTGAATCCCTGAGAAGCCAATTTGAGGAGTGCACCATCCATCATGTATACCGGGAAGGCAACCGCGTGGCAGATTCTTTGGCGAAGCATGGCGCGTCCATCGAAGACTTTTTCACCACATGGGCATTCCCGCCCGACTTCGTGACCAACAACTTGGAGGCAGACGCGGCTGAGGTCGGCTCCCCCAGGATCTAATTGCCCTTGCTGCTGTCTTTCTTTTCCCTGCTATTTTCCTCTTATTGTTTTCCTCTTGTTTTCACCGGCTTCGGCTCGACGAAAAAAAAAAACAAATTTGCTTATAAAAATTTGTACTCCACCATTTATAACCTTATAGTACATCTGTATATGGTTTGTTTTCAATTTTTAAATGGAACACGTACTCATGTACTACTCATACACGCGCACTTTATATATGCAAAGGCTCATTATTTAAAGTAATCTGCCTTTATTTTTTTTAATAAAAAAATTAACAACTCATAAGAGGGAAATAATACTTACATTAGCTTACATTAGCTTAAGCAAACAAAAGAAAAAAACTTCCATTAGCGTCATGCTGTTGTTAGTGCCTAGTGGACTTAAGCCAAGTCAAGTATTTTTGGTTTTAGTTACTTGAATGAGAATTTAAATTTAACTGATTTAAGTTACCAACTTTAAACTTTTAAATGTAAATTCATTTATTAATTAAAATCAAATGTTATGTTCAAAGTCCTCCTCAATTGGGATGAGAACTTGGCTATGGGTTAAGTGGACTGATATTCAATCTTATGGTTCAGTTCGATTTTCCATCCGACACCCTATTCATCCCTTTTGTTTATATGTAATTTATGTGATTTGTGCTCTATACATATTTCGCGACACTGAGTGTCAATAATTTATTTTTTTTTAAAAAAAAAAACCTCCTCAATTAATTAAGAAGTAGGAGTTTTATTTTCAATAAACTTCGTCTCGAAGTTATTGATTAGAATATGATACTCCTTAAAGGACCCATTTGATTAACTGAGTAGTTAAACAAGTGAAGATTAGTGACAGAGCTAGTTATTATTTTAGGTGAATACCAGAGTATCTCCATGCCACATTGGACACGATACTAATCCCTCGAGGATCTGCAAGGGCAATTAAGAGCGCCTCACCCAAAGCAATTTTTTGCATACACAAGGCTCGAACCCGAGATCTTGCTTAAGCGACTAGAGCCCACATCCACTCAAGCCAACTGTTGTTGGTGAGGCCAATTGTTGTTGGTGAGAGAGCTAGTTATATTATTATTATTATTATTATTATTATTATTATTATTATTATTATTAAATGTGAAATCCAACTCCTTTTGCTTAAAAAATTGATTGAGAGTTTATATTCCATAAATTATAAAGAGGATGAATAAAAGTCAAAAAGGATTAAAACCCCAACCTTAAAATTAGAAGTAAAATAGTTAGACCAAACCCCCAATACATAATAGAGCTAGTGTAATTAGAAAAGGGGATTCTAACTTTCTTTTTTTATTTTTTTTAATCATCAACATCATAGTTAAGAGTCTTCTATTCTATTTTAATCTATCAAAATCTAATTAAAAATATATGAGTGGAGCATAGTTTAAACACAAATGATTTGCTTAACTTAATAGGGTGCGCTAAGGAAAATGTTTGGTTGCCTTTGAAATTAAGATTGTATTTAGATGAATGAATTTGAGAAGAAATTTAAAATCTATAATAGCAAATCGTTCATATATTTGGATTGGCACATGATAGGGTGCTGTGACTGCATTTACTGGCGGTATTGGGAGAATTACATTTTGTGATGTTAAACAAATTTATGATGAGTACGACCCTTTCTGGGATGTATGGAATGCTTGTAGATAGAACCAACAACATACTTCCTCCGTTCGCAAATATTTGTTACATTTGGTTTTGGGGTACTATTCACCCATACACTTTAATTTAAAGTTTTATCATAGTTATACAAGTTAAAATATAGTAAAGAGGGATCTTGTTAGATTCGTCTTGTCGTGTAGTTTTAAATATCGAACTTTTAGAATTTTTACATATACCGAACTTGAGTTATTAATGATTTAAAATGTGCATTGGACTGCGTGCGCAATAAATCCGTAATAAATATTTGAGAACGGAGGAAGTAATACAAATATCACAAAACTAAGATTGTACAACACACATATAAACAAACATCACAAAATTGATTTAACACAACAAAATTGCACCGGAAGTTTTATGCACAGTAACTGAACAGATTTAGATTACTGAAATAATTTGAGATAAATTTCAAATCACTTTTCCTAATTCTAAGCTGCTTTAGGAGAAATTTAAAATTCTTTTAGAAATTCAAATTCATTAATTCAAATGGAACATAATGCTACATCATCATAATAGGGGAACAAAGTTTGTGCAATTGCCTTTTGAATATTTGGTTAATGGTTTAACTTGAAAAAGATTGCTTACCCAATCTATTTACAAGAGTTCACATAATAAATAATCAATACTATGTACCTATTTGTTTTAAATAATCACACTAGCTAGTCAGATTATTAGTGTCTGACAATAAAAGTTTAATGTCACTTGCCACTTGTCTGATTTTTCAATTTTTGAAAAATATTTTGTATTGTGTACATTTTTAGGTCAGATTATTAAAAAAAAAAAAAAAGAAAGGAAAGGAAAGGAAAAAAAAGTACTCCTTATTCGTACATACCTTCCCCCCCAAAAAAAAATTTCTGAAGGAACACATTTAAATGGAACAATAAATTAAATAAGATATTTGTTTACCAATGAAGAGAAAAAAAAAAATAACTTTGTTTATTAATTGAAAGCATTACAATAGCAATTAAAAGAAAATGAAGGGAGTGAATGGCATGAAGAAAAAAAAAAGAAGCATAAAACTTATTAAAAAAAATAGAATAAAAGGAATTGAAATGAAATCATACACATCTAGGTGTCTACCATTTCCCATCCCAATTTGCCCTGATGATTATTAAACCAACTCAATAATCTTAAGTACCCTAATCAATTCAAATCTCGCAACTATTTTTCTATAAAGATTTGGACTTGGACAAACATTTCTATACTTATAAAATTCCAGTTTTTTAATTATTTACATGCTGATTATAAATATATAATATGTAGGGGATGAGTAATTAGCCAAAATGGTTAAGTCCCTTGATTTCCAACTGAAAATTGGAGGTTCGATTCCTCACCGATCTCCTAGCCCTCTTTTATTTTCTTTGTAATTTGTGTGGTATGGACTTGCGCAATTATTTTCTCATGTCTTCAATGTTCAATGGCTCCTTAAAATAAAATATACTCCCTCCGTCCCATATTTATCTTCTTCGACACTGTAGATACGGAGTTTAAGAAAGTTGTATTTTATTATTTTTATGTGTACTTTTTGAGGGGTAAATTTGTCTCTTTTTGTCTTGTAGTGCAATTGTTAGTAAAATCAAGGATTGATTTTTCTGTAAATATATGGACATGTAGGGATATTTTAGTAAAAAAAAATTCCCTTTTTGGGGTAGGAAGATAAATGTGGGACGTCAAAAAACGAAAAGTAAGAAGATAAATATGGGACGGAGGAGTACTATGTAAATGGAAATGAGTTTTCTAGAATCAGTCGACATCGAAGTGGTGGAGCCATCCATTTAATGATTTATTATGCCCAATTATTCAGGTCAATACAATTATACAAATATTCACCTCAATTAAAATATTAATTTCTTTTTTGAATAAAAAGAGGCCCAAAAGTATCCAAGATTCCACAATTGTTTAAGCAAAGGTTCCACTTTGATCAACAAAATGATAAAACATAAAAAATACGAGGTTATCCATCCATGTGCACCCACTATTCCTTTATTTGTTTTATTGCCAAACTGTCGATCTTCAAACTGTACAATGAAGCATTTTTATGTGTGAAATTATGTGCCCACCAATCAGTGCAAAAAGTGGCTCTTTTTAGGACACATCATTATGGGGCTTCTTATGTATGGAAAACTTCAAACAAATTTTTTTTTGTCATTTTACACTACTGAGTGGTTATTCTATTTGCACATAGTATTTCTTAAATTTTCTTTTTGGGTTTTAAGTATATATATATATATATATATATATATATATATTTTTGAACAAGAAAATTACATTGAGTGCAACAAGTTCAAATATACTCCTTCCGTCCCATTAAAAGTGGTCACTTTCTCCTCTACACAAAATCTAATGCAATTGTCAAACGCTTTATATCTCAAAATCGGTATAAGTAAAAATTATGTAAAATATATATTTTAAAACTATACAATTAGACGATTCTAACAAGACCACACTTGACTATTTTTCTCTTCTTGTATCAATATAATAAAGTTAAGTCAAAGTTAAATAATGAACAGTGTCAAAAGTCAAAAGAGGCTACTTTTAATAGGACGGAGGGAGTATATCTTTGCATTTAGTTTGGATGCTGAATCAACTGCTGCTGAAGATACTTTGTACATGTTGAAGTAGTGCTTATTTTTGTACAACATCTTCCTATCCAAACCCTAAACAAATACTCCCTCCGTTTTGCTAAAATTGGAACGTTTGGAAATTGGGTACTATTCACACACATACTTTGGCTTAAAGTTTTATCATAGTTATACTAATTAAAATATAGTCAAGTGGGATCTTGTTAGATTCGTCTCATTGAGTAGTTTTTAAATATCGAACTTTTAGAATTTTTATTACTACCGAACTTGAGTTATTAATGATTTAAAATATGCATTGGACTGCGTGCACTGTGGGTCCGTTTAAATTTTTTTGAAAACGGAGGAAGTACAAAGGAGTTCCTTGCATTTCAACCTAACTCAAAGGGAAATTTCTTTATTTTCATACAAAGGGAGATGCAAAGGTACTACTACTACTACTAAGTTACACTGCAATAACAAACTGGTCATGGCACTACATTTGTCATCATCATCCTTACCAAATCAAGAATCAAATTACCTTTATCACTACCAATTCAACACTGTCCCCTTTCCTTCTATCACTCTTAAACAAAAACAGCAGCAAGAGAAGAACCAACACCAACACCAACACCATAAAACAAAGGTTAGAACTTAGTAGTATCATATCAGCAAACTATGGGACCTCTAATCACCTCCCAAAACCCCCCAAAAAACAACCCATCGCCGCCTCCTCAACGAGGCTTCCAGCACGATATCGCGTAGAGAATCCGCCCTTTCCATCCCATCAGCAGCCATTGCCCGTCTTCATCAATCATGAAATCCTTATGGTAAAATGCACCCACCTTCTGCTTTGCCATGCCCATGATTTCCCTTTCCAAAGGTATCTGGACAAACCCGGCCTTCATGTTCCTCACCTGCCACTGCTTGTACGTCTCCGGCCTTTCCACTCTTTCCCAACCCTCACAGGCTATCACATTCAGCGCCTCCTTCCCGAATATATCCCTTTCGATCAGCATCCTCTCGGGCTTCTCCCGGGGCACGTTCGTTTCCAGCATGTCGAATAGAGCCGAGAAGTGGAACAGAACCTCCCGGAACCGTGTCACAAAGAAGGGCGCGCTGTATGCTCCATTCACTATCCCATGGAGGAAGATATCAGGGTTGATTTTTCGGATCAGGTTTAGGACCTTCGTCCGCGTGCTCTCGGCCACCACAGTCTCGTCCAGTAAGTTCCTGGTTCGGTACAAGCAGTTGACGACCACGAATTCATCCTTCTCGATCTTGAGATCCTCGATCCTGATCGTCTCCCAATTCTGCGCTATGGCATTGTACTCAAACTGGACGTTGAACGTCTCTGCATAGTGCGCCAGCCTGCGTCCTGTTTCTTCGATTCTTTCAGCAGGTTTGAATCCGGGCTGCGGGAAATCTATCCCGGTTATCCGAATCCTAGGAGGACCACCTTCCCTGTCGAGCGACCGCTGGATGAAGGTCGGCCATTGGAAGCCATACAGGATACCGAAATCAATGATATGAACTCGAGCTGCCCCCACGGATTTCATCATGATGGTCTTATTCGTCGCAAAATTCGACATTTTTCTGAATGGAGACGACGCGAGGTATGTATAGTAAGCTTTCAAGTAATCGGCTGCAGTGGTCTTCTTGTTCAGGAGAGCTTTGTGAATCCGGCTTCCTGTCCCCGCCAGGCGCGCTTCCAGGCCGTCCGCGAAGTAATGAGCCAATCTCTGGTTCCCATCCCCGTAGGGCGACGAATGCTGCCGGATCTGTTTCAACAGCTCGTTGGCATTCCGGACATCATCGGCAGCAACAGCCTGTGCACAATTGATCAATAGTGTCCTCAGATCTATGACTTCCTTTTTCCGGCCCTGCTTCTTGCCGCGGCCTTTTCCACCACCTGAACCTTTTATTTGCCCGTTTTTTTGCTTTGTGACCTTGCTCACTGCGTCGCGCAGATCGTCCCTATAGGCCGCGAATTTCTCGCCACATTCGCCTATGGAATGAAGCAAGAGTTCATCAAACTCCTTCATTGGAATGTCGGATTCAGCAGCAACTGCCGGTAGTTTGTTACTTCTCCCCTCCTGTTCGGCGTCCGTGTCCTCATCGTATCGATTTTTCCTGCCTCTCATCGGCTCAGGTAACGGTTTCGCCTCGTCCCTCTCTGCCTTAATACCTTCCTCCTGACCATTTTGTGGGAATCCACCGCCATTAGTAACTAACAAGTTACTACTGCTGGGAAGGAACTTGCTGGCCTCTTCAACACCCTTCTTGAACTGCCAAACGGATTGGCTCTCATTGAACATCATGTCGCGTATTTGAAGAGGGCTGATTGGAGAATCTGAGAACCCATCCACCACACCATTCAAGGCGTACAGAGAACCAAAGGACGAGTTACGAATCTGGTAACCACTGCCGTCGGTCTGATTATTGGCCCAATTCGGATCGACGACATTAATCAGGTAACCACTGCCGTCGCTGCTGCTGGTCGTTGAATTGTGGGGATTAGCTCCGTATTGAGTAATAAGCTCCGATTCAGGCTTTGGCGAAGGAGGGTACTTCTTGCCAAGCACCTCGTAGAATGACTTCTCTTTTGCCCGAAAATCCAACGACTCTTGAAGCATATGCGTCTTGTCTCCCATGTCCTCTTCCATCAGCATATAATCAATGTATCTCAGAACAGCGTCCGAGAAATCACAATCATCTACACCATCATCGTCGACGCCTGAAAACGAGCTGGAAACAACAGCCCCATTCGAAATGGGGATGCTTTCTGGTACTCCTTCCCCAACAGAACTCCCACGAAACGACGGCGTCTGGTTTCCATGAGCATTGACTAGCCTGGGATCCAGATTCGCAATTCCAAATCCGCCATTGGTAATCAACTTTTTATCAGAGAACTCAGCCATGGATTGATTCCCCTGTTGTGATCCATTTGAAGAAGCTGTGGATTCATTCATAAACTGGATTCCATTTAAAGAATTCAATAATCCACGGAATCGTGGATCCATGCTTCTACCTCGAATTTCGACACTCAAACAAAACCACTAGCTTTTTCTACATCAAACCAAGAAACCCTAAAATTAACCAAGGGAAATCCCCAATTCAAATAAACACTACTGCGGTAACCCTCAAACCTCAGGTTTCATAATTTGAAGCGAAAACAGTTCAATTTTTATCTCCATAATAATATACTGCAACTGAAAAGTGCTGTGGAGAATGAATCATGAATCATGAAGATAAATCAATCAACCAGTGATTATAACCTCACTATTACATCGCTGAAACAAAACAAATTCTTTCAAAAAGAGGAATCTTTTCGGCAGGATAACCTAACCTTAACAAGAATATGATAAATTAACTGAGAAATTGGAAACCCTAGTGCAGAAACATATGTATGCAGAACAAATTGCCCCAATTTGCGTTATTAAAACAGAGATGAAAAAATGAAGGAAAGAGACAACGGGGGGAAAGAGAGAGAGAGAGAGAGAGAGAGAGGGGTGGGTGAGGAACATATGATGAATTGATGATCGTTTTGTCGCAAAATATACAGTATGTATTTATAAAAATGGAAAACTGAGGAAAGGGTTAATCTGACGGTGACGGATGGAAGCGGGTGAGCTGTACCGACCGTGTCAATTTACTCCCCGAAATCCCAAAATCCCCATTGAGAGGCTAGGCTAGTCTCCATCTTTCACTTTCCACCTCCAGTCAACTGAGGCTGAGACTACTTCAAGGGCTTTTTCAATTTTGATTAGTAGTAGTAAATAAATGAATTCATTCGTTTCAGACGTGGGTTTTTGTCCTAATTATCAGAAGCCATTGCCCCACAATTGGGGGTCTTATTTTCAACAATCATAGGGTGTGACTTCCCAGTTCCCACCAGGGAAACATGGGACCGAAATGCCTTCATACTTCACTTATGAGTTATGCGTATCAGAGTTGCTAACAAATACTACTCCCTCCGTCCCATTTAACTTGTCCTGTTTCACTTTTGCACACAATCCAATGCACTTTTTTATCTGTTAATATCTCAAAATATACACAATGAAAAATTATACAAAATATATATTATAAAACTACGTGATCATACGATTCTAACAAGACCCATCTCGACTATTTTTTGCTAAATATATACTTGCAATTAAATTGAGTCAAAGCTGAACAATGAACAGTGTAAAAAAGTCAAACAGGACAAGTGTAGTGGGACGGAGGGAGTAATTCTTTAGGAGTCATTAAAAGATTATTGAGAAACTTGCTATCGAATAATTGAAAACACATTTTGTGTGGTTGATGTTATATTAGACCAAAGTCTACCTATTAGCTCTTAAGAAATACTCTATTAAGTGAATAAACTATATGAACCAAGCTTTTGATTTGTTCGGATGGAATATAATACCGATACCTAATGAATATCCCACTGAAATGCTTCACTCCAATTTCCTTCCGAGCAGAATTGGAGTAACTATGCCAATGAATCAGCCATAGTTGCTGCCATATACTATTGGTCTTGCTCTGACAATTCAAGATGAAACTATTTCAAAAGCCAAAAACGTGGGGTGAGACCACCAGGACAAAGCAACAAAGTTGTTGATTTCTAGGTATTAATTAACACTGGTGACAATGATAAAGAATAGAATTGGGGTTACGTCATACGTGGAGGAGGGAGATGGAAGGCACGTGCCGAGTGCGTGAGATGAGCCATGGGATGGATATTGGGATCTAGAATGTAATCTTTTAATTTGTTTTTCAATCAGATAAAAACACGACTACTAACAAAACTGGTCCATCACATTTATCTACGTCAATATTAGGAAAAAAGGATAAATAGGTTTTTTTTTTAAAAAAAAAAATTAAATCAGTTATTTTTTATTTTATTATCAAATCAGTCCATTACAAATGCTAATTATATCCAAATTAATCACTTTTTCACTAATTATGTTCTAATTGCCGACGTGGCAAGGGTTTAAATTTAAACCTAATACGTGGACATAATATTAATCCATTTTCTTTTATCTTTTGTCAATTCAGTCCTAAACTTTTATTTTGTTCCATTTAGTCATCTACCCAAATCAGACATTTTTATATTAATTGGTCTCCAACCTTTCAAATTATTTATTTCAGGCCCATAACCTTAATTTTTTTTATTATTACAAATCTATTTATCAAATAAAATTCCAACATGCTTCCGTAAATAAAATTAAACACCAAACCTCATACATTGGGTTTGGCTGCCTTGTTACCGGGTCTTCCGTAAAATTCCTGCGTCCATAGCCTTCCAAAAAGTAAAATCAAATCATTTACACAAAAATTAAAATTAAATCATTTACTCAAACATTGCTACGTTCTAAGGTAGGAAACAACGTATGATCGTACTAATTGTTGCTGAAGGAAACCAGAACCAATAAACCATCGGTTATGTTCGGGTGGTTAGAGAGAGTCCGTAAAATTCCGGAACTTGGAAGACCCGGTAACAAGGCAGTCAAACCCAATGTATGAGGCTGGGTCTTTAATTTTATTTACGGAAGTATGTTGGACATTTATTTGATAAATGGATTAGCAATAATAAAAATTTAAAGTTCTGGGCCTGAAATAAATAATTTGAAAGGTTGGAGACCAATTAATATAAAAATGACTGATTTGGGTAGAGGAATAAATAGAACAAAACAAAAGTTTATGACTGAATTCGCAAAAGATAAAAGAAAAGGGATTAATATTATGTCCACGTGTCAGGTTTAAATTTAAACCATTGTCACGTCGGCAATTAGAGCATAATTAGTGAAGAAGGGACTAATTTGAATATAATTAGCATTTGTAGCGGACTAATTTGATAAGAAAATAGAAAAAGAACTGATTTTGATTTTTGGAAAAGAAAAAGTACCTATTTGTACTTTTTTTTTTCCGTATTCAATAGGAACTAGCAAGTAACCCGTCGAGACTCGACGGGCATAATTATGTAGTTTATATATATACATGTATTTAATGAATTAATAATAAATTGTAAATTCTAAGAACAAATAAAATTTCAAATATAAATATTGAGCTCTATAATAAAATTTACATCACAATTTGCTGAAAATTTCATCATAAACTACATTTCTTGTTGTATCTTGAGTGAATCCATCTTCATCATATATTAATACTTTGAGTCCCCTCTTGCTAGTGACACGAGATATTGCAACATACAACTGTCCATGGCTGAAAACTGGTTTTGGAAGATAGAGTTCAACATTCTTTAGAGATTGGCCTTGGCTTTTGTTTATAGTCATAGCAAAACAAACTGCAAGTGGGAATTGCCTCCTCTGAAACCGAATTGGGAATTCGGTTAAATCAGACGGGCTTATGATCATTCTACCAATCAAGAATTTTTTACCTTCATGCTTTCCTGAAATTAGTTTAGCCTCAATTATGTGGTTCCCCATCTTGGTTACTATCAACCTGCTTCCATTGCATAGTTCATTTGATGGATCTATATTCCTGAGAAGCATGACTATGCAGCCCTCCTTCAACTTTATTTCATGATTCGGTAATCCAGAACACTTGATCGTGTTGAGATACTTCGGTGAAAATATTTCATCATCATTATCTATGCTTCTATCCTCAATATTGTCTGAACTAAGATATACCTTTTCAGCTGCAGGCATACCTCAATATTGTCTGAACTAAGATATACCTTTTCAGCTGCAGGCATACGCTCCAGAATGTAATCATTGATCGTATCAACCATGTCATTGGTAGGGGCTAGTATAGCAATATCTTTAAAAATGTTTGGATTTGAAGTAGTGCAGTTGATATTTGAATATGTACTCTCAACAATTGCCGCTATAGGATCACCAGTACAGTTTATAAGAATATCATCTGGGAATGTTATATCTGATTGTCTATCTCCAAGATCAATACCAGCTTTACCATCACCTACATCAAGTATCCATTTTGCAAATTTTCTCGTTTCCTCAGGATCAATCCCTGATGTATGGTCCTGTTTGTAATAATAATAATTTTGTAACATTAAAATTAAAATAATATAAAAGTCATCGAAATAAATATATCAATAAAGTTATGCAAAATATTTTATTACCTGTAACCTCATATTCTTTGTTAGTGAAAGAACTTCACAAGAATTCCATAGCCGGGATGAACTTATAGATGCACGTACAATATCATGACGGCTTCCCATGGGGATGACAGGCAATATTTGTCTAAAGTCGCCTCCCAACACAACTACCAATCCACCAAAAGGTCTATTTGAACAATCTGGATTTGATGCTTTCATAGCATCCCTAAGGCTTCTCTCAAGTGCCTCAAAACATTATCTATTTGTCATTGGTGCTTCATCCCAAATAATGATCTTTGTATTCATGAGATCTGGAGTAATTTTTCTGCAGGTAGAATTCTCATCACAATCTAGTGGAATACCAAATCTAGAATGTGCCGTCCTACCTCTTGGAAGGAACAGGGATGCTATTCCACTGGATGCTACAGGAAGCACAATATCACCTCTCCTGCGAATGGCTGAACATAATGTTTTCCAAATAAATGTCTTTCCAGTTCCACCATATCCGTAAAGAAAAAAGAATCCAACCTCACCACTATCAACTGCAGACATTATCTTATTATAAACATTATTTTGCTCATCGGTCATCAAAGATGATAGCTTAGCATGTTCTGCATTCATTTCTTCCTTATTATAAGATGTCACTTCTAGTATCAACAGATTCTTTGTTTCACACGTTAAAATTTCATCCGGTACAGGCATTCCTGAGAAGTTTTTCAAACTTGTTGAATTTGCAGCAAGTAGCTTTTCAATTTCTAACAAAGCTAGATTTTTTATTTGTTCATCCGTCAAATGCAATTTTGTTAAAATATAGATTAATCAATTATTCCTCAAAAAAATTTAATAAAATTGAATCAAAGTGAACAGTATCAAACAATCAAATAGGACAAGTAACATAGAACAGAGGGAGTTAAAAATTTTGCTGATCTAAAAGGAATGATGGCAAAGATAATATAATAAAAAAAACGAATTAAATGATGATGGAATCAAAAGTATGAGCACTTCAAGTAATTAACCATTGGAGGATTAGTGATCAATGAGCATACATTGCCTGACGTAAGGACCCGTAATTTAGTGGCCAAATTCAACCACACAATAATGAGAACAAAAGCTTCAAAAAAAACCAAGGTGCTAGAATGAGTAATGAGAACAAAAACCTCATAAAACAAGAATCAAATTGGTATCAAATCTCTGTAGAGGAAGAGCCAAGTTTATTTAACATATATCTAATTAACTATTCGGGAAACTTTGGGAGGTATGGAAAGTATAAATAGCACAACCGGTCATTAGAAATGAAATTAACACTTTAGAAAATAAAATAAAATACGTGAATTCTTCAAAGTCCTTCGCCTTTTATAAAGGATGTCATCAGATAACATATGCCATGTTTGTGACCACACATTTTCAGGCATCGACATGCTGTTAGAAATCAATAGGTTAGCGAAATGTTGTCTTAAATAGTGTCAAGAACCCCAATAACTTGCTTCAATGATACCATCAATATAATCTTTATCATCATCTAAAAGACCCATTGCACAGCAAGCTTCCTTATAGCTTTCTTTAAGTTCTCCATTCACTGTACGAAAGTCATCATAGCAAGTGGCTCCCCTTACATGATTCAACAATATCCTTAGATGGTAAAATTTTCCTGCAGATGGAGGAACATGAAAGATATGTCCAATGGCAAAACCTCTCTTTCTTTCTGTCCATCGCTTTTGAGATGCATTCCAAACATAATGTTGTGGAAACTCATTGTACAACCACTTTCGAGCCTCTGTATGGTCTTTATTGTATGCCATCCATTGTAAGAATTGTGATTCTCCAATAGTACACCTGAAATCAAATAATAATTATGCCCAAATACTCTTAGAAATTAATATATAAATATAGGATAATGGTAAGCAACCAATTGATAGAAAATACTCACCATTAAATTTTATTATCATTGCAAATTGCAAGGCCAAAATGATTGGTTCTTTATCTTCAAGTGCCCTTTTTTCTATGAATACTTGGAGTTTCTCAGCAAAAGACTCCCACAAAACGCATGGTATTTGGGTACCACTGAGAATATTCCAAATCAATTAATTTTTTTTATATAATAAAAATAAAAATTCTAGAATGTATAAACTTACTCTGCATCGTATAATGATATATCGCATTTTGTAACCTTTTTGTGTTTCATGTATACCGTATCTATGTTGATAGTTCTTGTCTTTAGTTCTCCAAGGACATCTGTAAAAGTGGAAAGTTATTATTGTCGTAAAAGCTAAAATATAAATTTTATAAAAGTTATATGGAAAAATTAAATAACACAAAAATATAATAGTAATGTAAACCATACTAACCCAAAACATATGAGGTTTCATGTGAATGAATATCTTTCAATGGGATGAAATTAAACCCATTCTCAGGTATTTGGATATTTTGATTGGCCGGTTCAGATAATTTAGTTGCAATGCCAAAAGAAATTCTAAAATCATGTTTGATTTTGGCATTTTGAAAAGATGGGTTGTTTTCCGAGACTCTTAAAATTTTTAATAGTTTTAATGCTTCCCTCGGAAAACAAGTGGAGGAATTTGTTTTTTAATCCAATTGAAACGGATGCTTGGATTTTATCACCCTGAAAATAAATAAATAATTAGTTTATGGATAGTATAAAATTACAAATAATCTATATGACTATATGTATAGAGTTGAAAAATAAAATTACCGATTCATCAATGAGTATCATCTCAATACCTTCTTTTGCAGACATATCCTTCTGAAGCCACAGTCTTAGAACCCTAACAATAACAGCTTTGTTCACTGTTTTGCTATTGACAGAATTCAAGGGAATGATTTCTGAATCCATAACGAAGTAGGAGAGAAAGTGACGTGTTCTTGAGAAAATATGACCTATATATAGACTAATTCATATATAGATCTTTTCCATAGATTCATATACAAAATAACATATATTGTAATTATATAAACTATACATATATAATATATTTATATCTTTTAATTTTACATGGAAAGATTTAATATGATTTTCATACACAACCATTGAGTAACACAATCTTTTAATAATATGGCTTTTTAACACCTTTAGATCTTCAACACTACAAAGATTCGAATTGTTACCCAAAAAAATATCCGAATCAATTTAAAAAGATATGAACTTTTAATACTATGTTTTTTTAACACCTTTAGATTTTCAACACTGATACAATCCGAATTGTTACCCAAAAAAAGTTCCCAAATCATAAATCATAAAGAGTTATATGAAAAATATTGATCCCTTTCGCTTGTCTTTTATTCTTTTGTAAATTTCTAATGTGCTATCACCATTCTCTGCTATTTAAACATGGAAACCTGTAATTGAGTACCATTTAAATATAGTGCTTTTTCTGTTAATAGAATAATTATATGAGTAAATGATGTCAAAAAGTGGAAAACGAATGCTGAAATTCGTAAAATCACAATTATTTAACTATTTTATTCACAAACAACTATTCCTGAACGGAGGTAGTATTAATATTAACTGGCTAAAAAGTGTGCAAGTATACCATATATAATCCCCAGAAAATCCGAATTGTTACCCAAAAAAAGTTTCCAAATCATAAATAATAAAGAGTTATATAAAAAAAATATTGATCTCTTAAAAAGATCCGAATTGTTCATCACATTCATTTGTTACCCAAATCATAAAAGATTGTGTATGAGAAGTGTATATTTAAATTCCATAAAATTGAAAATTGAATATCTTTTAAAAATGGAAATTTAGATTTGCATATCCAAATAAATATACACATTTAATATTTATAGATAAATAACAAATGTAAAAATCTAAAATTAATAAAAAAAATGCACAAATCTAAGAAAATTAGAAATTTAGAATGGAGACACCACATTAAATGTTGACTTGGTTGACCACTAATGGTATTAATAATATATAGATACTTGTGTTGTTGAGTTGAGGGAAGAGGCCCAAGAAGTAGTCGAATCCAGAAGGCCATTTATGGGCCACCATTATTACGGCCCAATTACAAGTTACTTAAGCCCATTTACAGTATTTAGGCGGCCCTTTGTAATTGCCACTTGAAACGAAATCCTCAATTCCGTATATGCTTTTATTTTAATTTCATTCAGCACTTGTTGAGATTTTTCGCGTCCACTCCACGCCTAATTAGCATAAAAACAATGGTTCTGCATCCCAATCGTAAATTCATTTGCCCCCTTTTTTCTTTTCCAATGAGAACAACAGCTTGTTTTACTCATTTTGCTTCATTTGGACACATAAACTTTGCATTTGATGCATGGTTTAAGTATATGTTTGAAAATCTGGAATGGGATTGGATTCGTGACAATTTTCTTTTAGTGGAAATCCACACTTATTTTTTCATGACAATATAATAATTTTTAATAACAGAAACTGAGCACGATTATAATTTGGCCGCTCAATTCTAATTGGTTTTTGACTTTATGGGTGCTGTATGGTTTTGACTTTTTAACGTTTTTTTGTACTATATGATAGTATCTTCTTAAATTACTTTTGTTAGGATCAATTTGACATGCCCTGGTAATTGGCAAATGATCAAACTGAATTTTATCTGCCACAGGAAAATAGAAAAAGCTGATGCATTATACTGATATAGTAGTACTCCCTCCATCCTACGAAGTTTGACACCTATTCTTTTTTTGGATGTCCCACGAAGTTTGACACCTTTCCATTTTTAGATAAATTAAATTAATATAAGTTTGATTAGACTTTTAGTTATTGTTAAATCCCATTAAAAGTAATCACTTTTACTATTCTGCACAAATTCCAATACAATTTTACTTTTCTATACAAAGTCCCTTGTATTTCTTTAATTCTTAATATTTCAAAATTGGTACAAATAAAAATTGTATAAAATATATATTATAAAACTACACGATTAGACGATTCTAACAATACTACACTTGATTATTTTTCTCTAATTACATCATTACGATAACATTAAGTTAAAGTTAAATAATAAACAGTATCAAAATTTATTCGAATCTTAAATACAAACACTCACACCACTTTAACTATTAAACTTTACCACATAAATTACCGTGCCCAAAATAAATGTGTCAAACTTCGCGGGAGTAAGTAATAATTATTGTAATTGTTGGTGTGAGTACATAGGAGTATAAATAAGAGTAATAATAAAGCAGGCATCAGTTGATAAATGAAATGAATCCAGGAAGGATACGCAAGCTAAGGTGGTAGTAGTGGGGAAGATTAGGTTAGGTCAGATTGGATAGGATTGGATAGTGGAGTGTGGACCTTAAATCAGTTACGTTGGCAGAGAAGAGTAGTACTCGGTCCGTCCCATTAAAAGTTGCTACATTTGACTTTTGGCACTGTTCATTGTTTAACTTTTAACTCAATTTTATTGTATTGATAAATGCAGAGAAAAATATTCAAGTATGGTCTTGTTATAATCGTCTATTCATATAGTTTTAAAATATACATTTTATATAATTTTTACTTATACCGATTTTGAGATATAAAACGTTCAACAATTGTATTGGATTTTGTGCATTAGAAAGTAGCACTTTTAATGGGACGGATGGAGTACTTCTATGGGGATGTTTGGGAGTCAGCAGATCCGCTAGCAGATAGCAGATTCGGAGGGAGAAATGTGAGACAATATGCTCTTTTAATCCGCTCCGCTCGCCAATCTACCAACATCCAAACATCATCTATATTGAAAAGGGAAAACCCCATCAAATACTCCCTCCGTTTCTTTATAATTGTAACATTTAAGTATTTTACACAATTCAATACACATTTTTAATGTTTAATATTTTAAATTGCCTAAAAGTATAAATTATAAAAATTTGATAACTTGAAATTACGCGACTAGACGAATCCAACAAGATATCACTTGATTATGTTTTATCTTATATAACTGTGTTAAAAAAATTGAATCAAAAGTACTGAATGAATAGTAATTACTATTCATTTGTTAAAAGAAACGGAGGGAGTATTTATTATCATTCTATTTTCTTCTTTTAATTTGATAAAATTGCTCAATCACACCATATTCTAATTTTCATACAAGGGCAACATATTACATTACAATGAAGACACTCTTAACTATCATTTTCTCTTTTCAATAATACCATCACGTCACATTTTGAATCCTCGATAGTTATACCTTGTTTTGATTTACACTTTTTTTATAAAGAAAAATAAAAAAATATGTTTACAAATATAGATATGTATATAGAGATATTAGATTTCTCATTAACAAAATATTGTTAACATTATAGTCCATGCACATCTAGTGGAGATTGCATTGACATGCTCGCATGCATCTAATAAGTCTACCTTGTGAATAGAGGTAAAATAGGTAAATTTAACTCATCATGTTGCAACGTGCACCGATGCTGAAATTCTCACACGACTATTTTTTATACATTTTCCTCCTAGTTGGATTTGAAGCTTTTACTCATTGGAATTTTGGTCAATTTGTTTTAGAAGTAATACTTCAAATTAAATACGGAGTATAATATGTAGTACTCATTCCGTCCCATCAATTATGTCCCACTTTCCTTTTTTTGTCCATCTCATTTCAATTGTCTAATTTTCATTTTGGAAATAATTAACTACAAATCTACTTCCATCATATCACATCAATAAATAAATTTACTAAAATTTTAAACACACAACTATTACATCACACATAAATAAATCAATTAAACATTCAAACTCATTACAATCACATTATATAAATTCATAATTTACCCCCACTTTAACATTAATCTATCCCTACATTAAATACTCCCTCCGTTTTCAAAAAAAATTGAAACGGACCCACTGTGCACACATTCCAATGCACATTTTAAATGATTAATAACTCAATTTCGGTATAAGTATAAATTCTAAAAATTCGATATTTAAAGACTGCTCGATGAGACGAATCTAACAAGATCACATTTGGCTATATTTTAACTTTTATAACTATGATAAAACTTTAAATTAAAGTACGTCTGTGAATAATACTGATTTTTTCCAAATGTTCCATTTATTGGAGAACGGAGGGAGTACTAAATATCTCCGCCGTGCCCAAAAGTTTTGAGACACTTTAAACGGGACGGAGGGAGTATTATTTTATTAAGTTAAACCGTATGTAAATGAGATGGGGAAAGTAAAAAGTGAGACATGATTGTAGGTTTTGTAAGAGGGAGGGTCGGAGGGAGGTTTGGGAAATGGGGGTTGAGTGGTGGGGTGGGGTGGCCATCAGCGTTAGTGTGGTCAGCTCAGCTGGTGGCGGACTGCCCGCCAGTGGAGAGTGGGGGGATTCACTGCGCAGTGCGCACCCCTGGCGCATCCTAGCATCATCACCACCATCCACCCCCCCAACCCCACCCAACCGCTGCCGCTTCCTGATTCAATGCCCCCCTACCCACCCTTATCACTCCACCCACCACCACACCCCCACCCACTCCCCCTTCCTATCCTGCGCTCCCCTCTCAAAAAATCACCCCCTACATATCATCAATCCTATTCCTCCCCCACCACCCCTTTCTTCTTCTGTTTTTCCCCTTCAATTGTTCATACCTTGTCATTTGGATTTAAAATTTATCCCCCAGATTTGTCAGTTTTGGATTCGGCTTGATTTTTCTGTGTGATTCGGCCTCCGATAAGGATCAATCTGCTGTTTTTCTTTGCCTGGGGTAGCCGTATGTCGTCCCCGATAACCGACACCGCCGCCGATGACTCGGCGGTGGCCGACGCGCCGGCTGAGAAGGCGCCGCGGAGATTCCCGCCGCCGTGTTGGACGCAGGAGGAGACTTTAGCTCTGATTGAGGCGTACCGCGAGCGGTGGTACTCTCTCCGCCGTGGCTACCTCCGCACGCCGGACTGGGATGCGGTGGCCGCCGTCGTGGCCGACCGCTGCCCCGGCGCATCCCCTGCAAAGACCTCTGCGCAGTGCCGCCACAAGATGGAGAAGCTCCGGCAGCGGTACCGCGCAGAGAAACAGCGCGCTCTCTCCTTCCCTTACCCCGCCGGCCGTTATTTCTCGTCGTGGTTCTTTTTCGAGAACATGGAAGCCATGGAGAACGGCACCGCGCCGCCGCTGGCGAGCCTCCGGAGCGGCGACGATTCCGCCGATGGATCTCGGTTGCAGTCGTTTCTCGATCAGAATATACTGAAATTGAAGCTCAAGGCAGGCAACAACAACAACAAGAACAACAACAACGTGGATCCGGTTCCAGATTCAGGATTCGATCACAATTTCTTCAAACCGAAGGGATCCAATTTTCCAGGCGACTACTCCTCGTATCTCAACCAGGAAGCCATAGCCAAAGATGAACCTCCAATCCCGGTGGCGACGGCGAAGCCCAAACCGAAAAAATCGGGCAAAATCTTTCACGAAATTCATCAAGCTGAAATGCTCCCTCCTCGGCTAATGACAACAATGAAGAATTTCGACAACCCGTACCTTGCCAAATTCCCCAACACCAACAATTACACCACACCCCCAAAATTCCGATCAAATTTCGGCGCAAGCATGAACCCTAACCTCGATCCGGGATCGAAAAGGGGCCGAAACGGCGTGGAGGAGATAGTGGCGTCGATCAAAATGCTGGGAGAAGGGTTCATGAAAATGGAGAAGGCGAAGATGGAAATGGCGAGGGAAATGGAGGCGATGAGAATGGAAATGGAGATGAAGAGAAACCAAATGGTGTTGGAATCACAGAAACAGATTGTGGATGCATTTCTGAAAGGACTGTGTGAGCTGAAGAAGGGCAAGAAACCCAAGACTGGCGATTCTTCAGGACGGGCTTAGCTTAGCTGTTGAGGTAAAAAGATATTTCCCTTTTTTTATCAAATAAGTAATAATGTACTAGTACTATTATGATGTGCCCTTTTGTTGATCAATTTGTTAAATTGGGGGTTATTGTTATAAGTAATTTATTTATGGTTAAAGAAGGTAAAATTAGTGGTTTATGTTGGTATGGTGTTAGGGATAGTGAAGGAGGTTTTATGCCTTTTCTGGGTTTTGCAGAATTGCAGCTCTTTCTTTAGTGTGTAAAATAATGTGCTGTCAGCTGTGTGATGTGATGAGAGTAAAATTAGTACAAAGTGTAGAGTTGACTTAGCTTTGTGGTAATGGGTTTGTGGTGGTGTTGTATTATCTGGGATTTTATTCTTTTGCAATTTTTTTCGTTTTATTGTACATGGGGTGAGATAAAACTATAAAATGGCAATCTAGTAAGAGATATGGGGGGTTGTCTTCGACCAAGGACACTTTTTTTTTTTTTTAAAAAAAAAGAAAGAGTAACCAGGTATCCCAGTTCATATTGGACACTTCAAATAAAGAGAATTAGATTAGTGTTTATGTATTTTCCATGTATTTAGTGCTTGTTAAATTATTTCCATTTGAATATGCTATCCGCTAAAAAATTCACCTCTCATCCAAACGGCGCCTGCGCGCCTGTTAGTTTTTCCCTTGTACTACGTTGAAGAAACACAACAAAATAATGTAATGTAGTGAATGGATGTTAAAATATGCCAACACTTTCCTTCCTCTTTACATTTATTCATAATAATTAGATTACACACGAGCACTACAATCCACAATACATACAACACAAATGTTAAAAAAAAAAAAAAAACCAGTTTTCCAACGCTTCCCTGTCGTGGGCCTATTGGGCTGCCAATAAGTGAGAAAATCCGAAAGATGTCCCATGGACCATGATTGGGCTGGGCTGTTAATATTTCCAAAAAATATGCCGAAGTGGATGGGTCGACAAAAAATCTCATACTACGTTATAGTATTAGTAGTATACAATTGTCTTGGTTGGTCCAAGTCCAATTGGTGTCTGTTTTATCCCTCAAGTCTCCACCAACAAAATTAATTCATTCTTTCTTTTGTTGATTTCTTATGGTTTTCGATGACGAGATTGAGAAGTCATCGGCAAAAGGGGTCAATTTGTGATGCCACTGTCACCTGGTTTTTTTTGCCTCAGCCCGCATGCTCCAGTTAGAATACCATGTGAAGGTTGTTAATGTTCATCTCATCGCCGCCATCGCTAGTCTCACTCAGAGGCCATAGCAGCAGCATCAGAAGCAGCAGGTGGTGGTGGGATTTGCAGTGAGAAGAGTGAGTAGACAGGCCTGTGATCGGAGAATCTTGATTCCCCCCTGGCATAACATATCTGTGTCAGCCCTTTCCCTTTCCATAGAATCCTATCACACCTGAAAAATAACAAACACACACACACTAATCACCACCATTTACTTATATAACCAACCAATAAGAAAAGGAAGCCGGAAGGTGTGTTAAATTGGGGCCAATCTCATCATGCATGCATGTCCTATACTACTATTTGGGTTTTTGATTGTTTGGACTTACTTACCAGGCGGGGGTTCGTGTCCGGCCGCCCTTGGAGCTGCCTGCTTGGGCGGCGGCGGCGGCCGCGACATAGCAGTCGCTCCCGATAACGTATTTATAAGTCGGTGCAAAATCAATCTCTCCTTCTTCCCAGTCTTTGAATACTCGCCCTGCACTCTGTTCTATCTTCAACTGTACATACAACGTTATGTTGTTATTACAAAACTTGGTCCAGGTTCTATTACTGATATGAATGATGTAGTAATTGTAATTGTAAAGCTACCTGATCTTTCTCAAGGAGCGTTCGCCATTTGTTGTTTTCCAGCAGATCGACCAATAATGTATCGTGAGAAATGGACGGTGCAGATGCCAGCCGATAATTCAAGTCCCCAAGCCACACTATTTCGCTGCATCAGAAATGCAGAAAGAGGAGCACATTATATAATGTACAATGAATAGCAACGGATTCAGAACCCGACAATAAATATATATATATATATATATATATATATATATGTATGAACTTACTCGTGATCCAAAATGTTATGGGGCCAATGTGAAAACCTGGTCCTTTTCAAAATCTCGGCGACGTCCGAGTTCCTTGTAATCTGGTCGCCCTCTTTCTCACCCGACGCCAGATGTGTGCACACGAAGCACAAGGATAATGTTCGGTATAGTGTCAAACTAATAGACACCGATCCCTAACCAACAATTCAACAATTAAATCATCTCATCTATCCTGTTACAGTCGTCTTTACTTACACATAAGAAAAATGAAGAGTAAGAGTAATAGGAGTATACCTTGTTTCCAAGACGTCCCATAATGCCAGTTCCAACACAAGAGTAAGCGTTATTGGAGCTGGTAATAATGTCCTTGCACAAAATATCACGTGCCCAGACACAGAGGAAAATCCCTACCATCTGTTTGCTTGCCACCAAACAGTAGTTGTTAGTATTATGTTTGGGGTTATTATTGAGGGCCCTGTGGATCAAGGAAATCCACTTCCGAGCTGCAGGTCCTCCTGTACTGTCGTGTGCCCCAAACACATTCCCTGCGTTTAATGGCACCATCTCTTGGAACCTGCAGCTTAGCTTCCATTCATTACCATATAGTAAATATAGTAAATGATATACTATGGAGATGTTTGGGAGTCAGCAGATCAGCTAGCAGATAATAGATTCGGAGAGAGAATTGTGAGAGAATATGCTCCTAAATATGCCGACTTCCAAACATGCCCTATACCTCACTTGTTTGCTTGCCATGATTAAAATTATATATATATATATATATATATATATATATATATATGATCGATCTCTAACAGTAACACATGCTGGCATGCATACCCGAGGACATAAATATCAGCAGCAGCAGATTCAGATTCAGATTCATGGTCACTGTCGTCAGCGTTGTTGATCATCAACCAGTCCATTATTAGCTTTGGGTCATCATCGTCTGCAGCTGGTGGTGAATTCCCACCCACATTCCATGTCCCAACCAACATCCTATATTACATATAATTGCATTAATTAGTTTCTATTGAAATGTAATACAATATTAATAATTTATTACTACTTTTGAAACATGTTCATAATATATAAGAGCCATATACAAATAAGCTGCTACTATTTCATCATTGAATAATTAATTTTAATATGAGGAGGAGAAGAGCTTCTATGTACAGTACTGTATTTTAGTCTTTGAATTTCCTCCGACAAAGTAAAAGAACACTTAAACAAGAAAAAATATTATTTTCAATGTATAGATTAATATACATGACTACATATAATGTGAGTAATTAATAAGTGCATTTAGTTAACAGTGAAAGTCAATGACAATAATTACATTATTTTCAAACTTTAATTAGTCGTTGCTACCCGAGTTGAAAATCATGGGTCATATATAAGCCACATACTAATTATACTCCACTTCTATATGTAAAGTCCAACTGAAATATCTGGATCACAAGTCACAAGTAAAGTCCAATTGATGAAACTTTAATGACAATTAAGATTTTTAATTTGTTTGATTTTAACCTAGCTATATATGAAAAGTCAATGCAGCCAAAGTCTTACCTGAGGTTGAGTTGGCCGGATCCCGACCGTCCAATTTCAGCAGTCCTCCCTACCATCCACTCGTCTGATTGCACAGAAATTGCACCCAAATTAAATACTATAAGTAATTCCACTAAAATAGTATACTTAGTACTAATATTTTTACATACTAGTATAAAATAGTAAAACATTAAACTAAAAGGTCTAAAATAATTAAATTTGAAGTAGGGCGTAGTACGTAGGTGGGGGGCGTCAATCACCTGATAATTCCTCCGGTACGACGACGTTGTGGCCGCCGTCGTTGGAACAACTCTTTCGCCTCGGGAATAAAGCTGCACATTCGATTATTATTTTTATTAGTATTTCTTTTCTTATATTTATGCAGAAGTATAAGCCAATTAATTTATTTAAAACATAAGATCATACTCCCTCCGTTTTTTTTTTGTTAGCTACTGTTGACTAATGAGTACTGTTCACTTATATACTTTGACTTAAAGTTTTCTCATGGTTATACAAGTTAAAATATAGCCAAGTGTGATCTTGTTAGATTCGTCTCGTCTTGTAGATTTTAAATATCGAACTTTTAAAATTTTTACATGTACCGAATTTGAATTATTAATGGTTTAAAATGTGCATTGGACTGCGTGCTGGGTGGGTCTGTAGCTATCTTTAAAAAACGGAGGAAGTATAACGAAAAAAAATAGTAGTACTATCAATATTATATCAATATATAGAGAGAGGAGATGAAAATGCTCTTCAGCTTTCAAATTTATTTTCTTACAGACTACGAGTGTAATAGGAGCATCCGTCGACAAAAGGATCACCCTAAGATCATCCTTGTAAACATAACCTCTTGCGCAAATGTATGAAAATATATATATATATATATATATATATATATACTCCTATGTCGAAAGATTTTGAATTTAAAACCTTCTAATTTTCAACACTTAACTAAATCTTATTATTACACGCCATCACATGATAAATAATATACTTAGCTTCTAATAATTACAAATGCAACAAATATATAAAAAATACATAAATAATATAGTATTATATAGTACTCCACTATTTACCTTTTGTCGTGTAATCAGCTTGGAATTCACCATCCCTGCTGCTTCCATTCTTCATGCTCAGCCATTTTCTCATCACCAATTTTGGCCACTTTGTTTGCAAAATCAACTCTTTATTAATTAACAATACTAATTAAACATAAACGACGAAGAGACTAATTAGTTTGTTAATATTTCCTCAACAGTTTAAATTTTTCGGTGTACATATCCCCAACACTTTGTCATTCAAAGAACCTAAAAATATTATTCACAAAAACTCATAAATGTATATACATCTATACATATATATATATATATATAACAGCTTATTATTTGTACCAAAGAAGAAATTAAAATTACCTTGGGAGATTTTGATCCCTCTCTCATTGAAGCTGTATATGATCGATAATAATGTTGATCTCTGATGATGAATGAGACTAAATTAGTTCCTGTTTTGGATATGCATATACAAATTTTTTTATTAAAGGATAAAACTGTGCATGTGGGAGTAATACACAAATATATATATAATGGGGGTAATTAATGAATAATGTATGTCTGTGAGATTTTTCTATGGAAGAAGTTAATTAATTAGAACAAGTGGTAGTACTTTGCATTTAATGGTTTTGTATTTTGACAAAGTGTGTGGTTGGGTGTGAGTGAATTTTTTTTGTAGTGTAGAATTCATGTGGGAATAAAAAAAGCAACAATTTGCAGCAAGGAAGGTAACTGACAGCATTATCAAGGCGAGCCTAGCTATGATCTCATTTACATGCAAATTAATTAAATATAACAAACTTATATATACTATAAAATAAGTAAACAGATTGTCTTATATAGATTCTGAATTTAATCAAATGAAAGAACCATATATGAATAATAATACTCCATGTTTGAAAATTCATACTATATGAGAAAACCCTAATCCATATATCTCATGGCGCCTTTTTTTCAAAAAAAAAAAACAATAAAAATTAAAAATTGAGGGTTTAGATCGAGATCTACAAATACAAACAAAGTTAAAATATGTTAAATTGAAGTTAGAAAACTTACATGAGATCGAAATTTCCTCAAAAAGAAGACAAAACAAATTGGCATGCAATCTTCAATTCCTAGCTAGTCTCTGCAAGATGATTAAAGTTCCTAATTTTACATATCGTAGCATTTGAAACTGAGATTTTTGTGAGGTTATAAATAATTGAAGTGGGATGTCACACGCATATATACATATATATATGATAAAATATATAGCAGTTGGGAAAGAAGAGATGAGTAGTACACATAATTAGGAAATGCTTTTGTGTGTGTGTGTGTTTTTTCTTTTTTTTTTTTTTTTTTTTGTTTGTTGGGGGGGGGGGGGGTCTGTTTTCAAATTTAATTCATCGGACACTCAAAAGATGGGAATACCCAATTATCAATTTTATTTCTGCTTTTGGATACTGTGTCTGCGTGCACAATTGATATCTCTCACATACAATTAGGTGTCAATTTGGGCACGAACCCGAAAAGACGAATCCAACCGACATTAAACATTTCAGGTTTGGGTTTAGTCATTTTGAATTTTTTTTCAAATCAGGTTGACCCGATACCCGACCTGAAATATTATACCACCTGCTCAATCCGACACGAACACGACCCGAAAGCTGAAATTGTGTCAATTTTGGCCTACAACCTGAAAAAACGAACCGAACAACACGAAAAATTCAGGTTTGGGTTTGGTCATTTTGGTTTTTTTTTTTTTTTCGAAATCAGGTCGACCCGAAACCCGACCTGAAATATTATACAACCTGATCAACCGGACACGAACACGACCCGAAACCTGAAATTTTCAAAAGATATATATACTCCTTTATTTTTGTAAATTAAAAATTGTCGTGGTCATTTTTCATACCACCTTCTTTATTTTATATGTTCTCGGGCCTAATTACGATATTTGTCTCTCCAAATAATTTATAAAATTAGTAATATATTTTCAAGACAGTAATAATAATGAGAAAAATGGGAAATTAAAATTATTAATATATTAGTCCAAGTGGTTAAGTCTCTCGACTTCCAACGAAAGGTCAGTGGTTCGATTCCCCACCGACCCTCTATCCCTCCATTTTATTTCCTTTGTAATTTGTGTGGCATGAGTTTCCAAATAGCCTGTTCAGGAAAATTTAAAAAAAAAAACAAAAAAAAAACATGAGAAATTATTTATGTGTGTGTTTTTTATATCAAACATATACTAGTGCATGTTTATTTTTATCTTCTACCCTTCAATTCCAATACAATTTATTTAAATTTATTACTATATTCTTGACTTGTTCAGTTGAGTCTTACTTTATATTATATGCATATATACGTGTGGCAACACTATGGATATGTATGAATAAATAAATAAATAAATAAATAAAAGTCCCATGCACAGTTAAGTGTTCACACCCCAATTAACGTAAAATACGTGATCGAGCATCAGTCTTTATTACTAATATTTTATGCCACTACATAAATATAGTTCTATAAAATAAAATTAATAATCAAAAGCATGGAAATTTTGCGTGAGGAGACACAGATGTCATGTACACAATGAAATACTTGAAATACAGCATGACTTTTTAATTAAAAAGTAAAAAAGATAAACTGTTTGCTAAGAGGTAACACACACATTGTAAAACATGTACTATAATTAATTAATGGGAAGATATAAAATGCATATAATAATTACCCGGCCAGCTGAAGACCAACATAGGACACTTGTCATCCTCATTCATGTTTGCAAAGTTATTTTAACCTTAAAAGTGAGCAAAGCATATCAATTTAAATCTTAAAGTAGTACTATTTTAATTTAATTAATATATATGGTTTGATGATTGATCGATTAACACTTAAAAAAATTGCTAAGGATATGATAAGAGTCTTGCCAACCCTAGTTAAGATAATTACTCAAGGATTAAGACCACAATTAACTATATGTAATTATACCCGCCCCACTATATTTAAAAATTAATATAATAAATAAATAAATAATAAAATTTGGAAAATCTCTGTCGAAGAAATTAGGGATGACAATTCAACCCGGTAAACCCGAGAACCAACACGGACCCGAACCCAACCCGTTAGCTCGGTTCTGAACTTCATTTTCGGGTTTTGGATCGGGTCCATATTAGTCTTTCTTCGGTTCGGTTCGGGTCTTAGGTCTTGCAGCGGACCCGAACCGACCCGAATATTTTAGGTATACACACTCATGAAATATTCTTAATTGTTGTATGCTTATTTAAGTTTTTGAAATAGAACTAGCTCGAAGGTTCTTGTATATCATTTGTAAATTTGTATAATTTGTAAAAATTGAGTAATCACTACAAGAAATTTCGCATTTACCGACCGAAAAATGCCGTCGGTAACCCCGGAATACGGGTCGTTCCGGGGCTTACCGACTGCAACTGTCGGTCGGTAATATCTCGGTAGGTATTTTTCCCCCGACCAAAAAAATTTGTCGTCGGGACCTTGCCGACCGCATTATCGACCGAATGGTGGTCGGTAAATTTCCCGACCGAAATACCGACCGCATGTGCGGTCGGTACTATTTGGTCCCAAAAGGTCCTGGGGGAGTTACCGACCGAATTGCCGACCGAAATTTGCGGTTGGTAAATCTCTTTTATGAAAAAAACGTGCCCAGGAGGGCTCGAACCGTCCACCCCAACATCAACCAACATCAACCCTAACCAACTTGGCTAACTCTTTAGCCCTACCCATAGTCTGCCAAGTGTCCTATATATTATACCTTTCAAATATGTTGAAAGATTTTGTTGAAGAGAGGCCTCGAACCCGAGTAAGTCTGAGTCTCTTGCACACGCATGCCATCTGTGCACTTCATATTTGAAATATTTTTTATATAACCTATTTATATACATATATACATATAAATATGTAAACAACTAAACTAAATTAAAATATAAAATAAAAACTAAAACTATATTAATTAAATAATAAAAAAATCATTAATTAAATAAAATATAGAATAAAATAAGTTATGAAATTCAGTAATTAAATTAATAAATAATTAAATAATTAAATTAATAAGTAATTAATTAATTAAAATAATCAAGAAAATAATTCATAAAATATAAAATATAAAAAAATAATGGAAAAAGTTTTACAGACCGCAATTTCGGCCGGTAGAATATATCTTTTTAAAAAAATAATAATTTTTTTAAAAAAATAAAAAAAATTAAAAATAGTTGCTACCGCATTTGCGATCGGTATTGTGGTCGGTAATTTAAAAATTTATTAAAAAAAATTGAAAAAATACTTGCGACCGCAATTGCAGTCGGTAATGCGGTCGGTGATACCGACCACCCCGTGGTGGTCGGTTAGTGGTTGCTAAGATAGCCGGGGCCCAATAACCGCTCAAAATTACCGACCACCGAGTGCGGTCGGTGGAGCGGTCAGTAAATCCGACCTGCACACTGGTGGTCGGTGATTGCGGTCGGTAATCTTGAAATTTCTTGTAGTGAATGTGATATTTTGATGTTTTTAGCTTCTTGCTTTGTTATAAATAATTGGGTTACTATGTGAATTTGAGTAGTGTTATTGTATAAAGTTGAAATTTGAGCACTTATGGGTCGGGTATTGGGTATGCCCTAGAGTGTTTTATTAAATTCATTCGGGCCCACGGGTCTGGGTCCTGGTCTTCTCGGGTCAGTTTTATTCGGGTCTAGGAAAGTATATTTCGAGTCTGGGTTGGGTCTTGGATCTGAAATTTTCCCTCGGTTCGGGTCTCGGGTCCAGAGACCGACTCATTGCCATCCCTAGGAGAAATTATTATGTGGGGTGTATATGAGGTTTCACATCAATTGGTGATATGTGGGGTAACTCAAATTCATATGACATCTGAATATATAAGTAATGTGGGACATTGTAAAATTATACTCCGTGTTATGTTATTCGATGTAAACTTGATTATGGACAGTAATTCCTTCCTCCCCAATTAATGATCTAAGTTTTTGCATGTGTATTAATTAATTAGAAAAAGAAAAGAAAAGAAAAAGTATCTCGTAATTAAACTGTACCGAGTGGATATATGTTCTAAATTCGAGTTCCAAGTGCATCATTTATTTTCAACTTTTAACTGGATAAAAAGATATTTAGTCAAATACTCCGTACCGTATGTGTTTTTCTTTCTTTCCTTTTCTTTTCTTTCTTTTCTTTTCTAACAAACAAACAGTAAGTATTACTTCTTATTATTTTTTTTTCTTACAAACAAACAGTAAGTATTATTTAGGTATGTATTGGTAGATTTACTCGGAAAAAAAGGTATAAACGTCCTTTATCTTTCCAAAAATTTCAAATCCGTCCTTTTTCTATTTTATTACCGATTTAGTCCGCTACAAATGCTAATTATGTTCAAATCAGTCCTTTTTTCACTAATTATATTCTAATTGCTGACGTGGCAAGGGTTTTAATTTAAACCTGACACGTGTGCATAATATTAGTCATTTTTCTTTTATCTTTTGCCAATTCAGTCCTAAACTTTTATTTTGTTCTATTTAGTCCTCTACCCCAATCACTCGTTTTTAAATTAATTGGCCTCAAACCTTTCAAATTATTTCATTTTAGGCCCAGAACCTTAAATTTTTTATTATTACTAATACATTTATCAAATAAATGCCCAACATACTTCCGTAAATAAAATTAAATACCAAACCTCATACATTGGGTTTGACCGCCTTGTTACCGGGTCTTTGAAGTTCCGAATTTTACGGACTCTCTCTAACCACCCGACCGTAACGATGGTTCATTGGTTCTGGTTTCCTTCAGCAACAATCAACACACTCATACTTTGTGGACAATAAAATTCAGGCTATTTTTTTAATATTTTTAATAATATTAATATTTTTCAATAAAACCAAGGCTTCCTGTATCCATAACCTTCCAAAAATTCAAGTTAAATCATTTACTCAAATATTGTTACATCCTAAGGTAGGACGCAAAGTAAGATTCTGTTGATTGTTACTGAAGGAAACCAAAACCAATGAACAATCGGTTGCGGTCGAGTGGTTATTAGAGAGAGTCCGTAAAATTCCGGTACTTGAAAGACCCGATAACAAAGCAGTCGAACCCAATATATGAGGTTTGGTGTTTAATTTTATTTATGGAAGTATGTTGTGCATTTATTTGATAAATGTATTAGTAATAATAAAAAATTTAAGGTTCTGGGCCTAAAATGAAATAATTTGAAAGGTTTGAGGCCAATTAATATAAAAATGAGTGATTGGGGTAGAGGACTAAATAGAACAAAATAAAAGTTTAGGACTGAATTGGCAAAAGATAAAAGAAAAAGGACTAATATTATGTACACGTGTCAGGTTTAAATTAAAACCCTTGCCACGTCAGCAATTAGAATATAATTAGTGAAAAAGGGACTGATTTGAACATAATTAGCATTTGTAGCGGACTAAATCGGTAATAAAATAGAAAAAGGACGGATTTGAAATTTTTTGAAAGATAAAGGACGTTTTTACCTTTTTTTCCAGATTTACTCATACACGTGGCAGGAAGTGTTATATGCATGTATGTGTTACGGGTTACCTACCTAGCTAGCTCTTAAATACTCCCTTAGTTTTTTTTAAATTTCTCCACTTATTCACTGTACGCAATTCAATATATATTTTTAATCATTAATAAATCAAATTATATATAAGTAAAAATTATAAAAAAATTGATATTATAAATCTACGCGATTAGACGAATTCAACAAGATCTCAATTGACTATGTTTTATCATATACAACTGTACTAAAAAATTGAATCAAAATTACTTAATGAATAGTATCAACTATTCAAAGGGTAAAGATATTAAAAAACGGAGGGAGTATATATTGTATGTTCATGTTTGGACTTTGGAGTTACTCCACTTGCTCCTAAATATTCTCATACTTCCTTAATTCGGATGATAAAATTAGTGAAAGTACAAAATTCAGGAATACTTGAGGTTGATAATTTAAGTTTAAACTTAGATTGGATAATATCAATACTCTCTTCAACGCTTCTACAATTTTACGATCATACCCCTTAAACATAATATATTTGTAAGATTTTATGATTTAGGATCAAAGTATTTTTTTTAAAAAAAATTAAATCTAAACTAAAGAACTTGTAGTTTCTTACGTATGATGTGTAAAAAAAAACACTATGCAAGTGTGGAAAAATTTTTATGTTTAATTGTGATGTTTTTGTACTGTATTGTATTAACTGCAATGCAAGAATCACACGAATTAATGCTTTTTACTTGTTATTATGCATAATTAATATTATTGCAATTTCAAAGAATCTTAGGATCTCGATTCAATCTACGATTCTAATGTTGCAAAGAAAAAATGATCTCATATAGGATTTCGATCCTCACAACCTTAGTCCTAATAAATAGATAAATAAATAAAGATATGTATGTAAATTATACCTAATAATATTAACTACCCCATTAATGTTATGTTAATATAATATAATCATAATGGATAGTATGTCATTACTCATTAAGCTGCCTAACAAGATCCCAGTTTAGACTTATCCCATGGTGTTTTTTATTTAAACTAGTAATTAACCCGTCGAAATTCGACGGGCATAATTATATATTTTATATATAATGTATATTCATAATATAATATATTGGTATGTGTCGGTACGATATGCCGAAAAATTCTCGTCATACCGTATATCGTACCAAAATTTATGGATGAATTGTGATATGGAGCCCGATATATCGAAATGTACGACATACCCTTGTTGCGGTATATACCGGCATACCGAACCTTTCGGTATATACGGACATACAGATACTACGGTATACTACCTTCATCTCGGTGTTATCGTTACAGAGGGTTTTTGGGCACTGTTAACTGTTTAACTTTGATTCAATTTTTTATCATAGTTATGTACATAAAAAACATAGTCAAGTGAGATCTTGTTAGATTCATCTAATCTTGTAGTTTTATAATATCAACTTTTTATAAATTTTCATTGTACACAATTTAAGCATTAACAATTGAAAATATGTATCGACAAACGTGATGGATGGGTCCGTAAAACAATGAGACGAAGGAAGTATAACGAAGTTCGGTACAATAATGGTATATCGTGGCATCAAAAAATATATACCGCTACTATAACGAAATCTTACAGTAAGATATCATATTGTACTTAAAATTATAGTATACCGAAAATTTCGGCATGCTCGGTATTTATTCATTATGATATGTGCGGTATATGGTATATTCGGTATTTTTTTTCCCAATATATGAACGTAATAAAAAATATATTTTCAATAACAGAAAAATATCTAATAATTATATATATTCGAAAGATGATGTATATAATAATATAATTCAATTATTTTTAAACTAAAACTAACAGATAAACTATATTAAACCGTCTTCTTTATTCCCTAAAAAAAAAAACCGTATTCTTTTATCCTTGATAAATATTAAAATAATATTTTTATTTAATTTGAAATTATATAAAGTATTAAGCATAATATTAAAACTCACAATTTGTTAAAAATTTCATCTTCAACACATTTTTTTTGTATCCTAAACTAATTCATCTTCATCATATATTAATTTGAGTCCCCACTTGCTAGTGATATGAGATATTGCAAAATATAATTATCCATGGCTAAAAATTGAATAGACTTTTGTTTATAGTAACAACAAAACAAACTCAGAGTAAGAACTCACTCATCCGAAATCAAATAGGGAATTTGGTTAAATCAAACAGCCTCATAATCATTCTACGCAGCTCTATATTCCTAAGAAGCATGACTACAGAGCTCTCATTCAACTTAATTACATGATTCGGTAATCCAAAACACTGGATCGTGTTTAGATATTCCTGTGAATAGGGATGGCAACGTTTCGTGTCAGAACCGAGAACTGAGCAAGACTCGAGCTTGTGCCGGGTCTTGGGCCTTATAAAATGGACCCAGAACCGACCCGTTGCCTGAGGATGGCGACGGGTCCGGGTCAGACCCGGAACCAAGCCCTATGTCGGGTCTTTGGTCTTGGCGGACCCAATTCAGACTCGACCTATTGCCATCACTACCCGTGAAAATATTTCATCGTCATTATTGTAACACCCCGGATTTGGTAACCCAGGCCGGGATGCCACCGCCGCACCTCCCTAGCAAGACACGGTTTCTCCGAGCTCACTAAAGAGATGCAAGGCTATGGTTTTTCAGAATTTAAAATATTCAAACAGCCCATTCATATATAATTTAAGGATAATACATCAAAGTTGCAGCGGAAATATAAATATAGGGCCAACATGGCCAAAACACGGGTTAAACAGTCCCGTTCATGCGGGTCGTAATTAAATGCAGGGATTTAAAATAGAGATTTCCCCAAATGTTCCCATGTATGCATATGACGATGCATAATCTTCATACTCTGTAAGAAAAAGGGGATAAATGGTTTGGGTCAGCAAAAACGCGCTGAGTAAGTTAACACATAGCATGGGTTAGGGGTTTCAAAGCCTTTAATTATATTTAATAAAAAGATGTTTGTAGGTAATACACAATTTAAGTTAATCATCCACTAATAAATAAATGGCATGATTTAAAATAAAGATTTTCACGTGATCGTGTTTCAACTTTCATAGAAAAATGATTTGCACAGCATAGTTAAGATAAGACTTTTTGTCATGCATAAAAACATTTTATTTTAAAATTTGCGAATATAATTGCATACTTTAAAGACACATTTAATTTCATAATTTAAAAACTTAGGCATGGGCAATTATTTAAGACATGATTTAAAAACAAGAATAATGCCGTGAGTAAATAAATAAAGATTTGAGCTTTTAAAAATTCCCCCCGATACGTCACCATCAAAACAATATTTGATTTAGCCGGCAATCCGGCGGCCGTAGCCAATTTCATAAAATCTGAGCTTTTTAATATATTTCCCGTTACGCCATCATCTCAACAATAGATAGCCGGTGACCCGGCGGCCGCAGCCAATATCGATAGTAACAGTTAGCCGGTGATCCGGCGGCCGCAGCCAATAGTAACAGATAGCCGGTGATCCGGCGGCCGCAGCCAATAGTAACAGATAGCCGGTGATCCGGCGGCCGCAGCCAATAGTAACAGTTAGCCGGTGATCCGGCGGCCGCAGCCAATTTCATAAGTAACATATCATCTAGCCGGTGATCCGGCGGCCGCAGCCGATACGCCATACCCAGTACCACTCCGTCGAGCCTCGAGTAACCCATACGGATACACTCGAGAGGGTAGGCAGTTGGTCTCTTGTGACCAAATACGCCATATCCAGTACCACTCCGTCGAGCCTCGAGTAACCCATACGGATACACCCGAGAGGATAGGCCAAAAATATAAGATGCCGTTTTGGCGATCTTTCGCGCGTGATATCATTGCCGTTTTGGCACAATATGAACAATTAGGAGGGCACCCTGCAGAGCACTCACCCCCTAATTTTATGTAACCGATATTGTTTCAACTTTAGTATAACGGGATTTTCAAAAATATAGCTTTATCGTATCACAAGATTTCGATCGTTGTTTAAAAATTTCAAAATTTCACAAGTTAAAACCGATCGATGTCACAGTTTACGCCTTTTCAGTTTAAAAATCCATTTCTTAGGCGATTGATCTGAAATTTTCACAGTAGCTCAAAAACATCCCAATGAACAACTTTCATGTTTTGAGTTTTTCGGAAAAATGATAGGAAGCATGTCAAAAATCAAGTTTTCTACTCAAATAGTATGCTGTTAGGATTCAGGTTTGACACCTTTCAAAGATTTGACTTTTTATCATGTCAAATGATCTCCAAAAATTCTGAAATTTCACATGCATATACTAGACATGATATTATGCAACTTTTGTTTAGAACTCAAAGATTGGATCGGACTAGAAATGATAGAAATATGCTCATCAAGTTCGGTTAAGAAAACTGTCCCCTTTGAAACTTCTTTAAAACGCAGAATATGTCCGACTCGATTTGGGGTATCAAAACTTGATGAAAATGCATGAAATTTTACAGAGGTATTTAAGACTCATAGATCTACAATTCTTATGTTCAACACCAATCCTAGTTCGGTCTAGATCCAAGGTCAAAATAACCAACAAGTTTGAATAAAAATTCTGTCAAGGATTCTAAGATCCAGATTTGATACTCTTCGGTTTTGGGTCGGTTTCAGGTTTCAAAACAACATGAAAAATTCTAAAATTTTTACAGAGGCTAGACCAAAGTCTTAGGAACACTTTTCATGTTTTGAGTTTTATTGTTTGAGCAGCTTTAGAGGTTCGAAAAATTCATACGAAAACGCTGCGTTGAGGGTTTCTCTTGTTGACAGATTTTTATAAATTTTCTTGAGTTGAATCTCTATGTTTGGTTGCATTTTAAGTCACCCAAAACCATAGTAAGGTTAACTTACAGTGGGGATAATGTCTAGGAGGTCACGGGGTCGTCCGGAATCCACGGGATGTCACGAACGAATCTCTTCCACCCGATTTATTCTTCATTTGGCTCTGATTTGTGTTTGAATATGAAGATTCGTAAGTTAGGATGATGGTTATGATCTTAAAACCATAAGGAAACCTGACTTACATCTAAGAGTATAGACTCTTACAATCACTAAACCATAATAACCATATTTGCCGTTTTGGCTACAAGAGGGGGCGGCCCAACGAGCTCCACCAAGTGCACTTACCCTCTAAAACATTGGGCATCCCACTCGATCAAAACTTACAAAGTTTCAAAACCATACTTTTACACTTTACAAAATCACACATGTCCAGATTTCACATATTTCCAAAAATGAGAGCCATTCGACTCATAGATCATCGAAATACACAAGTACGATTTACCGACAAAAATAGTCCTTTGGGCAGTTTCAGAAATCGCATATGGAAACTTAGCAAATCATTTTCAAAAATTCCGAAATTTTTACAGGAGCTAGAACACACCCAAATGAACATTTTTCATAGAAATAGGCTTCTTCAAAATCGGACTCTAAGTCACTCAAAAAAAATCATTTCAGAAACTTGTTTTCAAAAGGGTGCAAAGACCACTGTTCATCCGACCACAGCTTACTTAAAAATCCATAACAATTCGAAGGTTGTTCCAAAAATTCTGAAATTTAACAGGAGTAAACTAGACACATAGATGAACAATTTTCATGAAGAAGTCGACCATCAAAAACGACCATAGCTAGGAGAAATATGAACTACAAAACTGAACATGCTAGGAATTTGAATCTGTCACCCACATAGCAGAAAATACCAGATCCGTTTTCGTCGACCAAATCAATTCCAAAAATTATGAAAATTTACAGACATCATCTTTAAAGTATTAGGAACATTTTTCATTTAGACAAGTTCTTCCAAAAATGAACAGATCTTGACGAAAAACGCTGAACAAATAAACTACTCGGATAGAAACCCTAGTTGACAGATTTGGCACAAGATGAAGATTGAACTCTAACTCAACAAATACTCAACCAAACACTCTAAAAATTGATATGCACATCATTAACTTACCATCTATGAAGTGGTATCAAGAAATTCTCAAATCCAAGCCTTTAGGATGTCCAAAGTCCACAACCCCATTGCTATTCCTCCACAAAGCTAGGTTTTGGACACATGGAGAGAGATTCTTAGTTATCTACCCAAGGATCTCAATCTAAACAAGATATGTGAACTTAAAGACATCCTTACCTACTGGATGAAGAGATTGGATGTTGAAGAAAGCCTTCCTTGCTTGACCAACTAGAAGAATACTCATAAATCCCACCAACACTTTCTCAAGTTTTTTCTAAAATTTGCAATGATGGGAGTGGAATCCAAATGGTTGCCTTTGGTAGCTAAATGAGGGTATTAAATAAATTCTCACAAGACTTCTATCCACCCTAGAGTTTTATAGGAGTCACAAGTCACATGGGAGACACAAGTCACAAGTCACAAGTCACATAGGAGTCACATGCACAACCTAACAAAGTTGGCACTCACTATGGTATATGTCCAAAGACAGAGATGCTGGGACTAAATGGCTTGGCCAAAAATTCTAAAATTTGACGTGCATAATCTAGACACAATTTGGAACAACTTTTGTGTTGAACACTTTAAGTGATTCCCACTGTAGGTAGGTCAAATAATTCGATTCTTATAGCTAAAAATTTCTGTCAGCTTGTATCCTAATGGTAATGGTGTGAATGACTTTATCACTTCATAATTCAATCCTTATTACTCTAATTGTGGCCCCAATACCTTATAATAATAATAAGAATAATATGTATATATATTTATATATATAAAAATTAAGTGATCTTGTAAGTTATACATAGCTCCAAAAAGGGATATATTCTTTATTTGAAAATGACAAGATATGATTAATATTCCACCCTACAATTTCAAACAATAGTCAAATCATTCCCAATTATATTATGGCATTCTAGAATAATTCCATAATAAAAAAATATGGGTAGAATGATTAATCAAGGATATATATAAAATAGATAATTCTCATTATAATTTAAACATGTAAATATATTCATGTATATACATGTGTACATGTTTGGAAAGATTATTTCAAGACCAAGGTATATATATGTGTATATAAACTTGTATATGGATTTAAAATATTCTATGAACCATATCTATACTATAATAAATCCTGGAAGCATATTTTATTGTGTTGACTATATTACCCTTTTAAGTTATAATTAATCTATTTATAAAAATTATATGTTATGGGTTCAAACAGTAATTTTACCTCAAAGATATGCATATCTATCATAAAGATACATATCAAAGGTCTAGAAAGTAAAATCACTTCATCCTAAAATTTCATGACCGTAGGATTGAAAATCTGTTAATCCTGTTAATCTCCACCATTTATTCATAATATTTGAATATAATATAATAAATCTTGAAACCATAATTTTATTGTGATACCTATATTGCCCTTTTAAGTCATAATTATGTTTCTTTATAAAAATATATATTACAGGTTTAAACAGTAAAGAAAATACATAAACAAATCTCTAAATAAATATGTATACTATTTTGAATAAAAATATCTAGGAGTATTAAAATTTAACTTTTTATTGTAATTTTTTTTCCTGAAAAACTACATAATATACATAAAATTAAAAATATATTTCATTAGTAAGAAAAATTCAATATACTATTTTGCGTACATAAAATTAATATCATGATTTAATTTTATATATGTTTTTATTAGTCATTAATCTACATGCATTTGCGGGTGATTAAAGTGAGTTAGAAAAACGAAAATTTTAATATACTAAATCAGTTTAATTATACATATAATATTTATAATAGTAGGGGTGGTAATCATGGTCTATTTACATTTTATTTGCATAAAAATTTAAATTATACTTTGGTATAAGTATTATGAAAAAAATTAAAAGCTTATTTCTTCTGTCATTTAGAAAAGATAATAAAAAATTATATTTTATTAAAAATATGTTTTTCATACATATACTAATTAAATAATATCTATTATATTATTTTAAATTAATCGAATTAATATTAGTTTATATTAAAAGAATTAGTACCCGTGCGCGAAGCGCGGGTGAAAAATCTAGTACTTATTACACTTGATATTGAAATCCATATATTTATTTGAAAAGACAAATATATATATAATTTTTCAAAGTATGTTTTTTTTTTTAGAAAATAATATACTAATCTTTAAGCAAATATTTGAACATATAAATATATATAGATTTGATTAAAAATCTACTTAGTGAATTAATCAAAAATATATATTCATATATATATTTCGGGCAATTTCTATGGTATTACAATCTACCCTCCTTAAGAATCAACTTCGTCCCCGAAGTTGCGCGACTTATTGACCGATTGATTGATTGCGATTGTATCCTTAAATTTCTTCCGACTTCACGGGTTCTTGGAATTAAAATTCTTTTCCTTCATGAACTTAACTCCAATTATTTTTACTCAATTCATGGAATGTCTTCGGGCTTCCTTTCCCTCTTTTATTCCATTTTGAATTTAAATCTATCGGCGTTTCATATCCGAGCAATAATCTATTGTGATAAATTATTTTCTTCTTCTCGGAAATATTTCAACACTGATCGGAATAAATTTTATTCCTTTGGGCGTTGATAAAAATTCGGGGTATTACATCCTCCCCCCCTTAAGAATCAACTTCGTCCTCGAAGTTGTGCTTCGGCTTTTCTCGCGCGAAGAGTTAGGGTTCTTTTGTTTACTTGGGATACAAACTATTCGGGTTTCAAAAATAAATGCTTATGCATCCTTACGGGTTATTACATCCTTCCCCCCTTAAGATTACAGTTATGTCCCCATAACTGCCTATGTATTTTTCACAACCATGTTTGGGTATCATTGCATATGATCCTTCCTCAGTATTCTTCTAGGTGTCATTCTAGAAGCACGCGAAGATGAGTTTCTAAGTGATCAAGATCTAGGACTAAGGCAAAGTTAGTCTTTAGCAAGCGCTCCTAAGTCAAGATCATGTCGAGTTCTAAGGTAGGAGTGTTTCTTATTACCGATAATTCACATAAAAAGGGTTAGTGTAAATATTTATGTATGCATATGGATATGTGATCCCCCCAAAAAAAATTTTATGCACGCATTTATTTATCCATGGGTTTTAAAATAAATTTATTCCATGGATAGATTAAAATAAGGATAAAAGGTTTGGGCCACTATATTGGGCCGAAAGAAATAAATTATTTGGGCTTTGAATAAAAACAAGGTTATTGGGCCAAAAATAATTTCTTGGGCTTCTTAAAAATTTTTGGGCTAAAAATTTGGGCTTTAACTTCAAAATAATAATTGAGCTCTTTGAAATAGTAGTTTAAAAATATTCCGGGCTATGTAAAATAATAGCTTTAAAATATTCCGGGCTTTGATACCAACTTGTAACACCCCGGATTTGGTAACCCAGGCCGGGATGCCACCGCCGCACCTCCCTAGCAAGACACGGTTTCTCCGAGCTCACTAAAGAGATGCAAGGCTATGGTTTTTCAGAATTTAAAATATTCAAACAGCCCATTCATATATAATTTAAGGATAATACATCAAAGTTGCAGCGGAAATATAAATATAGGGCCAACATGGCCAAAACACGGGTTAAACAGTCCCGTTCATGCGGGTCGTAATTAAATGCAGGGATTTAAAATAGAGATTTCCCCAAATGTTCCCATGTATGCATATGACGATGCATAATCTTCAGACTCTGTAAGAAAAAGGGGATAAATGGTTTGGGTCAGCAAAAACGCGCTGAGTAAGTTAACACATAGCATGGGTTAGGGGTTTCAAAGCCTTTAATTATATTTAATAAAAAGATGTTTGTAGGTAATACACAATTTAAGTTAATCATCCACTAATAAATAAATGGCATGATTTAAAATAAAGATTTTCACGTGATCGTGTTTCAACTTTCATAGAAAAATGATTTGCACGGCATAGTTAAGATAAGACTTTTTGTCATGCATAAAAACATTTTATTTTAAAATTTGCGAATATAATTGCATACTTTAAAGACACATTTAATTTCATAATTTAAAAACTTAGGCATGGGCAATTATTTAAGACATGATTTAAAAACAAGAATAATGCCGTGAGTAAATAAATAAAGATTTGAGCTTTTAAAAATTCCCCCCGATACGTCACCATCAAAACAATATTTGATTTAGCCGGCAATCCGGCGGCCGCAGCCAATTTCATAAAATCTGAGCTTTTTAATATATTTCCCGTTACGCCATCATCTCAACAATAGATAGCCGGTGACCCGGCGGCCGCAGCCAATATCGATAGTAACAGTTAGCCGGTGATCCGGCGGCCGCAGCCAATAGTAACAGATAGCCGGTGATCCGGCGGCCGCAGCCAATAGTAACAGATAGACGGTGATCCGGCGGCCGCAGCCAATAGTAACAGTTAGCCGGTGATCCGGCGGCCGCAACCAATTTCATAAGTAACATATCATCTAGCCGGTGATCCGGCGGCCGCAGCCGATACGCCATACCCAGTACCACTCCGTCGAGCCTCGAGTAACCCATACGGATACACTCGAGAGGGTAGGCAGTTGGTCTCTTGTGACCAAATACGCCATATCCAGTACCACTCCGTCGAGCCTCGAGTAACCCATACGGATACACCCGAGAGGATAGGCCAAAAATATAAGATGCCGTTTTGGCGATCTTTCGCGCGTGATATCATTGCCGTTTTGGCACAATATGAACAATTAGGAGGGCACCCTGCAGAGCACTCACCCCCTAATTTTATGTAACCGATATTGTTTCAACTTTAGTGTAACGGGATTTTCAAAAATATAGCTTTATCGTATCACAAGATTTCGATCGTTGTTTAAAAATTTCAAAATTTCACAAGTTAAAACCGATCGATGTCACAGTTTACGCCTTTTCAGTTTAAAAATCCATTTCTTAGGCGATTGATCTGAAATTTTCACAGTAGCTCAAAAACATCCCAATGAACAACTTTCATGTTTTGAGTTTTTCGGAAAAATGATAGGAAGCATGTCAAAAATCAAGTTTTCTACTCAAATAGTATGCTGTTAGGATTCAGGTTTGACACCTTTCAAAGATTTGACTTTTTATCATGTCAAATGATCTCCAAAAATTCTGAAATTTCACATGCATATACTAGACATGATATTATGCAACTTTTGTTTAGAACTCAAAGATTGGATCGGACTAGAAATGATAGAAATATGCTCATCAAGTTCGGTTAAGAAAACTGTCCCCTTTGAAACTTCTTTAAAACGCAGAATATGTCCGACTCGATTTGGGGTATCAAAACTTGATGAAAATGCATGAAATTTTACAGAGGTATTCAAGACTCATAGATCTACAATTCTTATGTTCAACACCAATCCTAGTTCGGTCTAGATCCAAGGTCAAAATAACCAACAAGTTTGAATAAAAATTCTGTCAAGGATTCTAAGATCCAGATTTGATACTCTTCGGTTTTGGGTCGGTTTCAGGTTTCAAAACAACATGAAAAATTCTAAAATTTTTACAGAGGCTAGACCAAAGTCTTAGGAACACTTTTCATGTTTTGAGTTTTATTGTTTGAGCAGCTTTAGAGGTTCGAAAAAT
Organism: Hygrophila difformis; assembly: GCA_030278955.1. Classification (NCBI taxonomy): domain Eukaryota; kingdom Viridiplantae; phylum Streptophyta; class Magnoliopsida; order Lamiales; family Acanthaceae; genus Hygrophila; species Hygrophila difformis. Next base: position 2,203,695 of record JAOANR010000003.1, read on the forward strand.
TCATACGAAAACGCTGCGTTGAGGGTTTCTCTTGTTGACAGATTTTTATAAATTTTCTTGAGTTGAATCTCTATGTTTGGTTGCATTTTAAGTCACCCAAAACCATAGTAAGGTTAACTTACAGTGGGGATAATGTCTAGGAGGTCACGGGGTCGTCCGGAATCCACGGGATGTCACGAACGAATCTCTTCCACCCGATTTATTCTTCATTTGGCTCTGATTTGTGTTTGAATATGAAGATTCGTAAGTTAGGATGATGGTTATGATCTTAAAACCATAAGGAAACCTGACTTACATCTAAGAGTATAGACTCTTACAATCACTAAACCATAATAACCATATTTGCCGTTTTGGCTACAAGAGGGGGCGGCCCAACGAGCTCCACCAAGTGCACTTACCCTCTAAAACATTGGGCATCCCACTCGATCAAAACTTACAAAGTTTCAAAACCATACTTTTACACTTTACAAAATCACACATGTCCAGATTTCACATATTTCCAAAAATGAGAGCCATTCGACTCATAGATCATCGAAATACACAAGTACGATTTACCGACAAAAATAGTCCTTTGGGCAGTTTCAGAAATCGCATATGGAAACTTAGCAAATCATTTTCAAAAATTCCGAAATTTTTACAGGAGCTAGAACACACCCAAATGAACATTTTTCATAGAAATAGGCTTCTTCAAAATCGGACTCTAAGTCACTCAAAAAAAATCATTTCAGAAACTTGTTTTCAAAAGGGTGCAAAGACCACTGTTCATCCGACCACAGCTTACTTAAAAATCCATAACAATTCGAAGGTTGTTCCAAAAATTCTGAAATTTAACAGGAGTAAACTAGACACATAGATGAACAATTTTCATGAAGAAGTCGACCATCAAAAACGACCATAGCTAGGAGAAATATGAACTACAAAACTGAACATGCTAGGAATTTGAATCTGTCACCACACATAGCAGAAAATACCAGATCCGTTTTCGTCGACCAAATCAATTCCAAAAATTATGAAAATTTACAGACATCATCTTTAAAGTATTAGGAACATTTTTCATTTAGACAAGTTCTTCCAAAAATGAACAGATCTTGACGAAAAACGCTGAACAAATAAACTACTCGGATAGAAACCCTAGTTGACAGATTTGGCACAAGATGAAGATTGAACTCTAACTCAACAAATACTCAACCAAACACTCTAAAAATTGATATGCACATCATTAACTTACCATCTATGAAGTGGTATCAAGAAATTCTCAAATCCAAGCCTTTAGGATGTCCAAAGTCCACAACCCCATTGCTATTCCTCCACAAAGCTAGGTTTTGGACACATGGAGAGAGATTCTTAGTTATCTACCCAAGGATCTCAATCTAAACAAGATATGTGAACTTAAAGACATCCTTACCTACTGGATGAAGAGATTGGATGTTGAAGAAAGCCTTCCTTGCTTGACCAACTAGAAGAATACTCATAAATCCCACCAACACTTTCTCAAGTTTTTTCTAAAATTTGCAATGATGGGAGTGGAATCCAAATGGTTGCCTTTGGTAGCTAAATGAGGGTATTAAATAAATTCTCACAAGACTTCTATCCACCCTAGAGTTTTATAGGAGTCACAAGTCACATGGGAGACACAAGTCACAAGTCACAAGTCACATAGGAGTCACATGCACAACCTAACAAAGTTGGCACTCACTATGGTATATGTCCAAAGACAGAGATGCTGGGACTAAATGGCTTGGCCAAAAATTCTAAAATTTGACGTGCATAATCTAGACACAATTTGGAACAACTTTTGTGTTGAACACTTTAAGTGATTCCCACTGTAGGTAGGTCAAATAATTCGATTCTTATAGCTAAAAATTTCTGTCAGCTTGTATCCTAATGGTAATGGTGTGAATGACTTTATCACTTCATAATTCAATCCTTATTACGCTAATTGTGGCCCCAATACCTTATAATAATAATAAGAATAATATGTATATATATTTATATATATAAAAATTAAGTGATCTTGTAAGTTATACATAGCTCCAAAAAGGGATATATTCTTTATTTGAAAATGACAAGATATGATTAATATTCCACCCTACAATTTCAAACAATAGTCAAATCATTCCCAATTATATTATGGCATTCTAGAATAATTCCATAATAAAAAAATATGGGTAGAATGATTAATCAAGGATATATATAAAATAGATAATTCTCATTATAATTTAAACATGTAAATATATTCATGTATATACATGTGTACATGTTTGGAAAGATTATTTCAAGACCAAGGTATATATATGTGTATATAAACTTGTATATGGATTTAAAATATTCTATGAACCATATACTTATTACACTTGATATTGAAATCCATATATTTATTTGAAAAGACAAATATATATATAATTTTTCAAAGTATGTTTTTTTTTTAGAAAATAATATACTAATCTTTAAGTAAATATTTGAACATATAAATATATATAGATTTGATTAAAAATCTACTTAGTGAATTAATCAAAAATATATATTCATATATATATTTCGGGCAATTTCTATGGTATTACAATCTACCCTCCTTAAGAATCAACTTCGTCCCCGAAGTTGCGCGACTTATTGACCGATTGATTGATTGCGATTGTATCCTTAAATTTCTTCCGACTTCACGGGTTCTTGGAATTAAAATTCTTTTCCTTCATGAACTTAACTCCAATTATTTTTACTCAATTCATGGAATGTCTTCGGGCTTCCTTTCCCTCTTTTATTCCATTTTGAATTTAAATCTATCGGCGTTTCATATCCGAGCAATAATCTATTGTGATAAATTATTTTCTTCTTCTCGGAAATATTTCAACACTGATCGGAATAAATTTTATTCCTTTGGGCGTTGATAAAAATTCGGGGTATTACATCCTCCCCCCCTTAAGAATCAACTTCGTCCTCGAAGTTGTGCTTCGGCTTTTCTCGCGCGAAGAGTTAGGGTTCTTTTGTTTACTTGGGATACAAACTATTCGGGTTTCAAAAATAAATGCTTATGCATCCTTACGGGGTATTACAATTATCTATGCTTTCATTCTCTTGACAAATTTTGTTATAAATGAGATATTCGTTTTCATTTGCAGACATGCATTTTATGATGTAATCATTAATTGTATCAAACATCTCATTGGTAGGGGTTAGTATAGTGTCATCTTTAATAATGTCTGGATTTGATGTGTTGAAATTTATATTTTTATATATACTTTTAGAAAAAATGTCACTATAGGATCACCCGTATAGTTTATAAAAATATTATTTGGAAATGTCAAATTTGATCGTACATCTCTAAAGATCAATACCAGCTTTATCATCACCAACATAAAATATTCATTTTGCAAATTCCTGCCATATATAAATTTCATTGAAACACATTTCTTGTGTATCATAAGTTAATCGATGTTAATTACATCTCAATACTTTGAGTCATCTATTGCTAGTGACATGAAATGTTGCAACATATAATTGTTCTTAACTAAAAACTGATTTCGGAAGATAGAGTCCAACATTCTTTACAAATTGACATTAATTTTTGTATATAATCATAGTAAAACAAACTACAACTGGGAATTTTCTCCTCTAAAATCAAATAGAGAATTTGGTAAAATCAGACGGGCTCATAATCAGTCGAAAAAAAAAGGTAAAAACGTCCTTTATCTTTCCAAAAATTTCAAATCCGTCCTTTTTCTATTTTATTACCGATTTAGTCCGCTACAAATGCTAATTATGTTCAAATCAGTCCTTTTTTCACTAATTATATTCTAATTGTTGACGTGGCAAGGGTTTTAATTTAAACTTGACACGTGTGCATAATATTAGTCCTTTTTCTTTTATCTTTTGTCAATTCAGTCCTAAACTTTTATTTTGTTCTATTTAGTCCTCTACCCCAATCACTTATTTTTATATTAATTGGCCTCAAACCTTTCAAATTATTTCATTTTAGGCCCAGAACCTTAAATTTTTTATTATTACTAATACATTTATCAAATAAATGCCCAATATACTTCCGTAAATAAAATTAAATACCAAACCTCATACATTGGGTTTGACCGCCTTGTTACCGGGTCTTTGAAGTTCCGAATTTTACGGACTCTCTCTAACCACCCGACCGTAACGATGGTTCATTGGTTCTGGTTTCCTTCAGCAACAATCAGCACAATCATACTTTGTGGACAATAAAATTCAGGCTATTTTTTTAATATTTTTAATAATATTAATATTTTTCAATAAAACCAAGGCTTCCTGTATCCATAACCTTCCAAAAATTCAAGTTAAATCATTTACTTTTAAATATTGCTACATCCTAAGGTATGACGCAAAGTAAGATTCTGTTGATTGTTACTGAAGGAGACCAAAACCAATGAACAATCGGTTGCGGTTGAGTGGTTATTAGAGAGAGTCCGTAAAATTCCGGTACTTGAAAGACCCGATAACAAAGCAGTCGAACCCAATATATGAGGTTTGGTGTTTAATTTTATTTATGGAAGTATGTTGTGCATTTATTTGATAAATGGATTAGTAATAATAAAAAATTTAAGGTTCTGTGCCTAAAATGAAATAATTTGAAAGGTTTGAGGCCAATTAATATAAAAATGAGTGATTGGGGTAGAGGACTAAATAGAACAAAATAAAAGTTTAGGACTGAATTGGCAAAAGATAAAAGAAAAAGGACTAATATTATGCACACGTGTCAGGTTTAAATTAAAACCCTTGCCACGTCAGCAATTAGAATATAATTAGTGAAAAAAGGACTGATTTGAACATAATTAGCATTTGTAGCGGACTAAATCGGTAATAAAATAGAAAAATGACGGATTTGAAATTTTTGGAAAGATAAAGGACGTTTTTACCTTTTTTTCCATAATCAGTCTACCAAATAAGAATTTTCTATTTTCATGATTTTTCTAAAATTAGTTTAACATGAATTGTATGGTTCTGCGTCTTAATTACTATCAACTTGCTTCTATTGCATAATTTATTTGATAGATCTATATTTTTAAGAAGCATGACTATGCATCCTTCCTTCAACTTTATTTCTTGATTCGATAATCTAGAACAATTGATCATGATTAAATATTCCGGTGAAAAATATTGCATTGTCATTATCTATGCTTTCATCCTTTTGACAAATATTGTTAGAACCGAGATATACCTTTTAATTTGTAGACATACATTCTGTGATGTAATCATTAATCGTATCAACCATCTCATTAGTAGGGGCTAGTATAGCACTATCTTTAGAAATGTTTGGATTTGAAGTGATAAAATTTATATTTTTGGAATATAAAGTCTAATATTCTGTAAGGAATAGCATTGACTTTTATTTATAGTTATAGCAAAACACACTTCGACTGGGAATTTTCTTCTCTAAATTGAATGGGAATTTCGGTTAAATCACACGGGCTCATAATCAATATATCAATCAAGAATTTTCATCCCAAATAATGAACTTTGTTTTAATAAGAAGAGAGGTTAAATCATTTTATGTGGTAATTGTTTTGCATGTAGAATTCTCATCATCATATACTTGGACTAAAATTTATATTCCAAATATATTGTAAAAGATTAATTCGAAAATAAAAATCAACTCTTTTATTGTTCAAAAAATGAAACAATAAAAGGGAAAAATCTTTTATTAGTTGAATAACATGACTATTTTTTGAAAATATTTGAGAATTGCATTTCATCCGCTACATTGGCGGTTGAATCGTCATATCCCTCCGTTTTTTAGTAGAATTATGCAATAGTGATGCAATATTAATAATTGATTTAGAAATTAAAAAATAACTAAATTAACAATTGGTCATCCTAAATGTTGATATGAAACTATTTTTAAAATATATTTAATTTACCACTTTTTTCATATCTATACCTGTAACGCCCCGAAAATTCAAACCTGATTTTCGCAAGCATTACCGCTGTACTAACTATTCTAAACTAGTGGCCAGCTAATTTAAAACAGCTAGTACAACACTGGGTAAACCTAAAGTGATCATCTGATTAATCCAGTTTAATGCAGAAGCTATAAATAAAATAAAAACACATAGACACATAAAAATGTCACCCAATAATAATCAAATAACGGTCCCAGCGACCCATCCAGGCTACAAGCCTCCCAACAGCATACCAATATCTCAAACAGGGCTACCAGCCCAAAGCTGTAAATCACATAAGGCCACCGGCCGACAGTATGTAAATCCCAGGCTCACAGGCCTCAACCAGCAGTAGTCCAAATACCAACCACAGATAGTCACATAATATCACATTATCATAATGAGCGCGTCCTATATACTCCTATCTATGTGATCTCTCAATACCCCAAACCCAAAACATGCTCCACGCCTCCAGCAGGATCTAAAAAACAGACAAAAGCAAAGGGGGTCAGTACAACGTACTGAGCAAGGCTACGTGCCGGGGAGTAAGGGAAAACAAAACCACATCTCAAGATAGTAAATATAGGTAATAAATAAACATATTAATAACGGCAGAATATAAACAAAGCAGTTAAACACCACACCGTCCCATACCGGTGCTTCAACCACGATCATACAATTGACATAAATAAATCATCACACCGTCCCATACCGGTGCTTCAACCACAGACATACAATTTATGCACGTGATGCATGGCCTAACATACACCTATCTACCCTATATGCAAATGCAAATGAATATGCCTAGCCGGCAACCTAAACCCGGGCGGTATGAACCCACGGGTGAGGATATCATCAACTCCAACCCGTTACAGGGTAACATACACCATCCCCGCAGGGACCACAGGCATCACAGCCCAATCACAGGCATAACAGCCAAATCACAGGTATAACAGCCTAATAATCACAGGCATCACAGCCTAATAATCACCCCGCAGGGCCATCGGGACTCAACAACACCGGTAAAGGCTGCCCGATCAGACATTTCCAATATGTCCATCCATCCATAATGCAATACCATGCATTATAATAACCAGCCCAAAAGGGCCAACATGAATAACCAATAATCCACCCCGCAGGGTCATCGGGACTCAACAACACCGGTAAAGGCTGCCCGATCAATCATTTCCAATATGTTCGTCATCTCATAATGCAATATCATGCATTATAATAACCACCCCAAAAGGGTAACAGATATAACAGTCAATAATACACCCCGCAGGGCCATCGGGACTCAATAACACCTGTGAAGGTTGCCCGATCTATCATAAATATCATAACAACCCATCGGGTTAATAACCGTCAATTCCAATGCAATAACATGCATATGACAATACAGTGATATTCAAGCACCTAGACACTAGGTTCGCATGCTTCTCAACATATAGGGAATTCAATACATAGCCCCCTAGGCTAAGCATTAATGATATAATAATTCAACAGTTTCCCTAAGCAATTCAACAACCCCCACGGGCCAATTGATTAACCCACGGTTTACCAATAACATTTGGGGAAGTCATAACAATAATTGGTGCAAAGAAAACATTAATATAGAATAAAAATTGCACAAAAATGGGCCAAACAGGGCCTTCCTGCGCTCACTGCGCGCCCGCGCGCATAAAACGCGTGACATACGCAGCCCAGTACTGTAGCAATTACTGTAGTAATTACTGTAGCAATGACTGTAGCGATTACTGTAGCGAGTTACTGCGGTAACTACTGTAGCGAGTTACTGCGGTAAATACTGTACAAGTTACTGTGATGGTTACTGTTCAAATTACCGTGGTAATTACTGTTCAAATTACCGTGGTAATTACTGTGGCGAATTACTGCGGTAACTACTGTACAGTTACTGTAGCAGTTACTGTTCATCGTCTTCTTCGATTTTCCAATCGGTTTTCCGGCGATTTCGCCGGAATCCGACCCCCAAATACCCCCCAAACACGTAATTTAAGCAATATAATCCCTTGCCTTGGATGTAGACGAGTCTCCAAGCTCCTCTCCTCAACCTCCAAGCTTCCAATCTACAATTCCGAGCCTATATTGCAAGAATCAAGCTCCAAACATCAAAAATTCATCCAAGAACATGAGTTCTACAACATGAAACCATTGGAAGCTCAAAAACTGAAATTACCACCACAAAACAAGCTCAAGAACTGACCTCAAGCTCCTTCTTCACTACTTTAAGCTCCAAACAAAGATTCAACACCAATACCAAGCAAATCTACAAAAATTCCAACCCAAACCCTTCAATCCCGCCACCATCATAACACCCTCCAAAATCCACTTCAAACTTCACTAAAACATGAAATAGATAGTGGAAATTACTTACCTCATGTTATACTATGAATTCCCCACTTGATTTGGCCCTAAAATCTCCAATTTCTCAAGAGCTTGAAGATCCCCAATTTGGCTCTTGCATAGTGACGGGAATGGGGTGGGTTTTTGGAGTGAAATGGGTTCCCAACCCAAAAATATGATTTTTAACACTCCAAGGGAACCCGGGTCGGGTCATGGGTCTCGGGTCGGGTCGGAATGTGGGTTAAAAGGGTTACACCACTTGTCTTGACCACATTGCACCCATTTGAGCACTTGACTCTTATTATCTTGTGAGTTGAACTCACATATTCCTCCACTTAAATCTTCATTCACCTACAAAATAATCCACATACCAAGTCTTTTGTTAATTAACCATAACTAAATTAAATTAATTATGAGTTAATTAAATCGGGTCATTACATTCCTCCCCCCTTACGATCATTTCGCCCCCGAAATGCACGTTCAAGAACATGATCAAAAATAAAAACAAGGGGGAAAAATGTTACCTCAAGGCAACGAGGTCAAGTCCAATTCCGGGTACTTCAGCTTCATATGCTCCTCAGTTTCCCAAGTAGCATCTTCAGCTCCATGCCTAGACCACAGCACCTTAACCATCGGGATGGTTTTGTGTCTCAGAACCCTTTTCCTTTGCATCAATCACCCGAACTGGATACTCCTCATACTCAAGACTTGCATCCAACTCAATCTCATCAGGCTGGATAATCTTAGATGGGTCAGATACAAACTTTCGAAGTTGAGAAACATGAAAGACATCATGAGCTCGACCCACTTCAGCTGGTAAAGCCAACCTATAAGCCACTTTACCAACTCTCTCCACAATTTCATAGGGTCCAATGTATCTCGGGCTCAGCTTGCCCTTTTTACCGAACCGGCGTACCCCTTTCATAGGCGATACCCGCAGTAACACCCTATCACCAACCTCAAACTCCACATCTCGACGAGCTAAATCAGCATAGCTCCACTGTCTGTCCTGAACCTCTTTCATTCGATCCCTGATGATCTTCACCAACTCGATTGTCTGCTCAATCATCTCAAGACCCACATTCACCTTATCTGTTGGATCATTCCAACATAATGGACTCCTACACTTTCTCCCATACAATGCTTCGGAGGGAGCCATTAGATTTTCAAAACATGAACTACCGCTTCCGTCTCCAAATCATGCGTCGGGTAGTTCTATTGATCACCTTCTCATTCTGCATCAACACACCACCCAAACCTTTAAGTGAGGTGTTGGTCAAAACTTCGTACTCACCTGACTCATGAGGTAGAGTCAATAAAAATGCCTTTGTCATTACATTCTTCAAATGTTCGAACGCCTGCTTACAATCATCATCCCACTGGAATTTATCATCGTTACAGAACAATCTCATCCGAGGTCTAGCAATGCTAGAAAATCCCTCAATAAACCTACTGTAGTAACCAACATGATCCAAGAAACTTCGGATCTTCCCCACATTCTTCGGGACTTGCCATTTAAATACAGCTTTTACCTTAGCAGGATCAACAGACATACCATTACCGGAAATAATGTGCCCCCGAAAAGACACACTCTCCAACCAAAATTCACATTTGGAGAGTTTAGCATACAGCTTATGCTCTCATAATGTATTCAAAACTGTTCTCAAGTGCGTCGGCGACTAAACCATAATATCATCTATGAACACAACCACGCACACGGCCAGCAGGGGATGTAATGCCCTATACATGAGATCCATGAAGATCGCTAGTGCGTTAGTCAAACCAAAAGACATGACCGGGAATTCAAATGTCCTCAACAAGTCCTGAACGCTATCTTAGGCCTATCAGCCTCCGCCACCCTTATCTGGTGGTAGCCCAATCTCAAATCAAAATTACTGAATACACTGGCCCCTCTCAACTAATTAAACAGATTCTCAATCCAAGGTAAATGATACTTGTTTTTCCCGTGATTCGGTTCAAACCTCTGGAATCGATGAGCATCCCCATCGATCCATCTTCTAATTAATAAACAAAACAGGAGTTCCCCAATGCGAGCTATTCGGCTAGATATATCCCTTATTAGTTGTAACACCCCGGTTTTGATAACTCAGGCCGGGATGCCACCGCCACACCTCCCTAGCAAGACACGGTTTCTCCGAGCTCACTAAAGAGATGCAAGGCTATGGTTTTTCAGAATTTAAAATATTCAAACAGCCCATTCATATATAATTTAAAGATAATACATCAAAGTTGCAGCAGAATTTAAATATAGGGCCAACATGGCCAAAACACGGGTTAAACAGGCCCGTTCATGATGTAATCCCCAAAAATTCCCAGTATGCATATGATGATGCATATTCTTCATTCTCTGTAAGAAAAAGGGGATAAATGGTTTGGGTCAGCAAAAACGCGCTGAGTAAGTTAACACATAGCATGGGTTAGGGGTTTCAAAGCCTTTAATTAAATTAAAGGAAAATATGTTTTGAGCTTTTTTAAAAATTCTTCCCGATACGCTACCATCTCAAAAATATTTAATTTAGCCGGCAATCCGGCGGCCGCAGCCAATATCTTAAAAACTAAGCTTTTTAATATATTTCCCGTTACGCCATCATCTCAACAATATATCATTTAGCCGGTGATCCGGCGGCCGCAGCCAATATCAATAGTAACAGTTAGCCGGTGATCCGGCGGCCGCAGCCAATTTCAAAAGTATCATTTAGCCGGTGATCCGGCGGCCTCAGCCAATTTCAAAAGTATCGTTTCTCAAAATATATTTTTCGTTTCTTTTATAGTTCACCATTCACCAGGGCTCTTGTGACCGCAATCCTCATAACCAATATTTCCGCAGGAAATCATACAATCGCCCTTGGGGAATCTAACCCGCAAGAACTCAATACATCCTGGGGAATCTAACCCGCAGGAAAACATACAATCGCCCTTGGGGAATCTAACCCGCAAGAACTCAAATATATCATAGGGAATCAAACCCGCATGAATCATATTGATAATGTCAAACTTGGTCACAAGTCCCCAATGGTTCAAAAGAATTCTTTTAAAGAAAATGTGTTTTTATTTGGTGTAACGGGATTTTCAAAAGTATAGATATATCGTATCACAAGATTTCGATCGTTGTTTAAAAGTTTCAAAATTTCACAAGTTAAAACCGATCGATGTCACAGTTTGCGCCTTTTTGGTTTAAAAATCCATTTCTTAGGCGATTGTTCTGAAATTTGTACAGTAGCTCAAAAACATCCCAACGAACAACTTTTGTGTTTTAAGTTTTTCGGAAAAACGATGGGAAGCATGTCAAAAATCGAGTTTTCTACAGAAACGAAAAGCTGTCAGGATTCAGGTTTGACAACGTTAAAAGATTTGACTTTTTGACATATCAAATGGACTTCAAAAATTCTGAAATTTTACAGGCACATACTAGACTTGATTTCCAACAACTTTTGTTTAGATCGTGAAGATTAGTTCGGACTAGAAATGATAGGAATAAGCTCCTCAAGATTGGTTATGAAATCTTTCATCCTTTGACAATTCTTAAAAACGCAGAATATGTCCGATACGATTTGGGGTATCAAAACTTGATGAAAATCTTTGAAATTTTTACACAATATAGCTTATGATCTTTGGATCAAAATCTTAGTTTTGAGTTTTCAGGTTTGAACACTCGAAGTAAGAGTTTTGCTCGTCAAGTTTGATAATGAAATCTGTCAAGGTTCTTGACATCGGTTCTAACGCAGATTGGATCGGCTCGAGTTTGGAGGTTCAAATCTCAATGAAAAATTCTAAAAACTTGCAGAGATGTTCTAAACTCATAGATCTACAATTCTTATGTTCAACTCCAATCCTAGATCGGTCTAGATCTAAGGTAAAAAAAAATAACCAACAAGTTCGAACGAAAATTCTGTCAAGGATTCTAAGATCCAGATTTGATACTCTTCGGTTTTGGGTCGGTTTCAGGTTTCAAAACAACATGAAAAATTCTAAAATTTTTACAGAGGCTAGACCAAAGTCTTAGGAACACTTTTCATGTTTTGAGTTTTGTTGTTTGAGCAGCTTTAGAGGTTCGAAAAATTCATACAAAAACGCTGCGTTGAGGGTTTCTCTTGTTGACAGATTTTTATAAATTTTCTTGAGTTGAATCTCTATGTTTGGTTGCATTTTAAGTCACCAAAACCATAGTAAGGTTAACTTACAGTGGGGATGATGTCTAGGAAGTCACGGGGTCGTCCGGAATCCACGGGATGTCACGAACGAATCTCTTCCACCCGATTTATTCTTCCCTTGGCTCCGATTTGTGTTTGAATACGAAGATTCGTAAGTTAGGATGATGTTTATGATCTTAAAATCATATGGAAACTTGATTAACATCTTACCAACAATCCAAAGCCTGCAATCCTTGATCTACACACTTCCTTGGTTGGATTTGGTTGCCGGAAACTCGTCGGAAAGTCGCCGGAAGTTCGTCGGAAGAGTGTTTGGCTTTTGGGAGAGTTTTTGGAGAGTTTGGGGTGAATGATTGATGAAAATGGCTGACAAATGAAGATGGGACTCAATACATAACGTCCAAAAGATGCCACACCCGTGATAGATCGAGATTCCTCACTTGGGCCCCGAAAATTGGCGAGAAAGTCGCCAAAACGCGACAAACGCAGCTGCTGCTGCAATGGCGCGCAGTTGGCGCGCTATTCATGGGAAAACCGCGCGGACACCGCGCCATGTACGCCTGGACTTCGGTCCGGGCGGGGTCGTGCGATCCGTCGTGCTTTTCCTCCTCTCTTTCGGACTTCTATCCTCCTACGTTTTCGGGCTCGATTTTTCGGGTCATTCTCGGTCATAAATCCTTATCTTAAGTTTATCTTGACTCAAATGAATTTCATGTTAGAATCTTAAGTCCGTCGGTCTCGGTTTCGTCGGCTTTCAATTCGTCGTCTTTTGATTCCCGTGCAATAACTTGTATCGTTAAATTCCTTCAGACTTCACGGGTTCTTGGAAATTAAAATTCTTTTCCTTCATGAACTTAACTCCAATTATTTTTACTCAATTCATGGAATGTCTTCGGGCTTCCTTTCCCTCTTTTATTCCATTTTGAATTTAAATCTATCGGCGTTTCATATCCGAGCAATAATTTATTGTGATAAATTATTTTTTTCTTCTCGGATATATTTCGACATTGATAGGAATAAATTTTATTCCCTTGGACGTTGATAAAAATTCGGGGTATTACATTAGTAAGCTCAATCACTGATCCCTCAACTCCTTCAATTCAGAAGAAGCCATACGATAAGAAGCCCAAGAAATAGGAGCTGCATCAGACATCAGCTCAATAGTAAAATCAATCTCCCGAACAGGTGGGAGACCAGAAATTTCACCGGGATAGACATCCCCGAACTCAGATACAACAGGGACATTCGAAGAAGCAGAAAATTCTGCTCGAAGATCCCTCATTTGCCACAGGGAAAGAGAACAACCCCTGCGCATCAGGTCACACAACAAAGCAACAGAAACCACACCAATAACAGGTGGAATCAACGGATGTTGATAAGAAACGCAGTTACCCAAAGAATCCAAAAAGGATATTCGTGGAACACCACAATCAATCACAGCACGATGGCAAACAGCCAATCCATGCCCAATAGTACGTCAAAACCAGCCGGGCTAAAGACCACCAGGTCAGCCCTGAATTCACGACTCTTGATGCTCAACACAACATCTTGCATCAAATGATCACTTCGAATATTATCACCCGAAGGTAAAGAAACAAGCATCTGGTAGGGCGCCAACGGTCCTACTCCATGCTCTCGCACAAATCGCAAAGCCACTAAAGAACACGAGGCTTCTGAATTGCACAGTACTAAGGCAGAAGGATTCGCAGCAGTAATAGCATTTACTCCATGCTTACGAATGAAATTTAGAGTCTCAAATGAACATAAGACTCCAGAATCAAACACAATAACAACAACACAAAATGCGACATAAAGAATTCCCATATCAGGGAAACGGGTTTATCTCTCAACTAGAGAGTCAAGAAGAAACACATATGATACATGAATGACACACATGCCATAACGTTATCCAATCAACGTAACTTTTCCATCACATAAAGACAACATACTAGGAAGTCCCCTTGTTCGGACTCGCCCTAGTGATATCGGCCCCCTTCACGTTACCGATCTTTCCATACAGAACAGTCACCTTGCCTCGTCTTACTCGACAAGCATTCAACGCCAGTGTCAATTCAATGCCACTTCACATTATTATTCTTTCTAACCAAATCCGACTATACCCTCACTGGCATAGCCTCGAAATGGTTTCCACCATCCTTCGGATGCAGGCGGACTGCAAATATCTATATCACCCAGTGGGTTATCGTAGTAGGGAGATTTTCTCAGTACCCTATTTCACTCTCGAGGGTACGTCAAACCCATCTGAACACCATTCAGCACATTGATCCAGCTTGGATCGCTGTTCGAATAGCCCAGGCTTCCATGAGGCCTTTCCAAACTACTCATCCAACTTAGATTACAACATCAACAAACAGTGTTAGCAGAAATCACCAATCATATACAAAGCAGTATATATAAACGACAAAATTAAATAACCGATCAAAAGTCATTCATAGTCCTCAATGACTGTGAGATAACAAGGATCCTGACTGGAGTACCATGGTTCCCTCACAGTTCCCCAACTGTGAATTAACCTGATGTGCGCAGAAATAATAAGATATAATAAAAATACAATTCTATGCTATATGTACCCCACACACAACTCACCACCTATGTCTACACAAGTTTTAACAAGATAAAAGAGCACACAGGCTCTGATACCACTCTGTAACGCCCCGAAAATTCAAACCTGATTTTCGCAAGCATTACCGCTGTACTAACTATTCTAAACTAGTGGCCAGCTAATTTAAAACAGCTAGTACAACACTGGGTAAACCTAAAGTGATCATCTGATTAATCCAGTTTAATGCAGAAGCTATAAATAAATTAAAAACACATAGGCACATAAAAATGTCACCCAATAATAATCAAATAACGGTCCCAGCGACCCATCCAGGCTACAAGCCTCCCAACAGCATACCAATATCTCAAACAGGGCTACCAGCCCAAAGCTGTAAATCACATAAGGCCACCGGCCGACAGTATGTAAATCCCAGGCTCACAGGCCTCAACCAGCAGTAGTCCAAATACCAACCACAGATAGTCACATAATATCACATTATCATAATGAGCGCGTCCTATATACTCCTATCTATGTGATCTCTCAATACCCCAAACCCAAAACATGCTCCACGCCTCCAGCAGGATCTAAAAAACAGACAAAAGCAAAGGGGGTCAGTACAACGTACTGAGCAAGGCTACGTGCCGGGGAGTAAGGGAAAACAAAACCACATCTCAAGATAGTAAATATAGGTAATAAATAAACATATTAATAACGGCAGAATATAAACAAAGCAGTTAAACACCACACCGTCCCATACCGGTGCTTCAACCACGATCATACAATTGACATAAATAAATCATCACACCGTCCCATACCGGTGCTTCAACCACAGACATACAATTTATGCACGTGATGCATGGCCTAACATACACCTATCTACCCTATATGCAAATGCAAATGAATATGCCTAGCCGGCAACCTAAACCCGGGCGGTATGAACCCACGGGTGAGGATATCATCAACTCCAACCCGTTACAGGGTAACATACACCATCCCCGCAGGGACCACAGGCATCACAGCCCAATCACAGGCATAACTGTAATACCCGAGAAATTACCCGAATGAATTCCGTTCCGTTATTATTATTATTATTATTATTATTATTATTATTATTATTATTATTATTATTATTATTATTATTATTATTATTATTATTATTCCTTTTAATTTTAGAAATTTCAAGTTAATATATGTCAATAATGAGGATGACTCTCAATTGCCGTTTCTAATATTAGAATTATAGGATAAGTTTCAATTGGCATAGGATTGTATCTAGACTACCAAATTTGTCAAGGAATTATGGCATTTGAAAAATGTCACATGTTGGAATTATTATCAAGCCTAGCAATTATTTCCAATCCAACCTATTCCCAATCCATGACATGCCTAGCAATTATTCTCAATCCAACCTATTCCCAATCCATGACATGCCTAGTAATTATTCCCAATCTCATTCATTATTTAATGATACACTAATCAGCCCCCAAAGCCACCCATTTGCACTCCATCCAAAAATAGGTTCATTGGAGAGTGTTGCAAGTGTTGGGGCAATCTTAAGGCTTTGATTTGAGGATTTATTGATTCCAATCTACTCTAAGGTAAGTTAGTGTTGTGCCTTTCAAATTTTAGAGCTTTTGGTTGAGTATTTATGGAGATACAACTCGAAATCCATTCCTTGTCAAATCTGTGATTTAGGGTTTCTTCAGGATAGTTTCTTTTGTTCATCCTTGTTCGTCTAGATCCGTTCGTTTTTGGGAAAATTTTTCTAAATCAAAAATGTTCCTAACACCTTGAATATGATCTCTGTAAATTTTCATAATTTTTGGACATCATTTGGTCATCAAAATCGAACCTGGTATTCTGCGTATATCTGCTGCCAGTGTTGGTGTTCGTATGGGATCAGATTTTGTTTGCTCGTTTCACCCTGCCTATGATAGTTTTTCGTGTTTGAAGTCTTCATAAGAATTGTTCCTTTATGTGTCTAGATCATCTCTGTAAAATTTCATAATTTTTGGAGTATGTTTGGAATTGTTATGAATTTTTAAAGAGACTGTGGTCGAATGAACAGTAGGATTTACACTCTTTGGAAAAGATGGATCTGAAATCATTTTTTTTAGGTCACTTAGAGTCCGATTTTGAAGAAGCCTATTTCTATGAAAAATGTTCATTTGGGTGTGTTCTAGCTTCTGTAAAAATTTCGGAATTTTTGAAAATGATTTGCTAAGTTTCCATATGCGATTTCTGAAACTGCCCAAAGGACTATTTTTGTCGGTAAATCGTACTTGTGTATTTTGATGATCTATGAGTCGAATGGCTCTCATTTTTGGAAATATGTGAAATCTGGACATGTGTGATTTTGTAAAGTGTAAAAGTATGGTTTTGAAACTTTGTAAGCTTTGATCGAGTGGGATGCCCAATGTTTTAGAGGGTAAGTGCACTTGGCGTGAGCTCGTTGGGCCGCCCCCTCTTTTTATGTGGCCAAAACGGCGCATATGATATTGTGGTTTCGTGTTAGTAAGAGTCTATACTCCTAGATGTATCCGTATGGGTTGTCTAGGGCTCCGGAGCGGTCTGTATAGGGTCACTGCTTTCACATCCCTCGTGGGTACGAGTCCCAGAGGTGGGTTGATTCGAAAGGGCATGAGCCTAGAATCGTTATTATCGCCGGCTTGTGGACATAAGCGCCCAAGCGGATGTTGATCTGAAAAGGCTTCGGCCCAGGATCGTTGATACCGACGGCTTGTGGACATAAGCGCCCAAGCGGGTAATTTGGATGTCCTCGATCAAAACAAACAATGGCAAAATAATGTGTTTGGGCTCTTGCGGGTTTGATTCCCCAAGAATGGTTATTCTCGATGAAAATGAACATTGGTAATTAAGCGTGTGAGCATTGGTAATGATGTATGTGGTAAAGTATTAGAATTCCCGTATATTAATTCACTCGTCTATTTTAAAAATTAAATTCCTAACTTTTATTACTCTTCTAAAAACTTTAAATTTTGTTATGCTATGCATTAACTTACGCAGTACCGTTTGTACTGATAAATTGTTGTTTTCCATTTTTCGCAGAGTAAGTCATGGCACTACGGGATGGGAATTTCCGAAGACTTGTCGCACTTGTTTTTAAATTCTTTTACGAATCCCAAACTCATGTTTGGCCGTGTTTGGCCCTTAGCTTCCGCACTGTTTAAAATTATGTATGTTAGACTTAACTCTGATTTAAACCTTCGGGCACTTATTGAATGGTTTTTAAATTATTTTTAAGTATTGGTACAACTTAGCCTTAGCATCTTCTCAAGTGAGCTCGAAATGGTTCGCGTCTTGCTTGGGAAGGTGTGGCGGTAGCATCCCGGCCTGGGTGACCAAAACCGGGGTGTTACAAAGTGGTATCAGAGCCCAGAATATTTTAAAGCTATTATTTTAAAGAAAATATCTGATACCAAAGTGGTATCAGAGCCCGAAATTTTTTTTAAGCTATTATTTTCGGCCCACTATAGAGGCCCAAATTATTCAATATTATTTTTAAGCATTTTGAGTATTATTTCCATGGACAAGGAATTTTATTTTAAAACCCATGGAAATGTATATCTCGAAAATTCGACAAGTCTTAAAAATTAGCACTATTTTTGGGGGGGAGCATGTGCATTAACAAAATTATTCTTTTTACGTACCAATCATTGTCATGCATTGCTATCAGTCCAAATGCGACCCAACTTCGAGGACGAAGTTGATTTCTAAGGAGGGTAGACTGTAATACCCGAGAAATTACCCGAATGAATTCCGTTCCGTTATTATTATTATTATTATTATTATTATTATTATTATTATTCCTTTTAATTTTAGAAATTTCAAGTTAATATATGTCAATAATGAGGATGACTCTCAATTGCCGTTTCTAATATTAGAATTATAGGATAAGTTTCAATTGGCATAGGATTGTATCTAGACTACCAAATTTGTCAAGGAATTATGGCATTTGAAAAATGTCACATGTTGGAATTATTCTCAAGCCTAGCAATTATTTCCAATCCAACCTATTCCCAATCCATGACATGCCTAGCAATTATTCTCAATCCAACCTATTCCCAATCCATGACATGCCTAGTAATTATTCCCAATCTCATTCATTATTTAATGATACACTAATCAGCCCCCAAAGCCACCCATTTGCACTCCATCCAAAAATAGGTTCATTGGAGAGTGTTGCAAGTGTTGGGGCAATCTTAAGGCTTTGATTTGAGGATTTATTGATTCCAATCTACTCTAAGGTAAGTTAGTGTTGTGCCTTTCAAATTTTAGAGCTTTTGGTTGAGTATTCATGGAGATACAACTCGAAATCCATTCCTTGTCAAATCTGTGATTTAGGGTTTCTTCAGGATAGTTTCTTTTGTTCATCCTTGTTCGTCTAGATCCGTTCGTTTTTGGGAAAATTTTTCTAAATCAAAAATGTTCCTAACACCTTGAATATGATCTCTGTAAATTTTTATAATTTTTGGACATCATTTGGTCATCAAAATCGAACCTGGTATTCTGCGTATATCTGCTGCCAGTGTTGGTGTTCGTATGGGATCAGATTTTGTTTGCTCGTTTCACCCTGCCTATGATAGTTTTTCGTGTTTGAAGTCTTCATAAGAATTGTTCCTTTATGTGTCTAGATCATCTCTGTAAAATTTCATAATTTTTGGAGTATGTTTGGAATTTTTATGAATTTTTAAAGAGACTGTGGTCGAATGAACAGTAGGATTTACACTCTTTGGAAAAGATGGATCTGAAATCATTTTTTTTAGGTCACTTAGAGTCCGATTTTGAAGAAGCCTATTTCTATGAAAAATGTTCATTTGGGTGTGTTCTAGCTTCTGTAAAAATTTCGGAATTTTTGAAAATGATTTGCTAAGTTTCCATATGCGATTTCTGAAACTGCCCAAAGGACTATTTTTGTCGGTAAATCGTACTTGTGTATTTTGATGATCTATGAGTCGAATGGCTCTCATTTTTGGAAATATGTGAAATCTGGACATGTGTGATTTTGTAAAGTGTAAAAGTATGGTTTTGAAACTTTGTAAGCTTTGATCGAGTGGGATGCCCAATGTTTTAGAGGGTAAGTGCACTTGGCGTGAGCTCGTTGGGCCGCCCCCTCTTTTTATGTGGCCAAAACGGCGCATATGATATTGTGGTTTCGTGTTAGTAAGAGTCTATACTCCTAGATGTATCCGTATGGGTTGTCTAGGGCTCCGGAGCGGTCTGTATAGGGTCACTGCTTTCACATCCCTCGTGGGTACGAGTCCCAGAGGTGGGTTGATTCGAAAGGGCATGAGCCTAGAATCGTTATTATCGCCGGCTTGTGGACATAAGCGCCCAAGCGGATGTTGATCTGAAAAGGCTTCGGCCCAGGATCGTTGATACCGACGGCTTGTGGACATAAGCGCCCAAGCGGGTAATTTGGATGTCCTCGATCAAAACAAACAATGGCAAAATAATGTGTTTGGGCTCTTGCGGGTTTGATTCCCCAAGAATGGTTATTCTCGATGAAAATGAACATTGGTAATTAAGCGTGTGAGCATTGGTAATGATGTATGTGGTAAAGTATTAGAATTCCCGTATATTAATTCACTCGTCTATTTTAAAAATTAAATTCCTATCTTTTATTACTCTTCTAAAAACTTTAAATTTTGTTATGCTATGCATTAACTTACGCAGTACCGTTTGTACTGATAAATTGTTGTTTTCCATTTTTCGCAGAGTAAGTCATGGCACTACGGGATGGGAATTTCCGAAGACTTGTCGCACTTGTTTTTAAATTCTTTTACGAATCCCAAACTCATGTTTGGCCGTGTTTGGCCCTTAGCTTCCGCACTGTTTAAAATTATGTATGTTAGACTTAACTCTGATTTAAACCTTCGGGCACTTATTGAATGGTTTTTAAATTATTTTTAAGTATTGGTACAACTTAGCCTTAGCATCTTCTCAAGTGAGCTCGAAATGGTTCGCGTCTTGCTTGGGAAGGTGTGGCGGTAGCATCCCGGCCTGGGTGACCAAAACCGGGGTGTTACAATAACAGCCAAATCACAGGCATAACAGCCTAATAATCACAGGCATCACAGCCTAATAATCACCCCGCAGGGCCATCGGGACTCAACAACACCGGTAAAGGCTGCCCGATCAGACATTTCCAATATGTCCATCCATCCATAATGCAATACCATGCATTATAATAACCAGCCCAAAAGGGCCAACATGAATAACCAATAATCCACCCCGCAGGGTCATCGGGACTCAACAACACCGGTAAAGGCTGCCCGATCAATCATTTCCAATATGTTCGTCATCTCATAATGCAATATCATGCATTATAATAACCACCCCAAAAGGGTAACAGATATAACAGTCAATAATACACCCCGCAGGGCCATCGGGACTCAATAACACCTGTGAAGGTTGCCCGATCTATCATAAATATCATAACAACCCATCGGGTTAATAACCGTCAATTCCAATGCAATAACATGCATATGACAATACAGTGATATTCAAGCACCTAGACACTAGGTTCGCATGCTTCTCAACATATAGGGAATTCAATACATAGCCCCCTAGGCTAAGCATTAATGATATAATAATTCAACAGTTTCCCTAAGCAATTCAACAACCCCCACGGGCCAATTGATTAACCCACGGTTTACCAATAACATTTGGGGAAGTCATAACAATAATTGGTGCAAAGAAAACATTAATATAGAATAAAAATTGCACAAAAATGGGCCAAACAGGGCCTTCCTGCGCTCACTGCGCGCCCGCGCGCATAAAACGCGTGACATACGCAGCCCAGTACTGTAGCAATTACTGTAGTAATTACTGTAGCGATTACTGTAGCGAGTTACTGCGGTAAATACTGTAGCGAGTTACTGTGATGGTTACTGTTCAAATTACCGTGGTAATTACTGTTCAAATTACTGTGGTAATTACTGTGGCGAATTACTGCGGTAACTACGCGAGTTACCGCGGTAACTACGCGAGTTACCGCGGTAACTACTGTACAGTTACTGTAGCAGTACTGTAGCAGTTACTGTAGCAGTTACTGTTCATCGTCTTCTCCGATTTTCCAATCGGTTTTCCGGCGATTTCGCCGGAATCCGACCCCCAAATACCCCCCAAACACGTAATTTAAGCAATATAATCCCTTGCCTTGGATGTAGACGAGTCTCCAAGCTCCTCTCCTCAACCTCCAAGCTTCCAATCTACAATTCCAAGCCTATATTGCAAGAATCAAGCTCCAAACATAAAAAATTCATCCAAGAACATGAGTTCTACAACATGAAACCATTGGAAGCTCAAAAACTGAAATTACCACCACAAAACAAGCTCAAGAACTGACCTCAAGCTCCTTCTTCACTACTTTAAGCTCCAAACAAAGATTCAACACCAATACCAAGCAAATCTACAAAAATTCCAACCCAAACCCTTCAATCCCGCCACCATCATAACACCCTCCAAAATCCACTTCAAACTTCACTAAAACATGAAATAGATAGTGGAAATTACTTACCTCATGTTATACTATGAATTCCCCACTTGATTTGGCCCTAAAATCTCCAATTTCTCAAGAGCTTGAAGATCCCCAATTTGGCTCTTGCATAGTGACGGGAATGGGGTGGGTTTTTGGAGTGAAATGGGTTCCCAACCCAAAAATATGATTTTTAACACTCCAAGGGAACCCGGGTCGGGTCATGGGTCTCGGGTCGGGTCGGAATGTGGGTTAAAAGGGTTACACCACTTGTCTTGACCACATTGCACCCATTTGAGCACTTGACTCTTATTATCTTGTGAGTTGAACTCACATATTCCTCCACTTAAATCTTCATTCACCTACAAAATAATCCACATACCAAGTCTTTTGTTAATTAACCATAACTAAATTAAATTAATTATGAGTTAATTAAATCGGGTCATTACAATACCTGCTGGGAAATGCTGCATTCTTTGTGCTGTTAGCTCTTATTTTTATCCTTATATTTTTTTTTTGCGAAAAAGTAAAAACTAAATCACGAATAAAATAAATCATGAACAAAATAATTTATTAGGTAAAATTATATGTTAAAATAAAGATAATAATTGAAAAAAATAATGGATAAATCATGAAAAACTGAAGAGTAAGAATTACACATAAATTTAAAATTCTGAATTTTTTAGAAATTGAAAATTGTGGGATATAAATTGGAAATTTCAAATCTTTTTAAAATAAATATATTTTAAAATAAATTGTGTATATGGAAATTTCCATATACACAATAATATATTTTTTCTACATGAATAAAGAAATAAATAAAATATAAAAATCAAATTCAATATTAAAATAAAAATAAATTACTAAAACTTGATACACAAACTCACCATAAAAAAGATTACGTATTGGTAATAGATTGGATTGAAAATCAAAAATTTAAATTAAAGAAATAAAAACTGAAAAATTGTGGGATGAAAAAATGCAAAAAGCTAAAATAAAAAATAAAAAATTTGAAATTCAAATATTTGAAATTGAAAATTTTAGGAATTCCATAAATTAAAAATTACAAATCTTTTAAAAACTAAATATTTTGATTTTTATATCTACATTAATATATCTTATAGCGTAAATAAATAAATTAAATTTAAACCTATAATTATTAAATAAAAATGCAAAAATCTATATAAAAAAATTCAAAATTTGAAAGGGAGACATCTTCACTAATGGTTTTTACAAATATATATAGATATATAGATGAATAAAAAAATAAGTGCAAAAATCTTAAATTGGTAAATTAAAAATTACAAAATAATATAGATAAAATAAAAAAATATAAAATTTTAAATTTCAAATCTTTCAAATATTTAATTAAAAGTACAATATTGTAGAATTCCATATATATAGGAAATTCCATATATTCCAAAAATTAAAATTTATAATGAATAAATAAATGCAAAAATAAGAAATTTATAAATCTAATTTTAAAATGCAAAAATAAAAAATAAATAATTAATAAATAAAAAATTCAAAAATCTATAAAAATTAGAAAATTGGAATGGAGACACCACCTTAATTGTAGAATAGTTTGTTCACTAATGCTTTAATATATATATAGATGACTAAACTATAGTTAAATTCAAAACGTCCCTATTTTTTGAAAAATAATTACTAATATACAAAAATTTCCTAAACTCTTCATAATTTTCTAACTTGTTTGCAATTTAATTCAAACTTTACAAAACTAACCACATGATCTACTAGTACTTTTTCTTAAATAATAATAATAATAATAATAATAATAATAATAATAATAATAATAATAATAATAATAATAATAGTGAATGACACCCATAAATTCATGAGACTTACCAAGAGGATGATCGGAAAAGACGACATCCGGGACCTATTCGAACGAACAAACTTGAGTTCCGACAAGATAAGAATTCTAAAGAACCATTTATCAAATGTGGCAATACACAAATTGGGAAATGCCACACATTTTGGTGAATTATCGGATATCCCAGGAATTAAATGCCACAGTTCTATTTACACCATAAATTAATGGTATATGATAGTACTAGCCAGTGCCAATAATTGATTAATTCTACACATGGTCCTGCTCCTGTATAAACCAAAACAATTGCATCATCCAAGAGGGGGGTTGGGGGCCATTATTCCAGCAAAATTAATAGTAGTAGATTAGTTTGAAAAGGTTATATATAGGATAGATACGATATTAATGGATAAATAAATTTGGAAAAATGGTGCAGATAAATACGAGTATTTCGTTGGTAAGCTAGCATTTTGCTTAATAAAAAGAATAGGACAAAGATAAACTGAATTCGAACCCATCAAGTTAATAAAAACCTGATCAAACTGTAAACCCTTTTTGTTAACTACGAATATTCTGGGCCCATAAAAATAAATTCGTTAGGCCCGTTGAATTTGGCCCAGTCCATTTTTAGAGACCCGGTCCAGTGTAAGATTTATCCGGATAAATGATCAGGAAAGCTGTCAATCAAGCCGCCATCCTTCGCGTGCGCCGTATGCCACCAACATCTCTCGCGTGGGTCGTGTGTCACAGAAGTCAAGCCGCCCATCCTCGCGTGCGCCGTATGCTGCCACCTCCTGCGTGCTGCCCATCCTCGCGTGCGCCGTATGCTGCCACCTCCTGCGTGCTTCTCAGTGGAGTCAGTCCTCCTCCCTATAAAAAGGGGAAGGATGCATTCCAGAAGACAACCTACAAACTCCTCAGGGATCACTTTACTTTTCGCGTAATTTACTTATCGTTCTTCACTTTCTGCAGATTTTATTTCTTTTACAGCTTTATTAAGTTTGCCGTATTTCTTTCCAAAAAATCCTTGTAATCATCTCCACCATATTCAAATCAAAATTCTCGGTTAACAAATTGGCACGCCCAGTGGGACACGAAGTGGAAACCATATCCGCTTGAAAGTGTATGCAACTCCGATCTGGACGAGTAGTAAGGGACTTAACACAAAGATTTGGAGAAATGTCGCTGCATGAAGAAACTCCAGTAAAAACACCATCTGAGAACGTCGATAATACGGCGACTACCTCCCAACCACCGCAAGGGATAATGCAAGTCCCAACATTTTCGGAACAAATACGGCTATCGATGAATGAATCGATGGCTGAATTTATGCCTTTACTGACCAGGCACCTTATGGATGTATTGCGGCCTGCCATGGCCGATCAAACTGACAGGATATGTGGATCCATGCGTACTCCACAAGAGGGATACACCCCTGGCATGAATATGTCACCAAGCGTTATAGGACCGTATGGCGGTCTACAAAGGACTTGGGGGACTGGCCAGCCCTCACTATCTGAGTTTGGAGCACCACCTCCCATGATGTATGCTCCATCATACTTGATGGCATCTAGCGCTGTTCCGATACAGCCATTTGGAGTGGCGGCTCCCATCCCAGCCGCCATGCATAACCTAGGTACTGGAGGAGGACACATGCAACCTCAAGCCACCAACATACCTTTGGTTGCCAACATGCCTCAGGACCATCATCAGGCCACCTCCCCATTACATCAGGCCACCCAGTATCAGGCCTCTAGTCCACAACAGGCCGCCATGCAACATCAAGCCGCCAACATGAGCCGTCCAAACATAAGTCATCCGGCCGCCAGCATACCTCATCCGGCCGCCAACATGACCCAGGCCGCCATGGCTCATCCGGCCGCCAACATAAGTCATCCGGCCGCCAGCATACCTCATCCGGCCGCCAACATGACCCAGGCCGCCATGGCTCATCCGGCCGCCAACATAAGTCATCCGGCCGCCAGCATACCTCATCCGGCCGCCAACATGACCCAGGCCGCCATGGCTCATCCGGCCGCCAACATAAGTCATCCGGCCGCCAGCATACCTCATCCGGCCGCCAACATGGCCCAGGCCGCCATGGCTCATCCGGCCGCCATGTATCAACAAGCTGCCATACCTCCTGCACAGGCGCCTCTAGTGTCGCCCGAGTTGTTAGCAGATATGATGCAACAACATTTTGGCATTCAATTAAGGCCGATGGAACGGCCCACTTATAGGAAACCATACCCGGATTGGGTAGACATCATGCAGCCTTACCCTAAAGGCTTCAAAATGCCCGAGTTCACCACGTTCTCGAGAGACGACGGCAAATCAACCGTAGAACACGTGGGTAGGTTTACTGCTCAGTGTGGGGAAGCAGCGGCCAACGACTGGCTGAAGTTAAGATTATTCAGTTCCTCTTTGACTGGACCCGCATTTGTCTGGTTTGCATCCATGCGGCCAAATTCAATACAAAATTGGGCCGATCTCGAGCGGGCATTTCACGACAGATTCTATACACCTCTGTCGCAGGTTAGTCTTGCAGATCTCACTAACACCAAACAATTTGCCGATGAGACGGCAAGTTCTTTTATTAATAGATTACAACGCATTAAAGGCCGATGTACTATAGCAATACCCGATAAAGAAATAGCCAATATAGCAGTGGCTAATATGCTACCGAAATTGAGAGAACATTTAATTGTGCAGGATGCAACTGATCTTGCCCAGCTGGCCGAGAGAGCGGCCCGTGTGGAAAAATTCCTGAGGGAGCAGGAAGAGAGACGTCCCATGCGTCGAGTCCATTTTGAAGAAATAAAACTCAGTGATGATGAGGACGAACCTGTAGAGGTGGCTGTTGCTGAGCTAGTACAGACAGCCAAACCACATACATGTGCGGCTCTCAAACCGCCAAAACAAAGAGAGGCTAAGTATAAGCCTGAAGAAGACCTTTTTGACATGGGCAAAGCAGACCAAGTGTTCGATGCCCTACTCAAAGACGGTGTGATCAAGTTGCCTGAAGGGCAAAAATTACCAGCGGCCGAGGAAATTCGAGGCCGAGCATTTTGTAAGTGGCATAATTCGTATACTCATAGCATTACCAAATGCAGGAGTTTTAGAACGGCCATACAGAACAAGATAAAAGAGGGTCGTTTGAAAATTGCAGGTATGAAGGTGGATTTAGATCCATTCCCTCAATTGCCAATTGGTGTTTCTGGACTCATCCCAAATCCAGAAGATGGTGGCTCCAGTAGCCAGAATGATAAAGGAAAGGAACACATTGAAATAGAAGAAGAGGATGTGGACTTATTATCTGATGAGTCCGATCATGAAAGAAAAGAGTTGTGCAGTAAACAACCGAAGTTTAAGAACATGTCGAAGGAGGACTTCAAGAAAGTCCTGGAAGCTGAGGAAAGGGAGCACCACAAGAAGAAGAACCCTCCTTTGAGGATTGAGATCTCTAAGCAGGCGGTAGAGATCCATGAAAATGGGAAGCACCAACCTATTGCTCGTGATTACAGGCATGGTGTACAGGTGGTTCCAACCTTGATGAGGCGACCAGAACATCCAGTTGAGACCGAAAGGTGGATGAAGAATAGGGCTCAGAACAAAGCCACTCAGAAGGAGCCACCACCCATGACTAGGAGTCAGTTTAGGCGAGCACAAAGGCGATATGCCGAGGAAATGCGGCAATGGGAGGCACAAATCCATAAGTTGGAATCTTCCAGACCTCGGAAGCCGGTGCAACCAACTTATTTCAAAGGAGAGACATCCCAGCAGCGGAGACCCCTTCACGAGAAGGCACACAGTAGGACAGTGGCAAGGGAACCTGATTCACCCATGCCACCTCGTGAAGAAAGATTTTATGAGGCCTCAAGAAGACCATCTCAGGCGCCATCACCTTCCGCTAGGGAACCAATACGGGAGAAGATGCAGCCACCGCTTTCCTCCGCCAGGAGGCCAGTGAGGGAAAGGTTACAACCACCATCACCTTCTACCCCTAGGAGGCCAGTACGAGAAAGGCTGCAGTGGGTAGAACGAAAGCCTCAGCCGTCATCATCAACAAGGCCTAAAGTAACCAAAGCTGGACTTCCTCAAACTAACACTTCATCATCAGCTTCTAATGACAAAGGAAAAGCGGTCGTCATAACCGAATCTGATGAAGGAGAAAACAAGGTCAAATCTGCGGGACAGAAGTTCATTGAGAAGCTGGACAAAATGGATATGACTCCTTCAAACATGGCTATGGCTAGTGTACTGATGAAATACATGGCGTATTTGGCGGCTCATGAAGCCGGTGAATTTGGAAGTGAACCACACAGTTTTGAAGGATTCACGGCCTATTGCAAAACTGTAGAAACCCAGAAGAAGTCACAGACACAAGTTGAAACGAAACCAACCAGTAAAGCACTTCAAGCGACCAATGAGGCATCACAAGTGAATTTTGGTGCTATTACACCTACAGAGGTGGAGGCCGCTGTGGAGGCCAATCTCGAGAAGCCGAAAGTTGGGATTAGCGTCCTTGGCATCATGACCGATGAACGTGGCACGATGGATGACATGAATATTGACGAAGGATATGAAGATGATATGTGGGGAAATGTGAACCTCAATATTGATGAGGAGCCTCATGTTGAATTAGACGGCATGGATCTTGAAGATGAGGTTTTTTGGAAAAATTTGGACAAAGAACTTAAAGAAGCTGACGATAGGAAAGAAGGGCCGAATGATCCCTCAGTGCCTATACGGGTCTTTGGATTGGCGGCCGATGAAGAGATAAGCGATACCGAATCCGAGATATGGGATGAGGAAGAGCCATCATTCGCGAGGCTTATCGAAAGAATGGATGAAATGATAGCCGAATTATCCCATCCAACCAGGGATGCATCTCCCACGCAAGAACTTGGCAGCCGACATGATGCTTCAAAGTTGGTTGTGGCACAGTTTGCCAAACCCGAAGTTGCCCAGACAAGGCAATTGAAGCCCTTGTATGTTAAGGCTCACATCGACGGGCGTCCTGTAAACAGAGTATTTGTTGATAATGGAGCAGCAGCCAATGTGATGCCGATGTCAACTTTGAGGAAGATAGGAAAGAATGAAAAGGATCTGATCCCTACCAGGGTCAGAATGTGCAGCTTTGTAGGGGAAGCAACACAACCTGCCGGATTCATAACGGCGGACGTCACTATTGGATCCAAGACCATCAAGGTGGCCTTCTTTGTCGTGAAATCCAAGACGTGTTACTCAGCATTGCTTGGGCGCGACTGGATTCACATGGCGCAGTGTGTGCCATCTACCCTCCACCAACAGTTGTTGATTTGGGATGGTGACCAGATAGAATTGGTGGAGGCAGATCCTCAACCCTTTGCAGGACCGGACGCCAACAATGATGAAGCGATCTTCTACTTAGAAGACATCCAACCTGCATCAGCCTTAATTGGTATGAACATAGATCTGGAATCCATTGATTTCACAACAAGCGGCTTCAAGTTACGTTCTGCAGATAGCCGACATGAAGCATCACGCTCTGCATGACGAGCAGCTACAACATTTATAAAGACTTGTTGCAGCGGCTCGCCAACACTGAAATAATGATGGGTGCCGAAATCAAGTCCAAAAACCCAATTGACATTCGGCCATCTGAGTGGCCATCTCCCGTAAAGCGGACGTTGCCTAGTCCGGAAGCCAATGAACCACTTGTAGACATCAACCTCGGGACAGAGGCGGAACCAAAGGTGACCAAGATCAGTGCGTCATTATCGGATGAAAAGCGACGCCAGCTAGTGGAGTTGATTCATAAGTATAAGGATTGTTTCGCGTGGCAATACACAGATATGCCAGGACTATCAAGGGAGCTAGTGGAACATAAGCTGCCAACGCACCCAGAATTCAGACCTCATAAGCAGCCGCCAAGACGGTTCGACCCAGACACCATCCCAAAAATAAAGGCCGAAATCGAGAAACTTCTTAAAGCAGGTTACATTAGAACTTGTCGTTATGTGGAATGGCTTGCAAATATTGTACCTGTTGTAAAAAAGAACGGTCAATTAAGAGTCTGTATAGACTTTAGAAATTTAAACTTGGCAACACCCAAGGATGAATATGTGATGCCCATGGCCGATATGCTCGTAGATGCGGCCGCCGGCCACAAATTTTTATCGTTAATGGATGGTTATTCTGGATACAATCAAATCTTCATTTCTGAAAATGATGTACACAAAACAGCTTTTCGTTGCCCAGGGCCAGTTGGCATCTTTGAATGGGTAGTCATGCCCTTTGGATTAAAAAACGCGGGGGCAACATACCAAAGGGCCATGAACATGATTTTTCATGATTTAATCGGTCACACACTTGAAGTGTACATTGATGATATAGTGGTAAAATCATGTGAATTTGGCCAACACTTGGCTCACCTGGAAGGTGCCTTCATCCGAATGAGACAGCATGGATTGAAAATTAATCCAGCTAAGTGTGCCTTTGGAGTAGCCGCAGGGAACTTCCTAGGTTTCTTGGTGCATGAGAGGGGCATTGAGGTAGACCAGAACAAAGCTAAGGCCATTATGGAGGCTCGTGCACCAACCAATCTCAAAGAACTGCAGTCATTGATGGGCAAAATCAATTTCCTAAGGAGATTTATCGCCAATGCTGCCGGCAAAATGAAAGCGTTCACTACCTTGCTTAAAGGAAGAAAGAACGAGAAGTTTCTCTGGACGACTGAGCATCAGGCAACCTTCGAAGAAATAAAAAGAGCATTGGTCAATCCTCCAGTATTAGTGCCGCCAAAACCTGGAATACCTTTGAAACTATATGTATCGGCCGCCGAAGAATCTATCGGGTGCTTGCTTGCACAGGACGATGAAGGCGGCAAGGAGAGGGCTATCTATTACCTCAGCAAGACTCTACAAGGGCCAGAGGTAAGATATACTGCATTAGAAAAGTTGTGCTACGCCCTAGTATACTCCTGCAACAAGTTAGAACACTACATGTTACCAAGAACAATCCATGTAGTGGCTCCCTTTGACTTGGTGAAAACCCTTTTGCACAAACCAGCATTGAAGGGTAGACAAGCTAAGTGGGCTATGAAGATCAGTCCTTTTACCCTTGTACACGTTCCTCAAAGGGCAGTCAAGGGACAAGCTTTAGCTGATTTTTTAGCTCAACACCCTTCGTTGGTTCTGTCAGAAGATCCCAGAGAAGCTTCCTTTATAGGATTCGAACCTTGGGAGTTAACCTTTGATGGATCTTGTGCAAGCAGCGGCTCGGGGGCCGGTATTACAATCACTAGTCCTCTTGGGGAACATTGGAAGCTTGCTCGGGAGTTAGAACCTGGCACCACCAACAATCAAGCAGAATACGAAGCTTTGATATTTGGCCTCGAAACTGCATTGCTTAAAGGTGCGAAATCAATTACAATTTTTGGAGACTCCCAAGTCATCCTGAAGCAGTTAACTGGAGAATATGAATGCAAGAGTCCCAGATTGATTAAGTGCTATGAGACAGCACTAGAACTATTGAGCAAGTTTTCAGACGCTACCATCACACATGTGCCCAGAAGCCAAAATCAAGAAGCCAACGAGGCTGCGCAACTTGCTTCAGGCTGGCAGTCTTGTCGCCCTAGGGGGGCACCACACATTGCCGCCATCACAAGTAAACCTGAGGACCAACAAGAGAATGGTGATTGGAGGACCGAGATCATACAGTACCTCGAGAACCCGTCATCTGGGGGAGATAACTCGCTAAAAGTAAAAGCTCTGCGGTACGTACTGGTCAATGGCGAACTATTCCGAAGGGCGGTTGATGGATTATTGCTCAAGTGTATAGGCCCCAAGGATGCTAAATTGGTAATGGGAGAAGTCCATGAGGGGATATGCGGCTCTCATCGGGCAGGGCCGAGCATGAGATGGAGCATCCACCGTCATGGATACTTCTGGCCAACCATCATGGAGGACTGTATCACGTATGCTCGCGGGTGTGAGGCTTGCCAAAAGCACGGCCCAATTCAAAGGGTACCGGCAGAAGAATTACACACGGTCATTAAGCCTTGGCCATTCCGTGGCTGGGGGATGGACATCATTGGAAAAATTCATCCACCGTCATCCAAAAACCATGCATTCATACTAGTGGCCACTGATTACTTCACCAAATGGGTAGAAGCATGGCCAATGAAGAAGATCGACCAAAGCGATGTAATTAGGTTCGTGACTGAGCTCATACATCGATTTGGGATTCCCCAAACAATTACTGCCGATCAAGGTACAGTATTCACTGGTGAAAAGTTTATAGCTTTTGCCAAGCAGTTTGGGATCCGCATCTATCATTCTACTCCATACTATCCCCAAGCAAATGGTCAAGCTGAAGCCACCAATAAGATCTTAATAAGTATGATCAAAAAGGCGGTAGGCGAAAAACCTAGGAAATGGCATGAGACCTTATTAGAGGTTCTTTGGGCTTACAGAAACTCTAAATCTACAGCTACAGGGTTTACACCATACTACTTGACATATGGTCATGACGCTGTTTTGCCTTTGGAAATAACAGTTCCTTCTCTAAGGGTGGCTCGGCAGCATCACTTAGACTTATCTAAGTATGATGAAGCCATGTTACAAGAGTTAGAAGCAGCTGATGGTGATAAGCTCATGGCCTTGGAAAACATCCGTCGTCAAAAAACTAGAATGGCAAAGCATTATGATAAGAAGGTTCGAAGCAAGACCTTCAGCGAAGGGGATTTAGTGTGGAAGGTGATCCTACCGTTAGGAGTACATGCTAATGAAACGGGGAAGTGGTCCCCAAATTGGGAAGGACCATTCATTGTAACTCAAAGATTACTCAATGGTGCATACAAGTTAATGGACATCGATGGTCAAGAACACAAACAGAGTATAAATGCAAAATATCTCAAAATGTTCTATCCATCAGTCTGGGAGTCAGAATAAGCAGCATAAGTGCATCATGAGTGGCCAGTCACGTAATTGGCCAGAGAAATAGCAAAAAAGCAAACATGAGTAATGAAGTGCTCATCACAAAGTCGGTGAGCTGACACCAAATAGAGTACTGAATAAAAATCACAAAAGCAAAAGCAGTGCTAACTACTCGGGGAGGGAGGCGTCTCATCACCTAGAAGGCGACGACGCATGACGGCCCACTGATCACGGGCACGCTCAAAGGAATCTGTAAGGCGACGAAGTGCTGCGGCAGAAGCTCGGGCACGAGCTGATAGAAGAGGTCGACGGACTCTCGATAACTCAACTGATAAGTCACGATCATCTGCAGCTAAGCGATCACGATCAGCGCGCAAAGCGGTAACTCGATCAGACAACTTGAGCAGCTCAGCCTCAAGTATAACAAGCTCAACGGTAGCTCCATCTGCGATGCAGCTCTGCTCTCTGATAATACGCTCCGCCTCCGCAATAACTTCTCTCTGTTTCTCTATCTCGCGCTTGGCCTGGGCAACAGTACTCTTTAACTGTGACTGTCTACTCTCCTCACTCCTAAGGACCATAGAAGCCTGATCATGCTGGGGAAATACAACCTCTAGCTGGGAACGAATCTCGCGGTGCCGCGCCTCGAGATCATCAATAAATGTCAAGTCCTGAGCAGACTGATCTGCTGTACTGCTATAGAGAGGATAAGCGAGGGACAAATCAGAAATGAGCTCCGAAAAGTCCAAAAAGCCGGCGTCCTCAATAAAGGCAGGGACTGAGCTAACATCACCAAGGATGTCATAGAGTCCTGAGACCACCTCGGCTGATAGTGGACCGGTCTGGGTGGAAAAGAGACGGTCAAACGCCTCACATGATGGGGCTATGGCAGCACGAGTGCCCGAGTCTGGAAGAGAGGCCACAAGGCCTGGAGGAAGGTCCTTAGGTACCTGGAGGCAAGCTATGTCAAAGAAAACTACCAAAGTTTTATTATGACAGGAGATGAAAAGAAATATACCTGAGGAGGTGGTGCAGTCAAATCAGCTGAGAGAGCTGAAATGTCAGTCACAGTGTGGTCTGTCTGAGTAGGCGGTGTAGTCAAGTCGACTGAAGCATCAACACCCGCCTGATCCATAGGAGTCTAGAGGAAATCAGCGCTTAGAACGTATCCTGAGGGATAAGAACAAGAGAAAACAACTAAAGGGTACCTGAGATGTCGCCAAAGGATCAGCAGTGCTAATCATGGAGGCGCGATCTGCCGCCTGAGTGGTAAGAGAAGAGCCTATCCGGTCTCCAGGAGTCTAGAGAGTAGATGTCCTCAGAATCATTTTGCATAATAGTAAGAGGCAAAAGAAAATGAGGACGTAATTAAAAGTATACCTGGGAAGTCAACTCGGGAGTAACGGAGCCAACCGTAGAAATATGGTCACCAGCATGAGAAGAGGATGGATCCTAAGCAGGAAGGAAAGATGTTGAGGTTTAGCTAAAACAAGGATTGAACAAAGAATCCAAAGTGGCGAAAGTTACCTGATCAATGGAAGCATGATGAGTAGCATCCGTCACTATGGCCTTGGTCTCGTACCTGGGATCATCCCCGTGGAGGATGATATAGTCAGCGCGAGCCAACATATCATCATATGACTCATTCCTAGCAATGACATTGCTCATATGCTGATCAACGATAGTCGTCGCCTCGTAAAGGTCCGCCATATAGCTGTCATCCCCGGCGACACTATCCTCAGCATGATCCGCCACCATAGGATCACCATCATCATCTACAGGATCCTCATCGCCATCACCTGAACTCGACTCCTCCTCACTAGAACCGGAAGTCTCATCCTCATCAGAATGAGCAGTGTAATCCTCATCAGTAGACTCCCCAGAGCTCGCAGGCTCCTCCTCAGGTTGGTCATCTGAGGCATCGCCCTCATCATCCTCACTGTCATGGTCAGCAGCTGAAGAAAAGAGAAATATTAAAAGACCAAGAGATAGTGTGAGAGACATGATAACAAATGAGACATACCTCTTCGGCGTTTGCGAGATGAGGAAACCGCAACAGCTTTTGACTTCGGGGTACGACTAGAAACAAGAGTAGCTGCCGACTGAACAGCGGCACTATGAACGCTAGGCTGCTTAACTCGCCGCACATCCCCAAAACGAGCCGTAATCTGCGCATAGGATGGCAAGATGGAGGTGATGTAGGGTGTCCACCATGCCATAAAGCCAGCAGCAAGCGTCCCGTTCGGAGTGAATGGAAGATAGCTAGATAACGTCAGACGGGACGAGAAATCAACTACTGCCCGGATGTCAGCGACCGTCATCCTCTTACTCCTGAAAGATACCGGCCACTTCACACTGCGAGGAAGTCCGAGGTGGCAACCGAACTGACGAGCGAGCAAATGAGGGCAGTACGGCTCAGCCACGATCGGATTATACTGATCCCTCCTCTTTAACCCACTCAGAAGCATATGAGGCTTCATACTCACATTCCAGGTGGACTCTCCATGTAGACCTCGTGGCTGATCAGGCTTGCACACAAGCTGGGACAGCAACCATCCTATAGAGGCATACACGTATAAGTCCTGATAGGAAGGCCTGTGGTGCAGAAAAAATCGAATAATATCCAGACTGTCCCGCTGCAAAAGACCATCCCTGCCAATCCTCACCGAAGCAGCAGCTAGTATCAAGCCTAACGGGTCACCATCTGCGACATCCTGCGGACCAGGACGAGGCACGCCAGTAAAAAGCCGAGGAAAGTACAGCTGGATCCAGAGCTGCAGAAACCATAACGGCCCACATGCCGAATTAGTAGGATCTCGCCCACTAGCCAGCATACCAGAGATCTTGGCCATACCACTGAATAGGGTGCCAAGAAAATAAGAACCAGTGGCCGGAGAAGGATCACTCATAATAGCCCGTACCAGAGGAAGAGCGGAACGCAAGACGGTCCGAGCCCTCGAACAGATAATAAACCGGCTAAACCACAGCAACAGAAAGGCCACATGCTCATCCAAGGTGCAAGGAGAACTCTCGGATGTCATATTATTATCAATAAATGCCGAATACTGTTTAGTCTCTTTGCCCGAAGGACAAATAGAGCTACCAAGAGCTCGATCATCAGAGGCCGACTGCGTCAACTCTGAACCATCCACTCGGAGTCCGGTGATCATGATCACATCAAGAAGCGTGGGACCCACGAAACCACAAGGAAACTGAAAGGCGTTAACACTGGAGTTCCAGAAGCCCAAGATATAATAGATGAGACGGTGATCTATCACTACTGGCCTAGTAGAAAGAATAATGGCATCCTCAATCCCCCAGTTACGCCAATCAGCTGTGCGTCCTCCCCTCTGCATCCGGCGAACCCATGAAGCATACTTTTCCAAAATACTCTGATCCTCATTCTCTTCGGTTCGGGAAGCCTTAGCCTTCTTAGATCTAGGAGCAGTGGTACTAGACTGATGAGACCGGATAGACCTCGTCTGCGAAACAAAGGCTCCAGTAAATGCAGCCTGAGTAATCGGACATATACAAGATAGAAACTCCCGGGTCTCATCTCCATCTGCATGGGCAGTCGTGCGATGAAATGGACGTAAAAAAGGCTGAGACTCCCGGCGGTCAAAATCGTAAACCTCATCATCAGACTCCGGAATGAGTAATCCCTCAACAATCTGCATTATTATGATACACATATCAAGCAAATATCAAGCAAATTCGAGGAAGGACGAATTAACATATCACCAAGTAAGTTGGGCAAACCTGAGTAGAAGACCCGGCAGCCCGAGCTGATGAGGATGATGGCTGAGACACGGCATGAGTGGCGGCCTGCATAGGAGTGGCGGCCTGGGTACCCAGAATGGTGGCCTGAGGAGTCCTCGCCACAATGTCCTATTACAAATTTGAACAAATCGAGTGAACACACAAGCGGGCAAGAGATGGACATACAAGCGGGCATAGAGATTAGAACAAACCTGAAAGGCCGTAGTACCAGATGACAAGGCAGTAAAGCCTGGCAAGGGGATGGCGGCCTGTCCCTGTGAAGGTGGTGGCTGGCGGCCCGTGGCATCCCCAGCAGATGAAGGTGGCGGCCCAACGCTGGCGGCCGGAGAGGAGGCTGGCGGCCTGGAGCTGGCGGCCGGAGAGGGGGCTGGCGGCCCGGAGCTGGCGGCCTGAGTCGAAGCTGGCGGCCGGGAAGCAGAGTTGGCGGCCGGAGAAAACTTGGACATGCGGACGGTCCGAGCTGATGTTGACGGCCCGGTGCGAGTGGTGGCCGGCGTGTCATCTTTTGCTAAATCCTATGTTTTCAGATTCAGAACAGATATGGGATATTGTGTGATAGGATAAAGGTTTCTAAAACCTATGTCATAAATTGTTCTCATCAAAACTTGGATCAAAGTGCACAAGGAAACACAGATCAAGAGACTTATGTAGTTACAACAGTCCAAGTAAGACAAGCAGCTAGCATGGCATGTCCTAAAACCCTATGTAAGGCGATTGAAGCAGGCTCGTCAAGAATCAAACTTGGGATAATTAGCTCCTATGTGGCATCAAACAAAGAATTGAGAGGTTCGCTTAGCATCTAAAGTAAATGCATACAAGTAATGTGTGCAACAAGCTGCCCGAGCAATTCAAAATGTTGAATACAGTGCAAGAAGAGAAATAATCCCAGCATCAGATTGCAAAATTCGACTAATATCCAATGCTAGCCTCTCATACATCTACCCGCGCACAAAATCCCAACAATTAAGCAGCATACAAATTCCAAGTATCAAGAGATGCCAACAGACCCGAACATACAATTCAAAGTCTCCATGGAATTCAGGATATCAAAGATCAGATATAAACAAGAACAAGAATAGGAGCTAACCTGATCCATGGGACCAAACAAGATGGCGGCGACGAAGCTGGCGGCGCTGGCGGCGGATCAAGGCTGGCGGCCCGGCTGGGGTTGGCGGCGCTCCACAGGTTGGCGGCTCGTGCAGGAGCTGGCGGCTGGACCAGCTGGCGGCGCTGGAGCAGGCTGGCGGCGTTCGAGAACCTGGCTGGCGGCGTCTTCACGAAGGCTGGCGGCGGCTTGCTGGTGTTGGCGGCGTTGGCGGCGAAATCAAGGCTGGCGGCCGGCGAGCGTTGGCGGCGGTGCGACGAAGGGCTGGCGGCGCAAGATGGCTGCTGGCGGCGCGACAATCCTAGGCTGGCGGCAAGATGGCTGCTGGCGGCCGGTGCTCGAGCTGGCGGCGATCCCTGGCGGCTCAGGCTGGCGGCGCACGACTTCGGGCGAGATGGCGAAGGGCGGCGCTCGATGAAGCTGAACGCTGGCGGAACGTGAGGCTGGCGGCGGATCTGGTCCGGAGTGGCGGCGCTGCAAGGCTGGCGGCCGGAGCCTCTGGCGGCGGACGCGGAGTCCTGGTGGCGATGCGTGCTGGGGCGCTTCACCTCGGGCGGTGCTGGCGGCGTTCGAAAAGAGGAAGAAGGGATGCCGGCGGTTTAGAAGGAAAAAGAAGGAGAAAAGGTAGAGAAAATTTGAAAAATGACCAAAAGTTTCAAATTAATGAGAGGTGGTGGCTTTTTATAGAAGCCATTAGGGTTTTTTAAACGGGCCTATTGGGCCAAGTTTTTTTTAACGGGCCAATTAGGCCAGAACGCGCATATCTGTCTTTTAATACTAATCAGACAAATTGCGCGAGGGGGGCATCTGTTAACTACGAATATTTTGGGCCCATAAAAATAAATTCGTTAGGCCCGTTGAATTTGGCCCAGTCCATTTTTAGAGACCCGGTCCAGTGTAAGATTTATCCGGATAAATGATCAGGAAAGCTGTCAATCAAGCCGCCATCCTTCGCGTGCGCCGTATGCCACCAACATCTCTCGCGTGGGTCGTGTGTCACAGAAGTCAAGCCGCCCATCCTCGCGTGCGCCGTATGCTGCCACCTCCTGCGTGCTGCCCATCCTCGCGTGCGCCGTATGCTGCCACCTCCTGCGTGCTTCTCAGTGGAGTCAGTCCTCCTCCCTATAAAAAGGGGAAGGATGCATTCCAGAAGACAACCTACAAACTCCTCAGGGATCACTTTACTTTTCGCGTAATTTACTTATCGTTCTTCACTTTCTGCAGATTTTATTTCTTTTACAGCTTTATTAAGTTTGCCGTATTTCTTTCCAAAAAATCCTTGTAATCATCTCCACCATATTCAAATCAAAATTCTCGGTTAACACTTTTATTAGTCAAAATGTGCCATAATTCCAAGAGTATTAGCCATCGTCATTGTCGAGTGGAATGCAAACATTTCACTCTCATATGATTCCTAGCCTGCCTCGATGGGTGCAGCCAAATTTGTGGGAGTTTGTCCTCCAGGTAGTAGTAGTGTAACTTCAGCCCGCAAAGAAACTCATGTGTGCATGACTTTGACCGCTCCTAACTTCAGGACCCTTCGTATCAAGCGCATATATAATGGCAATATTAACATTGTCTTTTGCTTGAGCATTATATTCCTTGACCAAATCAACGACTTTTTTTATGAGATGTGCATGGTGTCTCCATGAGACATATTCAAACGAGCAACATTCATTCCTTCCTCTGCCAGCTTCCATATCATTTCCCTAGTGTTGGTTGAGGGGCAAATCGTGCAAACAAACGTCTCACTGTTGGTTTAGACCACGCTCGCCCTGATGAATCACCAGATTGACGAGTGCCCACTAATTATTGATTTTGCTCCTCCGTCTTCGGCACGTCTCTCTCCCGTAATCACATGCGACTCAACACGAGAAGATCTCCTCGCCGTAATCGTACCGACAGACGGCGCAGCCACGGCGACGGTCCTCTTCTCGCTCAGCGCGAACACCTTGGCCTCGAATCCAGAACCAGGCTTCAGATTATCCGATCGATCGTGCATGGATCCGGAAGCAACACTCGCAACGTGAATCAAGCGCGCCATTGCGCAAAAAAACTGTTGAATATTGAATGAGAAGGTATAGAGAAAACAAAGCAATAGGGGGAGAGAGTGGGAGAGATGATATAAATGGAGGAGGAGGAGACGTTGGGAAAATCGAAATAAATAATTCAAATATAGTATAGCCATGACATCATATCCCATGCAGCCCCAAACACGACTCCAATCAGACATCACATATGGGGTGTATAGATCATGAATTACCCCACCGCATACAAGCACCACAAAACACTCCCACCCGAACACATACCCATCGAGCATTAAACCGACGTGAAATCACATTCATAGTCAGGGCATCACAAAAAAGAACACTATAAGAATCATATTTCATGCCGCATACACCATGAACATACAGTGTGCATGAAACTCTATATATATGCATTTATTTAATTACATATTACTTATTCATACAGTCAAACTAGTGAATGTGGCAGTTCAGATGCCATAACATGGTTTACTAATATTTGCGGGGAGTGATTTAAGTGCAGCCGCCTGCACGTGATGACAGATAGAGATGGTCAGGTATCCAAAAGTGATGACCATGTATATGGAGTGATGTGTGGGTATGAAAAGGTAATAGATATATGTTATGAACAAAAAAAATTACAAAAAAAATAATCTATCGTCTACACATCACTTTATAAAGCCTACACATCACTTTACGAGGCCTACACATTATTTTATAACATGCTGACAAATATGTTTTTTGGTAAACGTGCTGACAAATATGTTGGTTTTACTGTAATTTTATTGATATCTGCCCATTGTATCACAATATTTGATGGCATATACTTTACACATCTTTTTATTTATTTATTTCAAAAAATAAAACTATAATTAGACTAAAGAAACAGTGCAAGCTCAACACTTCATAAATTGGGTTAAAAAATTAGTTTAGAAACAAGGAAAAAATCAGGATCATATACAAATTAAATAATAATGATATATTCATTAGCAAAGGCATGTACAACAAGATCGACTCATTTTGGGGAATGTAAATTATATCTAAATATTATACTACCAAACAAAAAAATATATAGACAAATTCATAAAATAAAATATACGTATCCATATCAATTTAAAAATCATATGTTTGTCACCAGTTCTAATAAATAAA
Organism: Hygrophila difformis; assembly: GCA_030278955.1. Classification (NCBI taxonomy): domain Eukaryota; kingdom Viridiplantae; phylum Streptophyta; class Magnoliopsida; order Lamiales; family Acanthaceae; genus Hygrophila; species Hygrophila difformis. Next base: position 2,245,011 of record JAOANR010000003.1, read on the forward strand.
TCCATAAAATATGGAATTCATGTACCAAACTGCACTCATCACTCCAATAGAGCCTGCCAACCCGCATTACCATCACGAAGGGCCCCCTCCTCAACATTTCTACTCCTGTAGGTTCTGCACTGTATTCGGTCCCGGAGTCAATGAAATTTTTCATGGGGAGTTCTAGTCTCTTAATCAGTTGTGCAATACGTGCTTTTCCATGAGATTTTCAATTTTTAGTATCCCATTTTTAAAATAATTATTAACTTTTTAGCATGTTTCCATATTCCTTAGTTTTACTTTCGAAATTTTTGTATCTGCAATATCGCAGTGCAAATCGACTTTTGATATTTTTAGCATGTTTCCATATTATTCCTTTTGTCATATAGAAAATATTTCGGGTGCACGACTTAATTATAAATAAATAATTTTTTTTGTATTTTAAATTTATTATTATTGTATGTTCTACACAAAAATTGAAAATTTCCAATTATATTTTAGGATATTATAAGGGACACATTTTTATAATAGAATATAGTTATCGGAAATGATTAGATAATTAACTAGTCGATAATTTTCATATATTTTTTTTTTTTGCATCAGAGATAGTTTTCATAATTGGGTAGAGAGAATTTTACAATTGAATTTACAAGAAATTAAAGAAAATGTAAGAATAATTTATAAATTTTAACTTGTATGAAATATTTATATATATATATATATATATATAGTAAAAATATAGTTATATACTCCCTCCGTCCCACGAAATTTGGCCACTATTCTTTTTTGGGGTGTCCCACGAAATTTGGTCACTTTCCATTTTTAGATAAATTAAAATAATACTACCTCCGTTCCTTAATATTTGCCATGGACCAACATTTCACGCAATCCAATAAAAATTTAAAATCCGTAATAACTCAAATTATATACAAGAAAAAATTATGAAAATTTGATATTCTAAATCTATGCGATTAGATGAATCCAACAAGATCCCACTTGACTATATTTTATTTTATGTGAATGTATTAAAAAGTCGAATCAAAGTTACTCAATTAACAGTAACAAAACTCCCAACGTGTCAATAATTTAGGAACGGAGGAAGTATAAGTTTGATTAGAATTTTAATTATTGTCAAATTACATTAAAAGTATTCATTTTTACTATTCTGCACAAATTCGAATGCACTTTTACTTTTCTACCCAAAGTCCCTAGTATTTCTATAATTCTTAATATTTTAAAATTGGTACAAATTAAAATTGTATAAAATATATATTATGAAACTACACGATTAGACGATTCTAACAAGATAAAACTTAAATATTTTTCTCTAATTGTATCATTACATAATATTAAGTCAAAGTTAAACAATAAACAGTATCAAAATTCATTATAATTTTAAACATAAAAATGCCTACACCACTTTAACTACTAAATTTCACTACCTAAATTACCGCACAAGAGAAAGTAGCCACAATTAGTGGACGCAGTGAGTATGTAACAAAATTGAAAAATAATGGTGGTCCCAAGTTAGTGGGTACGCCTCTGCCCGGAGTAATACATCTGCCTGTTAAGTGTTAAAATAACCCCAAAAGCCTTCAACCCTTTTCCGTCTATACTGCATTGTAAGCACTGCGCTCTGTCAAATCAATCCATTCGACGGAAAATCATCCAAAATGTTAGGCAGAGGTGCGGGAGGGGCAAGACGCGGCCGGGGAAGCAGAGGCGGCGGAGCGGGAGGACGTGGACGTGGCCGCGGAGGCGGAGGAAGAGGGCAGCAACAGAATCCCTACGCCGGACGCGGTGGTGGCGGAGGACGTGGCCGGGGCGCCAATGCTCCGCCTTCGACTAGTCTATCCCCAGCGGCTCGTGCTTTTGATCCGTCTTCGGAAGTGGCGGCGTCCTCTTCGTCGTCGGCCGGCGCCATTGTTGAAGATCCGCCTTCGACGCAGTTTCTTGATGTGAGAGAGATCCGCCTTCCGATTCAAGCGCCGCCTTCGACGCAGCCTCAAGATCCGCCAGCGCCGGGGCCTTCTTCTTCGAAGGCAGTTACTAATCCGAGGCGGCCTGGATTTGGTAGTTTCGGGCAGGAAATGACTGTTAAGGCTAACCATTTTTCGGTTACGGTTGCTGATCGATATTTGACTATGATTCAGTATGATGTAAGTTTCTGTAAGTCTATTTTGTGTGTTTTCTGTGGTTTGTTGTTTGGTTTTATCCAAGAATAATACACTGACAATGAGGGTCCTCTTTGCCTTTCAGCAATCCTCCTTTTGTAACATAACTATAACTATTATTGATTTATTTCGATTTTCTAGTTTATGATTCTTAATAGCAATGGCAACCTTAAATTAACTATGCTTTTGTGTTTATTGCTATTGGTATCATTAGGTGACAATTACACCAGAGGTGTTATCGAAGAAAGTATGCATGAACATCATGAAAAAGTTAGTGGATACTTGTAAGGTCTCTAATCTTGGGGATAAACGGTTGGCTTATGATGGGAGGAAGTGCTGCTATAGTGCTGGAGAATTACCGTTTACTTCAAAGGACTTTGTAGTGAAGCTTGCTTATGATGGCAGAACCCGGTGAGTCTTCTTTAAAGAAACTTTCAACTTTTGATTGCTGATGAGATCTGTATTCTTGTTTTTTCATATGGTTGATATTTTGATGAATGAAGCTTCTTTACCTTTAATCTTTCTCTGTTTTGGTTGCGTATTCTGTAATTATGCATATCCCAGTAGAGTGGATTTCTTTTTTACTCAAATAGATTGTTTGTGATTCGTAAACAGAGAGCGGAAGTTCAAGGTCACTATTAAGTTTGCATCTAAGGGTGACCTTCATCACCTAGGTCTGTTCTTAGAGGGAGGACAGTTTGATTTTCCTCAAAAAACTCTGCAGTTTCTTGATGTGGTTCTGAGACATCCACCATCGAACAGGTCTTCATTAATTCCTTCTCCCGTTCTTTCTATTTGTCTGTGTACTGATGCCATGTCCTTACAACGTGGATGCAGTTATGAGGAAATTGTAAGATATTTCTTTGATCCCACATTTGGTCAATTTGTAAAGCTTGGCGATGGCCTAGAATACTGGAGAGGGTTTTACCAGAGTCTACGTCCGACACAGTTGGGCCTGGCTCTAAATATTGGTACATAGTGCTTTTAATAATCTTTTTATCTGTGGCTGAGCGTTCTTTAAGAAGTCCTTCTGCATGTATTTGATAATATCCCTGGTCATATATGTAAGAGTTCTTGGTTTCAGCTGGCATCTTGGTTGTATGCAGATATTTCAGCTAAACTTTTCTTTGAGCCTATCTTGGTGATGGATTTTGTTCACAAGTACCTAAAGAAAGACCTTTCACAGGGTTTGACTAATGAAGACCGAATTAAGGTATCCACAGTGACAGGTGTATAAACTATGAATTGAAGTTCTTCATCCAAATAGGATTCGCTCTTGTTTTGTTCGTAATTAATGTTTTTTTATCTTAATCCCTGGTGAATGGACTTTTGTTTTTATTCATCATCTAGTTGATTGGAGCACTAAAGAATATCAAGGTTCAAACGAATCACCTTGGCCACATCAGGAGTTACAGAGTATCAGGCTTTTCAGAGAAGCCCATACAACGTTTGATGTAAGTTTGCTATAATTTCTCGTTTCTTTTTTAATTAGATACAATAAGATTAATTGGTGGTAAGTATCAATGCCACATGATATTTGCTTATGAGATTAATATATTCAGGGGCCTATGTGATAGTATTTATAGTTTATATTTAAAATTTTGTGGAATGTCTATGCTCGAGCTTTATTATGTTGCCTTTACTTGGTGACATTTGATTTCTACCAAAAAAAAAACAAGCATTGATTATTACATTTTTTAATGATTATTTTTCTAATGTCGAAGTAGTTGTTTCAACTATATCCTTCCAATGAATTAGGTTCAACTGTGATGAGCTTGGGGGATTAATATCTGTTTCCGAGTACTTTCTCAACAAGTACGAGAAAATTCATCTCCAGCATACTTATTTCTGGCAAAACCCATATATCTTCCAATGGAGGTATTCTAGTTCTGTTTGATATTGTTGCATCTTTTCTTCCCTTTTCTTGTAATATAACTTTCTTTCCCATTGTAAGCAGATTCGCAGGATTGCTGAGGGACAACTTTGTGCAAAGAAATTGAACATGACACATGTTACAGAACTATGCGGCGCAACAGGTCAGCCTCCCTATGATCGAGAGAGGAACATTACTCATGCATGAATGATAGTTACATTTTATTCATTTATTTTTCCCAAGTAATTTAGTATTGAATATTTGCAATAGCACCACTTTCTTCTAAATGTTGATTGATTTGCCCAGATTGTGAGTACAAACAATTACAATGCTGATGAGCTAGTGAATACCGAATTTGGTATTCAAGTCAGGACAGAACTTGCCAAGATACGGGCACGACTTTTAAATGGAACTAATGGCTCCGAATTGAAAATCTGTGGCCAAACCAAGTAACCAACATTAGATTAGATGAATTCGGAGCTATTCATCTAATCTAATGTTGGTTACTTGGTTTGGCCACAGATTTTCAATTCGGAGCCATTAGTTCCATTTAAAAGTCGTGCCTGTATCTTGGCAAGTTCTGTCCTGACTTGAATACCAAATTCGGTATTCATTAGCTCATCAGCATTGTAATTGTTTCTACTCACAATCTGGGCAAATCAATCAACATTTAGAAGAAAGTGGTGCTATTGCAAATATTCAATACTAAATTACTTGGGAAAAATAAATGAATAAAATGTAACTATCATTCATGCCTGAGTAATGTTCCTCTCTCGATCATGGGGAGGTTGACCTGTTGCGCCGCATAGTTTTGTAACATGTTCAATTTCTTTGCACATAGCTGTCCCTTAGCAATCCTGCAAATCTGCTTACAATGGGAAAGAAAGTTATATTATAAGAAAAGATGCAACAATATCAAACAGAACTAGAATACCTCCATTGGAAGATATATGGGTTTTCTATCACTGCCAGACACGACGGCAGACAGATAAGTATGCTGGAGATGAATTTTCTCATACTTGTTGAGAAAGTACTCGGAAACAGGTGATTCTCCGCAGCAGATAGAGGAGGCACTCTCTGAAATCCATGGTGCATCTCTGGAAAAGTTGAAGACAACTGGAAAGCAACTTCAGTTGCTCATTGTCATTTTGCCCAACAGACGCGGCTCTTATGGTTTGACACACACCACCTAACCTGGAGTCTATATCTCATGTGATTCTCAGGGAGGATGTTGTCCAATGCTTAATATTCCCACCTTGTACAGGGACAATCAAGAGAGAGTGTGAAATAAAACTGGGAATTGTTCACAGTGTTTTCAGCCGAGCAAGGTAGCCATGGACAATATTCTAAAACAGTACTTGGAAACTGTTGCTCTGAAGATAAATGTGAAGGTATGTTAGAGATTCATTCAACATATTTGTAACGACTTACTTGTTTGGTGAAATTTGTATCTTCTCAATTTTCTTGAACAGGTACGGGGAAGGAATACTGTTCTCGAGCTAGTACATAACCGAAAAATGCCTTGCATTAGTGATTGTTCCACTATAATTTTTGGTGCTGATGTCACACATCCTCAATCTGGAGACAGTTCCAGTCCCTCCATTGCTGCTGTATGTGAATTATCTGTTCTTTTCTTCTTCTTCTTCTTCTTCTTCTTCTTCTTTCTTTTCTTTTCTTTTTTTTTTTTTTTTGTCGAAATAGAATTTGAAAGGAAAATAAGTGGAAAAACATATGAATCCGTGTCATATCTATAGGTTGTTGCGTCAATGGATTGGCCTGAAGTGACAAAATATAGAGGGCTTATTTCTGCACAAACCCCCGGCCAAAAGATGATTGAGGATCTTTATACTCTAAAGGACAATATTCATGGGGGGTAAATAAGGTTGGAGTGGAACACTCTTGATACACTTACATTTACGCTACTTTTATAAGATGATGATTTATTGTTGTTTTTCGTGCAGGGATCATTTGATGGCGTTCTGGAGATCCAATGACAAGAAGCCGCCCCAAAGGATTATATTTTATAGGTAGGTTCTTTGATTCGTCTCTGTTTACTTAAATAGTTCTCTTATTTTCTTTTCTGCTGGATTGAAAATGATTTCGATGCTTTTGCAGGGATGGGGTCGGTGAAGGAGAATTTAGCCAAGTCCTGCAGAAGGAGGTGTCAGCAATCAGGAAGGTATATGGCTCTTATTGTGTGTGTGTGTGTGTGTGTTTTATTTTTTTAATTTTTCTGAAAATCATCTTATTGAATGATGCGGAGGGCCACAATTAAGTAATGATAACCTGGGCCTTTAACAGTGATATATGAATTTGCAATCTTTTAGGCTTGTCTCTCTATAGGTGAGACGTATATGCCAAAAGTGACTTTTGTGGTGGTGCAAAAACGACATCATACACGTCTCTCTCCTGACAGCAAATCAACAGCAGAGAGTGGCAACGTTTTGCCTGGTATAAGTTTGAATGCATCATTTCATGCTTTGTGTTGGATTTCCATCTCATGACATGCTAATTGTTCTCTGATTAGGCACTGTCGTTGATAGAGGAATATGCCATCCTACTGAGTTCGACTTCTACCTCTGCAGCAGCCATGCAGGGAGCAAGGTATCTTTCGAAACACTGCAATGAAAGAAAAACAATATCTTTTACATAATTACTCATGATGATCCTTCAAATAGTTTTATTCGAAGCATTATTACTTACAAGTGTATAGAAGCTGTGTAGTAATACTTGTTCTTGGCCCACTTTCAGGGGACAAGTCGTCCCAGTCATTACCATGTGCTGTGTGATGAGAATGGGTTCACTGCAGATGATTTGCAAATGCTTGCTTACCAACAGCCTGTGCTACACGTAAGTACCTTTCTCTTAAATACGATGCTGGGCTTTTTGTGATTATATCCATCCATCTTGACTCTTGGTGTGTTTTCTTTTTTTAAGATATGCTCGATGCACCCAGAGCGTCTCCATCGGTAAGTTCTCATCACATAATCACCTATTGAAAACATGGATTCGTATTGAAAAGCATCTCCTTTAACTTGTGTATTTTCAAATATTGAGAAGTTGAAATTGTGGTGCAGTTCCACCGGCTTACTATGCCCATCTATTGGCATTCCGTGCAAGGTATTACATTCCGGGCATGGATGATGATGACAACTACAGTGGATCTACTTCTCGTGGGGGTGGGGCTAATCATAAGATTCGAATGTTGCCTGCGATTAAGGAAAATGTGAAGGAGGTGATGTTTTATTGCTGACAAACAAATTTGGAAAGTGACACAAGTCACAACCAAATAAATACAAGTGGAGTATAGTTTTTTAGACTGTGGATAATAAATAGTAAAGCCCCATTTTTGGACTATGGTATATCGCCCCATTTTTTGACTATGGTATATCCCCTCTTCAATGTTATAAGGGATTTTTTTGTTGACCTCCTTGAAAGGGGTTTTGTTGACTCTCATATAGTTCTGGAAAACATGGATTTATAGATTGATGTCAATATCATAACTGCATAAGAATTATTAAACTGAAACAAACAGAAAACAAATTTCGTATTATATTGTAGAGAGTAAAGACCATTTAAGTTATAATTATAAAACTATACTAATATTTTATTATTTATTTTTCTTTAAAAAATAATTATTTAGATGAATACAAGGGGTATCAATTATATTATTCATGTAGTGACCCGATTTAATTGTTTGGACTGTTTTATATAATCATGTATTTGATTATCTTGCATTTCAGTCCGGATGTGGTCATTTGGTTGTACTTGAGAAGTTATGGGGAGCCTTTTATAATTATTAGCAAGTTAGGAGTATAATGGGGGGTCTTTTACAATTTGAAGGAAGAAAGAAATGAAAGGGGAGAAAAGAGAGAGTGAAGGAGGAAGAGAAGACCGATCGGTCTCTTGGGAAGAAAAGGGAAGTGAAGACATCTTGCCCGATCCGACGGATCTTGGTGGCAAATCGTTGCAAACGATTTGGTAAGTGTTTCTCGCTTGTTTTCTCTTCGGATTGGTGGTATTTTGGTTGAGTTTTGATGAAATTCTTGATGTTAGGATTTTGGGTTGATTTGGTCGATTGAAGCTTGAAATCGACGAATCGGAGGTTGATTATTGTTGGAAGACATCAGGCAAGGGATTATATTGCTTAAATTACGTGTTTGGGGGGTATTTGGGGTCGGATTCCGGCGAAATCGCCGGAAAAACCGATTGGAAAATCGGAGAAGACGATGAACAGTAACTGTACAGTAGTTACCGCGGTAACTCGCGTAGTTACCGCAGTAATTCGCCACAGTATTTACCACGGTAATTTGAACAGTATTTACCACGGTAATTTGAACAGTATTTACCACGGTAATTTGAACAGTATTTACCACGGTAATTTGAACAGTAATTACCACGGTATTTTGAACAGTATTTACCACGGTAATTTGAACAGTAATTACCACGGTAATTTGAACAGTAACTACCATAGTAACTTGTACAGTAGTTACCGCAGTAACTCGCTACAGTAGTTACCGCAGTAACTCGCTACAGTAGTTACCCCAGTAACTTGCTACAGTAATTGCTACAGTAATCGCTACAGTACTGGGCTACGTATGTCACGCGTTTTACGCGCGCGGGGGCGCAGGAAGGCCCTGTTTGGCCCATTTTTGTGCAATTTTGATTCTATATTAATGTTTTCTTTGCACCAATTATTGTTATGACTTCCCCAAATGTTATTGGTAAACCGTCGGTTAATCAATTGGCCCGTGGGGGTTGTTGAATTGCTTAGGGGAAACTGTTGAATTATTATATCATTAATGCTTTAGCCTAGAGGGCTATATATTGAATTTCTTATATGTTGAGAAGCATGCGAACCTAGTGTGTAGGTGCTTGAATATCACTGTATTTTCATATGCTTGTTATTGCAGTGGAATTGACGATTATTAACCCGATGGGTTGTTATAATGTTTATGATTGATCGGGCAGCCTTCACATGTGTTGTTGAGTCCCGATGACCCTGCGGGGTGGATTATTGGTTGTTATTCCTGTTGGCCCTTTTGGGCTGGTTATTATAATGCATGGTATTGCATTATGAATGAATGGGCATATTGGAAATGTCTGATCGGGCAGCCTTTACCGGTGTTGTTGAGTCCCGATGACCCTGCGGGGTGGATTATTGGTTGTTATTCATGTTGGCCCTTTTGGGCTGGTTATTATAATGCATGGTATTGCATTATGGATGGATGGACATATTGGAAATGTCCGATCGGGCAGCCTTTACCGGTGTTGTTGAGTCCCGATGGCCCTGCGGGGTGATTATTAGGCTGTGATGCCTGTGATTTGGCTGTGATGCCTGTGATTTGGCTGCGATGCCTGTGATCTGGCTGTTATGCCTGTGATTGGGCTGTGATGCCTGTGGTCCCTGCGGGGATGGTGTATGTTACCCTGTAACGGGTTGGAGTTGATGATATCCTCACCCGTGGGTTCATACCGCCCGGGTTTAGGTTGCCGGCTAGGCATATTCATTTGCATTTGCATATAGGGTAGATAGGTGTATGTTAGGCCATGCATTACGTGCATAAATTGTATGTCTGTGGTTGAAGCACCGGTATGGGACGGTGTGATGATTTATTTATGTCAATTGTATGATCGTGGTTGAAGCACCGGTATGGGACGGTGTGGTGTTTATCTGCTTTATTTATATTATGCTCTGTTATTTATTATTATTATTATTATTATTATTATTATTATTATTATTATTATTATTATTATTATTATGGTGCTGTTTTCCCTTACTCCCCGGCACGTAGCCTTGCTCAGTACGTTGTACTGACCCCCTTTGCTTTTGTCTGTTTTATAGATCCTGCTGGAGGTACTGGAGCATGACTGAGTTTGAGGGTATTGAGAGATCACATAGATAGGACTTTTATGTCTATCTTTACGTGGTTATGTGATACTATGAAACTATCTGTGGTTGGTATGCTGTTTGAGAGGCTTGCAGCCTGGATGACCTGCTGGAATGTTTATTTGATTATTATGGTGGAACCTCCTATGTGCTTATGTGTTTTATTTGTTTTAGTTTCCGCATTAAACTGGATTAATCAGATGATCACTTTAGGTTTACTCAGTCTTGTACTAGCTGTTTTAAATTAGCTGGCCACTAGTTTAGGATAGTTAGTACAGGGGTAATGCTTGCGAAAATCATGTTTGAATTTTCGGGGCGTTACAGAGTGGTATCAGAGCCTGTGTGCTCTATTATCTTATTAAAATTTGTGTAGACATAGGTGGTGAGTTGTGTGCGGGGTACATATAGCATTGAATTTTATTTTTATTATATCTGTTTATTTCTGCGCACACCAGGTTAATTCACAGTTGGGGAACTGTGAGGGAACCGTGGTACTCCAGTCAGGATCCTTGTTATCTCACAGTTATTGAGAACTATGAATGGCTGTTGATCGGTTATTTAATTTTGTCATTTATATATACTGCTTTGTATACGATTGGTGATTTCTGCTAACATTGTTTGTTAATGTTGTGATTAAGATCAACCCACGTCTGAAACGAAAGGTTGGCTCTTGGGAGTCGAGCTATTTGAATGGTGTTTTAATAGAAAGCAATATTGTGGGTGATATCCATAGGGGTTTGAAGTACCCCAGAGAGTGAGATGCAACTTGCAAGTCTCCCTAGTGGGATAACAAACTTGGGTGAGATTAACAGTAGCATATCATTTGGTTTATGAAATACGATGGAAACCCATTGTAATCTATGTCCGTGAGAGTATAGTTGGGTTATTCAGACAGAATAATTGTTTGACAAGACACATGATTGACTATGGGGTCAATCGATAGAACGTGTGATTGTTATTCGAATCGTTGGGTGTTTGCATCGTATACGAGGCCGGGTGGCTGTTCTGCACGACGAGATTCATACGATATGGGACTGTCATAGCATATAGGGCAAGGTCGACCTATGAGGACTTGCCAAGTATGTTGTCTGTATGTGATGGAAACGTTATGTTGATCGGATAACGTTTTAGTAAGTGTTTTAAATTCTTGTACCGTGAGTGTTTCTCTTTGACTCTCTGGTTGAGAGGCAAGCTTGTTTCCCTGTTATGCGAATTATTAATGTTGCAATTTGTATTACGGTTACTGTGTTTGACTCTAGAGTCTCGTTCTTTTAAGAATCTGAATTTCATTCGTGAGAATGGAGTAGGACCGTTGGCGCCCTACCAGATGCTATTTTCTTTACCTTCGGGTGATAATATTCGAAGTGATCATTTGATGCAAGATGCTGTGTTGAGCATCGAGAGTCGCGAATTCAGGGCTGACCTGGTGGTCTTTAGCCCGGCTGGTTTTGACGTGCTATTGGGCATGGATTGGCTGTTTGCCATCGTGCTGTGATTGATTGTGGTGTTCCACGAATATCCTTTTTGGGATTCTTTGGGTAACTGTGTTTCTTATCGACATCCGTTGATTCCACCTGTTATTGCTTGTGATTTTTGTTGCTGCGTTGTGTGATTTGATGCGCAGGGGTTGTTCTCTTTCCCTGTGGCACATGAGGGATCTTCGAGCAGAGGTTCCTGCTGCTTCGAGTGTCCCTGTTGTCTCTGAGTTCGGGGATGTATTTCCTGACGAAATTCAGGTCTCCCATCTGCTTGGGAGATTGATTTTACTATTGAGCTGATGCCTGATGCAGCTCATATTTCTAAGGCTCCTTACCATATGACTCCTGTGAACTGAAGGAGTTGAAGGATCTATTGAATGAGCTTACCATGTATATTTAGCCGAGTAGCTCGCCTTAAGGAGCTCCTGATTTGTTTGTTTAGAAGAATGATGGGTCGATGAGGATGTGCATCGATTACAGAGAATTGAATTGAATCACGGGAAAAACAAGTATCCTTTACCTCGGATTGGGGATCTATTTGATTAGTTGAGAGGGGCCAGTATTTTTTAGTAAGATTGATTTGAAATTGGGCTACCATCAGATAAGGGTGGCGGAGGCGGATAGGCCTAAGACAGTTTTCAGGACTCGTTGAGGACATTTGAATTCTCGGTCATGTCTTTTGGTTTGACTAACGCACTAGCGATCTTCATGGATCTCATGTATAGGGTATTACATCCCATGCTGGCCGTGTGCGCGGTTGTGTTCATAGATGATATTATGGTTTATTCGCCGACGCGTGAGGCACACGCGGGTCACTTGAGAACAGTTTTGAATACATTGTGAGAGCATAAACTGTATGCTAAACTCTCCAAATGTGAATTTTGGTTGGAGAGTGTGTCTTTTCCGGGGCACATTGTTTCCGGTAATGGTATGTATGTTGATCCTGCTAAGGTAAAAGCTGTATTTAAATGGAAAGTCCCGAAAATGTGGGGAAGATCCGAAGTTTCTTAGAGCTTGTTGGTTATTATAGCAGGTTTATTGAGGGATTTTCTAGCATTACTAGACCTCGGATGAGATTGTTGTGTAACGATGTTAAATTCCAGTGGGATGATGATTGTGAGCAGGCATTTGAACTTTGGAAGAATGTAATGACAGAGGCACCTGTATTCATATTACCTGATGAGTCAGGTAAGTATGAAGTTTACACAAATGCATCACCTAGAGGTTTGGGTGGTGTGTTGGCGCAGAACGAGAATGTGATCAGCAGAACTACCCAACACATGATTTGGAGACGACAGCGGTAGTTCATGTTTTGGAAATTTAGTGGCTCCCTTCGAGGCATTGTATGGGAGAAAGTGTAGGAGTCCATTATGTTGGAATGATCCAACAGATAAAGTGAATGTGGGTCCTGAGATGATTGAGCAGACAATCGAGTTGGTGAAGATCATCAGGGATCGAATGAAAGAGGTTCAGGACAGACAGTGGAGCTATGCTGATTTAGCTCGTCGAGATGTGGAGTTGAGGTTGGTGATAGCGTATTTTTGCGGGTATCGCCTCTGAAAGGGGTACGCCGGTTTAGTAAGAAGCCAAGCTGATTCCGAGATATATATTGGATCCTATGAGATTGTGGAGAGAGTTGGTAAAGTGGCTTATAGGGTGGTTTTGCCAGCTGAAGTGGGTCGAGCCCATGATATGTTCTATACTTCCCAACTCATGAAATTTTTGATCCAGCTAAGATCATTCAGCTTGATAAAGTTGAATTGGATGCTAGTCTTAAGTTCGAGGAGTTCCAGATCGGGTGATTGATACAAATGATGATGTTCCGATGAATAAAACCATGTTGATGGTTAAGGTGTTGTGGTCTAGACACGGAACTGAAGATGCTACTTGGGAAAACGATGAGCATATGAAGCTGAAGTACCCATACTTGGACTTGACTCTGTTGCCTTGAAGTAACATTTTCCCCTTGATTTTGATTTTGATCATGTTATTGAATGTGCATTTCGGGGACGAAATGATCGTAAGGGGGGAGGAATGTAGTGACCCGATTTAATTGTTTGGACTGTTTTATATAATCATGTATTTGATTATCTTGCATTTCAGTCCGGATGTGGTCATTTGGTTGTACTTGAGAAGTTATGGGGAGCCTTTTATAATTATTAGCAAGTTAGGAGTATAATGGGGGGGTCTTTTACAATTTGAAGGAAGAAAGAAATGAAAGGGGAGAAAAGAGAGAGTGAAGGAGGAAGAGAAGACCGATCGGTCTCTTGGGAAGAAAAGGGAAGTGAAGACATCTTGCCCGATCCGACGGATCTTGGTGGCAAATCGTTGCAAACGATTTGGTAAGTGTTTCTCGCTTGTTTTCTCTTCGGATTGGTGGTATTTTGGTTGAGTTTTGATGAAATTCTTGATGTTAGGATTTTGGGTTGATTTGGTCGATTGAAGCTTGAAATCGACGAATCGGAGGTTGATTATTGTTGGAAGACATCAGGCAAGGGATTATATTGCTTAAATTACGTGTTTGGGGGGTATTTGGGGTCGGATTCCGGCGAAATCGCCGGAAAAACCGATTGGAAAATCGGAGAAGACGATGAACAGTAACTGCTACAGTAACTGCTACAGTACTGCTACAGTAACTGTACAGTAGTTACCGCGGTAACTCGCGTAGTTACCGCAGTAATTCGCCACAGTATTTACCACGGTAATTTGAACAGTATTTACCACGGTAATTTGAACAGTATTTACCACGGTAATTTGAACAGTATTTACCACGGTAATTTGAACAGTAATTACCACGGTATTTTGAACAGTATTTACCACGGTAATTTGAACAGTAATTACCACGGTAATTTGAACAGTAACTACCATAGTAACTTGTACAGTAGTTACCGCAGTAACTCGCTACAGTAGTTACCGCAGTAACTCGCTACAGTAGTTACCCCAGTAACTTGCTACAGTAATTGCTACAGTAATCGCTACAGTACTGGGCTGCGTATGTCACGCGTTTTACGCGCGCGGGGGCGCAGGAAGGCCCTGTTTGGCCCATTTTTGTGCAATTTTGATTCTATATTAATGTTTTCTTTGCACCAATTATTGTTATGACTTCCCCAAATGTTATTGGTAAACCGTCGGTTAATCAATTGGCCCGTGGGGGTTGTTGAATTGCTTAGGGGAAACTGTTGAATTATTATATCATTAATGCTTTAGCCTAGAGGGCTATATATTGAATTTCTTATATGTTGAGAAGCATGCGAACCTAGTGTGTAGGTGCTTGAATATCACTGTATTTTCATATGCTTGTTATTGCAGTGGAATTGACGATTATTAACCCGATGGGTTGTTATAATGTTTATGATTGATCGGGCAGCCTTCACATGTGTTGTTGAGTCCCGATGACCCTGCGGGGTGGATTATTGGTTGTTATTCCTGTTGGCCCTTTTGGGCTGGTTATTATAATGCATGGTATTGCATTATGAATGAATGGGCATATTGGAAATGTCTGATCGGGCAGCCTTTACCGGTGTTGTTGAGTCCCGATGACCCTGCGGGGTGGATTATTGGTTGTTATTCATGTTGGCCCTTTTGGGCTGGTTATTATAATGCATGGTATTGCATTATGGATGGATGGACATATTGGAAATGTCCGATCGGGCAGCCTTTACCGGTGTTGTTGAGTCCCGATGGCCCTGCGGGGTGATTATTAGGCTGTGATGCCTGTGATTTGGCTGTGATGCCTGTGATTTGGCTGCGATGCCTGTGATCTGGCTGTTATGCCTGTGATTGGGCTGTGATGCCTGTGGTCCCTGCGGGGATGGTGTATGTTACCCTGTAACGGGTTGGAGTTGATGATATCCTCACCCGTGGGTTCATACCGCCCGGGTTTAGGTTGCCGGCTAGGCATATTCATTTGCATTTGCATATAGGGTAGATAGGTGTATGTTAGGCCATGCATTACGTGCATAAATTGTATGTCTGTGGTTGAAGCACCGGTATGGGACGGTGTGATGATTTATTTATGTCAATTGTATGATCGTGGTTGAAGCACCGGTATGGGACGGTGTGGTGTTTATCTGCTTTATTTATATTATGCTCTGTTATTTATTATTATTATTATTATTATTATTATTATTATTATTATTATTATTATTATTATTATTATTATTATTATTATTATTATTATGGTGCTGTTTTCCCTTACTCCCCGGCACGTAGCCTTGCTCAGTACGTTGTACTGACCCCCTTTGCTTTTGTCTGTTTTATAGATCCTGCTGGAGGTACTGGAGCATGACTGAGTTTGAGGGTATTGAGAGATCACATAGATAGGACTTTTATGTCTATCTTTACGTGGTTATGTGATACTATGAAACTATCTGTGGTTGGTATGCTGTTTGAGAGGCTTGCAGCCTGGATGACCTGCTGGAATGTTTATTTGATTATTATGGTGGAACCTCCTATGTGCTTATGTGTTTTATTTGTTTTAGTTTCCGCATTAAACTGGATTAATCAGATGATCACTTTAGGTTTACTCAGTCTTGTACTAGCTGTTTTAAATTAGCTGGCCACTAGTTTAGGATAGTTAGTACAGGGGTAATGCTTGCGAAAATCATGTTTGAATTTTCGGGGCGTTACAATTCAAGGCTTATCAAAAAAAAAAAAATTATATTATTCAAGACTAATCCATGATATAAATAAATAGAGTATAAGTTCACTTGAGATAATTGGCCATTTTTGGAACGGTAAATTAGGGCTTGCACCCTTTTTAAACATCTTTCTATTTTTTTAGGCCCCATTCCAATTTTATTACACTTTGCACCCCATCACATGTTTGACTTGGTTTACCACATTATTTGTATATGTCTTACCTAGATACTATATGATATTTACCATGTTAATGATATGTGGTTTACCACTGTATTAGTGTGTGTTTTACCATAGCTACCATATATAATACTTACCAAGTTACTGGTACGTGGTTTACCACATATACCATATGGTATTTACCAAGTTTTTGTTATGTAGTTTACCACAAATATCTTATGGTATTTACCAAGTTATTCCACATATACCATATGGTATTTACCAAGTCTTGGTATATGCTTTACCATAAATATCTTATGGTGTTTACCAGGTTATTGGTATGCGCTTTACCACAAATATCTTATCATGTTTACCAAGTTATTCCACATATTATATGTGTTTTACCAAGTTTTTAGTATGTGTTTTACCACGATTATCTTATGGTGTTTACCAAGTTATTGATATGTGCTTTACCAAGTTCTTGGTATTTGATTTACCAAGTTATTACATAGGGCCTAAAACACAATAGTTGAAATGAATGGGCTTTGACTCTTATAATCTTTTGTCCATGGGTATCGGGCCCTAGTTTTCCCTTTTTGGAAAAGCCGAAGAGATAAATAATTGGGCTTTTGATTAAAGGGTTATTAGCTAGAATAAATGGATTCAAGGTAACTTAATTGACCTCCTCCACAAATGGAAAAAATAAAATAAGTTATATATTCAACCATTTATTTCAAAATCCGTCACAAATATTGTTTAAGAGGGTATGAGGACTGTTAAAGTGTTAAGTCTTTTGGCTTTCAATGGAAGGTTAGAGGTTACCGGCCCATTATCTCTTTTTTTTTCTTTGTAATTTGTGTGGTATGTGCTCCGCTCTCACCACAACTTTCCTAACCTGTATAAATTTAGCCAAAAAAAAGATACTCGACACTCGACTCGATTTGAATTTTTCGAGTACGAGACGAGTTTTTTCGAGCCGAGTCCCGAGTCGAGTTCGAGTAGCTCTACACATTGATCTCTCCTAATGCATGCTATTCAAGTATGTTAGTCTTTTCTATATATTATTTGCTGTATGCTATTCAAATCTGTTAGTCTTTTCTATATATTAACTATTTGCTACCTCCAAAACAAAAGTATAGGATATACTCCGGCCTATTATATTAATAATGGAAAAAATGCCAAATATATCCTTTTTGTTTTAAAAAAAAAGCCAAATCTATCATTTTCTATTTTATTACCGAATTTATCCTCTACATATGCTAATTATATCCGAAAATATCCTAAATTCACTAATCGTGGAATGTCTGGATCGAATTTGAACTGTGTCTCAATTAGGGCTGGGGAAAAATACCTAATATACTACATACCACACATACCGTATCGAAAAAATACCGAAAATATCGAAATTTTCGGTATACCGTAATTTTCGGTATGGTATCATACCGTACCGTAAGATTTCGGTACGGTAACGGTATAAATTTTTTGATACCGCGGTATATCGCTACCGTACCGAACTTTGGTATATACCACGGTATCGGTATATACCGCGATACCGTTATATACCATAATATCGGTATGTTGGTATATAGCGAAAGTTCGGTATGCCGGTATATACCGCAATACCGGTATGTCGGTATGTAGTGAATGTTCGGTATGTCGGTATATACTGCGATACGGTATGTCGGTATGTACTGAATGTTCGGTATAGCGGAATATACCGAACTTACCGGAATGTTGGTATGTAAACGATATGAAAAATATTTCATACCGAAACTTTCGGTATACCGAAGATTGGTATACCGAAATGTTCGGTACGGCAACGGTATGAAATTTTTCATACCGTAAAGTTCGGTAAGGCATACAGTACGGAGAATTTTTTTCGGTATGATACCGTACCGAAAATTTCGATATTTCTTTTTTCGATACGGTATGTGCGGTATGCGGTATACTTGGTATTTTTCCCCAGCCTTAATTGAGAGACACTTCAAATCCCATCCAGCGTGTAGGGTTTAAGTTAATTTATTGCCACGTCAGCAGCCATTCCACAATTAGTTAATTTAAGATATTTCCGGATATAATTAGCATATGTAGAGGATAAATTCGGTAATAAAATTAAAAAATGGATAGATTTGGCTTTTTTTGAAACAAAGGGGATATATTTGGCCTTTTTTCCTATTAATAATATATATTTATAAATTTATTATAAATAAATATGATTCTTTTAATTTAAAATATTGCGGATGTTTCCCGAAACGGCACTCCAAATTTTATACTTTTCCTCTGTTTGTTAAAGATTGTTACATTTCAATTTTTGGCACTATTCACACATATATATTGACTTAAAGTTTTATTATAGTTATACAAGTTAAAATATGGTCAAGTGGGATCTTGTTAGATTTGTCTAATTGTTTAGTTTTTAAATATCAAACTTTTAGAATTTTTACTTATAGCGAATTTGAGTTATTAATGATCTAAAATGTACATTGGTGGGTAGATAACAATCTTTAAAACACAGAGGAAATATATAAAGAGAGGTGAGGTGTTGTGTTGTGTTGCCTCTGTTTTGTCTTTCAATGAGTAAAGATTACTCACATAAATACGTTGATCCGGGTTATTCTTACTCCCAATTTTACTAACATCACCCCATCCCCTTTTTATGATACCCAAAATGCCCTCAACTGAAAAAAAAAAAAAACAAAAACAAAAAAAGACAACATACACACTAATTTCCTACATACACCCCATTACACAAATCCCAAATTCAAACCCTTCTCCATCCTCCTAAACTCTAACATTTCCAAACACTCCACCCAAAATCAAACTCTTCCCCACCCTCCAAACCCTAATTTTCTTACACATACCAATGTTCAACAATGCACACATTCTTGGCAAAAAAATAGTAAAAATCAAAGAAATAGTGGTGTAGAATAATTGTCAAAGAAATGGAGGAACAATGGTCACATTTGGATGAAGAGATAATGATTTAAAAATTCTGAAATTTCAAAATTTTCGCACAGCCATTCGGCACTGGTCTGCCGAACGCATAACACGACGCGCGGCAGACCGTGCCGCACGTTAAGAAGAACGTTCGGCCGAGGTGGCCGCGCATCGCATGTAACGCACGGCCAGGTCTGCCGCACGCCTCATTTGGCGCACGGCCAAGCCGGCCGCGCGGGCTTCAGACCGTTCGGTCGTGATGGCCGAACGGGTCTGTAGACATATATTTTTTTGTTTGTTTGTTCTCATTCCTATTTCAATACTTTTTTATTGCATAAATCACCTTCTTTTGAGACGAAATGGAGTGCTACACAAGCCGTTGATAATTCAATTGGAAATGAGTTGAGCACGGATGTCATTGGCACCGATTACACATACAAAGTCACATACCTGTTCGGTCGTTTCTGCCGAACGGGCTAAAGACCGTGAGGCCAAGTCGGCCGCACGGTCTCGGTAGCGTGCGACCGAATGTGCCGCACGCCTACCCTGGTGCGCGGCGCTTCCCGCCGTGCACGTCACCTACTGTTCGGCACACCAGTGCCGAACAGAACCCGTCCCCAACCTCCAACATCTCACTCTTGGCCATTCAAAACTCTATCCAAATGCAATTTTAAACACCAAAAACATCAATGTACTATTACTAGACCTAAATGGAAGTGTTGTAACATTTCAAATTAACATTTTCAAAAAATGGGTTAAGTAAAAAAATCAACCCTAAGTAGTCTAAATTATTTACTTTTGAATTTGTCCATGGTGCTTGTTCTTGCTTGGATTGAATAGTAGGCTCGGTTGTGAAGAAGAAAAAATGCACAATGAAGAGAATGCACATGATTCCGATTGATGTCGAGATAGAGGAACGGAACGGGCGCTGCTCTTCTTTTCTTTCCTTGGTGTTGCTCGATAGAGAGAGAGAGAGGAAGGGATCGGGGTGTACACAGGTGGGGGTGTATAAAGCAATAGCTAGGATTTGTTTCCCTTTTTTTTTTTTCCATAAGGGTATTTAGGTATTTTGTTATGGTGTGTATTTAGCAATTGGTATAATTTTTAAAGATTTGGTTGGAGTATGTTTAGTAATGGGGTGATGCTAGCAAAAATAGGTGTACAAATAGCCCGCGTCAAATACGTTAGATGTATACATAAAACTCAATTATTTATATTTATATCTCAATTAATCTCAAAAGAGGTTATAACTAAAATAGGCCACCAGAAGGAGTCATTTCCACTTTTAGACCATGATATTTTGATTTGGGAAAATAGGCCATTAGAAGAATTTTGGGCCTGAATTTAGGCCATTGGGCTGGAATTAAGGCCGCAATGGCATAAAAATGGAAATGACTCATTCTGGTGACCTATTGTAGTTTTTTTCAATTATTTTTTATTTTATGTAATTAAAATAAATAATACTCATTTTGTGTCATTATTTATGTCCTACTTTTTTTTTCTTGTTCCAATATTTTTATTTCGTTTTTATTTTAAAAATAATTAAATATTAATCGTCAAACCTACTCATCACCTTACATTAATAAATAAATATATTAAACTTTCAAATTACCCTCTACCATTAATAATTCCAGTCCACCCCACAACCACATATCAATAAATCACACATAATTAAATAAATTAAAATTATAGACTCATTACAATCATATTATATAAAAATTTAAGTTACCTTTTTTTATACTAATATTGTGGCGAATGGAGTAATATAAGAAATAAAATAAATATTAATTCAAATATATTATAAAATAAGTTAAACAAACACATATTCAGATAAATTATAAAGTAAAAAATAAACATGTTTTATTATAAGTATCCCAAAATTTTCAGACATGGTACTTTATGTAGAAATAATTAGTATTAAATATAAGGATATATTAGAGTTAAAAAAATGTAGCTTAAGAATTTATATAATGTGGTTGTAATGAATTATTAATTTAAATTTATTTATTTATATGTGATTTACTGATATATGGTGTGTAAGTTGGATGAAAATTATTAATGGTAATGAGTTTGAAAGTTTAATATATTTATTTATTAATGCGATATGATGAGTATATTTGGTAATTAATATATAATTATTTTTAAAACGAAAATAAAAAATATTTGAACAAGAAAAAAAGAAGGTAGGACATAAATATTAGCACAGAATGAGTATTATTTATTTTAATTAAATAAAATAAAAAATAATTCAAGAAAACTAAAATTGGCCGGAATTATTTCCACTTTAGGCCATCGCAGCCCGAATTCCAGCCCAATAGCCTAAAATTCAGGCCCGAAATCCTTCTAATTGCTATTTTCCCTAAATCAAAATATCGTGTATAAAAAATAAAAATGACTCATTCTGCTAGCCTATTTTAGTTATTACCTCATCTTAAAATTGTAAACATACATATATGTGCTCCCATCTTAGAACGGTCTCAATTTTAAGCATTATTCACAAAATAATACTGTAATACTCCCTCCGTCCCAGGCAAGATGTCTGGTTTGATTTTTTGGCACTGTTTATTGTTTAACTTTGACTCAATATTATTCTACGTATATTTTTGAGAAAAAATAATCGAGTTGGATTTTGTTAGAATTGTATAATCATGTAGTTTTATAATATATATTTTATATAATTTTTGTTGTATATATTTTGAGATATTAATGATTAAAAAAATTCATTGAATTGTGTGCAGAAATGGAACAAGACAATGTGACGGAGGGAGTAATAAGAATGGACTTACACCAAAATGGGGCTCTGTGGACACTGGCCCTGGAAGCATCTGGAAACACTGAAGCCGCCTGACCCCAAGCTTGGAGGGTACTTTTAACTCACAGCCTCCGATCATCCTCTTCCTCAGCCCTAGCTCCGGTCGTCGCTGCTCAGCCCTTCCTCTCCCTAGCGCCGCCGCCGTGTCTCCTCTGCCCTACCACCGCTACTCTCTGCCCTGTCTTCTTCTTTTGTCGTCTCTTCACAACACATTGGTAATTTCCTCCCAATTTCTTTTGGTGCAGTGAAATGTGGAAATTGATAATTGTGGGCATTTCGTTCCATTGTGATTTGATGATTGCAGAACATGCATAGTTGATTAAATTATGGAAATTTTGAAGGCTTAATTGTTGTTCTGGAACCTATATGCTCAGAAGTTTCCTTTGATTATATGGTTTATAATCTTGCTTTGGGATTCACTTGGATTTTGAGGAGGAAAGCTTATTTCTCTCGTTTTTGTTTTTCACTAGTTGCAAAGTTTAGGAAAATGAAAATGCATTTGTTTTGACAAAAATAGCTTAAATTATGTTGTCCTTTATTGTGGAAAATATTTTGCTTGGTGAGTTTTCTGTGTGCAGCTCTTACATGGGGAGAGTTCGATTGTGACTCTACAACAATGTCATCCAATGGTGATTCCAAAATTCCCCATTGTGCAGAAGAAAACGCCAAGACAAATCCAACACCCCGCCCCTGCCATTGCACCCCCACCGATTCCAGGGAAGTCCTATTCTCTTTACTCTTTTTCATACATTGAGGACAATGTAGACTTTAAGTGTGGGGGAGAAAATAATAGTGCTTGCATTTTCTCAAGCTGTTTTATGTGATCTTTTTGTGAATTTTGTGTGAATCCTTGACTAAATTGAGTTTATGATCTTTGTTGACAAGTTGTTCGAGTATGATTGATGATATCTAATTTTTGCACATGTTGAGCCAACTATTTGTAAACCCATATGAGAATTTGAGCCTCTTTCCAAAGCTTGTTGTTTTATTAAATATATATATATATATATACACTTATCACAAGCTTTTGGAAATTTATTTCTTGTGTGAATTATGTGGTAACCATTTTGACATCCTAGAACTTGACAAGTTATACATGTTGAACTTGCATTGATTGAATCCAATATTTTGAACATGATAAGGGCATTAGGATAACCCTTTTAGCATTCTTTTTGGCCTTAACCTATATTTTATCCCCTAGTTAGCCACTTTGAGCCTTATATCCATTTTCTTTGTTCATATATAACCCTTAGCCTATTTAGCCCTTTCTTTTGTCATACTATTGCTTTTGAACCCTAGTGATTGAAGTACTTTCATAAAGTACTTTCATAGGTCATGAAAAAGTTAGTGGCTCATAAGTCAAACCCCGTGAAGGGTGTTTCTTCGGTAGCCCTTTCTGCTTTGGTCATACTATTGCTTTTTGTCATCCTATACTTTAATTCGGTCTTCGGTAGCCCCGTTAGTGTCATACTATTGCTTTTTGTCATACTATTGAACTCCTGATGTGGCCAAGGTGATTCGTTTGAACTTTGATATTTTTTAGTGCTCCAATCAACTAGATGATGAACAAAAATAAAAGTCCATTCAGCAGGGATTAAGATAAGAAACATTAATTGCGAACAAAACAAGAGTGAATCCCATTTGGATGAAGAACTTCAATTCATAGTTTATACACCTGTCACTGTGGATACCTTAATTCGGTCTTCATAAGTCAAACCCCGTGAAAGGTCTTTCTTTAGGTACTTGCGAACAAAATCCATCACCAAAATAGGCTCAAAGAAAAGTTTAGCTGAAACATCCGCATACAACCGAGATGCCAGCTGAAACCAAGAACTCTTACATATATGACCAGGGATATTATCAAATACATGTAGGGTAATATCAAATATGTTTTTAGTATCAAATATGTATTTGATAATATCAAATATGTATTTGATATTACCCTACATGTATTTGATAATATCCCTGGTCATATATGTAAGAGTTCTTTGTTTCAGCTGGCATCTCGGTTGTATGCGGATATTTCAGCTAAACTTTTCTTTGAGCCTATTTTGGTGATGGATTTTGTTCGCAAGTACCTAAAGAAAGACCTTTCACGGGGTTTGACTTATGAAGAGCGAATTAAGGTATCCACAGTGACAGGTGTATAAACTATGAATTGAAGTTCTTCATCCAAATGGGATTCGCTCTTGTTTTGTTCGTAATTAATGTTTCTTATCTTAATCCCTGCTGAATGGACTTTTATTTTTGTTCATCATCTAGTTGATTGGAGCACTAAAGAATATCAAGGTTCAAACGAATCACCTTGGCCACGAGTTACAGAGTATCAGGCTTTTAGGAGAAGCCCATACAACGTTTGATGTAAGTTTGCTATAATTTCTCGTTTCTTTTTTAATTAGATACAATAAGATTAATTGGTGGTAAGTATCAATGCCACATGATATTTGCTTATGAGATTAATATATTCAGGGGCCTATGTGATAGTATTTATAGTTTATATTTAAAATTTGGTGGAATGTCTATGCTCAAGCATTATTATGTTGCCTTTACTTGGTGGCATTTGATTTCTACCAAAAAAAAAACAAGCATTGATTATTACATTTTTAATGATTATTTTTCTGAATGTCAAAGTAGCTGTTTCAACTATATCCTTCCAATGAATTAGGTTCAACTATGATGAGCTTGGGGGACTAATATCTGTTTCCGAGTACTTTCACAACAAGTATGAGAAAATTCATCTCACGACACATGTTACAGAACTATGCGGCGCAACAGGTCAGCCTCCCATGATCGAGAGAGGAACATTGCTCAGGCATGAATGATAGTTACATTTTATTCATTTATTTTTTCCAAGTAATTTAGTATTGAATATTTGCAATAGCACCACTTTCTTCTAAATGTTGATTGATTTGCCCAGATTGTGAGTACAAACAATTACAATGCTGATGAGCTAGTGAATACCAAATTTGGTATTCAAGTCAGGACAGAACTTGCCAAGATACAGGCACGAGTTTTACCTCCGCCAAGGGTATGCATTTAGCTAATTGCTTAATATTTCTTAATAATGTGTTGCTTGCTTCATCTTGAGTTATTTCTTGTGTACTACCTGTGGTTGATTGACAGCTTGGATACCATGATACGATAGAGAATGAGTTTGTCACTCCAAGTGTAGGTAAATGGAATATGACTGGCAAGGTGAGATTTCTCTCGATCTTTGTGCAAGTCATGACTGTCCAATTTTTGCTGCTTGTCATGGTGTATATATATTTCTAATCTAAAGCTATTTGTGTTTATTGGAATTAGCATTGCATGCAAACTTTCTCATTCATGTTTTGGACATAATTGTCAGTCTTGCATTAAATATATGCTCATCAACTGTCTCTTGTTCTTCAGAAAATGGTTAATGGAGGACAAATTGAATATTGGGCATGCGTCAACTTCTCTGGTTCTGGTATGGATGTTATTAGAGGATTCTGCGACAAGTTGATTTGTACGTGCTGCAGTAAAGGGATGGTATGAATCCATTTATGTGTACAATAGATGTATTCGAGGAGTGTTTCTTCATCTAATCTAATGTTGGTTACTTGGTTTGGCCACAGATTTTCAATTCGGAGCCATTAGTTCCATTTAAAGAAGCAGGTGATTCTCCGCAGCAGATAGAGGAGGCACTCTCTGAAATCCATGGTGCATCTCTGGAAAAGTTGAAGACAACTGGAAAGCAACTTCAGTTGCTCATTGTCATTTTGCCCAACAGACGCGGCTCTTATGGTTTGACACACACCACCTAACCTGGAGCCTATATCTCATGTGATTCTCAGGGATGATGTTGTCCAATGCTTAATTTTCCCACCTTGTACAGGGACAATCAAGAAAGTGTGTGAAACAAAACTGGGAATTGTATCACAGTGTTTTCAGCCGAGCAAGATAGCCATGGACAATATTCTAAAACAGTACTTGGAAACTGTTGCTCTGAAGATAAATCATAAATGTGAAGGTATGTTAGAGATTCATTCAACATATTTGTAACGACTTACTTGTTTGGTGAAATTTGTATCTTCTCAATTTTCTTTGAACAGGTAGGAGGAAGGAATACTGTTCTCGAGCTAGTACATAACCGAAAAATGCCTTACATTAGTGATTGTTCCACTATAATTTTTGGTGCTGATGTCACACATCCTCAATCTGGAGACAGTTCCAGTCCCTCCATTGCTGCTGTATGTGAATTAGCTGTTCTTTTCTTTTTTCTTATTCTTCTTCTTTTTTCCTTTTTTTTTTTTTTTGTCGAAATAGGATTTGAAAGGAAAATAAGTGGAAAAACATATGAATCTATGTCATATCTATAGGTTGTTGCGTCAATGGATTGGCGTGACAAAATATAGAGGGCTGATTTCTGCACAAACCCCCGGCCAAGAGATGATTGAGGATCTTTATACTCTAAAGGACAATATTCATGGGGGGTTAATAAGGTTGGAGTGGAACACTCTTGATATATGGCTCTTATTGTGTGTGTGTGTGTGTGTGTGTGTGTGCTATTTTTTTAATTTTTCTGAGAATCATCTTATTGATTGATGCTGAGGGCCACAATTAAGTAATGATAACCTGAGCCTTTAACAGTGATATATGAATTTGCAATCTTTTAGGCTTGTCTCTCTATAGATGAGACGTATATGCCAAAAGTGACTTTTGTGGTGGTGCAAAAACGACATCATACACGTCTCTTTCCTGACAGCAAATCAACAGCAGAGAGTGGCAACGTTTTGCCTGGTATAAGTTTGAATGCATCATTTCATGCTTTGTGTTGAATTTCCATCTCATGACATGCTAATTGTTCTCTGATTAGGCACTGTCGTTGATAGAGGAATATGCCATCCTACTGAGTTCGACTTCTACCTCTGCAGCAGCCATGCAGGGAGCAAGGTATCTTTCGAAACACTGCAATGAAAGAAAAACAATATCTTTTACATAATTACTCATGATGATCCTTCAAATAGTTTTATTCGAAGCATTATTACTTACAAGTGTATAGAAGCTGTGTAGTAATACTTGTTCTTGGCCCACTTTCAGGGGACAAGTCGTCCCAGTCATTACCATGTGCTGTGTGATGAGAATGGGTTCACTGCAGATGATTTGCAAATGCTTGCTTACCAACAGCCTGTGCTACACGTAAGTACCTTTCTCTTAAATACGATGCTGGGCTTTTTGTGATTATATCCATCCATCTTGACTCTTGGTGTGTTTTCTTTTTTTAAGATATGCTCGATGCAACCCAGAACGTCTCCATCGGTAAGTTCTCATCACATAATCACATATTGAAAACATGGATTCGTATTGAAAAGCATCTCCTTTAACTTGTGTATTTTCAAATATTGAGAAGTTGAAATTGTGGTGCAGTTCCACCGGTTTACTATGCCCATCTATTGGCATTCCGTGCAAGGTATTACATTCCGGGCATGGATGATGATGACAACTACAGTGGATCTACTTCTCGTGGGGGTGGGGCTAATCATAAGATTCGAATGTTGCCTGCGATTAAGGAAAATGTGAAGGAGGTGATGTTTTATTGCTGACAAACAAATTTGGAAAGTGACACAAGTCACAACCAAATAAATACAAGTGGAGTATAGTTTTTTAGACTGTGGATAATAAATAGTAAAGCCCCATTTTTGGACTATGGTATATCGCCCCATTTTTTGACTATGGTATATCCCCTCTTCAATGTTATAAGGGATTTTTTTGTTGACCTCCTTGAAAGGGGTTTTGTTGACTCTCATATAGTTCTGGAAAACATGGATTTATAGATTGATGTCAATATCAT
Organism: Hygrophila difformis; assembly: GCA_030278955.1. NCBI lineage: Eukaryota > Viridiplantae > Streptophyta > Magnoliopsida > Lamiales > Acanthaceae > Hygrophila > Hygrophila difformis. The sequence continues at coordinate 2,272,766 of JAOANR010000003.1, forward strand.
AACTGCATAAGAATTATTAAACTGAAACAAACAGAAAACAAATTTCGTATTATATTGTAGAGAGTAAAGACCATTTAAGTTATAATTATAAAACTATACTAATATTTTATTATTTATTTTTCTTTAAAAAATAATTATTTAGATGAATACAAGGGGTATCAATTATATTATTCAAGGCTTATCAAAAAAAAATAAATAAATTATATTATTCAAGACTAATCCATGATATAAATAAATAGAGTATAAGTTCACTTGAGATAATTGGCCATTTTTGGAACGGTAAATTAGGGCTTGCACCCTTTTTAAACATCTTTCTATTTTTTTAGGCCCCATTCCAATTTTATTACATTTTGCACCCCATCACATGTTTGACTTGATTTACCACATTATTTGTATATGTCTTACCTAGATACTATATGATATTTACCATGTTAATGATATGTGGTTTACCACTGTATTAGTGTGTGTTTTACCATAGCTACCATATATAATACTTACCAAGTTACTGGTACGTGGTTTACCACATATACCATATGGTATTTACCAAGTTTTTGTTATGTAGTTTACCACAAATATCTTATGGTATTTACCAAGTTATTCCACATATACCATATGGTATTTACCAAGTCTTGGTATATGCTTTACCATAAATATCTTATGGTGTTTACCAGGTTATTGGTATGCGCTTTACCACAAATATCTTATCATGTTTACCAAGTTATTCCACATATTATATGTGTTTTACCAAGTTTTTAGTATGTGTTTTACCACGATTATCTTATGGTGTTTACCAAGTTATTGATATGTGCTTTACCAAGTTCTTGGTATTTGATTTACCAAGTTATTACATAGGGCCTAAAACACAATATTTGAAATGAAGGGGCTTTGACTCTTATAATCTTTTGTCCATGGGTATCGGGCCCTAGTTTTCCCTTAGCTAGAATAAATGGATTCAAGGTAACTTAATTGACCTCCTCCACAAATGGAAAAAATAAAATAAGTTATATATTCAACCATTTATTTCAAAATCCGTCACAAATATTGTTTAAGAGGGTATGAGGACTGTTAAAGTGTTAAGTCTCTTGGCTTTCAATGGAAGGTTAGAGGTTACCGGCCCATTATCTCTTTTTTTTTTCTTTGTAATTTGTGTGGTATGTGCTCCGCTCTCACCACAACTTTCCTAACCTGTATAAATTTAGCCAAAAAAAAGATACTCGACACTCGACTCGATTTGAATTTTTCGAGTACGAGACGAGTTTTTTCGAGCCGAGTCCCGAGTCGAGTTCGAGTAGCTCTACACATTGATCTCTCCTAATGCATGCTATTCAAGTATGTTAGTCTTTTCTATATATTATTTGCTGTATGCTATTCAAATCTGTTAGTCTTTTCTATATATTAACTATTTGCTACCTCCAAAACAAAAGTATAGGATATACTCCGGCCTATTATATTAATAATGGAAAAAATACCAAATATATCCTTTTTGTTTTTAAAAAAAAAGCCAAATCTATCCTTTTTCTATTTTATTACCGAATTTATCCTCTACATATGCTAATTATATCCGAAAATATCCTAAATTCACTAATCGTGGAATGCCTGGATCGAATTTGAACTGTGTCTCAATTAGGGCTGGGGAAAAATACCTAATATACTACATACCACACATACCGTATCGAAAAAATACCGAAAATATCGAAATTTTCGGTATACCGTAATTTTCGGTATGGTATCATACCGTACCGTAAGATTTCGGTACGGTAACGGTATAAATTTTTTGATACCGCGGTATATCGCTACCGTACCGAACTTTGGTATATACCACGGTATCGATATATACCGCGATACCGTTATATACCGTAATATCGGTATGTTGGTATATAGCGAAAGTTCGGTATGCCGGTATATACCGCAATACCGGTATGTCGGTATGTAGTGAATGTTCGGTATGTCGGTATATACTGCGATACGGTATGTCGGTATGTACTGAATGTTCGGTATAGCGGAATACACCGAACTTACCGGAATGTCGGTATGGAAACGATATGAAAATATTTCATACCGAAACTTTCGGTATACCGAAGATTGGTATACCGAAATGTTCGGTACGACAACGGTATGAAATTTTTCATACCGTAAAGTTCGGTAAGGTATACAGTACGGAGAATTTTTTTCGGTATGATACCGTACCGAAAATTTCGATATTTCTTTTTTCGATACGGTATGTGCGGTATGCGGTATACTTGGTATTTTTCCCCAGCCTTAATTGAGAGACACTTCAAATCCCATCCAGCGTGTAGGGTTTAAGTTAATTTATTGCCACGTCAGCAGCCATTCCACAATTAGTTAATTTAAGATATTTCCGGATATAATTAGCATATGTAGAGGATAAATTCGGTAATAAAATAAAAAAACGGATAGATTTGGCTTTTTTTGAAACAAAAGGGATATATTTGGCCTTTTTTCCTATTAATAATATATATTTATAAATTTATTATAAATAAATATGATTCTTTTAATTTAAAATATTGCGGATGTTTCCCGAAACGGCACTCCAAATTTTATACTTTTCCTCTGTTTGTTAAAGATTGTTACATTTCAATTTTTGGCACTATTCACACATATATATTGACTTAAGGTTTTATTATAGTTATACAAGTTAAAATATGGTCAAGTGGGATTTTGTTAGATTTGTCTCATTGTTTAGTTTTTAAATATCAAACTTTTAGAATTTTTACTTGTAGCGAATTTGAGTTATTAATGATCTAAAATGTACATTGGTGGGTAGATAACAATCTTTAAAACACAGAGGAAATATATAAAGAGAGGTGAGGTGTTGTGTTGTGTTGTCTCTGTTTTGTCTTTCAATGAGTAAAGATTACTCACATAAATACGTTGATCCGGGTTATTCTTACTCCCAATTTTACTAACATCACCCCATCCCCTTTTTATGATACCCAAAATGCCCTCAACTGAAAAAAACAAAAAACAAAAAAAGACAACATACACACTAATTTCCTACATACACCCCATTACACAAACCCCAAATTCAAACCCTTCTCCATCCTCCTAAACTCTAACATTTCCAAACACTCCACCCAAAATCAAACTCTTCCCCACCCTCCAAACCCTAATTTTCTTACACATACCAATGTTCAACAATGCACACATTCTTGGCAAAAAAATAGTAAAAATCAAAGAAATAGTGGTGTAGAATAATTGTCAAAGAAATGGAGGAACAATGGTCACATTTGGATGAAGAGATAATGATTTAAAAATTCTGAAATTTCAAAATTTTCGCACAGCCATTCGGCACTGGTCCGCCGAACGCATAACATGACGCGCGGCAGACCGTGCCGCACGTTAAGAAGAACGTTCGGCCGAGGTGGCCGCGCATCGCATGTAACGCACGGCCAGGTCTGCCGCACGCCTCATTTGGCGCACGGCCAAGCCGGCCGCGCGGGCTTCAGACCGTTCGGTCGTGATGGCCGAACGGGTCTGTAGACATATATTTTTTTGTTTGTTTGTTCTCATTCCTATTTCAATACTTTTTTATTGCATAAATCACCTTCTTTTGAGACGAAATGGAGTGCTACACAAGCCGTTGATAATTCAATTGGAAATGAGTTGAGCACGGATGTCATTGGCACCGATTACACACACAAAGTCACAGACCTGTTCGGTCGTTTCTGCCGAACGGGCTAAAGACCGTGAGGCCAAGTCGGCCGCACGGTCTCGGTAGCGTGCGACCGAATGTGCCGCACGCCTACCCTGGTGCGCGGCGCTTCCCGCCGTGCACGTCACCTACTGTTCGGCACACCAGTGCCGAACAGAACCCGTCCCCAACCTCCAACATCTCACTCTTGGCCATTCAAAACTCTATCCAAATGCAATTTTAAACACCAAAAACATCAATGTACTATTACTAGACCTAAATGGAAGTGTTGTAACATTTCAAATTAACATTTTCAAAAAATGGGTTAAGTAAAAAAATCAACCCTAAGTAGTCTAAATTATTTACTTTTGAATTTGTCCATGGTGCTTGTTCTTGCTTGGATTGAATAGTAGGCTCGGTTGTGAAGAAGAAAAAATGCACAATGAAGAGAATGCACATGATTCCGATTGATGTCGAGATAGAGGAACGGAACGGGCGCTGCTCTTCTTTTCTTTCCTTGGTGTTGCTCGATAGAGAGAGAGAGAGGAAGGGATCGGGGTGTACACAGGTGGGGGTGTATAAAGCAATAGCTAGGATTTGTTTCCCTTTTTTTTTTTTCCCATAAGGGTATTTAGGTATTTTGTTATGGTGTGTATTTAGCAATTGGTATAATTTTTAAAGATTTGGTTGGAGTATGTTTAGTAATGGGGTGATGCTAGCAAAAATAGGTGTACAAATAGCCCGCGTCAAATACGTTAGATGTATACATAAAACTCAATTATTTATATTTATATCTCAATTAATCTCAAAAGAGGTTATAACTAAAATAGGCCACCAGAAGGAGTCATTTCCACTTTTAGACCATGATATTTTGATTTGGGAAAATAGGCCATTAGAAGAATTTTGGGCCTGAATTTAGGCCATTGGGCTGGAATTAAGGCCGCAATGGCATAAAAATGGAAATGACTCATTCTGGTGACCTATTGTAGTTTTTTTTCAATTATTTTTTATTTTATGTAATTAAAATAAATAATACTCATTTTGTGTCATTATTTATGTCCTACTTTTTTTTTCTTGTTCCAATATTTTTATTTCGTTTTTATTTTAAAAATAATTAAATATTAATCGTCAAACCTACTCATCACCTTACATTAATAAATAAATATATTAAACTTTCAAATTACCCTATACCATTAATAATTCCAGTCCACCCCACAACCACATATCAATAAATCACACATAATTAAATAAATTAAAATTATAGACTCATTACAATCATATTATATAAAAATTTAAGTTACCTTTTTTTATACTAATATTGTGGCGAATGGAGTAATATAAGAAATAAAATAAATATTAATTCAAATATATTATAAAATAAGTTAAACAAACACATATTCAGATAAATTATAAAGTAAAAAATAAACATGTTTTATTATAAGTATCCCAAAATTTTCAGACATGGTACTTTATGTAGAAATAATTAGTATTAAATATAAGGATATATTAGAGTTAAAAAAATGTAGCTTAAGAATTTATATAATGTGGTTGTAATGAATTATTAATTTAAATTTATTTATTTATATGTGATTTACTGATATATGGTGTGTAAGTTGGATGAAAATTATTAATGGTAATGAGTTTGAAAGTTTAATATATTTATTTATTAATGCGATATGATGAGTATATTTGGTAATTAATATATAATTATTTTTAAAACGAAAATAAAAAATATTTGAACAAGAAAAAAAGAAGGTAGGACATAAATATTAGCACAGAATGAGTATTATTTATTTTAATTAAATAAAATAAAAAATAATTCAAGAAAACTAAAATTGGCCGGAATTATTTCCACTTTAGGCCATCGCAGCCCGAATTCCAGCCCAATAGCCTAAAATTCAGGCCCGAAATCCTTCTAATTGCTATTTTCCCTAAATCAAAATATCGTGTATAAAAAATAAAAATGACTCATTCTGCTAGCCTATTTTAGTTATTACCTCATCTTAAAATTGTAAACATACATATATGTGCTCCCATCTTAGAACGGTCTCAATTTTAAGCATTATTCACAAAATAATACTGTAATACTCCCTCCGTCCCAGGCAAGATGTCTGGTTTGATTTTTTGGCACTGTTTATTGTTTAACTTTGACTCAATATTATTCTACGTATATTTTTGAGAAAAAATAATCGAGTTGGATTTTGTTAGAATTGTATAATCATGTAGTTTTATAATATATATTTTATATAATTTTTGTTGTATATATTTTGAGATATTAATGATTAAAAAAATTCATTGAATTGTGTGCAGAAATGGAACAAGACAATGTGACGGAGGGAGTAATAAGAATGGACTTACACCAAAATGGGGCTCTGTGGACACTGGCCCTGGAAGCATCTGGAAACACTGAAGCCGCCTGACCCCAAGCTTGGAGGGTACTTTTAACTCACAGCCTCCGATCATCCTCTTCCTCAGCCCTAGCTCCGGTCGTCGCTGCTCAGCCCTTCCTCTCCCTAGCGCCGCCGCCGTGTCTCCTCTGCCCTACCACCGCTACTCTCTGCCCTGTCTTCTTCTTTTGTCGTCTCTTCACAACACATTGGTAATTTCCTCCCAATTTCTTTTGGTGCAGTGAAATGTGGAAATTGATAATTGTGGGCATTTCGTTCCATTGTGATTTGATGATTGCAGAACATGCATAGTTGATTAAATTATGGAAATTTTGAAGGCTTAATTGTTGTTCTGGAACCTATATGCTCAGAAGTTTCCTTTGATTATATGGTTTATAATCTTGCTTTGGGATTCACTTGGATTTTGAGGAGGAAAGCTTATTTCTCTCGTTTTTGTTTTTCACTAGTTGCAAAGTTTAGGAAAATGAAAATGCATTTGTTTTGACAAAAATAGCTTAAATTATGTTGTCCTTTATTGTGGAAAATATTTTGCTTGGTGAGTTTTCTGTGTGCAGCTCTTACATGGGGAGAGTTCGATTGTGACTCTACAACAATGTCATCCAATGGTGATTCCAAAATTCCCCATTGTGCAGAAGAAAACGCCAAGACAAATCCAACACCCCGCCCCTGCCATTGCACCCCCACCGATTCCAGGGAAGTCCTATTCTCTTTACTCTTTTTCATACATTGAGGACAATGTAGACTTTAAGTGTGGGGGAGAAAATAATAGTGCTTGCATTTTCTCAAGCTGTTTTATGTGATCTTTTTGTGAATTTTGTGTGAATCCTTGACTAAATTGAGTTTATGATCTTTGTTGACAAGTTGTTCGAGTATGATTGATGATATCTAATTTTTGCACATGTTGAGCCAACTATTTGTAAACCCATATGAGAATTTGAGCCTCTTTCCAAAGCTTGTTGTTTTATTAAATATATATATATATATATACACTTATCACAAGCTTTTGGAAATTTATTTCTTGTGTGAATTATGTGGTAACCATTTTGACATCCTAGAACTTGACAAGTTATACATGTTGAACTTGCATTGATTGAATCCAATATTTTGAACATGATAAGGGCATTAGGATAACCCTTTTAGCATTCTTTTTGGCCTTAACCTATATTTTATCCCCTAGTTAGCCACTTTGAGCCTTATATCCATTTTCTTTGTTCATATATAACCCTTAGCCTATTTAGCCCTTTCTTTTGTCATACTATTGCTTTTGAACCCTAGTGATTGAAGTACTTTCATAAAGTACTTTCATAGGTCATGAAAAAGTTAGTGGCTCATAAGTCAAACCCCGTGAAGGGTGTTTCTTCGGTAGCCCTTTCTGCTTTGGTCATACTATTGCTTTTTGTCATCCTATACTTTAATTCGGTCTTCGGTAGCCCCGTTAGTGTCATACTATTGCTTTTTGTCATACTATTGAACTCCTGATGTGGCCAAGGTGATTCGTTTGAACTTTGATATTTTTTAGTGCTCCAATCAACTAGATGATGAACAAAAATAAAAGTCCATTCAGCAGGGATTAAGATAAGAAACATTAATTACGAACAAAACAAGAGTGAATCCCATTTGGATGAAGAACTTCAATTCATAGTTTATACACCTGTCACTGTGGATACCTTAATTCGGTCTTCATAAGTCAAACCCTGTGAAAGGTCTTTCTTTAGGTACTTGCGAACAAAATCCATCACCAAAATAGGCTCAAAGAAAAGTTTAGCTGAAACATCCGCATACAACCGAGATGCCAGCTGAAACCAAGAACTCTTACATATATGACCAGGGATATTATCAAATACATGTAAGGTAATATCAAATATGTTTTTAGTATCAAATATGTATTTGATAATATCAAATATGTATTTGATATTACCCTACATGTATTTGATAATATCCCTGGTCATATATGTAAGAGTTCTTTGTTTCAGCTGGCATCTTGGTTGTATGCGGATATTTCAGCTAAACTTTTCTTTGAGCCTATTTTGGTGATGGATTTTGTTCGCAAGTACCTAAAGAAAGACCTTTCACGGGGTTTGACTTATGAAGAGCAAATTAAGGTATCCACAGTGACAGGTGTATAAACTATGAATTGAAGTTCTTCATCCAAATGGGATTCGCTCTTGTTTTGTTCGTAATTAATGTTTCTTATCTTAATCCATGCTGAATGGACTTTTATTTTTGTTCATCATCTAGTTGATTGGAGCACTAAAGAATATCAAGGTTCAAACGAATCACCTTGGCCACATCAGGAGTTACAGAGTATCAGGCTTTTAAGAGAAGCCCATACAACGTTTGATGTAAGTTTGCTATAATTTCTCGTTTCTTTTTTAATTAGATACAATAAGATTAATTGGTGGTAAGTATCAATGCCACATGATATTTGCTTATGAGATTAATATATTCAGGGGCCTATGTGATAGTATTTATAGTTTATATTTAAAATTTGGTGGAATGTCTATGCTCAAGCATTATTATGTTGCCTTTACTTGGTGGCATTTGATTTCTACCAAAAAAAAAAAACAAGCATTGATTATTACATTTTTAATGATTATTTTTCTGAATGTCAAAGTAGCTGTTTCAACTATATCCTTCCAATGAATTAGGTTCAACTATGATGAGCTTGGGGGACTAATATCTGTTTCCGAGTACTTTCACAACAAGTATGAGAAAATTCATCTCCAGCATACTTATCTGCATGCCGTCGTGTCTGGCAGTGATGCAAAACCTATATATCTTCCAATGGAGGTATTCTAGTTCTGTTTGATATTGTTGCATCTTTTCTTCCATTTTCTTGTAATATAACTTTCTTTCCCATTGTAAGCAGATTTGCAGGATTGCTAAGGGACAACTATGTGTAAAGAAATTGAACACGACACATGTTACAGAACTATGCGGCGCAACAGGTCAGCCTCCCATGATCGAGAGAGGAACATTGCTCAGGCATGAATGATAGTTACATTTTATTCATTTATTTTTTCCAAGTAATTTAGTATTGAATATTTGCAATAGCACCACTTTCTTCTAAATGTTGATTGATTTGCCCAGATTGTGAGTACAAACAATTACAATGCTGATGAGCTAGTGAATACCAAATTTGGTATTCAAGTAAGGACAGAACTTGCCAAGATACAGGCACGAGTTTTACCTCCGCCAAGGGTATGGATTTAGCTAATTGCTTAATATTTCTTAATAATGTGTTGCTTGCTTCATCTTGAGTTATTTCTTGTGTACTACCTGTGGTTGATTGACAGCTTGGATACCATGATACGATCTGTGATGCTCGGACTCGCCTAAATGGCCGGAGTACCGGTGTCCGCCGGACACGACACGGATTCCGATACGGGATCCGTGGCGGGTGCTTCAGGCGGCGGAGCGGACGCGGAAGTTTTGAGGTTTTTTTTCTCCCCTCCACTTCTAAAAAGCTTCGAAGAAGGCTGAAGAAGATGGAGAAGATTATACTTACCAGGAACGGCGGCGGCCGGGGAACGGGCAGACGGCGGCGGCCGGGGAACAGCAGCGAAGAGGAGGCGGAAGACGAAAGGAAGAAGATAGACAACGAAAGGAAGAAGAAAGGAAGAAGAAGAACAGTAAAAGGCTTGGATTTGGGAAAAGCTGTTTTACAGCTGTAATGAATTGCAATGAGTCAATAATATCATTCCACGTGTTTGATACCTTTTATTTTAAATTTTTTTTTGCTTGACCTTTTATTTTAAATTAAGCAAAAGAATTTTCCCACCTAAACAAAAAAATCTAAATTTACTTTGCCCAAATTGTTGTGCAGAAAAAAACTTTGCCCCAAATTTTATTAACTTTTTAATTTAATTTCTTCAAGCTCCTGGAATATATATATATATATATATATATATTTTTATTTTTTTATCTAGTATTGGTACATATAAATATATATATATATGTATATATAAACTTTCCGCCGTGTCCCCGCACCCGTGTCCTAATTCCGGATCCTTTTTTGCCGTGTCCCCGTATCCTGTTTTTTAAAATAGTAAGTGTCCGCTACATATCCCCGCACCCGTGTCGGACACCCGTACCCGAGTCCGAGCAACATAGGATACGATAGAGAATGAGTTTGTCACTCCAAGTGTAGGTAAAAGGAATATGACTGGCAAGGTGAGATTTCTCTCGATCTTTGTGCAAGTCATGACTGTCCAATTTTTGCTGCTTGTCATGGTGTATATATATTTCTAATCTAAAGCTATTTGTGTTTATTGGAATTAGCATTGCATGCAAACTTTCTCATTCATGTTTTGGACATAATTGTCAGTCTTGCATTAAATATATGCTCATCAACTGTCTCTTGTTCTTCAGAAAATGGTTAATGGAGGACAAATTGAATATTGGGCATGCGTCAACTTCTCTGGTTCTGGTATGGATGTTATTAGAGGATTCTGCGACAAGTTGATTTGTACGTGCTGCAGTAAAGGGATGGTATGAATCCATTTATGTGTACAATAGATGTATTCGAGGAGTGTTTCTTCATCTAATCTAATGTTGGTTACTTGGTTTGGCCACAGATTTTCAATTCGGAGCCATTAGTTCCATTTAAAGAAGCAGGTGATTCTCCGCAGCAGATAGAGGAGGCACTCTCTGAAATCCATGGTGCATCTCTGGAAAAGTTGAAGACAACTGGAAAGCAACTTCAGTTGCTCATTGTCATTTTGCCCAACAGACGCGGCTCTTATGGTTTGACACACACCACCTAACCTGGAGTCTATATCTCATGTGATTCTCAGGGATGATGTTGTCCAATGCTTAATTTTCCCACCTTGTACAGGGACAATCAAGAAAGTGTGTGAAACAAAACTGGGAATTGTATCACAGTGTTTTCAGCCGAGCAAGATAGCCATGGACAATATTCTAAAACAGTACTTGGAAACTGTTGCTCTGAAGATAAATCATAAATGTGAAGGTATGTTAGAGATTCATTCAACATATTTGTAACGACTTACTTGTTTGGTGAATTTGTATCTTCTCAATTTTCTTTGAACAGGTAGGAGGAAGGAATACTGTTCTCGAGCTAGTACATAACCGAAAAATGCCTTACATTAGTGATTGTTCCACTATAATTTTTGGTGCTGATGTCACACATCCTCAATCTGGAGACAGTTCCAGTCCCTCCATTGCTGCTGTATGTGAATTAGCTGTTCTTTTCTTTTTTCTTATTCTTCTTCTTTTTTCCTTTTTTTTTTTTTTGTCGAAATAGGATTTGAAAGGAAAATAAGTGGAAAAACATATGAATCTGTGTCATATCTATAGGTTGTTGCGTCAATGGATTGGCCTGACGTGACAAAATATAGAGGGCTGATTTCTGCACAAACCCCCGGCCAAGAGATGATTGAGGATCTTTATACTCTAAAGGACAATATTCATGGGGGGTTAATAAGGTTGGAGTGGAACACTCTTGATATATGGCTCTTATTGTGTGTGTGTGTGTGTGTTTTATTTTTTTAATTTTTTCTGAGAATCATCTTATTGAATGATGCTGAGGGCCACAATTAAGTAATGATAACCTGAGCCTTTAACAGTGATATATGAATTTGCAATCTTTTAGGCTTGTCTCTCTATAGATGAGACGTATATGCCAAAAGTGACTTTTGTGGTGGTGCAAAAACGACATCATACACGTCTCTTTCCTGACAGCAAATCAACAGCAGAGAGTGGCAACGTTTTGCCTGGTATAAGTTTGAATGCATTATTTCATGCTTTGTGTTGGATTTCCATCTCATGACATGCTAATTGTTCTCTGATTAGGCACTGTCGTTGATAGAGGAATATGCCATCCTACTGAGTTCGACTTCTACCTCTGCAGCCATGCAGGGAGCAAGGTATCTTTCGAAACACTGCAATGAAAGAGAAACAATATCTTTTACATAATTACTCATGATCCTTCAAATAGTTTTATTCGAAGCATTATTACTTACACAAGTGTATAGAAGCTGTGTAGTAATACTTGTTCTTGGCCCACTTTCAGGGGACAAGTCGTCCCAGTCATTACCATGTGCTGTGTGATGAGAATGGGTTCACTGCAGATGAGTTGCAAATGCTTACCAACAGCCTGTGCTACACGTAAGTACCTTTCTCTTAAATACGATGCTGGGCTTTTTGTGATTATATCCATCCATCTTGACTCTTGGTGTTTTTTTTTTTTTTTTTTAAGATATGCTCGATGCATCCAGAGCGTCTCCATCGGTAAGTTCTCATCACATAATCGCCTATTGAAAACATGGATTCGTATTGAAAAGCATCTCCTTTAACTTGTGTATTTTCAAATATTGAGAAGTTGAAATTGTGGTGCAGTTCCACCGGCTTACTATGCCCATCTATTGGCATTCCGTGCAAGGTATTACATTCCGAGCATGGATGATGACAACTACAGTGGATCTACTTCTCGTGGGGGTGGGGCTAATCATAAGGTTCGAATGTTGCCCGCGATTAAGGAAAATGTGAAGGAGGTGATGTTTTATTGCTGACAAACAAATTTGGAAAGTGACACAAGTCACAACCAAATAAATACAAGTGGAGTATAGTTTTTTAGACTGTGGATGATAGTAACGCCCCATTTTTGAACTATGGTATATCCCCTCTTCAATGTTATATGGGATATTTTGTTGACCTCCTTGAAAGGGGTTTTTTTGACTCTCATATAGTTCTGGAAAACATGGATTTATAGATGCAATTTTTTGTGAGTTTGAAAGTGAATGCAGTAATTTGGTTTCTTTCAAGTAATTGTTTCTGAGGTTTTATCTTGAATGTATGTTAAAAGTAATGTCATGTTATATTGTGGGGGAGGGTGTTACTTTTGAGCTTATTGTCCTAGTTAAGTATAAATAAGGGCCCTACCGTCTTTTTTTTTTTTTTTTTTTTTTTTTTTTTTTTTTTCAGTACAGCCATCCAAGGCTAGATGAAAGGAGAAGAAATGGAAAAGAAACAACTAGCAAAGGCTCAACTGCCCCGTGGTGTGTCTGCTGCTAGCAACGGTCGCAGGCGATCCGGAGGGAATGCCTATATCGTGAAGCACCGCTCATCATCCGCCTCCATCTTAGCCAGGGACTCAGCAACCATATTCTCCTCCCATAGAATATGCAGGAATTGATACTCAATGAACACAACCTTTAAATCCTTAATGCGCGAATATGATAAAAAAAAAAAAGTATTTATAATTTATTATAAGGAGAAGTTATGGTGCAATCAAGATATTTGTCTTGATGTATGCAGAAACTCTTCACCGTTGATTAAGTTTTAAAATCAACGGTTGAGATGAACTAGAAGGGTAAAAAGGTAATTTGTTATATTACTCCGAAATATACTTGAGTACATTTCAGCAACAACGTATGTGCTTTTCAGCGATTTGTTGGTTAATATATTGTTTTCAGCGACATAAATATTGTTTTCAGCGCGCCTTCCGTATAATTTTAGCGATGTAGAATAGTATATTTCAGCGATGCATTATAATCTATTTCAGCGACAAGCTATAATATTTTCCAGAAATTGATATTGTGTATTTCAGCAACTTCATAAAAGTTGAAACCCCAATTCTTTGGATTAATATATTTTTAGTGACGAGCCAAATGTATTACAGCGACGAGCTATATTTATTTCAGCGACAAGCTGTGTGTATTTCAACGACATATATAGTCTATTTCAACGATAACATTATGTGTATTTTTCAGTGATTTGACATTATAAATGTTTTTGAACAACTTTACCCTTTACATTTTGAACCGTTGGATTTTAATGAACGGTTGAGATTGACGCCTTGATGTGCTGCGGATTTTGGTGATTGCACCATAACCGCACCCTTTATTATATAGATAATAATAATAATTTTATAAAATGCAAAGATATTGAATTGCTATAAGTACTGAATTACTCCCTCCGTCCTAGCAAACTTGTCTGTTTTGACTTTTTGACACCGTTCATTGTTCAACTTTGACTCTATTTTATTGCAAAATATATTTGAAAAAAATAGTTGAGTTTGGTCTTGTTAGATTCGTCTAATCGTATAGTTTTAAAATATATACTTTACATAATATTTAGTTGTATATATTATGAGATATTGTCGATTAAAAACGTGCATTGGATTGTGTGCAGAAGTCAAATAAGGCAAGTTAATTGGGACTGAGGGAGTACTATTTATAAGTGTTGAATATATTTTTAAAATATTTACTTGAGTATCGATGGTCAAGTAAATTTAGAGTAAAAGTTATTCACAACACGGTCGAATTAAAATATGCCGAATCAAATTTAATATAGATTGATGTCAGTAGCATAACTGCATAAGAATTATTAAACTGAAACAAACAGAAAACAAATTTCGTATTATATTGTAGAGAGTAAAGACCATTAAAGTTATAATTATAAAACTATACTAATATTTTATTATTTATTTTCTTTAAAAAATAATTATTTAGATGAATACCAGGGTATACCTTGGCCTCATTGAATTTAAGACTAATCCATGACATAAATAAATAGAGTATAAGTTCACTTGAGATAATTGGCCATTTTTGGAAAAGCCGAAGAGATAAGTAATTGGGCTTTTGATTAAAGGGTTATTAGCTAGAATAAATGGATTCAAGGAAACTTAATTGACCTCCTCCACAAATGGAAAAAATAAAATAAGTTATATATTCAACCATTTATTTCAAAATCCGTAACAAATATTGTTTAAGAGGGTATGAGGACTGTTAAGTCTCTTGACTTTTAATTGACTTTTAATGGAAGGTTGGAGGTTACCGGCCCTCTATCTTTTTTTTTAAATTATTCTCTTTAGCCAAAAAAAAAAGATACTAGACACTCGACTCGATTCGAATTTTTCGAGTACGAGATGAGTTTTTTCGGGTCGAGTCCCGAGTCGAGTTCGAGTAACTCTACACATTAATCTCCCCAAATGCATGCTATTCAAGTATGTTAGTCTCTTCTATATATTATTTGCTGCATGCTATTCAAATCTGTTAGTCTTTTCTATATATTAACTATTTGCTACCTCCAAAACAAGATTATAAGATATACCCCGGCCTATTATATTAATAATATATATATTTATAAATTTATTATAAATAAATACGATTTTTTTAATTTAAAATATTGGGGATGTTTCCCAAAACGGCACTCCAAATTTTATATTTTTCCTCTGTATGTTAAAGATTGCTACATTTCAATTTTTGTCACTATTCACACCTATACATTGACTTAAAGTTTTATTATAATTATACAAGTTAAAATATGGTCAAGTGGGATCTTGTTATTTCCAATTATTCAGATAGGTCATAATCTTCCCACTCCTGATTGGAATCATTCAGATTGGGGATTTCCTCAACACTGGGCAATTGACACCGTTTCACCGTGTGCCCTTCCTCACCGCAACGACTACACCTCTTATTCCTGCGTCGACGTGGTTCAGATGGTCCAGGAATGTCATGTGGATCCACTGGTGCAGTGCACCTCCTTTCTTTGTGCCCGAACTCACTACACCTACGGCATCGCTGTCGCCTTCCGGCACGAGAAGCTTTCTCGGTGGCGGATGGAATCCTGCTTTGTCTCGATCGTTCCGCTTGCCTTGGGCATTTTGGTGTACCACATTTGACGTCTGCTGTTTCTTTAGGTATTTGCCAATCGTTGGGGTCTGCCATTGGAAAGACTCGCTCACCCCACGCAGCAAGTAGTGTATTACGCGTGTAAAAGGATGTCACATAGTAATTCAACTCCCCTCTAAATGACCTGTAAATAAAAAAAATTGATAATTCAGAAGTCAACATCGGACTAATCAAGCGTATAAAAAGTTATAATATCTAACACACACTTGATTGCGCCAGCAACGTGGGCGCAAGGGATGAGCATGGACTGGAACATTGCACGTACACGACCGATCAATGCCAAGGTCCACCGTGTACGTCTTATTGTTCTGCTTCACGTGATACACATTTGGGTGGTTCGTTTCCCTGGCAGGTAGCTTATCCCCCACTTCCCTCGCCTTTAATAAACATATGTTCGCCCATTCTGTAAGAGGACCGGTGGTAAGTGTTACCTCATTGTGCCTCTCCGTGAACCATTCACTCAGAACGGCACGGATAACCTCGAATAGGGAGAAAATTGGTAGCCTCCTTGCCCACCGAAGCCGGCAGTTTATGCTCTCTACGATGTTCGTCATCATGATGTCGTAGCGACGAACAACGCAACGCACACGAGCCCACTTCTCCGGTCCGATAACGTCCACAAGGTAGCGATGCCCGCCAGGATAATGATCTTGCAACGTCTTCATATGTCGCTCGTAATCGGAGTTCTTGAAGGCATAGGCGGCTGCGGTGAATGAGTCCACCATTGACATCCCTTCGTGCTTTAATATTTTCCCTGAGAGGTGCACACAACACAGAACGTGATGCGCCGTCGGCATGGCTTCATAAACCGCACTCCTTATTGCCGGAGAACCATCGAAAACTATAAGCACATCGCCAGGAATGTCAAGGGCCCGCCTTAACTGCAGATGAAACCATTTCCAGGATGGGACCGACTCGACTGCCCCTACACCGAAAGCCAGTGGGTATATCATATTATTGCCATCCTTCGTCACGGCCACAACACAAGATACCCTTGTAAGATCCTTTCAAGTGTGTGTCGTCTATTACAATGAACGGCCGGCATATGATTCTATCCTATAGTGGAAGCACTGATGGGTGATTTTCACTACTCATATTTTACCACAAGCGGATGGTTGTCATCAAGTAATAAAAACCGTTGAATACCGGGTCGAACCACAGAAAATTTCAGAATATTATTTCATTCCGGAGAAATTTTAATTGTTCTTAAATTTATTAATTATATTTTTATATATTTAAAAAGAGTTTGATTAATTCTAATGGTGATTAAATTAAAAATAAATAGTGACATTAAATTTAAAGTAAAGCAAATTAAAATTTTATTTAATAAAGATATAAATGGGAGATGTTTGTAATATTTTAAATATTGCCATCTTTATATAAAATAGAAATTGCATATTGATTTAGCATTTTCCAATGTCTAAAAAGATCAATTTCTTAAAATTAATTATTTTATAAAGATTAAAAATATTGTAATCTACTAATAATCAAATTATGCTTAAACGGATTTCATGGAAGCTGATTAAATTATCTAACATTCTGCAATCATTATTTTAGGCTTCCCAAGCATACAAATTTTCCTATAGCAATTAAAATGCACTTTTTATTTCCCAAATAATTGTGCACAAGCCAAAATCTATTTATAATGTAATTTATTCCCAATTCCGGTACTAAAATATTAATTCTATTTTTTATCTCCCGATTTAGCAAAGTAGAAATCACAGAATTGGATTCTAACATTCAATTATGCAGAACAGTGTAAATAATTTAACAATTATGGTAAAATAACAATAAAACATGGTAAACTGGGTTTAATTAATAATATTAAAATGCAGATAGATTAGAATCAATGCCTGATTACTAAAAATAGGAAATACAGATTAATCGATCAATTCAGGACTTTAGCAGATTAATAATTTGAATAATAGATTTGATAAAACACAGAATACCGATCAATTCAATAGCATCTAACATATAATTCTAATACAGATTCTAACATCATAGCAGATTTGTCCATTTTGAGCGATCAAAAACATATTACTCCAAATTATGAGATTTCAGTTCTACAGTCTATGCAGAATAGCGCTCAAACTAGATAAAACATAATCTGACATTTTAATCATAATTCCAGATTCCAATAGAAAACAGCGACACATTATATTACTTCCATAAAAGATGAATTCGTACTTCAAAGTGATTCTGAACTCCCGTTCTAGAACACTTCTAACACGAACAATACAGAAATCCGTCTACAAATTAAAAACATGATAGCAGATTACATTTAGAGGCAATTTCAATTCATTACAAAGCAAGAAAAAGAAAGGCAACACCTATGATAGGAAGACATCAATCAGAATAGCATTCTGGCCAATTCCTCCGGCTTGATTTTGTGTTTCCGGCCTTCTTCTCCCATTGTTAGATGTTTTCAGTAAGTATTCTCTCGAAAAAATGAAGTCTGATGATGAAGAATGAAGAGAAACGGGCTTTAAAACCGTGTTCGGGAGGTTATAAAACTGCTCAACCGCGACTGTGGCGCAAAAAGTGGCGCTCGAAAGAGGTTTTCGGCGCCACCAAGAAGGTGCGGCGCATACGAAGATTTTCCGAATTTTCGAGTGTGGCGCAAAAAGTGGCGCTGAAAGGGGCTTTTCGGCGCCACCAAGCTTATGCGGCGCATCCTGAAGCTTTTTTTTTTCATCCGAAATTTTCCCAAGTGTTGATGTGGCGCCTGATGTGGCGCCTGAGCATGATTTTAGGCGCCGTCATGCCTATGTGGCGCATTCTAGAGCTTTTCCAATGTTGAAATTTCCGAATTTTGCATCCTTTGACCTCCGAACATCTTCTTTCTTCATTTTAATGCCTGAAACATCATTGCAATGTATTAGAATTGCCAAAGTCTTATTAAAAAGCATAAAACAAGGTAAATTGGGCTCGGATAAGCTCAATTTAACCGGTCTTATTAATATTTACACATCACATGAAATATACACTAAAAAGCAGTAATATAGAGTCTCATGCATGCGATTTAGGTTCATTTTAACATAATTTAAGCTTATTTAAATGTGGTTTCACAGGGTGCATCAAGCACCAAGCGCGAAGAAAGCATATTTGAAACGACCTTTCTGTCCAACATGTAATATGTAACAGTACCCGGGTTCTGCTGCTCCAGCATGTATAGGAATGATGGAACCATCTGGAACGAGGTGTCGTGGTCCCCGAACAGCGATGCTATTGCGTGTGCCCTAATTTTCCTAGCTAGGGCTACCGACACAGTGACACCCCTCTTCTTCAATGTTGCTTGAAAGTGTACAGGTGTCAGTGTGCTCTCATCGAGCACTATTTCATCTCCGAGGAAGGTACCCAAACGTCTGGATGGGAGTGTGTTGGGTGGAGGACGGTCTGGATTCACCGTGCAGGTATGTGGAACCATCTTGTACACAACCCACGTCGATCCACTGCCTCGCGCACGCAGCATAAATTCACAACCTTCCACAGGACAACACACCCAATACCTGTGCGTGTCTGACTTATCCGTCTTCATGCCAGCTTTTTGTTCCACCAAATAGTGAAGAAGCTTCTCTTGTAGCCTCAAATTAGTCCCGAAAACGGACCCACACGCTAGGATTCTATCAACTGAATCGTTCATGTACGGATCCACGTCTCGCTCGGGCAGATCAAAATGCGGTCGCGGCAGATTCCACATTCCGCTGGTCATGTCGGGGACCATGAACGCTTCTTCAGTATGTTGCCAAAACGGATTATGCTCTCCATGCAACCCCCACCCTCCACGCGTGTTTCGACCACGATTTTTGTTTTGTATGTCCCAAAATTTTTTGGCATATTTCTCAATCTTTCTCTACTGAATGACCGAAACCCTTCTTCCTCGCCATAGTCTGGGTCGTCCGACTAATCCAACTCATCGTCCATCGAAGATCGTCATTCTTCCTCTTCACTCTCTCTACCTGATCCTCCTCTTCGGCACCATCTTCTCCGATGCGTTCCCCTTTATTGGACTCCGGAGGTGGGATGTTTCCTGCTTGCCCTGCATTCCCCTGCCCGTATTCACCTCCATACATGTTACTCCATCCTGCGTGCCCACTCGTATATCCGGGTACATTTCCCATGTTGCTTGCACCGTACGCATTCTCCCCTCCGTTCCAAAACTCGCTGTTGCTTGCACCAACGGTCGGGTAATTGTAAAAATTATGCATCGGTTGTTGCCCGAATATCGCCTCTGTCCAGCTTCCCGGCTGGATCGTGGGCGGAATAGATAATGGAATTGTTCGTTATAATTCGTAGACGGTTGTGGAACGTCTGTACCTAAAAAAATTATTTAACATGTAACGACGACACGTATTAATATTCATTAACATGTAATGACACCTCCCAAATAATCAAAATTAAGACATATAGAAAATCTTACGGTTCATGTCTTCAGGATCTCTATTACCAGTGCTGGAATCGCCCTCGAACCAATTGGAACTGAACCAAGACATTGTTCCGTCTAAAATAATACATATGTCATCAATTTGATTCACAATACTACTTTTAATAACAATAATCTTACAATAACTATATACATTTTTTATTTTATTATACTCAAAATTTTTAATATAACGAAATATGCTTATAATTACTTTAACATTTCTAATTAAAATGCAAAAACAAAGCTTTACTAACATTAGTGGTAAATCTATGAGCACAGTATATCACCGTTCAAAATCGAATATACACTTCTTAAAACAAAATCTTTAAAGTATATTTCAAAACATAAACCAAAATAAACATTTCTTAATTATAAAAATAATTCGACCATAATTTACGCAACAGAAACTTAGAAACTTACGAGTTATCCTAAATGTCACAGGTTCCGAGAATTTAAAGAACCACAGTAGCAATTTCAAGAAGCATAAAAGCTAAATGCAACTTGAAGAAGGAGTGGAGCAAAGAAGAGATGAAGTTTCGTTCCGTGAATCTAGATCTGAGATGCAAAATATATTATTTGAGTTGTCCACCAATAATTGAGCTGTCCTCAGCTGTCCACCAATAATTGCACTTCGATCGGCTATTTAACCGTTCGATCGGCCCGATCCAAAGGCTCGAATGGATGATCGAAGTACAATGTTCATATGCAGCTTCGGTCGGAAATTTGTGCTTCGGTCGGCCATATATATCACCGATCGAACCTCCAATATAGCCGACCGGAATCTCTTAATTATGTTTAATTATGTTAATCAGCTACCTATTTCGATCGGCTATTAAATTGTTCGATCAGTCCGATCGAAGCATCCGACCGAAAGGTTTTTTATTATTTTGGGTAGAAAATTTATCTTTTAAGCGGTGTGTGTATAAAACTTTTTTACAATCCCTGACAGGGTAGTGCGGTTCCCACCCTTTTTGAAAATTAAATACAAAAGAAAATAGCCCACATCGATCAGATCACCATTTACACATGTCCTTAATTATATTTCATAAACAAACTATATTTCCAACCAAGGACCACATGTAGATTCTAAAAAATGTCTCAATATAACAAGTCATGAATTAAATACAAAAGAAAATGGCCCTCTTCGATCAGATCACCATTCACACATGCCCTTAATTATATTTCCTAAACAAATTATATTTCCAACCAAGGAAACAGTGGGGGAAATAGGACATGAACGCTTCCCAAAATTTACCCATTTTATGTTCCCAATGTATGTAATTTACCTATTTTATGTTCCCAATGTATGTTCCCAAAATAATGAACCATTCCCAATGTATGTAATAAATTAAAAGGAACCAATGTTCGTTTCCAATATTCAGCCTGTTCCCAAAATTTACACAATGATGCATTTTATGTTCCCAAAATTCGTCCGGCTCGAGATGTGTGTGGTTCACCTCGAAAATTTATAAAACCACCTAGTTACTTCAATTATATGAACTTTCTCCGTTCCTTTTTAAATGTTGCATTTCTCATTTGCACGTACGCCAATGTATATTTTCAATGATTAATAACTCAAATTTCATACAAGTAAAAATTCTTAAAATTTTATATTTAAAAACTAAAAGATGAGACGAATCCAACAAGATCTCACCTGGCTATATTTTGTCTTCTATGACTATAACAAAAATAGAAGTCAAAGTACTACAATGAACAGTAAAAAAAGTCAACACGTAACATTTAAAAAGAGACGGAGGGAGTATATATTTAATTATTCATATGCAGATCGACACATTTATAATGGAAAAAATGACAGATACGTCATTTTTCTTTCTCCAAAAATCCAAATCAGTCTTTTTTTGATTTTATTACCAAAACAGTCCGCCATAATTATACTCTTATTGCTGACGTTGCAAGAGTTTAAATTTAAACCTAACACGTGGGCATAATATTAGTCCTTTTTTTCTTCATCTTTTGTCAATTCAGTCATAAACTTTTGTTTTGTTCCATTTAGTCATCTATCCAAATCAGTCATTTTTATATTAATTTGTCTCCAACCTTTCAAGTTATTTCATTTCAGGCGCAGAACATTAAATTTTTTTATTACTACTAATTTATTTTATCAAATAAATGCCAATATAAAAGAAAATGGCCCTCCTCGATCTGATCACAATTCACACATGCCCTTAATTATATTTCCTAAACAAACTATATTTCCAACGAAGGAAATAGTGGGGGAAATAGGACAGGCACGCTTCCCAAAGTTTACCCATTTTATGTTCCCAATTTATGTAATTTACCTATTTTATGTTCCCAATGTATGTTCCCAAAATACTGAACTCTTCCCAATGTATGTAATAAATTAAAAGAAACCAATGTTCGTTCCCAATGTTCAGTCTGTTCCCAAAATTTACCCAATGATGCATTTTATGTTCCCAAAATTCGTCCGGCTCGAGATGTGTGTGGTTCACCTCGAATATTTATAAAACCACCTAGTTACTTCAATTATATAAACTTTCTCCGTTCCTTTTTAAATGTTGCATTTATCATTTGCGCGCACGCCAATGTATATTTTCAATGATTAATAACTCAAATTCGGTACAAGTAAAAATTCTTAAAATTTTATATTTAAAAACTAGAAGATGAGACGAATCCAACAAGATCTCACCTGACTATATTTTGTCTTCTATAACTATAACAAAAATAGAAGTCAAAGTACTACAATGAAAAGTAAAAAAAATCAACACGTAACATTTAAAAAGAGACGGAGGGAGTATATATTTAATTATTCATATGCAGATCGACACATTTATAATGGAAAAAATGACAGATACGTCATTTTTCTTTCTCCAAAAATTCAAATCAGTCTTCTTTTCGATTTTATTACCAAAACAGTCCGCCTCAAATGCTAATTATGTTCAAATTAGTCAATTGTTCACTAATTATGCTCTAATTGCTGACGTTGCAAGAGTTTAAATTTAAACCTAACACGTGGGCATAATATTAGTCCTTTTTTTTCTTCATCTTTTGTCAATTCAGTCATAAACTTTTGTTTTGTTCCATTTAGTCATCTATCCAAATCAGTCATTTTTATATTAATTTGTCTCAAACCTTTCAAATTATTTCATTTCAGGCCCATAACCTTAAATTTTTTATTACTACTAATCTATTTTATCAAATAAATGCCAATATAAAAGAAAATGGCCCTCATCGATCAGATCACCATATTTCCTAAACAAACTATATTACCAACCAAGGAAATAGTGGGGGAAATAAGACATGAACGCTTCCCAAAATTTACCCATTTTATGTTCCCAACGTATGTAATTTACCTATTTTATGTTCCCAATGTATATTCCCAAAATAATGAACCCTTCCCAATGTATGTAATAAATTAAAAGGAACCAATGTTCGTTCCCAATGTTCAGCATCTTCCCAAAATTTACCCAATGATGCATTTTATGTTCCCAAAATTCGTCCGGCTCGAGATGTGTGTGGTTCACCTCAAATATTTATAAAACCACCAAGTTACTTCAATTATATGAACTTTCTCCGTTCCTTTTTAAATGTTGCATTTCTCATTTGCACGTACGCCAATGTATATTTTCAATGATTAATAACTCAAATTCGGTGCAAGTAAAAATTCTTAAAATTTTATATTTAAAAACTAGAAGATGAGACAAATCCAACAAAATCTCATATAGCTATATTTTGTCTTCTATAACTATAACAAAAATAGAAGTCAAGTACTACAATGAACAGTAAAAAAAGTCAACACTTAACATTTAAAAAGAGACGGAGGGAGTATATATTAAATTATTCATATGCAGATCGACACATTTATAACGGAAAAAATGACAGATACGTCATTTTTCTTTCTCCAAAAATCCAAATCAGTCTTTTTTTGATTTTATTACAAAAACAGTCCGCCACAAATGCTAATTATATTCAAATTAGTCAATTGTTCACTAATTATGCTCTTATTGCTGACGTTGCAAGAGTTTAAATTTAAACCTAACACGTGGCATAATATTAGTCCTCTTTTTTCTTCATCTTTTGTCAATTCAGTCATAAACTTTTGTTTTGTTCCATTTAGTCATCTATCCAAATCAGTCATTTTTATATTAATTTGTCTCCAACATTTCAAATTATTTCATTTCAGGCCAAGAACTTTAAATTTTTTATTACTACTAATCTATTTTATCAAATAAATGCCAATATAAAAGAAAATGGCCCTCCTCGATCAGATCACCATTCACACATGCCCTTAATTATATTTCCTAAACAAACTATATTTCCAACCAAGGAAATAGTGGGGGAAATAGGACAGGAACGCTTCCCAAAATTTACCAATTTTATGTTCCCAATGTATGTAATTTACCTATTTTATGTTCCCAATGTATGTTCCCAAAATAATGAACCATTCCCAATGTATGTAATAAATTAAAAGGAACCAATGTTCGTTTCCAATATTCAGCCTGTTCCCAAAATTTACACAATGATGCATTTTATGTTCCCAAAATTCGTCCGGCTCGAGATGTGTGTGGTTCACCTCGAAAATTTATATAACCACCTAGTTACTTCAATTATATGAACTTTCTCCGTTCCTTTTTAAATGTTGCATTTCTCATTTGCACGTACGCCAATGTATATTTTCAATGATTAATAACTCAAATTCGGTACAAGTAAAAATTCTTAAAATTTTATATTTAAAAACTAGAAGATGAGACGAATCCAACAAGATCTCACCTGGCTATATTTTGTCTTCTATGACTATAACAAAAATAGAAGTCAAAGTACTACAACGAACAGTAAAAAAAGTTAACACGTAACATTTAAAAAGAGACGGAGGGAGTATATATTTAATTATTCATATGCAGATCGACACATTTATAATGGAAAAAATGACAGATACGTCATTTTTCTTTCTCCAAAAATCCAAATCAGTCTTTTTTTTGATTTTATTACCAAAACAGTCCGCCATA
Source organism: Hygrophila difformis (assembly GCA_030278955.1). NCBI lineage: Eukaryota > Viridiplantae > Streptophyta > Magnoliopsida > Lamiales > Acanthaceae > Hygrophila > Hygrophila difformis. The sequence goes on from JAOANR010000003.1 coordinate 2,297,893, forward strand.
ATTATACTCTTATTGCTGACGTTGCAAGAGTTTAAATTTAAACCTAACACGTGGGCATAATATTAGTCCTTTTTTTCTTCATCTTTTGTCAATTCAGTCATAAACTTTTGTTTTGTTCCATTTAGTCATCTATCCAAATCAGTCATTTTTATATTAATTTGTCTCCAACCTTTCAAATTATTTCATTTCAGGCGCAGAACATTAAATTTTTTTATTACTACTAATCTATTTTATCAAATAAATGCCAATATAAAAGAAAATGGCCCTCCTCGATCTGATCACAATTCACACATGCCCTTAATTATATTTTCTAAACAAACTATATTTCCAACGAAGGAAATAGTGGGGGAAATAGGACAGGCACGCTTCCCAAAGTTTACCCATTTTATGTTCCCAATGTATGTAATTTACCTATTTTATGTTCCCAAAATAATGAACTCTTCCCAATGTATATAATAAATTAAAAGAAACCAATGTTCGTTCCCAATGTTCAGTCTGTTCCCAAAATTTACCCAATGATGCATTTTATGTTCCCAAAATTCGTCCGGCTCGAGATGTGTGTGGTTCACCTCGAATATTTATAAAACCACCTAGTTACTTCAATTATATAAACTTTCTCCGTTCCTTTTTAAATGTTGCATTTCTCATTTGCACGTACGCCAATGTATATTTTCAATGATTAATAACTCAAATTCGGTACAAGTAAAAATTCTTAAAATTTTATATTTAAAAACTAGAAGATGAGACGAATCCAACAAGATCTCATCTGGCTATATTTTGTCTTCTATAACTATAACAAAAATAGAAGTTAAAGTACTAAAATGAACAGTAAAAAAAGTCAACACGTAACATTTAAAAAGAGACGGAGGGAGTATATATTTAATTATTCATATGGAGATCGACACATTTATAATGGAAAAAAGGACCGATACGTCATTTTTCTTTCTCCAAAAATTTAAATCAGTTTTTTTTTATTTTATTACCAAAACAGTCCGCCACAAATGCTAATTATGTTCAAATTAGTCAATTTTTCACTAATTATGCTCTTATTGCTGACGTTGCAAGAGTTTAAATTTAAACCTAACACGTGGGCATAATATTAGTCATTTTTTTTCTTCATCTTTTGTCAATTCAGTAATAAACTTTTGTTTTGTTCCATTTAGTCCTCTATCCAAATCAGTCATTTTTATATTAATTTGTCTCCAACCTTTAAAATTATTTCATTTCGGGCCCAGAACCTTAAATTTTTTTTATTACTACTAATCTATTTTATCAAATAAATGCCAATATAAAAGAAAATGGCCCTCCTCGATCTGATCACCATTCACACATGCCCTTAATTATATTTCCTAAACAAACTATATTTCCAACCAAGGAAATAGTGGGGGAAATAGGACAGGAACGCTTACCAAAATTTACCCATTTTATGTTCCCAATGTATGTAATTTACCTATTTTATGTTCCCAATGTATGTTCCCAAAATAATGAACCCTTCATAATGTATGTAATAAATTAAAAGGAACCAATGTTCGTTCCCAATGTTCAGCCTGTTCCCAAAATTTACCCAATGATGCATTTTATATTCCCAAAATTCGCCCGGCTCGAGATGTGTGTGGTTCACCTCGAGTATTTATAAAACCACCTAGTTACTTCAATTATTTGAACTTTCTCCGTTCCTTTTTAAATGTTGCATTTCTCATTTGCACGTACGCCAATGTATATTTTCAATGATTAATAACTCAAATTCGGTACAAGTAAAATTTTTTAAAATTTTATATTTCAAAACTAGAAAATGAGACGAATCCAACAAGATCTCACCTGACTATATTTTGTCTTCTATAACTATAACAAAAATAGAAGTGAAAGTACTATAATGAACAGTAAAAAAAAGTCAACACGTAATATTTAAAAAGAGACGGAGGGAGTATATATTTAATTATTCATATGCAGATCGACACATTTATAATGAAAAAAATGACAGATACATCATTTTTCTTTCTCCAAAAATCCAAATCAGTCTTTTTTCGATTTTATTACCAAAACAGTCCACCACAAATGCTAATTATGTTCAAATTAGTCAATTGTTCACTAATTATGCTCTAATTGCTGACGTTGCAAGAGTTTAAATTTAAACCTAACACGTGGGCATAATATTAGTCCTTTTTTTCTTCATCTTTTGTCACTTCAGTTTAACGTCCCGAAAATTTAAAATTGTTTTCGTGACGTCACCGCCGTATTAAACTGTGCTAAACTGTTGATCACTCAGCTTAGACAGCTAATACGAAGCAAGATATTATAATAGTAACTCCAAATACAATAAAATAACCTATTCCCATGAGTAAACAAATCATATCCAGGCTACAAGCCCTGTATTATTTACTAACAAGGCAAAAGCCTACTAAAGTCAATATAATTTAATAAATGCAATCTACACTAGTTCGCTCAGCCCGCATCCCATCCTCATGATATGCGCCATCCGCAGGAGGATCTATAAAACAGACAACAACAAGGTGTCAGTACAACGTACTGGCAATGTAATAGCAGTAATAAGTAGATTAGACAGTACGAGAATTAATCAACATAATATAAAGATAAATATATTAATAACATGAATTAAATATAGAATTTAAACATCACACCGTCTCATACCGGTGCTTCAACCATAAAATGCATTGCAATCACTATGCATGATGAATGATGAGATGAAATGTTATGTCCTAAGTGTCTATCTATCCTAAATGAATAAATAACTCCTAATGCGCATTCTAGTCCATGGTTCCAGATAAGAGAACTCGTCTCGAATCAAATAGATAAGGGTTGCAGCCCAAATCCAGTCCAGGGAATAAATCCCAAATACAGTCCAGGGAATAAATCTCAAATCCAGGGAACTCGTCCCAAAGTCAACACATAAGGGAACTATTCTCAAATCAATTTCAGAAATGGAACTCAGTTCCAATTCAATTTCATTCCAATCTCACAATAAGATAACTTCACAAAAATCGCACATTGAGATTCTAAGGCATTTCATAAAATTCTCAAGAAGCCTCTAAGTTCGTCATATAACTACGTCACAATCCACCTTAACGGTTAATCACTTCCTAGGGAAACAGTCTAGTTATAGACGTCCCTACATTTAAAGCACAACCTAATTAGGATCACATCCTAAACGTCTAGGTTAACATGCCAAGAGTTATACGATTTATAAATCAACACTAGTTAGTCATCTCGGCCTACTCCCTAATCTACAGATTACTAATTAAACCTTGCCTTAATCATCAATCTTCAATGTTTCCCTGCATGTCTTCATACTTCCAAATTCTTTAATTTGAACTCCCGTTCATTCCCTGCATAACAATACAAGTTTCAATAATAATAGCATTCCGCAACTTCCTTTCCGAATTTCCCAAACTTTAAATAATAAAACTAATTCAACCTTCTCAAATAATCCCCTATTCTCGCATCACCACCTGACACCATTACTCAACAACTTCAAAACATCAAATAGAAAACATCACTAGTTAACTCATGTTAACTAGTTCATTCTGCCTTATACTACCAGTTTAATAAAAGTTTCTAAAACATGTTCAATCTATTTAAAAGAATTCTAACTCCACATATAGCAATTCATTTAAATCATTTACTATCACCAGAGACACCCAAATCAACAACTGTTCAAGATTTCCAACAATTATCCAACATTCCCAAGCTTCCCTAGCCAATTCAACATTCCCATTGGACCATTCCATATTGTCTTATTTTCAAATTCAAGCAATTCTCCAATAATTGGATTGGTGAATAAACTCAATATCTAATTTAAACACCACCATATTTGAGAGATAATTGCCAAGTAAACCAACCTTCTCAAACTTCCAAACAGAATCCCAAAAATCATTATCTAACCACATTCCCTTCCAAAAACTCCAATTTATTTCACCACCTTAAAATTAAGAAACTTAGCATGCACATAATTTCTTATAAGAATTTAAATTAATCCATCAAAATCCATACGATTCAGTAAATCGATTCCAATTTAAACCAATTTCCGTTTAATTCTCAAAATTCAAGAATTACCAACTTTTTCATTCAAGATAGTATTCACACAACATCAATATTCAAGAATTCCCAATTCACAATCTCCAATCTAATTAACATCTCTAAACATTCAATAAATCCAAAGATTCAAATATTACCAACTTCCAAACAACAATCTAAAACAAGGAAGAAAAGGAAACAACACCACTGTCATTGTCATCACACCACCGCTACCAAGCCACCACCACAGCCAGATGCACCACCACCACCACGACGCCGGCGGCGAACTGCCGGCACAACCACAGCAGCGGCGGCAGAGCAGCCGCCGCTCGCCACCACCACGGGCTGGAGGCGCCTCCAGCCCTCCTCCGTGTCCGGACGCCACCACCGTTGCCTCCATCTCCCTCTCTATCGCACACCATCGCGGCGGCACCACCGCCGCTCCTCCACCACAAACCCCCGACAACAACAAATGGAGGAAGAAGAAGAATGGAAAGAAGGAGAAATGCAATAGGAGGCCATACCTTGCAATTGATTCTCCATTTTATCAAGCTCAAGATTTGCAACTCCACCACTCCATGGCTGCGATTTAAACTTCAAGATCCCCAATTTCTTCTTCTTGAAAGTGACGGGAGAAAGGGGTGAGAAATGTCCCCAAATCTCCAACTCCCGATTCATTAAATTGAATGGGTTCATGGGCTTAGATCAAAGGGTGTGGGCTTGGGCTCTTTGATTATAATTCTAAGGGCATCCATCTATCTATAAATATGGGCTTCTTAATTAAGCACATAAAAATTAAATTCATTGAGCCAATTTACTAAATTAATCATAATTAATTAAATTAATTATGAAATAATTATTTGGGATGTTACAATCCCTCCCCTTAGGATCATTCGTCCACGAATGACATAAGGATATGGATCAATATGTCATCTTCACTGAATTGGGGTGTGTTCTAACTCTGAACACTTTTGCACGCTTCCTTCGGTTCCTTACATCATTGTCTCATTACATGTTGAGACCATAGTTCTTAGATAATGCTAATCTGACACTTGTAATAGCCATTACATGTCTCGTTACACATATCTCGCTACATCATCCGGTGCTTCTCTCACTTACACTGGAAACAATTCTCAACTCGTATCCAGTATTAAAATCCAGATTACATCCGGCATTCTATTTCAAGCAGTAGTCTTTTTCTCTAGATGTCCATCGGCTTCCGACAGTTTAATTTAATATTCCGCTCTTAAATGAGCTCACCATCCGTTGGTAACCCCCGAGTCTCAAGCTCATGTCGTGTTTCTTCCCATACTTTTTATATCGTGCATCAGCATTTTCTGAGATGCAATCATTATGTTGGTCTTAAGCTCTATGTTTCGTTGCATCTCATCACATAATTCTCTTGACAGTCTTGTGTTTTCTCCTTGAAGTGTTGGAAATTTAATATAATCCACTCGATTTCAATGCTTACCGATCCTAACTTCGTAGAACTTTATCCCGGGAGCCATCTCAATCTATGGCTAAGAGCCTTAGTCTTGATGGAATTCCCAAAATTCATCTCATTCTGAGGATATCTTACACAATTCTTAACTGTTAAAACAGTTAATTATTCCATGAAGATTTATTTGAATTGTGTTGGGACTTAATTCTGTTCCGGAAAACTTCATTTGCATCTTTAATCAGTCGCTCCCATCTTCGCACTGTTAGAGGTTTTACTTAGCATCATTGATGATAATTGCACGAGGTGCAGTGTTATCTCAACGATTCCTAAAAAAATTCTCGCCTTGAGGTAAACCTGCATTGCACAAAGAAATGAACAGTCTCAAATACAAGATAGGAAGCGAGATCGAATTCCCAAGAGTATCGTAAATTCAGAATCATATCGAGAATCAAAATGTTCCGATACAAGCGGAGAGGAATGCAAAACAACTAAAATCGTTGTTTGCGAAAGTAAGGATACTGAGACGGGAGTTATTTTATAGTGGAACAAATATAAGTAAATAAGTGAATCAATAACGAGCTGACTCAGATTAGCAAAAGAAATAACACCGACTGATAAAGACTCCAAATTATCGTAGTGGGAAAAAATAAGTAGAAAATAGGAGGAACTAACAGAATATTCGGTAAGTAACTACTCTACTCCGGTAGGTATGAAATAGTAGGACAATTTAAGAACGACGAATAACAAATGAATGGAAAAGAGCCAATTTAGAGTCAAACAGTTACTAAAGAAACTTCCAGACAGTGTAAGGAAGTCAGTGACAATGTTATCGTATAAGTTCGGGAATCGATAGAGGAGTTGAAAAGTTTAAATCACATTACACCTATCAATATAGAGGACAGGTAATTTAAACTAACTAGAATATAGAAACGGTGGAAAATATCGATACTGATAGAGTATCATTGAGAACCATTCAGATGGCCCACGAGGGATCTAACAGTACATGTGACAGCAAATAGAATTAATCTGGAGAGAAAAACTGGTACCGAATCATACACAGTAGAATCCGCAGATGAGGCAAGGAAAATAATAGAGGAATTCATTTTCTCACAATAAAGAAAATGAAAGAAGAATTTATGGATGAAACGTAACCAATAACAGGAATACTTATATTAGCATGCGAGCATCACATATTAGGACATTCACTTGCATAAACGCCTCCAATAAATCTCTGCGGTGTACTCAATTCGATGTCTCGAATTGAATGTCATCATACATCCGTCGAGCAATACAGTCGAATGATTTACTCTATATATCTTCAAGATTTAAAGATGTTTGAAATATTATTCTCCTGATGTTCTGATCATCTGCTGACAATGGATCATCATCACGCATCTGTATAGCACGGATTTGCACGTGCCGATCAGCTCCACTTTAGTTACGGGCCCCACAGAAGAGCTTGTTGTTGATGATTACCCAACGCTAAACGACTCGGATGCTTCCTGACGATCCTTCGTAATCAAGTAGTCTAGATATTCAATACCTGCAATTTACCTTAAAGACAGATCTCATGCATTATCACAACAATAAGTTAACAGAATTCCCAAAGAAGATATAATATTAAAAACAATAATTATTCAGCGACTTCTAAATAAGTTGCTAGTTGAATTAAAACATAGATCCCATTGAGATATCCTATTATCTACCCATGGTTATCTTGCAAATCATGGCTTGGATCCACAAGGTGCGCCATGTATAAACAGAATACCACAATGTAAGAATAAATCTAACTAGCATATGACAATGGAAACCTATCCTATAGGCAATCCCCGCACACCTCACCACATGCTTTTACCAAGTTTTTAGCACATAATAGAGCAAGCCCGCTCTGATACCACTCTGTAACGTCCCGAAAATTTAAAACTTAAATAGATAAATAAATAAAGATATGTAGATTCGCGGTTAATAGTCAATTATACCTAATAATATTAACTACCCCATTAATGTTATGTTAATATAAATATAATCATAATGGATATGTCATCTATATATATATATTAAAGCATTAGTGAATAACCCATCCTAAATTTAATGCGGTGTCTCCATTTCAGATTTCTAATTTTCATAGATTTTTGCATTTTTAATTAATTATTTTTAGTTTTTCGCATTAATTTATTTATTCATTATAGATTTTCAATTTTTGAAATATATGGAATTTCCAATTTATGTGGAATTCCCACAATCTTCAATTTTAAATATATTTGAAAGATTTTAAATTTGAAATTTTGTATTTTTTATTTTATTTATATTATTTTATAATATTAAATTTACTAATTTTAGATTTTCGCGTTATTTATATATCCATTAAAGATTTATTCACTTTTAAAAAGATTTGAAACATAAAATATGAAATTTTGTATTTTTATTTTATCTATTTTGTAATTTATTATTTTGCATTTTTATTTTATATGTTATTATTTTGTATTTTTTATTTTATTTATTTTAGATTTTATTGTTGCATTTATTATTTATTTATAGATTTTGAGTTTTTACACCATAGAATTATTATAACATGAATAAGCATTTTCAATTTTTGCACCATAGTATTATTAGTTATTAGGACGAGGTTCGGCACTGGCAACTAAGAATTATGTTGCGTTTATATTTCAATATGGTGATCATATTGTAATGTCGGTAATTTTGTGTAGGTTTAGTCTCAATTTTGGTTATATTTTTTTGGTGTGGTAAATGATGTAATCAAAATGTACATTGCACATATTTATTTATTCATATTAAATGTATATTAACGTGTATATGAAATCCCAATTTTTAGTTTCTAAAAGATATTTAATTTCCAATTTATATGGAGTTCCTACAATTTTAAGTTTGTAAAAATTAAAAATTTAAATTCATATAGAATTCGCAGTGTATATATGGAATTTATATTATTAAAATATACATTAATGAATATATGGAAAAGATTTGTATATATTAATTAATGTATATATATAGGCCATGTTTTCACAAAAATATGTCACTTCTTTTTTTGGTGAGAAAAAATATGTCACTTCTCTTAAAAGTAATATACAATTATATATTTATTAAAGCTAATATACAATTATATACTACCTCCATTATTTTTTAAATGCCACGGACCCACATTTCATGCAATCCAATACACGTTTTTAATCCTTAATAACTCAAATTGCATAAAAGTAAAAATTATAAAAATTTGATATTCTTAATCTATGCGATTAGACGAATCTAACAAGATCCCACTTGACTATGTTTTATCTTATATAATTTTATTAAAAACTTCAATCAAAGTTATTCAATGAACAGTAATAAAACCTTCAATGTGTTACTTATAAAAGAAAGAAGGAAGTAGTTGCTAATCATTAAAAACTATTTTTTATAATTATATCATTCTAATTCTATATAAATATATACTCCTTCCGTCCCAGCTAACGTGTCATGTTTGACTTTTTGACACTATTCATTATTCAACTTTGACTCGATTTAATTGCAAGTATATATTTGGAAAAGAATAGTCGAGTTGAGTTTTGTTAGAATCGTATAATCATGTAGTTTAAGAATATATGTTTAACATACTTTTTGTTGTACATATTTTGAGATATTAACGGTTGAAAAGTGCATCGGATTGTGTGCAAAAGTCAACCAAGACAAGTTAAAGGATGAAGGGAGTACTAAATAGAATATATCTTATTTATGTTTATTATATTTAAAATGATACAAAAGAATTATAATTATTAAGAGAAGTGTGAAAATTCATATTTTATGGATAATTGATTTAGAGTAAATTAGTTATTTTCGTAAAGCATATTATAAATAAAAGAATCGGGTATATAAAGAGTTATTGGGGTGCGAATAGTCCATCAGTAACTAAAGAATGAAAATTTATTTTTTATTTTTATCTATTTTTAAGAAATACTTCATTAATATATATTTTAATAGATTTGCAATTGACGGAAGAACAAATATAAATCCAGCTTTGTTAGAAATTGAAAGGCTAATTGCTACAAATTCTATAAATTAGAAAATTTTCTCTGAAATGGCGTTATTGAATGAAGTTTCAACGTCTAAAACAGATAATCTATTGATACTAGAAGAGAAATATTATAATAAGGAAGAAATGAAGGCGTATCATGCTAAGCTTTTACCTTTGTTGATTAATGAGTAGATGAATGTTTATAATAAAATAATGTATGCAGTTGATAGTGATGATGGTTGATTCTTTTTTCTTTACGTGGTGAAACTGAGAAGACACTTATCGATAATTTATCTAGAAAACATTATATTTAGCCTTTCGTGGGAGAAATGATATTGTGTTACATGTAGCATCCAGTGGAATAGCATCATACTCCTTCCAAGAGGTAGGACTGCAGATTATAGAATTAATATTCCACTAGACTGTGACGAGAATTCTACCTACAAAAACTTATCCCAGAAAATTATTTATCCCCTCTTCTCATTGAAACAAAGCTCATGATTTGGGATGAAAATTCTTGATTGGTAGAATGATTATGAGCCCGTCTGAGTTAACCAAATTCCCCATTCGATTTCAGAGGAAAAAAAGTCACACTCGCATTTTATTTTACTATGACTATAAAAAAAAAGTCAATGTCATTTTTTAAAGAAGGTTGGACTCTATCTCAAAAAAATATGTTGCAATACCTCGTGTCACTGGAAATAGGGGACTCGGAGTATTAATATATAATTAAGATGGATTAACCCAAGATACTACAAGAAATGTTGTTTATAATAAAATTATATATGACATAAAGTTGCACAATGAATTCTTCATGTAGGTGATGATAATTTGTAAATCTGGTATTGATCTTGAAGATGTACAATTAGATGTGACATTTCCAGATTATAATTTTATAAATTCTACAGGAGATCCTATAGCGGCAATTGTTTAGAGTACTTATACACATATAAAATGCACCACTTCAAATCCAGATATTTTTAAAGATATTGCTATACTATTCCCTACCAACCAGATTGTTGATATGATCAATAATTAAATCACGGAACGTATGTATGTAAATGAAAATGTATATATATATATATATCAGTTCTAATAATATTTGTCAAGAGGATGAAAATATAGATAATGCCAATAAATTATTTTCACTATAATATCTAAATACAATCAATTATTCCGGATTATCGAATCACGGAATAATGTTGAATTAGGGTTGCATAATCATGCTTATTAGGAATATAGATCCATCAAATAAAGTATGCAATATAAGTAGGTTGATAGTAACCAAGATGCGGAACCATATTATTGAGGTTAAACTAATTTTCGAGAAAGCATGAAAGTAAATTCTTGATTTGTAGAATGATTATGAGCCTATCTGATTTAGATAAATTCCTGATTCGATTTCAGATGAGAAAATTTCAACTTGTAGTTTGTTTTGCTATGATTATAAACAAAACTCAATGCCAATTTTTAAAGAATGTTGGACTATATCTTACAAAATCAGTTTTTGCCATGAATAGTATGTTGCAATATTTCGCGTCACTAGCAAGATGTGGCTTAAAGTATTAATATGCAATTAAGAATGATTAAATCAAGATACCACAAGAAATGTTGTTTACAATAAAATTTATACATGACAGAAAATTTGCAAAATGAATACTTAATTTAGGTCATGGTAAGGCCGGTATTGATTTTGAAGATCTACAATTAGATGTGACATTTCCGGATGATATTTTTATAAACTTTACAAGTGATCCTATAGCGACAATTTTTAAGAGTACATATACAAATATAAACTGTACCACTTCAAATTCAGATATTTTTAAAGATAGTACTATACTAGCCCCTACCAATGAGATTTTCAGGAATGAAATTTTTAGCAAATTGTGAGGAATTTTTTTATATTATGCTAACTACAAATATATATAAATTTTGTTTTATTTTAATTTAAATTTCAGATTAAACAAAATACTCCCTCCGTCCCATTCCAGACGTCTTACTTTCTATTAATAGGTGTCCCACTATACTTGTCTCATTTCCCAAAATAGTAATAATTATTTCATTAATTAATTTAATTAACAATTAATAAAAATCTATAATCTATTCCTAAATCACGACCCATTTCTCCAGATTTGCTGTACAACCAAAACCTAACTACAACCATCTCGATCTTCCATCTTCGTCCCCAAATTCCAGAATCTCTTCAAGATTAGCGCTGCACTTCGACTCCAATTCCAACCATCTCGATTCGCGACCATCTCTTTCAGATTGGCGCCGCCCTTCGACTCCGAATCCAACCATTTCGTCCAGGCAGTTAAGATCTGAATTCAAACCTAATCTTCCCAAATCTCAATCAACCACAGACGTCGCATCGGAGACCTAAATATGACGGTGGAGGTCGACGGGACTGAGAACGGCTGTGCAATGGCTGGAGGCGCACAAGAGGGAAGAGGCGACTCTGCTTTCAGGGAAGATGCGGTTGTATTCAGGGGAGGATTGAAGTAGGATTGAATCAATATAGATGATCCAACTCAAGGGGTACCACGACTGATGCAATACCAAAATTAAATTCCACTCTTCTAAGACAATTCATGTGAGTAAGGATATAGTTGGAATTAATTTGTCATCTCCAAATTCTACAACTAAAAGGGGGTTGTATGTTCATTTCCAAGTAAAATCTGACTGCAACAAATTCTAAATTGCTTCATACTTCCATTAGGTTTTTATGTGATGTTTAATATTGATTTGTTTTATTTTATTTTTACTTTTTTTGTTCTAACCCAGCCATTTTCATTATCCATACTTGAATGATATAGGGTTCTGCCTTGGAGGATTTGGACTTGGAGAAAGTATGGATGAAGGCCCTTCTCTTCTTCGTGCTATCGTTGTGCGTTTTCTATCTGATTTGAATGGAACCTTGTAACTACTGAATTTCATCACATAAATATAAAAAAAAATTTAATAGGTGTTCCAAATTTGAAAATGTGTGTTTTAGGAAAAACTTGTGAAGTACTATGAGTTACACAAAACTAGTACCACTGGCCACGGAGATAGATGTTTGCACTTTGCACATATTGATTCATATCTTTGGGTTTACTGTCTATAATAATTTCTCACTTTTCCCTTGCTATTTGAAGTAGCTTGGAAACTGCTTTCTTGATTTGTATGCATAAGTATTCTTTCATATAGTTGTGCATATGAGAGAATATTTTAATTTTGCTGCACTGTCGAAGGAAATCATTATTTCCGTTTTTCTTAAGTTAATAAATGGAGTATGCATTTATAGGGGTTATTCGGTTAAACAAGACTATCAACAATAGTGTGTTAATTTGGTGTTACTTTACTTTTTAACCCAGGAAAGCTTACATGAGAACAAGCCACGACAGATTTGTGGCCTTGGGCTTGAAGGTAATTATAAGTCTTATAATTGTAATTCATCACTCTTTGTGAACTCTGTCTGTTTTAAACTTTTGTGGCTCGAATGATATTTTGTTTCTATTGTAGCATGAGGCTGCATTGCACTTGTCATTGGCATTTAACACATTTGCATTTGATCTGTAATTTGAATTGTGAGATGTGATGATCCTTACATTTGTCTGATTTACCAATGAATGGCCTTTCATGGTAATTCATTACTCACATGAATGGCATAATAAATTTTGCAGAGGAATTTAAGATCTCGTCTCTAAATTTGTATACCATGTATGTAATGTGGTTTTTTATTTAGTTGAAATTTGCTCTCATCAGTTATATGATCAATGTAGTGTGGTCAACATTCAATTTTCTCATTGTTTATTCTACAATAGCTACCTATTTCTACTGGAACATTATTTGTTAACAAAGAGCATCCATCCACTGTCTTCCCTGTGTCATTGCAGGAGTCGTTCGAATAGATCGAAGTATAAGGATGATACACAACCATGAGTTCATGGGATTGATGAATTTCTACAGCAGCCAATAAATTCAAAATGAAATATGGTAAGTAACTGTTTTGATAAACTTTTAAAAGAAAATTCATCATTTATATGCATTTGCATTTACAAAAGGCGACCTTGTCGCATTCAAAACATATTGGTTACCATTGAAACATATTGGTTAAATATAAAACATGTTTCTTACTTGTAACCATACAAAAGTCTTCCAAAACAACTTACTGAACCTATCATGCAGTTCTCTCATACCCAAGTTCTTGCATCAATCCTCTTATCCCTTCAACATTGGCAGCATCAATCAAATATTGAATGCATTCTCTTACTAGGCTTTCAGGAACTTCCAAGTTAATGGGAAGCCTTTCTTCTCGTATCAATGTGCCTTTCTTCAAATGTGGCAGCTTGTAGTTGTTATGTCCCTTAAGCTTCATAATCTCAATCATGCATCCTTGCAAGCTTAGGAAAACATTATTCAAAGTTGTGTGTGATAGCTCTTGAAATGATTGTACCACTGCATTTACTAGTTCATCAACGGTTTTAGCCACCCTCTGAACTTGTAGTGATTGTATAGCTCTGAACCAACCTAAATCATTGATATTTGTATCAGGAGAGTTAGGTGGCTGCTGCACTAATTTGATGTTAAAACCATCCGAGTTTGCTGCCATTTTGAAATCTGGATCTTCATCTTTGATATGAGGTCTTGCATTATCCTGTTGAATATAGATCACCTTGCTCGCAGAACTTGGCCACTTAGCTTTAATGGCTGGAATAATCTGAAATTTACATTCAAGTGTTAATACAAAATTTTTATTCTGTAAATCATGAAAAGTTACAAAGGAAAACTGAAATATAAAAATTCTAATGTAATGTCATCTTAAATGAGGCATGCTTACATAACATTAACCAAAAAAACCATTTATCTGAAATACCTGATTGATCAAACAGTCCTTGATCACATCCTTGGTGATAGAATCAATGGGCTTTGTTTCTAGTGTACCTGCAGCCCTATTTTTGCTTCTCCGTTGTGCAGGAACTTGTTTAGTAAAAGGAAAAATACCTATTTTTCCATCAAACAGTAAACTTCCATCTACATTATACATTGGCCTACAGACTGCACACATGAACATCACCTTGGTTATAAATTTCTTGCTCTTGCATGTTCTATATGGGTTAACTTCATTGGGAGCCATGTAAAACCTGTGTGTTCCCCTAGTCATATAGAACCACTTTTCATCTATGTGTATGGTATTGTTCATACTCCTAAACATGATGGAGTTTAGACTTCTTTTCACTTCTAATGCTTCAAGAGTGAATTGTAGTCTTAGCAGCTTGTTCGGGGCAGTTAAATCAGGTTTTAGAGCACTTGTATGAGCCCTGATCAATCCCTTCAATACCCATCTCCCAACTGTACTTTTACTACAGTTTAAACTTGCAGCTAAACTTCTAATTGTACTTCTCTTATGGAGGTCAATTGATGCAATTAATTCCAAATCTATTTGACATCTTCTTTCTCTCAATGGACTGAACTTCTTACTTACTAAATGTATAACCTGACCTTGTTCTTGTTGTTTCTTTGCAGCAACCCACAGTCGACTCACTGTTCTTGTACTGATGGAAAACTTCGTTGCAGCTTCAGACATCTTTCCTTTGATTGGTTTCCCGTTGATGCTGTGTTGAAGAAGAAATTGAACCACATTGTTTCTCTGCTCAGTTGACAGCTCTTTCTTCCCCATCTCTTTCTCTGGGTTTTTTTTTTTCTTTTTGGCTGGGGCAAGGTTGGACGTTGTTGTTTGATTATAATGTGAAGCTGACTTGTTATAGTGGGAAGTTTAAATTTTAGGAAATTGAACTCGCTGTAAATTTTTTTGGTGGGAAAGTTGTGGGCCCCACACGTGGGGCAATTTGTATCTTCAATAAAAAGGTCAATGGGTGTATTGACTCTATTAACCATTCTTAAAAATTGTGTGGACCCATTATATCATACTAATCCAATATGCCTTAATTCCCGTGCTGAACAGTAACAGGACGTCTTGTGCGGGACGGAGGGAGTATTATTTTAATAATTATTCTTATTGATCTGTTAAGCCAACGAAACTAAAGAAGACGGTATAATAAGATTTCTTAGTTAGTTTTAAAAATAATAAAATTATATTATCATATACATCATCTTTCAAATAGATATAAAATCATTACACATTTTCATTACTCAAATATAATATATGATTATTTTATACAATATAAGTATATATATTATATAAAATATATAATTATGCCCGTCGAGTCTCGACGGGTTAATTACTAGTTACTCATTAAGCTGCCTAACAAGACCCCAGTTTAGACTTATCCCATGGCGTTTTTAATTAAATGACTAAACTATAGCTAAATTCAAAACGTCCCCAAATTTTGAAAAGTAATTACTAATACACACAAAATTTCATAAACTCTTCAAAACCTTATTTCAGGCGAATGAAGAGGACAGAGCCTAAATCGAAATAATGGGTGTGGTATTTTACTCAAAAGTTACGGCGACATTTTCTAACAAGCATGTAAATTGGGCCTTTATAAATTGGGCCAGCTCATATTACTAAAGAGGTCCAAAAAAACTCGGCCCATATTAAAACTAATCCTTCTCGAGGATGTCGCTGTAATCCCCGCAGATGTCCAAGTAGTACAAAATAATCAAGGCAGGGGGAATGGGGGATAGATAAGAGGAGGATAAATTACAAATCCTGGCAAAAAAATTAGTTCATTAAGAATTCGACAACATGCTCAATTCAACATCTTTCATATTTTGGGATACTTGAAAACACTTATTACATATGAGATTTAGAATATCAAAGTTTCATAATTTTTACTTGTACGCAATTTGAGTTATTGAAAATTGAAAATGTACATTGGATTGCATGAAATGTGGGTCCGTGACAATTAAAAAGGAACAGTATATGATAGTACTAGCCAGTGCCAATAATTGATTAATTCTACACAGTCCTGCTCCTGTATAAACCAAAACAATTGCATCATCCAAGAGGGGGGTTGGGGGCCATTATTCCAGCAAAATTAATAGTAGTAGATTAGTTTGAAAAGGTTATAGTCGATAGATAGATACGATATTAATGGATAAATAAATTTGGAAAAATGGGGCAGATAAATATTTTGTTGGTAAACATTTTGCTTAATAAAAAGAATAGGCCAAAGATAAACTGAATTCGAACCCATTTAGTTAAAAACTTGGTCAAACTGTAATTTATTAGTCAAAATGTGCCATAATGAAACAATTTTTTGATAAATTATAGGAGTAGTATTTATTTTTTGTGTTAACCGAACACTCAGAACTGTTATGAAGCCCCAAAATAATATTTGCATTTTCAACATCCAAAATAATGGCATTTTCAACAATCTGGTACAGTAACTCTATTGCTTAATTCCTTTCAAATACACTTCCACCTTCATAATTTCAGTCTAAGAGCGTATTCTCCTGAACTTATTTCCAGGACTTATTACTTATTCTTATTAAAATCAGACCAAATTAGACCAAATCATATCAGACCACACTATATATAGTTGTAATCAGATAAGACTAGACCAGACCAGATCGGACTAGAGCAGAGCAGACAAGATCTTATAAAATCGGATCAGAACACCTTATTTCAGGCGAATGAAGAGGACATAGCCTAAATCGAAACAATGGGTGTGGTATTTTACTCAAAAGTTCCGGCGACATTTTCTAGCAAGCATGTAAATTGGGCCTTTATAAATTGGGCCAGCTCATATTACTAAAGAGGTCCAAAAAAACTCGGCCCATATTAAAACTAATCCTTCTCGAGGATGTCGCTGTAATCCCAGCAGATGTCCAAAGTAGTACAAAATAATCAAGGCAGGGGGATAGATAAGAGGAGGATAAATTACAAATCCTGGCAAAAAAAAATTAGTTCATCAAGAATTCGACAACATGCGCAATTCAACATCTTTCATATTTTGGGATACATGAAAACACTTAATACATCTGAGATGTAGGAGTTGTGACTTGGCTCGGCTGTCTACCATATATAATTCAGCGCTTCCTGTTCCTGATTGTTGTGTTAGTTTTACCATGATGTTAATTGTCTGTGTCGGCTAATTAATTTAGCCTTCGATTTCTCCTCTGTTGTTGTTGTTTTTTTTTTTCAAGGATAGAGACCGGAAATTAAGGATATTTATTCTGGCAACCGCATAAAAAGTCGATTGAAATGACAATTGTAATGAATGCTGTGAGCAGAAATGCTCTGCATTTTTTTTTTCCCCTCTGTGGCACATGTAAATTTGTTATCGTTTATTGAATGCACATTTGAGTAGTACATTGGTGCTGTCTGAATGATGCTTCAATGCTGTCCAAACATATTGTGCGGAGTAATTGACACCTGCGCATTTGGCGAATGGGATATACTAGAACATATAGACCAACACAACATATATACCGATGGCATTAGCAAAATTCCAAGAACCCTATGTCGGAATCCAACAAAAAGCCCTCATTTCAGCATAAATGTACGAAAGCATGAATGACCCCAACCAGCTTTTATGGAGAATCGGTCCATTCTTTGCTGTAGAAAATATGTACATGCACTTTGGCTATCGTGCTGCTGAAAACAAACATGTAAACACTGTGCATCAATTATTGGGTATAGTAGTATGACTTTGTGGATGTTTGGGAGTCAGCAGATCCGCTAGCAGATAGCAGATTTGGAGAGAGAATTGTGAGAGAATATGCTGATTGAATCCGCTATATGCTCCTAAATATGCCAGCTTCCAAACAAGCCCTTTATGTAGGAGTATCTGCATAGAGCATAATATAATTATTTGTTTATTCATAGAGTTTATTTATAAAATAAATAAATAAATAAATAAAACCAATCAATAACAGCAAAATGTAGCCTACATTTTAAAAATAAATAAATAAATAAAGGGATTACAATTGGCAAAAGAATATGACAAAACAGTACTTAAAAAGCAACATTATTTACATTTAAACTTTTCAATGTGGTAATAAATTTGTGACTTTGGTGTTATTGCCCTGTTTGGCAAAACAACTCAATCGAACCAGCTCTTTTTTTAACCCACTGCAAATAACACCATTGTAGGCATAGTTGTTAAGATCCCGATCCTGATCTTAGGATCTTACGATTTTACGATCACACCTCTCTAAAACGATCCCGATCCTTGTAGGATCTTAAAATTAGTAAGATCCCGATCCTGATTGTAGAATATTACGATCTTATGGTCATACTCCCTCAAACGCTTCTACGATCTTACGATCATACCCTCTTAAACGCATAAAATTTTTATAGTATTTTATGATTTTGGATCAAAGTAACTTTTTTCCTATAATTTTAAACTTAAGAGCTTGTATTCTTTATGTATGATGTGTAAAAAAATATAATTTGTATGTATGTGAAAATATTTTATGTTTAATTATGATGTTTTTGTACTCTCTTATAGTATTAATTAACTTGCAAGATTTATAAACACACGAAATAATGCTTTTACATGTTAGTATGCATAATTGAGTTTATCCATTATTGCAATTTCATAAGATCTTAGGATCCCGATTCGATCCTACGATCCCGATCTTGCAAAGAGAAAAACGATCTCATATAGGATCCCGATCTTAACAACCTTGATTTTAGGTTTCAGCTTATTGTAGGTAAAAAAAATTGGCCTAAAAATTGCCAAACAACTAATTTTGACTCATTTATTACTTACATAATCAGTTAATTATTAGACATGCCCATTATCAAGATAATTGAAAGTAGTTTGTCATCAAAAAATAATTTAGTAAAGTAATCAAATTAGATAATTCCAATACAGTTGTAATGGAATCTCGCTGTTTAATTAAATAATGTCTAAAATCTACTCATTTTACTACCTCCTAAACATCCCCCAATTCAAAATGAAAAATAGAAAAAAAAAATACTGTATTAGTGTATTAGATACAGTAGTCATTTGGAGGCTGCGTTGGGACAAGGCGGGTCCATTATAGGCCTGTGGAAATGTCGGCCCATTAAGAATATTGAAGGGCCCACCACAAAAAAGAATTTGACAATATGTTGTTTATTTTATAAAATTTTCTTATTATTATAATATGGCTAAATGGGCCAAATGGGACCCGTTAATGTGGGCCCACTATACCACGTGAAGTGGGCGTTTAATGGACGAAGGGATGCTTAACAAAATCCAGCCTAATCTCTTACGAACCAATCGCGTGTGATCTCCCACGTGGCCCTATTGACCATGACATCACTATCACTTGTTGCATTTTATTTTTGTTAAAATAGAATAGTACTATTACTAGTAAAATATTACTACTCCACTATATACTCTATTTATTTATTTGTCTATTTATATACTACTACTATTATACTATCATGCAATCATAATTTGATCGACCAAAACTGTACGCTTCCTTTCTTCTCAGCTTCTCTTCTGCTGCTTCTTATTTGCCCGCATTGAATTTCTCATCTGTGATTCCTTTTACACATTTCAAATTTATAGACTAATTAATTGGTATATATATTAGGGTTTATTATTATTATTATTGTGTGTATATATTTGTATTGGTCGTGGGTGTGTGATTGGGAATTGAGTGATGGGATCTGATGATCAGTCTTCTGCACAATACATCCACATGGTAATTGTTGAATCTCAATT
This sequence comes from Hygrophila difformis, assembly GCA_030278955.1. Taxonomy (NCBI): domain Eukaryota; kingdom Viridiplantae; phylum Streptophyta; class Magnoliopsida; order Lamiales; family Acanthaceae; genus Hygrophila; species Hygrophila difformis. Next base: position 2,317,988 of record JAOANR010000003.1, read on the forward strand.
CTCAAATATATATATGGAGTGTGATTTCTTATTGTTGGTAGTTAATGAATTCCTTAATTTAATTAATTACACTGCAGGTACAACACCTGATAGAAGAGTGCATAGTGTTCAAGATGAGCAAAGAAGAATGCATGGAGGCTCTCTCCAAGCATGCAAATATTAAGCCTGTTATTACATCCACCGGTAAGTAGTACTACTCCGTGCCTTTTTAATTGCCATGGACCCATATTTCACGCAATCCGATACATGTTTTTAACCCTTAATAACTCAAATTGCATACTAGTAAAAATTATGAAAATTTGATATTCTAAATCTATGCGATTGGACGAATCCAACAAGATCTCACTTGACTATATTTTATCTTATATAACTGTATTAAAAAGTCAAATCAAAGTTACTCAATGAACAGTGTCGAAAACCCATATGTGTCAATAAATAAGAAACGGAGGAAGTATATACTACTACTATAATTCATTCTTCATCCTTTACTTTTCAATCTATCACACACACACAGGAGGGGGTGGGGGGTGGGGGGTGGTATTTATTTGCTTTGGGGTGTCATTAAATTATATAATCACTTTTTATAAGTGAATAGTGAAAACTAATTAATACACAAATGTGTATATATATAATATGTATCTGTATATATACATCTAGTCCTGTTCATGTTAGGTGCTGTGTTTGGATTGGTCATATATACAAGGACAGAAAAGAAATAGAATATTTTGACAGTGGAAAAAATTGAGGTATTCTTTTCTTTTTTTTTTTAAAAAAAAAAACAGAGAGAAGAAAGAACTATTCAACATAATAATGCATGGAAGGATTAATTTTAAAACAATTTTATATTTCATTAGAGAAATTATCAGTAATATAGACTTATAATTTGATAGAGTACTGCATAGTATCAATGTTTAAATTATACTATAACAATTATATTAGTCCAGTATTTTAATTCATTACTTGTGTTCTGTTAGTGTCATTATTATTGCAAATTTGCAACGATGACAATTAGATGGATCGATCCATGCACACATAAGCATACACATGTAAAAAAAAAAACAAGTTTGTATATATAGGCTATAGATTGAATTTGCACACTTGATTATATATAACTTGATTATATATAACATTATTATCTGTTAAAATTTATTGAAGTTATTTAATCTTTTGAACTTTACGAAAAAAAGAAAAGAAAAGAAAACGCATACAATGATTTATTGAATTACTATTATGATCAGTACTCTAACAAGATTATATATTCCATTATTCCTCGGATCGAATGCAGACAATTATATATTACTCTTTTTACTTTTTTGGTTGTGTCTGTATTGTTATATAGGTGTGTGAAAAAGAAATAAACCCTTGTGAAATGTTTTTAATTATTAGAAAAAAAAACAAAAACAAAAAAAAAAAAAGAAAAACAAGGGAGGAGTTTAAATGCAAAAGCTTTGGGATGAAAACTCTTCCCCGTTCTCTTCGCCTGAAATAATGTGTTCTGATCTGAATTTTATAAGATCTGGTCTGGTCTGATCTGAATATTTCTGGTTTGATCTGTTTGGATCTAGTCTGGTCTGATTTGATCTGATCTGATCTGATTACAACTATATATATAGTGTGGTCTGATATGATCTGAATGGGTCTGGTCTGATTTTAATAAGAATAAGTAATAAGTCCTGAAAATAAATCCAGGAGAACAGGCTCTTAGTCAAGTCCCATAACTTCTAACACTCAGGTAGAAAGTTCGATTCTCACCCCATCCCTCACATATACTTCCTCTGTTTTTTAATGTTTGCTATGGATTCACCCATGACGCAGTCCAATGCACATTTTAAATAATTAATAACTCCGGTTCGGTACAAGTAAAAATTCTAAAAGTTCGATATCTAAAAAGTATAAGATGAGACGAATCTAACGAGATCCCACTTGACTATATTTTAACTTGTATAACTATAATAAAACTTTAAATCAAAGTGTTATGTGATAAATGTCACATTTACAAATGTAGCAATCTTTTAAAAACGGAGGAAGTAGTATATGATTTGTGCAGTGTGCATTTATTTATTTTTAATTCACAATTTCACATTCATCCATATTATTTGTAGGGCCTCATCAATTTTTGTTTGTTGAAATTTGTTTTTTCACATGTCCAAAATTTTGCCAATTTGTTTTTTATGTTTGTACCATATATTATTAAATATAAATAAGATATACAATAGTACCATGTGTATTTTTATTTAACTGAATGGGCAAATGGAGCTGAAAACTGATAGTATATAAATAATGCAAACATACAGTGTGGAAAGAGCTGGAGAAAGAGAACAAAGAATTCTTCGAATCGTACCAAAAGAAAAAAGAAGAATGCAAAAATAAAGAAAGCAGCAGCAGCAGCAGCAGCAGTATTAATTAAGTAATTAGTAAGAAAGAAAGAAATTAAAGGTGGAATAATAAGCCAACGTACAGTCGTCTTGGATTGGATTGTTCCAAGAAAAAGACACGTACAAATCAGGTTTACTTCACCAATATGCTCCTATTTATTCCAATATATACTTACTTTTATGTTTTTAATTTGTTTTCGATCATTCGGACAACGATGTATGCATGCATGTTTCTGACACATTTGGACGAGACTCTTATTTAGTACTTCTTCGTTAAGTTTTAATTGTCACGGACCCACATTTTACGCAATCCAATGCACATTTTTATTTCATAATAACTCAAATTCCATACAAGTAAAAATTATGAAAATTTGAGATTTTAAATCTATGCGATTAGACAAATTCAAGAAGATCTCACATGACTATATTTATCTTATATAATTGTATTAAAAATCGAGTCAAAGTTACTCAATGAACAGTGACAAAAATCAATCTGGGTCGATTAATAAAGAACGGAGGAAGTATTTTATATGGGTATAAATAAATGGGTACATCTTCAATTGCTCTACTCTCAATTATAATACTCCCTCCTCCATTTCAATTATTTTGGTCGCATTTAACTTTTGACACTATTCATTATTTAACTTTATCTCAATTTTAGCATAATGATGTAAGAAGAAAAAAATAGTCAATTGTGGTCTTATTAGAATCGTCTATTAATATAGTTTTAGAATATGGAATACATGCCACATAAGTTTTACTTAAATGGATTTTGAGATACGGAGCGTTAAACAAGTACATTGGATTAGGGGTGAGGAAAACTCGACTCGGTACTCGACCAGAACTCTATTAAATTATTAAATATTAAAAATACAAAAATAAAAAAATTATTAGACACAATTTAAGCTTTTTTAATCAAAAAAATTATATTTTATAGCATAATAAGTAAAATGTCAATTTAAATTCAAATTATATACTATATAATCTAGTTAAATTCGGGCTATAGTTTTAAAAATTTTTTACTGTACAAGCTCGAATTACACTGTTAAAGCTCGATACTCGACTCAATATCACCCTACATTGGATTTTATGCTGAGGATAAAATGGCTAAAATTATTGGGACAGATGGAGTATATATATACACTATATGCTGCTGCCAGTTATTTTCTTCTGTATGGATACAGTAACATAACTTTAAAAATTTTGAATTTTAAAGGATGGCAATATCTTTATATTATCACTTCAGGTTTTTATTTTTGGCTAAAATATATTATCGATCACTTCAATTGAAATATATTGTCTAATTAAAATTGTGACAATAATTAAAAAATAAATTGTCACCAAAATATATAATTCGTGAGAGTTGAATAATACTACAAATGAACAAATTAAGTTATTTGTCCCTACGTACTAATTAGCTGTATATGTGTGTAACCGAAAATATTTTGTAAGTGTCGTTTGATTCGTTTGTGTATGTAACGAAGTGACAAAATGAATACTACTAATATTCTTTGCGACGACAATTTTAATGTTGTCATATATTGTACTATTTGTTACCATCTCTGTTATGGGCTGCAAGATCCTATGTCTTATTACATTTTACGTAATAAGTTAGTGGCTCATTTAATTTAGTGTGATGATATCAATGTGATATGTGGATTCTATTCAGTCTTATATTGTACAAAATTAGAAAAACTTTAAGGATGGACAAATTGAATAAGTATGCATTTACGAAGATATGAAATAAATAGAGAGAAAAAAAAAAAAAAAAAAAACATACATACATAATATAGTACTCCATCCGTCCCACGAAATTTGAACCCTATTCCTTTTTGGGGTGTCCCACGAAGTTTGAACCCTTTCCGTTTTTAGAAAAATTAAATTAATATAAGTTTGATTAGAATCTTAGTTATTGTCAAATCCCATTAAAAATACTTACTTTTACTATTCTGCACAAATTCCAATGCATTATTACTTTCCTACACAAAGTCCCTTATATTTCTTTAACTCTTAATATTACAAAATTGATACAAATAAAAATTGTATAAAATATATATTCTAAAACTACACGATTAGACGATTCTAACAAGACCACATTTGAATATTTTTCTCAAATTACATCACTACGATAATATTAAGTCAAAGTTAAACAATAAACAATATCAAAATTCATTATAATCTTAAACACAAATACCCACACCACTTTAACTACTAAACTCCACTACCTAAATTACCGTACCCAAAAGAAAGGTTTCAATCTTCGCGGGACGGAGGGAGTACTATAAAAGGCCTGATTAATTCCAAACAGGTCACATGTGAATTGTGATATATTTATATGAAGCGAAAAGACAAAAATCTTCTTAAGAATTCCGAAAACAAACACTCCGTCCTATATACATATTTGTGTATATATATATATATAGTACTAAATGACTAATAATAATACATATATGTATGTATGTAATGTTCCAAATGTGCACTTGGCTTTATACATGATTGTGACACGTGGGAGGTCGGATCTACGGCTGTGCGGCATGTTGTCGATTTATGATTGGTTGGGCCGTCTGTTTTGAAAAGATAGCTACATTTATTAAAATAATACTATTCATAAACACTTTGACTTGTAGTTAAAATATAGCCAAACGAAATTTTGTTAGATTCCTCTTGTCTTGTAACTTTTACATATCGAACTTTTATAATTTTAACTTGTACAAATTTTGAGTTATTACTTGGACTGCGTGCTATATAGGTTCGTTAAAAAAAAAAACAAAAAAACAGAGGAAGTATGTATCACGCTTACTTGTGCATTTTTGCTACTTAATTAAAGTTTTTATATATAGAACAAAATAGTAATCCATATAATACAAATTAACTTAAATACATATAAAAACATAATACGTGATTTTCGTTGTGATGACATTATTATTATTTTAATCCAAGGATTAATTTGGTGTGTATGTGAGGCTTCGGCTCCACCCAAAAAAAAAAAAAATACTAAAATTCGGTGTGTGTGTGTCTGTCGGTTTATGAGGAAGTTTGAAATTTCGTCGGTAATAATTAATGTTACGGTTTGAAAGTTGAAACGGGGCTCCTTTATCTCAATATTATCACAATTGTATTGAGATTGGTGGAATGGAAATTGGAAGATTTTTGTTTTTTGTTATTACCTACTCTTTTATCATGTCATCATTTCCCTGTCGTCATGGAAAAAATTTGGAAGATACCGTCGTCGTCACATTATTCCTATTATTATTATTATACGGAATTGAGTATATGACAACGAAAGTATTGTACAAATATATAAATTGAAGGGATGGTGACTTAGTCCAATTAGCTAAGTTCCCGACTTTCAAAAGAATGTTGGAGGTTCGATCTTCACCTCCCCTATCCCTCCCATTTGTTCCATTTGTAATTTGTGTGACATAGACTCCCTCCACTCATTTAGAAGCCTTTAATGGATCCAAAAAACAGAAAAAAATAAATAAATAAAAAAATAAAAAAAAAAAATTGAAACACGGGTAACCGCACCTTTATTGGGCTGTCAAAAAGGATGGATGGGGAGAGGATGTTGTCGTGTAGGGTTTGAAGGCCGCCATCGTCGTCGTCCTCGTAGTAAAACTTTCAATTTTTTTTTATTAAAAATTAAATTAAATGGAACCTTTTAATACTTCAATATGGGTTGGTCGGCCCAACAAATAAACACAAAAGCCCAAAACACTGATGATATCATAACTTCCAAAACTCGACCACAGTGGGAGTCGAACCCACGACCTTCTGATCCGAAGTCAGACGCGCTAATCCACTGCGCTATGCGGTCTTTGACGAAAACATGGGCAGTCGAATAGATGTAAATCTTAATTATTTCAAGTACTTATATTTATCTACTCGATTCATGTGATTGAGGAGCTATTAAAGGTCTGTGAAATGGGTGGAGGGAGCCCATACCACACAATTAGAAAGGGAAATAAAAGGGATGGATAGGGGGCCAGTGGGGAATCGAACCTCCAATCTTCCATTGGAATTTAAGGGACTTAACCACTTGGACTAAATCCTCATCCCGATGTTATTTTTTCTTTTACTTTATTTGGCAATAAAATGTACTCCCCTTACCATGCAAGAAGCACAAAAAACTGTCTGCTTTGTTTATCTATTAAACAATTCTGAAAACATGTATACATATCTATCTAGTAATTACATTACAATTAAATTGCTCCGAATCCGATCCTAATTGAACACACGATTAAGCAATTTCAACTAACATTAATATGTGGCCGTGAATAATATACAATTTTGATAGCATTTATTTAAGCCAAAAATATACGTACATGCCAGTTTTATTTTATACTATTTTTTTATGGATGAAAAAAAAATTATTTTATTAAAGGTGATTAAAAGCATTGCACCACTAAACCTTAATTAAGTATTTATTTAAGATGATTCATCAAAACAATTTAATTGTTGAGATTTATACTTAATGAATAATATGTACTCATGGCTGTCTTTTAATCGAAAAAATATTAAGGATGAAAATTTCAACAAGTGTTGGAGTCCATCCCCTCTTGGTTATTTTACTTTAATTTTGCCTTGCAAGTTGGTAATTTATTCTCATCAAAGTCTTTGCACTTGGTACATCACTTAGTTGCTTTAATTTGAAAAAAACAATAAAGAGTTTTCTAGCCACTCACAAATAAATAAATAAAAGTATTTATTATATATATATATATATATTTCTTAATCACATTTAAATATAATATCACCATCTCACATTTAATTACAAACTGAAGTTAATTAAAGGGCAATGACGACGACGACATAGCCTTCATTGTCCCCACCCCCCAAATTTTTTATTACTATAGTATTTAAACAGTAAAAACTGTTTTTATTATAAACTTGGTATGTATTATTATCCCTCTAAAAGTAGGCAGAAGTTGGTTCATTATAACATTATTATTATCTTTGGCAATGGAAATACTTCAATTTCAAGACTCATATGCTCTTATATCTTCTGAATTTGATTTGATCTTTTAATTTCACGGTCATGCCTTGAAACACCCTTCATATTTTCCACTTCTTCAAGTACTATAATTCTGTCTTCACTCACTTATTTTTCATCATGGTTGTAATAATTACCGAATAATAACAATCCAAATGCAAAAGGCTAAGTTGTTTCTTATGGTTTGCCTTGTCTGTAGGCTGAGGATTTGCATCAGCGGTGGAGAATTCTTGCAACCAACCGTGTTTGTTGTTAAATTTAAATTTAATTAGTAAATTTACTTACTGATGAATGAATGAGGTAAAAAAAAAGAAAAAAGAAAAAAGAAAAAAGAAATTGAAGTAGCGAAGAGAGGTAATAGTAAAAGTTAAAAGGGTGTAAGGTGAAGTGGAACAGTAAAATACACAAAACATAAACTGCTCCCAATCTCGCGCGCACTTTCCCCGCCACCGCCTTCCGCCGTAATGTCCCACAGCGACACCGTCCCCTTCCATCCCAGTTCCCAATCCGACATCGACGAAATCGAGAATCTCATATATTCCTATCCTTCCCCGGTCCCTGCCGCCCGTCCTCCTTCTCCGCCGCGTGCTTTCATCCCTATCTCCAGCAGCCACCCATCGCCGCCTCCGCCAATCAATACCTCCAATGCGCCGCCCCCAATATCAAACCCTAAATCCATCCCCCTTCCCCCGGCAACTCCTCCCAAGCCTCGTAGCCCGCTTTCGAGGGGATCCACCATTGCCAATCACCGCAGCGTATCGGGATTCGGTTCGACGCCGGACACTCTGACCGAGCCTGTTTGGGATACAATTAATCGGGATCTGTCCCGGATCGTTAGCAATTTGCAATTGGTAGTTTTCCCCAATCCGTACAGGGAGGATCCCGGGAAGGCGTTGAGGGATTGGGATCTCTGGGGACCGTTTTTCTTCATTGTTTTTCTCGGCCTCGTTCTCTCCTGGTCCGCCTCTGTTGAGAAGGTATCTAGAAGATTCATTTTGTTTCCATTTTTTTCCCTTTCCGATTACTGATTATTTGCTCAAATTTTGAAAATTATTAAATGATATATTTACATACTGAATTTTTGTCCATCATGGTGATATTGTGTATGAGTATTATTATACGAGTGAACACTGGGAATAGTGGAATGAAAATGTTTAAGCTTTTGAGCTTGTGTTTTGCCCTAATCTTAAAAGAACAATCTTGCGATGGGCTTGAAATACAATTTGAAAATTACTGTTGAAGATGAATAAAGAAATGTAAAGTTATTCTGGAAAGTTACTACATTAGATCAAATCATACAAGGATTGAACTTAAGAAAATAATTTGGATTAGATTTTGTGGGCGTGTTGAAGTCATATTCAGAGTTTCAGACGAGTTGAAGTGCCAATATTTTGCTCTTTGATTCTTCTTGTTGCTTGTCTAACTGCATATTTTCCTGATTTGAATTGTTTCCCAGTCCGAAGTCTTTGCTGTCGCATTTGCACTGCTTGCTGCGGGAGCTGTAATTCTGACCCTGAATGTTTTGTTACTGGTAATCCCTTCTCACATTCGCCATACTATTTTCCATTGTCTCGCTTTCATAAAAAAACAACAAAGCATATTATGGAGTTAGAATTCTCTCGTACAATCAGACAAACAAGAATTGGATATGATGGAATCAATTGGAAATTGGTTCATGTTCATAATTTAGTTTAATTTCATCAGGGAGGGCACATCATCTTCTTCCAGAGCTTGAGTCTCCTGGGCTACTGCCTATTCCCTCTGGACATCGGGGCGTTGCTGTGCATGCTGAAATTCCACGTGGTGACGAAGCTGGTGGTGGTGGGTGGCACCATCGTGTGGAGCTCCTGGGCGGCATACCCATTCATGAGCACGGCAGTCATCCCTGCCAGGAAGGCCCTCGCCCTTTACCCTGTCTTGCTCATGTATGTCTCTGTTGGCTTCCTCATCATCGCCATTGATTGATCAACAACATAATACTAGGTTTTTTTTTTTTTTTTTTTTTTTTTTTTTTTTTTTTTTTTTTTATGCTCGCCTGGAGCATTCTGATGAGGAAGTCACTAAGGAGTTGCTTCAACACCATCATTCTTAATTAATTTAATCGAGGGTTCGGTTGCAATTTACGATTTATTTAAAAAAAATTACCACGATTCAAACGTGTTTATTTAATGGTTAATATATATATATATATATATATTACAATATATACAAATAAAAATTCATAAATTATAGTTTTTTAAAACTGTGCAATTAAGCGATTCTAACAAGATTCCAATTTGTTATCTTTATTGTTTATGTATTTGTGATGATATTATTATGTCAAAATTAACAAACATCAAAAAAAAAAAATAAAAAATAAAAAATCTAATGTAATAGGATGGAGTTGAGTAGAGTACAAAGTGTAGAAATTCATGGATGGGAGGATCACACCTAAAACTAATTACTGATAGGTGGAGTTGTTCCCGATCATATAAGGTGGTAGTAAAGGAACACATCACAACCGATGCGGGATGCCAACACAAAGTTTGGATGGATGTAATGGAATGGTTTTTAACCCCCAAAAAAAAAAAAAAAAAAAAAAAAAAAAAAAAAAAAAAAAAAAAAAAAAAAAGCCCAAGCGGTATCGCAAAGACGCAAAGTAACAAATTAAGTTCACGAATTCCCAACCCAAAAATTTACTAAAGTATTTTTCCTATCATCTCATTATTAAGTACTACTTAATTAATACTCGTATATGATGAAGAGTGTTCTTCTAGGCTTAATTAGTAAATCTGCATAGTTATAAGGTGGGTGAATTTTCTCCAATCGGAAAATGGACAATTACTGACAATCATTGTCAGAATTTTGTAATTTTGTCCTAAAATTATTCTGAGAATGAGTAGGTTAAGGATCACTAATTTCCAATTGATAAGGAAGTATGGAAGTGAATCTAGAGGTTGGAAGGTTTAGCAGATGAGATGGCCAAGTGTGTGAAACGCGTCGTTTTACACGAATTTTCTTTCTAGGAATGGACCATTTATGCATGCATATGCTGTTTACGGGATGACAACGAGGCAAATTTAAAGGTGACAAATTTTCCTCCTTCCGTACCCACTCGCAAATTCTTGTAAGCTTCAATTTTTCAGTTCAAATTTACGATATTTTTTTTAGCTAAAAAGAAATTAAAAAATATTTAGATTTGTACCAATGCAGTTGACCTGAGTGGTATTGATGTATGCAAGCAAGAAATTGGGAAAACAAGCAACAAAAGCAAAACAAATGATAGGGCAAGTGTGATGTATGCAAGAAAGAAATTGGGAAAACAAGCAACAAAAGCAAAACAAAGGATAGGGCAAGTGGGTTCAATGAAACAATGAGTTTGATCAAGTAAACTTGATATGAGGATCAAGCTCCCAAGAACTAAACCTAAAATGCATCAATGAACATACTTAACTCAATCAAAACTTGCAATCCAATTGAGTAAGACGAACCTAACACAAATTCAATGTGAATAGACCCGGTTTTGATGTGGAAATCAAGTAACCCTTGATCCCCAAGATGATCAACCTTTGATACCCTCAAAAGATGAACAAAAGAAAGATAAACTTTGATAGATGAATGATAGTTGAATTATGTTTGATCCTTCCCCAATCCTAATATATAACCCTAGGAACAAGAAATGCAATTACCAAGAAATACTAAGGTAGAAATGGGATTTAACCCTAACATAATGATCCCATGATAAATCTAGTGAATACCAATTGAAATTACATGGAACAAGTGGGGAAGAAAATGAAATAAGCTAAAATAGGGTAATGGGGGTCGGATCCCTCTTGTGCGTGCCCACGCCCAAGGCCAAAAATGTTCCTGCCTCCTTTCTTCAATTCACTAACAAACCAGTCTAATTTCTCCTCTTGTGCGTGCCCACGACCAAGGCCAAAAATGTGTCTGCCTCCTTTTTTCATTGCACCAACAAACCAGTCTAATTTCGCCTCTTGTGCGTGCCCACGCCCAATGCCAAAAATGTGTCTGTCTCCTTTCTTCAATGCACCAACAAAGGGGTGCCCAAGGTGATCTATCTTGCTTCGGTTTGGCTTTGTCTCGATCCCGGTGTTGATTATTGCTTCACGGGCGAGCTTGGCAATGATGTAGCTCATGTAGCCTTCACCCTCAAGCTTCTTCAATATGGTGGTCACACCAGGTATGGAACACTGAGAGCCTAAGCAAAGATATCGCGGGGTTCGAGTCTCTGTGTATGCAGAATTCTGGTTTGGGAGAGGCAGTCCTTCTGCCCACCAGATCCTCGAGGGATTAGTCATGAGCCTAATGTCAGCATTTGTAAATGGGGAATGTGGTGTTATGTTTGTATGGAGACAAAAGGCAAGTGAAACACGCATCGCCAATGAAGTCACATACTCACATGTCCATTTTTATTTATTGCATTAAAGATGAAGATTGGGATTGGATATTACTAATTAGTAGTAGTAGTATATGATAGAACAACAATGTCACCAACCCAAGCATTGACGACGAATGACGACTTGAATTGTGACTTGACTTGCATCCATCGATCCTCCTCGGCCACTCATTCAATCTTAATTGCATCTAAACTGATGTCGATAGGATCTAATTGAAGAAATTGAATAGGTATTTTCGTCATTGATTAAGATATTTTTGCTTCATTATATTGACAAGTGGATGGAATATATACGCGCGGCACACGTATTTTGATATTTTAATTTCAGTATCTTTAAATTTTTTTTTCTTGTCAATTTGTCTCTTTTTGGGTTTAATTAAGTCAGGCAAAGATAAATGTAATTTTTTTTTTCCCTTCAACAAGTTATACAGGTTAGAAAAGATGTAGTGAAGATTTATGTAAAATTATAGGGTTCTTACGTGTACATATCTTTTTATTTAGTCCAAGAATTGGGATGTTTTCGTATTTTTTTAGATAATATAATAAAAACCAATTTGACTATATTTTTTATTATATAATTTCAAAAAAATTGAGTTAAAGTTAATTAGGAATAATATAGAAAAATTAACCATAAAAATTCTTATTTGTGGGAGAGAGTATATTGCAATACTTTCACTTTATTTATTTATTTTTTTTTTTTTGCGTATACCGGTATCCTCAAATCACACTTAACCCAAGAGATTTGGAGGTATTGAAGAGTTCTATTTCCCAAAACAAAATTATGCATGTATACAAATGTTCGAATTCGAGACATATGATTGGGCTGTCTGAGCCCCATAGTCAAGTGGGTTTAACAATACTTTCACTTACTTTTTTTTTTTTTGGCAATACATTACTTTCACTTATTGGTAACGTTTATAGATCTTATACTAATAAAAATTTATGTAGGCCATACTATTTCTGCATTCCATACCCTTAAAATGTCATTTATCAAAGAAAACAATTTAACTTTTATATATTTGTCGTAATAATATTGTATGGTTGATTTTAATTCATTCCATCAAAACGAAGTATAATATAAACATAGTTTTATATATTTAATTTACATTATTTAAATGACTACGTTAATTACATTCCACCTAATAAAAAATTAGTGGACGGGACGGACCCTGAGGGCCTCATGCATGAACTCTGACAGTGTTAATGTCATCTTTAATTTATAGTCAAGGTTAGTAATAAATTATCTTTAAATAATGAATTCAAGTTATGACACAAGTGTCTCTATATAAACACTGTGCTAACATTTCTAGGATTATATGTCATTCTTTATGATTGAATTGTGACGAAAGGAATTTGTACCCAAAAAAAAAAAAAAATTGTGACGAAAAGAATTTATAATATAATGCAGTGTCGCATCAATCCTTATTTAATGACAATTAAAATGTAATGCAATACGTATTAGTATAGACTTCAAAAAAGGATTAAAAATAAAATTGTGGAAATTTGATGTCTAAGACTGAAGAATAGAAATATGAAAATGCACCATGAAGAATAAATAATACTATGTTCATAGACTTCAACATATGTTTTTTTTACACACACCCAAAACAAAAAAAGGAAGTGAAAATTTTGTTGGAGGAAACATTAAAGGCCTGGGACCAAAAATATCAAGTTAAAGAAGTGGAAATTTGATGTCCAAGACCGAAGAATAAAAAATATAACTATTGCTAAGAGATCCGCGAATCCATGCAGTTGCCCATATACTATCTAGGGAAGCTGTTTCTGTGTCGGGTCCGGAGAGTGATTACTTTCTCCAGTCATTCTAATTCTAACAAGCTATAATTCTAATTACTCCAGTAATACTACTTTATTATTAAAAAACACAAAAAATAAAAAATAAAAAAATAAAACAAACATGCACCCTGTCCTGCCAATTCATCTTTCTAACCTCAATAATTTTGTCTAACGAATTTTGTGGTACAGGTTGAATTTAGCAAACTCATCAGGTAAGCCTAATGCCCTAATAATGGATGATCCAACTACAACACTAGGTCAACTTGGCAGAGTATATGTAACTCCACAAATTAAACATTGATAGATATACACTACATAAAGGACTGACGTATAGAGTTAGCCAGAGAGGGAACTCCAAGTTGCTCATATACATCATATTTCTTCCGTTTCTTAATAATTGACATGTTAGGAATTTTATCACTGTTCATTGAATAACTTTGATTCGACTTTTTAACACAATTATACAATATAAAATATAGTCAAGTGAGATCTTGTTGGATTCGTTTAATCGCATAGATTCGGAATATCAAATTTTTATAATTTTTATTTGTATATAATTTGAGTTACTAAATATTAAAAATATGTATTGGATTGCGTGAAATGTGGGTCCGTGACAAATATTATGGAACGGAGGAAGTATTCATGTATTAAAAAAATATATATATGCATATATGGTAGTATTATGATTAAATTAATCAATTAAAGTACTCCCTCCGAAATTTGGCCACTATTCCTTTTTGGTGTGTTCCACGAAATTTGGTCACTTTCCATTTTTAGATAAATTAAAAAATATAAGTTTGATTAGAATTTTAATTATTACTATCAAATTACATTAAAAGTGTTCACTTTTACTATTCTGCACAAATTCCAATGCACTCTTATTTTTCTACCCAAAGTCCCTAGCATTTCTTTAATTCTTAATATTTTAAAATTGGTACAAATAAAAATTGTATAAAATATATATTATGAAACTACACGATTAGACGATTCTAACAAGATCAAACTTGAATATTTTTCTCTAATTTTACCATATTACATAATATTAAGTCAAAGTTAAACAATAAACAATATCAAAATTCATTAGAATCTTAAACACAAAATGCCCACACCACTTTAACTACTAAACCCCACTACCTAAATTACCGTGGCCAAAAAAAAGTAATCAAATTTCGCGGTACGGAGGGAGACAAAAGTTAATGGATTGGAGTCCATTTCAAAAGCTTTAACTATACTGTACTGTACTGTAGCACACTTGCATGCACTGCACAGTTTCCGCCAAGACTTGGAGTCTTCACTTCCTCTTTAATACTACTACTACACCACTTGTCTTTAGGCACCAACCATAGAGTACAAGTGTACAACACTACCAAACCTATTCATTTCAGGGAATACAAGAATATACTTGAAGACGTCAAGCTTATTTTGTAAATATTATATAATTAATTAATTAAGTCAAAATCCCAATAGTTTAAAATAATCTTTATCACAGTACATAACTCATGTAGGTAAAATAATTTTTGTAAGACATTCTTTGCAGAAAAAGCATAGGCAGATAGAGGCTAAAGGTGCGGAAACACAAATAGTATACCCCTGGGGACTGTGGACCCAAATTACTACTAATGGTCTGTTCTGCACGAAGAGCTGTAGCTGTGAGCTGTAGCTGCGAGCTGGAGCTGTGAGCTGTAGCTGCGAGCTGGAGCTGTGGAAGCTGTAGCTGTTAATTTTATTTAAGTGTTCTGTACAACTAGCTGTAGCTGTAAAAAAATATATGAAATGACATAAAAGGACAAACATTTATGTAGACTATTGGATAGTGAGTTGGTTATTGGGATAAAATTGTAATTGCTCAACAATAAGCTAGGAGCTTATTTTTTAAAGCTACTACAGGTAGCTTCTAAAAAGAAGCTTCCAAAAGCTCTTAAAAGCTAATATGCAGAACGTGGCTTTTATTTTAAATAAAAGATAAAGCTAACAAAAACTTCCAAAAACTATGTGCAGACCAGACCAGAAGTCCCAACATCGCCGGAAACTGGCGCTGATAATACTGACTGGAGCTCGTCCCAACTCCCAACTCTTCTGCTGCAAGGAACCAAGTCACCAACCCCTTGACTTTTTGTGTCGCCACGTGTCATCTCAGGCCGAGCGTCCCCCACTCTCACCTCTCCTCTATATATACCCCCAATTGTTTCTACTTTCATTCATAAACATAAGAAGCACCAGAGAATATTCAAAAAAGAAATTTGAAATTTGAAATTCTCTGATTGTGCAATAGTCAATACATACATACATACATACGAAAAACCTTTCCAATCCAAATGCCATCCAAAGGAATGAAGAGCTTGTGCTTTCCCCCTAGGGTTTCTTCTTCTTCCTCTTCTTCTCATTCTCCTTCCTCCTATCTTCCCTACAGTTTCCGTTCCCCTTCCCGCTTCGGCTTCTCGCCGGCGCGGCCGAGCTTCTCCGAGTCCATGATGGACCGGACGCTTGACCTGGCGGAGCCGATCATCATGAAGTGGAACCCTGAATCCACCACCATCGCACGAGTCACCTCTCTGTTCTACGAGAACCGTCGTGAGGCCAGAGATTTCATCAAAACCGTCAATAATTTGCAGAAGGCGATGCAGTTTCTCGTCCAGGAGAATTGCGGATCGGAAAAGCTCCGCCGCGCACAGAATCTGATGCAGATCGCGATGAAGAGGCTGCAGAAGGAGTTCTACCAGATTCTCTCCATGAACAGAGCGCATCTCGATCCGGAATCTGTCTCCACGCGGTCGTCGCGCACATCCACTGGCTCCAGCGCTGCCTCCGATTTTGAAGACGAGGAGGAGGAGGATGGAATCAGAACCGCGGGTGAATCCATTGTCGAAGTGGAGGATGTTTCCGCTGTTGCCATGGCGGATTTGAAGCTGCTGGCTGAGTGTATGATCTCTACCGGCTACTCGAAAGAGTGCTTCAAGATATATAAAATCATTCGGAAATCGATTGTTGATGAAGGAATTTACAAGCTTGGAGTGGAGAAACTCAGTTCTTCGCAAATTCATCGAATGGCTTGGGAAACTCTTGATTTGAGGATTAAGAGTTGGCTCAGCGCTGTGAGGATCGCGGTTAGCACTCTATTCAACGGCGAGAGAATTCTATGCGATCACGTCTTCGCCAGCTCCGATTCAATCAGAGAATCATGCTTCACTGAAATCGCAAAAGACGGAGCCGTAATTCTGTTCGGATTTCCAGAAATGGTCGCCAAACACAGCCGGAAATCGCCGGAAAAAGTTTTCCGAATCCTTGATATGTACACCGGAATCTCTAACCACTGGCCGGAAATTGATTCGATTTTCTCATACGCCGCAACCGCCAACATCAAATCTCAGGCGCTAACCTCGCTCGGGAAGCTTGGAGAATTCGTTCGCACCGCATTAGACGATTTCGAAGCGATAATCCTCAAGGATTCCTCAAAATCTCCGGTCGCCGGCGCCGGAATCCATTCTCTAACAATTGAAGCGATGGATTACCTCTCTCTCATATCCGATTACAGCAACGTATTATCCGAAATCCTGGCGGATTCTCCACCACCGTCGAAGAAACTTCCGCAGGAAACCTACTTTGGCTTCTCCGACTCCGACGACTCTCAGGCGCCGGCGATCTCCGTGAAAATCGCGTGGCTCATCCTCGTCGTGCTCTGCAAACTCGATTCGAAGGCAAAATACTACAAAGACGTGTCCATGGCGTACCTCTTCCTGGCCAACAATCTCCAGCACATCGTCGCGGCGGTGCAGACGTCGAATCTGAAGTATCTCCTCGGTAACGAGTGGCTTGCGAAGCACGAAACCAAGGTGAAGCAGTTCACGGCGAACTACGAGCGACTGGGATGGGGCCACGTGGTGGAGTCGCTGCCGTCGGATCCGACGACGGTGGAGGAGGCTCCGGAGAAGGTAAAGGAAATCTTCAAGAGATTCAATACGGCGTTTGATCAGGCGTACCGGAAGCACAGTCTGTGCGTGGTCCCGGACCCCGAGCTCCGCGAGCTGATAAAGAGTTCGGTTGCGGAGAAGGTGATCCGACTGTATCGGGATTTTTACAGAGCTCACCGGCCGAAGGTGGAGATGGAGAGGCATGCGGCGGCGATTGTCAGGTACGCCCCGCAGGACGTGCGGCACCGCTTGTCGGATTTGTTCTTCGGGGTTGACGAGTTGGGGAGCATTTCTACATTTTCGTCGTCGCAGAATCCGTCGCCATCGCACGCTTTGCACGTGAGAAGATCTCGCGAGAGTACCAGAGGGCATACGCAGAACGCATTGATTAATTGATGTTTACTACTAGTATATTTGTACTACGTGTAATAGTAGTATTCGTATTGTACTTGTAAATAATGTTGAAACAGAAATTCTCAGTAATACTGTATTTCTATTTGATAAATAATCCCATAAACCCTATTAATCTATATGCTTTATCCTCCACAAACACAATATCAAATTAATCAATTATTTGTGTTTTTAAACAATCGATATTATACATTTTTTTAAAAATAATATTATTATCTATCCACAATAATCAATAAACTATTTTAATCCGAAAAATTCCATAGCGTAGTAAAAAATTAAAGACAATTTATTGTACTACTCTTTTTACCTCTTCTATTACAAGGAAAACATGAAGGCCATTGCTATAATAATGAATTTACTTTTGATAAGAATAGAAATTTTCCTACCCAAATTCCTTTACTTGGTTGTGGTTAGTTTGGAATTGACATGTTAGGACTTAGGTGATCTTTCCTTGTCATCTTAATATAATGCCACAGTATAATCATTTAGGGGAATACAGCACAGAAGCTGATGGGAACCACAAGATTTTATTGATTCATTCTATACCATACTACACTTCCAAAAGCCAACAAAATAACAAAACTCCTGTCGAAACTAAGATCGATAGAGAGGCACAATAATACTATCATATTGAGAATGGTTGGTTGTTCACGATTATTGTAGGAATTCCGTTGCTTACTAAACAACAACATTTTATTGCTCTAGTCTATTTTAATTCATAATAGTATATTATTGTAAATGGGAAAATGAGAAAATTCCCAAAAAAAAAAAAAAAGAAATTAAAATAGAACGATGTAATGACAAAACAGCAATCGTGTTATTCTGTCTTTCCTTTGAAATATTAGTACAGGAATAACAAGTTTTTGAAACAATTGTCAATTTGTTAGCACTAATACTAAATATATCCCGCGGAAGTCAAAATATTTGAAACTGTCATTTATACTATATAATTCATGTTGTTGAGCAATGGACATGCTTATTAGTTAGGTGTCATATAAGACTTATTAGAACAATTTGCATATATGTATCAGTGTGTATGATAGGCAAAATGCAAAAATATGCGTCTATCACTCAATTTTGTGAGTAATTTTTTATATAGTTGAATTCTACCTCTACCTGCTTCAATTCACTCCGCTGGATCCACTGCTCATTAAAATATACTAAGCCCCGTCTGATTTAGTGATGGCAAAAAAGCCCATCCCAATGGTGAAAACCGAAAATCGAATTTTCAGTTCGATTTTGGGGGAGAATTATTGGGGATGGGCCGGGGATGGGGATTTCTTTGGGGATTTTTTCGGGGATGGGGATGGGGATGGGGGAAGTAGTCCCGCCCCGGCCCATCCCCGATATATTTTATATTTTATTTATTATATATTTAATATATTATAATTAATATTTTATATATTATATTTCATGAATTTTACCCAGTTCATCCAAAATAATTAAGACAAAGCTCATTAGTTTGATAGATAGATTATATATTGGAAATGATTATAAATATTTTATGTTGATTATGATTTGTTTAAATAATTCATGTGTGTTTTCATATTATGATTAATGAAATTGAAAATTGGCTTAAATAATATATTCCCGATCTCGAAAAAATTGAAAGTTGATGTGTAATTGAATCGCCGATAAGATCTCGATGGGGATCGGGGAAATCACGATACCCAATGGGGATCCCCGATAATGTCCCCGACGGAGATCGGGCCGGTTTTGGGAATGAAAATACTAACGGTTTTGGGGATGTGGATGCTACTCCCCGCCCCAAAACCGGCCCATTGCCATTCCTAGTCTGATTAATTAGTTTTATTAAAAACTCATTAATTTTCTTATCAATACAAGAAGAGATTTCGACAAGATCAATAGTGGGCCTAACTAAATCACCTAATTAACACCTTACGGGGCGTTTGGTTCGGGGTATCTGAGATTCCCACTGGGAATCTTAGGTAGGGAATGCAACATGCCCATGTTTGGTTCGGGATATGTTTCATGTGGGAATCTCACATTCCCACCGAGGTGGGAATATTGGGTGTTTTAGGTGGGAATCACATTCCCACCTGGAAGGCAGGTAATCTTAGATTACCACCTCCACTTTACCTACTTTTATATTAATTTTGACTTTTATACCCTCACTTTTTATACTTATTTTATTTTATAAATTTAGATATTTGTATTCTAAAAAATGATAAATATATGAAATTTAACTTTAAAAAATAAATTAGAAAATTTTAAATTATTTAAACATATTTTTTTAAATATATATATTCTCATATTTTAATATGTATTTTTATATTTTTATATATATTCTCATATTTTAATATATTCTCATATTAAATAAGTAAATATCACACGATAAATTACATATAAAGAATTTTCAATATTTTTAAAAATAAATCGGCTTAAATATTTTTATTGTGTAGCAAAATGACATATTTATAACATTCGTTCAATTAAAATTCAGGGATATTATGGTAAATTAATTAGAACTAGAAATCTGAGATTCCCAATCTAACCAAACGCAATAATTTTAAAACATCAAAAAAAAAAGATTCCCAGTAATCTCATATTCCCAGTAATCTTACATTCCCAGCAATCACATTCCCACTGGTAATCTAAGATCCCTCCAACCAAACGCACCGTTAAAGTTCTAGTCAGTACAATTTTATCAATTTTATCAATAGTGTGGAGATCAGAGTCAGTCAGTCATGACCAAATCTGTAGTGCAGTGAGAGACATGCACATGTGGGGAGGGTTTTATCTATAGTGTAGTATCTTCTTAGATCTCTTACCAAGAAATAGAATAGAGAGGTCAAACTGGAAAATTCCTCACCACAAAGTCAAGTCAAACATGATGTTACTTATAATGGATTAACGGTTGCTTGCAGTTACTTCCACTGCAAAATAGAAGTATTTCCTCCCTTTCCCACTATTGATTATTTTCATGCAACAGATTTTTCTCGTCTTGAGCCTCTAGATGATTCATTAAAGTGATTACAGAAAATGGCTTATGTTCGCTGAGCCTTTAATTAGTTTTAGTAGTATAAGATGAGAGGTTCGATTCCTTACTAATTTATTTCTATTCCCTTTTATCCTTTTCATAATGTGATCAAATATTTTCATTCAAACAAATTTCAAGACATTCTGTACTACATTTATTTATTTAAAAAGATGAATTGCTTTTAATAACTGTGAACTTGATATTCCACATAATGCACAGGCAAATAAATAAATAAATAAAGCTCTCAGCATCACCATTACATCATGAAACAAAATAAATATACTAGCTCTCACAAACAAACAAACTCTTTTTTTCATTCTTCCGATCACAAAAAATAAACAAAATGAATTTACAATATACTGATTTAATTTCTACTGTATTTTACTTCAAATGGTTGTGATTTATTTTAAGTTTAGGATACTGTGTGTGTAAATTGTAGAGCTGCAAGACGATTTCCCGGTCATTTAGTCAAATTGAACAGGCAGATTATGGGGTTCTTGCATTACCTGCCATCCCGCGTGTTGCTTAAGATGTTGTTTTAGTTCATCACCGGCTTTTTCAATGGTGCATTTCTGGTAAAAGTTGCTGGGATTAAATACGCAATTCTCTTTTGGCAGAGGCATCAAGCCAGAATCTGTTCCAGTAACGAACAAATCGCCCTGTGATCGAATGCAGCCTGTACATTCCTCGTCTTTGTCAGCTGCCTGCACAGCACACCAAATATGTCATAGGAATCCTTCGTAGTATTATTCAACTTCAACACAAACAGGGCATAAGATCTAAAACCCTCGAAATGTTCCGAGAAATGAATGATTGTACATGATGAAATGCAAAATCGAACGCAGGAATAAAAGGTTTTAGGTCGACCATAAATGCCTTTGGGAAGAATCCATACCTTCTCGGTGTAGTATTTAAAGGCAACCTTCTTCTCGCCGGCTTCATAGATGTTGCATTCTGAATGTATCTATAGGATACAGAGAATATAAAGATCTCATTAGCAATAATATGTATAGATGATTGAGAAAAATATTCAGCATGCAAAAGCCAGTGCAAAAGTTTGCAATAAAATTGTTGATCGTGGTACCTGTGACTCTACACTAGCACAAACGGCATAAACCTCCCAATTTCTTGTGTAATTGTTATATAAATGAACTTTCCCAAATCTAACACGCGGCTGCCTCTGTCTTGTTCCATCGAAGAAACAATGGTGAATGGTGACACGGATGCATCTATCAAAAGTGTGGGAAGGGTCGGCTCCAATAAGCATTGTTTTGTCGTGATTCTTGAAGTAACATCTGAATGCAGAAACACCAAAATGTAAGGATGCCAAAAGATAAAACTGAAGCAGCAAAATGGAAGTTTCTGGTTTGACCTAGAAACAGTAATGTCGGTGCTTGCTCGAGTGATATCTATCAGTCCATCATCATAATCACTGAAGCTGCAGCGATCTATCCATATATGCCTTGAATTTGGTTTTATCTGGACCCCATCGACATCGTGCCCTCTGCCTCCTTCAAAAAGCAGGTTGCAGACAATCACATGCTCACACTCGGCTAATCTCAACCCCTTTCCTGTGAGCATAACCTTGCTGCCGCGCCCATCAATGGTCTTATAAGAAGATACTCTCAAGTATGACGAGAGTTCAATGGTGCCAGAAACTTCAAATACAATCCACAAAGGCTCCGTTGAACGGCACCCACAACGTAGTGAACCAGGCCCATCATCTTGAAATACCAATACAAGGATTCATACATTGGAATCCGTTCAAACAAATAAACTATGAAACCAGTACAAAATCCCAATGTTTATAATCACTAGTTTTATACTTTAAAAATATTAGTGTGGAAGAATCATAATAAACAAAGTCTAAGTGTTAATATTGAAGGACAAATCTCCATATCCAGAGATGAAAATGAAAAGAGATTGAAAGCATTAGCAATGGCAGATAGTAATCCAAGGGAACGGCCTACGTGTATAATAGTAATTGATTTTGGAATGAGAAAATTCAGAGGCCAGAATAGAACTGGTAACTAGGGAAGTTTCACAATAGTTTTGTTCATGCTGCCGACAGATGGAGCAGCCTCTACCACAGCCACTATAAGGGACAAGACATGCAAAGAAGCAAATCACAAAAAATATGATCAAGGGAGGACAGACACCTTGTTTTAAGTTATCCTTGGCAATTGGATGTTCAGCGCCAAGCACCAAAAAATGATGGTGGATGCTTGACGCAGGCTGGCAGGCATAACTAATTTCTATCAAACTAAATGCAACTGAATTAAGCTCATTTTCACTTTTCAGTCAAATTCACAATTAGTTGCTTTGACACATTGTTTAATAGTTAAGACAAGCATATGACTGCAAAAACCATGTAGCATTCCCATTGATGCAGGACGCTAAACGAAACAAAAGCTTATCACCCCGTTTACAAGCCAAGGGATAAGCCACGACTTCTGAAATAGGAATTCGGATCTCAGATGGAGATCAATAGCAATACCCAAATCTGAATTTCATCCTAAGTTCCTCCTAACCAGGCAAGAACAATGTAAAACAGCAATTCTCGAACCCTAACCTTCTGTTCTCAGCCTCATTGAATAGCACATTTACATCATTCCCGAAGTTCAATAGCTATGCCAGTATTCATATAATACTAATCCATATAGCACATTTAAAATATAAACGACAAACACTATACAAATCCATAGGAAAGCTCCACGATTTCGCCGAAACCATTGCATAATACCACAATTCTCCGCATGCATAAATCGAATCATCATCGTCGCATTCTACCCAAAAACATCTAATAATCTCCCTCCATTTGAAAATAAATAAATAAATAAAGCTTCGTAAATATTCATACAATTCTCCACAAACCAGCAACCCAAATAAAAAACTCGCTTCCCCCATCAAAATCAAACATATTAAAATCATCAACGATAGTTACTTACCAGCAAGGGTGGTAACGCGGTAAATGGCGCCGGTTAAGCCCCCAACGGCGAACCTTCCGAACCCCTCGGCCTGTGCAGCCAAGGCCCTCAAGCTGGAATCCACACGTCCGTACGGCAAACGCAGCCCCATGTTGGGTGGGAACTTTTCCTGCTGGATTCGGCAATTCTGTTGCTGGATTTTCAGAATAACTCATATGTCCCGTGTTTTATAGGGAAGATACGATTGCTCGTTAAGCTTCCCGGACTCGAATGACGCGCATGCCGATTTCCCATTCTCCATATGTCCCGAGTTTTTTCAGGAGAGTATATCGGATTGAGGGAAGGGAATTGCCCAACGGAAATTCTAAATTGGGCCGCCGGCCCAATATTCTTTAATCTAATTCGCTACAGCGGCCCATAAAGGTTTAATTATTTCTGGCCCTTGGATTTCAGATGGCAGAACCGTCATCGTAAATTTCGCCCGCCGATTGGAAGAGTATATAAATGACATTGAGATGTAACTGAAGCTCTCACCTTCACCGGCTCGCGATTTCATCACTGAAAATTTAGGGGTTTTGGGTCTGAATTTTTCGATATTCTTTTGCGCGACAGGTAATGTATCCTTCTATGTATCTGTGCGATTAATTTCTCATACATCGGTGGGCTTTTATTTTTTTTTTATTATTATTATTTTAATATCGCTGGAGAGTTAGGTATAAATTTCTGATTTGAATTTTGTTTGGTGTGGTGTGAAGATTGATCGAAAGGTTAAGTTTTTCAATTTCAAAATTAGAATCATTTCGTTTTAGTTGTTCTTCGTATGATTTGCAGTGATATTCAATTACGTTATGCTGTAGAAATGAAGCATTTGAATTGCCCGCCATGGAAAGTACGTATTTATTCAGTATTTGGGCCTGTTTACTGAGGCAGGCGGCTGTGTGATGTACCGAAAATCGTGAATTTTTTTCAATTTTTAGTTTCATCGGTTTTTTTTAAGGGGTTGAGGAAAATTGCCGTTTAAAAATGTTTACAGGATTTCCGCTAGTAAGTGCTGTTAAAATCTTTTTTTTTAGAGCGAAAATCTTTGACATTTGTGGATAAAATTCTGGGAGAGAGTCAATTACCGTCTGTACGAATCTATACTCAAACTTTAGTTGGCATCTGAATTTAGGGATTTTGTATAAGTTTAATGTTGCTTTATTCTGTTTTTTGTTTTAATAATTTTACGGTGAGTTGAATTTGGCACTTAAGTTATTGGTAATTTGGTGGTGGCCATTTCTGCAGCCTGGATATTTTATTTCATCTCTCTTTTGATTGGTTTTTTAGGTCTTTAATCGGAACCTGAAATGCCGCCATACGATGATCGTTATAGCAGTAACACTCGCCTCTATGTTGGCCACTTGTCTTCAAGGACCCGTACTAGGGACTTGGAGCACATTTTTAGTAGATATGGAAGGTAATAATTGGGTTTGCTATCCTTGTGGTGTTTCATTGTTTTTTTATTGGGTGCTTCATAGCCCATGGGGCATGCTGTTGACATTTATGTTTATCTTGCTTCCTGCGACATGACATCTTTCTATATTGCATTTGCTTGAGTCATTCTCTTGTTGTGTATTGAAAATACCACTCACATAGATTCTGGTTACTCGTTCTTAAAAGTGAATTTTTTCCACAAATTCAACTACGGGCTGTGGGCGCTATGACACTTTCTCAGAACCAATCCTGATTCGTTTTATAGAGCTTATCTTTTCTCTTCATCAATTCCTATGAATTTTTATGAATTCCAAACTTGTTTATAATAGTTAATCACTTAATCCCATGATATGGCTTTACAGAAAATTGGTCGATCTTAGCTGTAGCTCATATATGCAACTATGCAAGTGAGAAATAGTTGACATTTTATGTGGTTCCTACTTGGCCGTATTTATCATGTAGCTTGCAAAGAAATGTGCCTTAGGTTCCAATGAACTTAACTTCCATGATCCTATTGAAGGTTTCTGGTGGTCAATGTTGGGAGGTTGGAGTTTGCCTAATCTGGTGGTCAATGGTAGAAGTCTTTGGTGATTCATTCTGTCCTGTGTTTGCATGTTTTATGGAATGTGGATCAATCAAAGTGCTGTTTAGTTCGTCTTGAGGACAATGTTTCATGCACTCCATCAAGTACTTATGATGGGCTTACTGTTTGTGGCAACCATTTCCGCAGAGTGCGCAATGTGGACATGAAGCGAGACTATGCCTTTATTGTAAGTGTCGACCTTTCTTGTTCGGCATTATGTTATGTTATATTTTCATCTTGACAGAGAGCTTTCTTATTCGAGTGTCTGTAATCAACAATCCTTTGTGTCTTGCCTTTGGTTTCTCATCCTATTGCAGGATTTCAGTGACCCGCGAGATGCTGATGATGCAAGGCATTACTTGGATGGAAGAGATGTTGATGGACGCCGTATTACTGTGGAATTTGCTAGGGGAGTAAGTATCTTTGTTTTTCTCTAGTGCAGTGCTGATTGTTTTGTGAATTCTGGACAGGAATGCCTTTTGTTCCCAAAATTTACATTACTGCCACAATATTTTACTCTAGGGCAGTCTTTGGGTGTTCCTCCTCTTGTTTCTCAAGAGGCTTTTTCCATTAAACATGCATCAATTGCTTAGACTATACAGAATCTTATTTGTTTTGTTTTGCTCATGTAAATCCTCTCTTTGCTCAATATTCAAACAGACTCCACGGGGACCTGGAGGGGTTCGGGAATATGGAGGCCGAGGTCCTGTCCCTGGTACTGGACGGTGTTTCAATTGTGGCATTGATGGTCACTGGGCTCGTGATTGCAGAGCTGGGGACTGGAAAAATAAGTGCTACCGCTGTGGGGAAAGAGGCCACATCGAGAGGAACTGTCAAAACAGTCCTAAAAAGTTGAGGTAAATTTATTTCTATGGTGCCATTGTTGTTCATTTTGCTTTATATATATTGTCCGTTAATTTTTGCTTATCTATCAGGAACGATAACCTTTTCCCTTTCTCTGGATAATTTTATTTAGTAGTAGAAGCGGTAGGAGTTACTCTCGTTCACCTGTGAGGTCGTCTTCTCCCCGTCGTGGTCGCAGCAGGGAAAGGAGTTTCAGTCGGGGTCGAAGTTACAGGTTTGGTTTTCTCCAAAGTTTGATTGATTCAGATTTCCATAATTGTACGTATTCCCTCATAGCAAACATCAATAATCCTGCAGTCGGTCGAGGTCTCCAGCTAGGAGAGAGAGAAATGTTAGGAGTCCGGACAGAAGTCCTGAACTGAGGAGAACTCCATCTCCATCCAAGGCACGCAGGCGTGGCAACCCCGCACCCAATAATGACAGCCCAAGAAAGCACCTATCTCCAATTGAGGACCCAAGACCCGCGGACTATAGCAACAGTCCAAAGGAGAGAAATCGACTCCCCTCTCCCTCAAGAAAGGACACAAGGAGTGGAGGACCAAGGCACAAAGAAGAAGGTGCCTACAGCGACAGTCCGAAGGAGGATTACAAACAAAGCCCTGATCCCATTGACGAAGACAGGGGTGGATCAGAGCAAGAAGCAAAGGAGGATAACAGAAAAAGCCCTAATCATGTTGATGGAGATGGAGATGGAGATGTATCGGAGCAGGAAGCTGAGGAGGATAACGGACAAACCCCCGATCACGTTGACAGAGATGGGTATGGATCAGAGCAAGAAACAAAGGAGGATTACAAACGAAGCCCTGATCACATTGACGAAGACGGGGGTGGATCAGAGCAAGAACCAAAGGAAGATTACAAACGAAGCCCTGATCCCATTGATGAAGACGGGGGTGGATCGGAGCTAGAACCAATGGAGGATTACAAACGAAGCCCTGATCCCATTGATGAAGACAGGGGAGGATTGGAGCAAGAATTGGAATATAGACAACAACGAGGTCCTTCTCCCATCAAATACACAACGGAACAAGAACAA
This sequence comes from Hygrophila difformis, assembly GCA_030278955.1. Classification (NCBI taxonomy): domain Eukaryota; kingdom Viridiplantae; phylum Streptophyta; class Magnoliopsida; order Lamiales; family Acanthaceae; genus Hygrophila; species Hygrophila difformis. Next base: position 2,345,749 of record JAOANR010000003.1, read on the forward strand.
GATCTCGAGGAAGGGTACGTTGACAACCCAAAGGAGAGCAGCCAAAGCCCTCTTGGGGAGACAATGCGCGGTAAGAGCCCAAGAGATGAGATCATGAGCCCTGCTAATGTTGCTGATGACGATGATGAGAATGCGGGTGGAGGCCTTCCGCCCTCCCCGGGTGGTGAGTGAGTCTCACTGATCTTATAAATATCCAAGAAACAGTTGAAACTTGGGAATTACATTGATGGTGTTTTTCAATTGGAAAAAAGAACACTCTATCACTCATTCATGTAAGGATTTTAATCCTTTCTTTTCCTTTTTTTTTTTTCTTTTTTTCTTTTTTTTGTTTTATGCATTTGTTACGCCATATACATAAACAATAAAGATATAGAATAATGCATGTTCTTTCGGTATGTGTATGCTTCCCATCCCATCCACTGTCTTTTTCTAACTAGTAGTGAAGTTTTTGATAGTTTAAGCTGATGGAAACTAAATAAATACAGAAGTAGAATGTTAGAATTTTTAGTTTAATTAAACAAGGGCACAATTAGAGTAAATGCAGAAGATGCTCACACCTCTAGTGCGCTAACTGCTAAGGCCAGGCAGATAGACAGACGGTTGTGGTTTTCATTAATTCAGCATAACAACATACCAAAGTTACCAACAGAGGGCTTCAAGAGTCAATTCCATGTTCTTGATATCAATGATTTCATTATTCTAATGTCTCACGAGGATTCTCAGCATACCACTCTGAAGCTCTTTTTGAGTGCTACTACTGTGGTCTGTGGGCAGCTTAGCTTGGACAAATAGAGATGCTGCTAGTCTAGCCAACGTTCAGCTATGACAAATATAGATATGACAAATGGAAAATGCTGAAGCTCTCCTTCTGTGGTTTGTGCACAAAATACTGCATTTGTTGCTGGAAACTACAGACATTACTGAGCTGAGCTCCCAGATGAAGCTGATTAGTTGAGCAACAGAAAACCGTCGCTATTGCAGTCTGCAGATGTTTCAGGCTTTCAGCTATATATGTCTATTAATCAATTATTATTAGTATTAAATTTTACTACTACATATTGGTGCTTACTATTTCTATTTTTTGTCCATACAGTAGTAGTAGTAGTATTTAAAATATGGAGTAATTAATTACTCATCCCGACTTATTCCCGACCATTGAATTGGAAACTTTAAACCCCACCATAAAAACCCCAACCTTTAAACATGCCGCCCGCGGTGATGGCAGTCGCTTATTCTCCGCCCTTGTTTCTCGCCGCGGCCAAAAAGAAACCGCCGGCGCAGGCTCCAGAGCGTTCTCAACGCCGGAAGCCCACTGCCATCAAAACCACCGGGTTCGGTGGCCAAAAGAAGGATCCTGTATGGCAGTGTGTTCAAAACTGCGGTGCTTGTTGCAAGCTCGATAAAGTTCCCAGTTTCCCTTCCCCTGAGGAAATTTTTGGCGAACCTTCCGACATCGAGGTTTATTTAGTTATCCTCCTTGCTCTTGTCATGTTTTTTACGAGTTAGGGTTTCAATAACTGATATTTGCTGCTGACTTTACCTGGGATAATATGCTGCAAAATTTTAACTGAATGTTGGTAATTGATTAGCATAACCATGTATATTCTAATAACCTGGAATTTCTGTTGTTTGTGGAATTATTATTGAATGTATTGGATGGATGCGGGGTGCCATTATAGGGAATATCTTTGGAATGTTGACTTGACCGTGTGTATAAGAGGCATATCTATGCTAACGGTAGAATGAAACTCGTTGTATGCTATGGATATAACCGAGCTTGGCAATGGGGATGGGGAAATGAGGGAAGCACGTCTAGAAATGTGGTTGTGTAATTACAGGGATACCCTTGCTAGATACCTGTGGAGAGTTTTACATTCATCCTTCATACTTCAGAGTAGAGGATTACCTAAATTGTTTGAAGAATGTATAACTAGGAAGATATGTTGCATCTAGGGGGTGTTTTGGACATTGGTTTTGATTTTGGAAATTGAATCGGAATGTAAGTGAATTTCAAACCTGGAGTAGTTGCTTTCCTTCTTGGTTTTTTAAAGACAATTCCCGAGCATTTGGGGATCATTTTAGTTCCTAAATTCTTAACCCTCTTATCAAATGCCCCCCTTATATTTAAATGAACTTCTCCATTTTGATATGATGTTGAATGTGATATGATGTTGAATGTGTGAATGGTTCATTTCAGTTATACAAAAGCTTGATTGGGCAAGATGGTTGGTGTATACACTATGACAAGAGCACTAGAAAATGTTCCATTTATTCTGGTGAGTGCAATTGTTAGTTCCATCAAGATTATTAGTTTTCTCCTGCTATGTTGAATACAAATTGAACCTTGACCAGAAATCTTTTGAGAGTAGAGCTGTTTGTGACGTGGCTCACTTTTTAACGGCTCATTAAAGGCATTTGTTGCAATTTTATAAATAAACTATATATAAAAAAAAATGATACTTCCTCCGTATCACAAAGTTCATTACATTCTCACTTTTCACGCAAACCAATGCATATTTTTAACCATTAATAACTCAAGTTTGGTACAAATAAAAATTCTAAAAGTTCAATATTTAAAAACTACACGACGAGACGAATATAACAAGATCTTACTTGGCGCATATTTTAACTTATATAACTATGATAAAACTTTAAGTGAAAGTCTGAATAGTGTCAACTATTCCAATGTCAAAAACATACAAATACGGAGGTAGTATAAGCTTGATAAAGGCTTGAGCTCATCTTCTTGCGACTAAGAATCCAAGTTTTGAGCTTGGATTATTTGATCAAACTTGAGATTGAGTTCAATTAAAAGCTAGTTTGATTTATCAGCAGGATTGAGTTGGCTTGTTATTGACAGGAGCCAAGCTTGAAATTGTGGTATATGAGAAGTTAATTTGACTTTTTAAGCAATCTCATTTAATAGCCCTAATTGGGAGTGAATTTTAAGAGTCATGTGAGAAGCAAATCCTTGTGGAATTATTATTGTATTAAGGTACTGTCATGAAGCTTCCATATTTCTTGTTCTTATACTATTTATTGGTTTTCTCGTTAGAGCGTCCCTACTTTTGCCGGGTTGAGCCAGAGATTTTTCATACCTTGTATGGAATTGAGAAGAAGAAATTCAACAAGGAGGCTTGCAGGTTTATGAACACTTTATTTCTTTACTCAATTCATTTGGTTATGTCAAATTGCTATTCCTTATGTTAAATATAAGTTCTTTTGGATACTTTTCCTATTCTTTAAGAAAGTTTGAATACATACCAAGATACCCCTATATATATGGGACTTAATGGTTATCCCTATATGGGACTCAATGATTGGGAGAGGGTAATGTATTATAGGAAGGTAAATGCATTCCCTATTTAATGTAAGTTTTGCACGAAATGGAACAGTAGCATATTCATATGCGTATCTGATTTCTTACCGTATTGCATACTTCATCTTCAGTTGCTGTATAGACACAATTAAAGCTGTGTATGGGGCATCGGAAGAGTTGGAAAGGTTCAAACATGCAATATGGAGTACAGCTTCAGAAGGATGAATTTATTGGTATATGCCCAATTTATTTTTTTATTTTACCAAGTTTCTTGGAATTGTATTGTCATGTAAGATGCCACAAAGTAGAGGATACATGATCTGTACAGGTGGTGCCTGTTTAAATGCAAATTCAACATTCTGCAGGTTACAGTTTCTCTAATTTGCAGGATAGTTTGAAGCTGAGCTATAATTCAATTCCTACAATGCATTCCAAAAGTAGTTTTCCATCCTACGGGGAGATTTGGACTGAATGTGAGTGCCCAACAAATTGTTCATACTTTTTTTTTGCACTTCGTTTTTCACATAGAACATTTGGCTTGAAAAGATATACGTGCTAGACCCATTGGCATGACCCTGATCATTTTTATGCTCCAGGACACATGATTTCCACAATCATCAAGTTCTTCCATCTCTCAACCATTTGGAAGGAGCGGGGGTTTTGTAAGAATATTTGTTCAGCAAAGGTTGTCAAGAACAATCCCAACCCAAGAAAGAAAATTCGCATTGCTAATTTCATAAACATCTCACTTGATACAATGTACACAAAAATCTCAAATGATTTAAGGTCTTTGACATCCCTATTGGCTATCCGTGTCAAAAATAGGTTCAAGAGCATGCTAAGCATTGCCTGTTTGTTGAAACTGAGTAAAAAATTCTTATCCACACGTGCTTCATGTCTTGCCTGTACTACATGTACTATCTGGTTCATTTCACAATTTCTAGATCTACAAAATTAGTTGGTGGAGATATAAATTGTGTATAGCTCTGTGACTCATAGGGAATTGCTGAGAGGGCCAATACCCAGTTCATCTTCAATATCGTCGCTATCTTCAAACAGTTTGAGAAACCTTGCCTGCTCTTGCTGCCTCTTTCTTTTCTGCCAGCATTTGAAAGCAGCCACTAAGCCAGCAATTACTACGATTGTGGCTACAATACTGGCTGCTGGTATTAGGATCCATTTCAGGTATTTCAGGTTGAATGAATAATCCAAAGCTGGAAAACGAACCATGGAAACATGAAATTATATTCAGTTCATAGTTGACGAAACAATGAAAGACTAGGAGAAGATAACAATGGGCTCAATTCCTTGTGGGGTGTAGAACACAGTACCTTTCCCAAGAGGAACACAGTCTGGGCATAGAAATGTAGCATTGAATTCCTTCTCCTTGAAATGGTTATATCTTCCATCGGCACTTGTGAAATCGGATGCACAGAATTCCCATTCATCGAACTCCACATTTGAATTCAGGGCATCCTTTTGATACAATCCACAACGCTTGCATTTTATATCCTTCAGCTCTACTAAAGGCTGCCAACCATATACAATTTCAAGTAAGAAGATGTGATCAATGTTTCAATCCAAGACCAATAAAACAGTGACTATATTCATTCATTCTGGCTATGCTAATTTATTACTGGAATCCATGTATTTGTCAAAGTATTCTGAGGTGAAGTTTGAGTTACCTGCCAGGATTCTTCTCCTTTGAAATGGAAAACAGTATGCTTAGCTTTGACATCTGGTAAAACTATTTCATTCTCCCCTTTGCACTGAAAGAAGATGGTTACTTTACTTGGAATCCACCCATGGGTTTTGTATATCTCTATCGAATCAAGTGTCACCACCGCGCCCGATACGAACACTGCGCCAATTTCAACAATAAACCCAACCAGTCAAATGGCCTACAGAATTTACAAAAACAATACTACGATTTCATATCAGTTGAGATGTAGGTGGTGTGAATTACATTGCATTTGGATTCCATATACCCACACATCCATCTAACTTTACACTATTTTCTCATTAACTAATAAAAATCAAAGGTCATTTATATACAGAGAGAACACATCATTCATAAGAGATCTGTGTGACTTGATTTCAATCCCTAACAAAATTCCTCCTAGATCAGAAAACCATATTCAATTCAAAACATCGATCAAAATAACACGGAAACAATCTGAGTAAAGGGGGGAAGTGTGATTACATTTGAATGTATGGAAACGAGAGCAATGAATGCATTACGTTATAAACAAATGTAATTGAACCAGAAAATGAGTTTTTGATTCACCTGAAGAGTAGTTGAGAAGAAGGGTGAACGAGAACACGAACACACTAGGCTGACGTATCCTCCAATTGTTCATCCCCATATCAGGATCAACACACAGGATTAAGATTGGCGATTGCGTATATATATTTATATACAAATCTCTGTATATGTGAAATAGGATTAAGGAGACGAAATTGGATCGAATTTTGGCGTGATTCTTCTCGTGGGAGATGAAAAGGAAAGGAGGTGTCGTTGGTGAAGCATGGGGAGGGTCACCACATACATTTCATCGGCTGCAAGGATTCCCTTGCAGTTAGTTATCATCTTCCCTATTATTATGTATGTATGCACATACTCCCTTCATTATTCATTACCTTCTTTTCTTTTGGGTACATGTTCATTATTCATACTTGATCCCTCCAAAAGCCATCTATGTTTTGATAGAGGGAGTAAATAATAATAGTATATTAATATTGCAGCCACGTTGCTGTCATCTATAATAAAAGTATAAAGCAACTAATTTATTTATTTTTAATATATAAAAAAAAGACTCATATTGAGGGATGGAAGATGGACGATAAGATTGTCAATTTATTTGTGAATTTGATGTTTAAGTGTGAAAAAAAAAATTATATATAGAGAATTGCGAAAATTGAAGATAATATTTGATTTTTTTTTTTTGAGTAATTAACATGAATGTTTTCGGTTCACCAAAAAACATTAATGTTTTCGAGTAATGTGTTTTTTAATATGAACAGCTCCATGCTTTTTTTTAAATGGCTAATTAAACTGCTTCCCACATCGGATGCATAACAGAAGGCGGAACCCACTGCTGCTATAAAACCCAAGGCAGAAACGCTCTCAAACCATGCAGCCGCGCATTAGGCACATAGCGAACTATTCTTTCGCCTTTTACTAAAGAATACCGTGTGCCTGCTGCATTGAAGCGGCATACACCACTTTTTGGAGGAGCTTTTCCTTGAGGAATTGCCCCCAACCAATTCTGATTTCAAACTTTTACTACTACTATAGCAAAAAAACATGAAAAGCCTAAAATATTTGTAGCTTCAGTCATGAGAAAAGACTTTGGCTTCCAACTGGTAGGCTTTTGTAAAGAAACAAGGCCAACTAAGGTAGGTTGACATTATGCTGCTAACAGTGGATGCCCCAACAAGCATATTCATCACTACAATTTGTAGCTGGATGGCCTCCAGCGGCGATGCTCCTCCCATTATTAGACCGGTCATCGCACCGGGTAACGATATCAACCCCACCGTCTTGGCATTGTCCAGCACCGGCGATAGGGCAATCACCAAAGCCCGCTTCACTTGCTGCAGCGTTGCCTGTCGTGGAGTTGCCCCTAGCGCCAGCGCCGTTTCCACCTGCAAATTTTTGAATGACTTGGAATGAAATTTCAAATCCCAAAACAATTTCAATTGGTTACCATGTAGAACTTTAATTTAAAATTTAAAATTAGATGGAATTAGGTGAAGTGAGACTGAAGTATGAAGAATGAATGAAGGCCAATAGGGCATTGTAGTTGTGAAATACCAAGTTCATTTGGATCTTGATGTCATCCCGGAGCTTCTTCATGGTAACGCCGGTGACCGTCATGGCATTGCCAACCATCATTCCGGCCACCGGAATAATGTACCTCGGGGTAAATGGAAACACCTGCAGTACCACCAACAGAAACATGGTAATTGCCGTGCCGGCCAGGATGGACGCCCCCGCCACATACTTCCCTCTGGGCACGTGCTTCGCACGCTGTCCGGCGGTATAACCCGCAACACAAACCTGATGATGAACCATTATAGTTAAGTAGGTTAATTAAAACTAATAACTAAAATTTAATCGTCAATGATCCATAAACAACCTGATACATCCTGCCTCCACAGGGTCCAACCTCTTTAATGAGAGTGCAATAGACAATAGTGCTCCCAAGCATAGCATGTCGGTCCCCAATTAAATTAAAATAATTACCACCCCTTTTTAATTACAGCACATGGATCCACGTTGGCATCGCATTTTTTTATTCCAAAAATTGTGACACCTCTATCTATGCATAGTCATCAAATTATTTAGGGTTAAAAAGTTTAAACTCGGTCTAAACTCTAACCAAAATTCTTATATCCAAACTAGCTTGACAATAATCTATCTATATAATAAATCCTGAATACTTTTTCGCATGTGCAGACTATTTTGTCCTTATTAATTTTAATTCATCCTTCTTAATTTCAGGGGTTTAATCTGTCATTATACGCTTATTTTTATATCAACGGTTCTTATTAAAATACGTAGGCAGACTGATAGTTGCTGAGTAATCGCTGAGTAATGCCACGTCATCAGACACATCATCAATATCTATATTTAGAAAATAAATCTATCTATTAATATAACAAAATCTCAAAAAATCTTCATAAGTATTTTAAAAAGATATAATTGATACAACTATATATAAATTATTTGATTGTATAGATAATACATAATATTTAATATTATTAAATAAATTTATTAGGTTAAAAATTTATGTCTAAAAATATATAATCCTATATCAATATAAGGAATATAATAACCATATTTTAAATAAAAATATTTCATTAGAAATATAGTGTGAACATTAAATTGATCCTAAAAATATTGATTAATATAAAATTACTAATCACCTAATTTTTTTTTATACCATTCTAAACAAATTCTACATAATTTTTTGTTCTTTATAAAGAAGAAAAGAAAGAAAAGCAAAAAAAAAAAAACTAAAACACATCATAATTTAATTATTAGACATAATATCATTAATCCAGTAATCTTTATCTATATCAACATAAAAGAAAAATTTATATCATTATCCAGATAGAAAAAATAATTTATAATGATAAAAAAATGTGCTCAAAAAATATACCCTAAAAAATTTAGTATCATAATATAAATTTAATTTAGGGATTATAATAATAATGAATTAAAAAATAATAAAACTTTAATTAAATTAAACGAAAAGATTAACTACCAAACTTTTTTCATAATAAGGAAAAGAAAAAATTGGATAAAAATATTATGGACTAAAATACTATTTTAAAAATTAACAGATAATCAAAGCGTAATCATAATTAAAATATATTTTATAAAATTAAAAATAAGTCCATAAAAACTAATCACAATAAAATTTAAAATACATTACTTAACAAAATATAAGTTTTAAATGATAAAAAGATAATAAAAAGGTATAAATAATTAAAAACTTTAGGGATAATAGTCAAAATGTACAACATATTAGGGAGTAAAATAATACTCCCTCTGTCCCATTTCAAATGTCTCATTTCTATTTTGGTACGTCTCACTACAATTGTCACATTTCCTTATTTAGAAAATTTTTACTTCTTCAAATAAATATCACATCAACTATTTACTGCACTTTAATTCAGTAACTCATTCCACATAAATACCGGACAGCCTTAATAATGCAAAATATTTTTTTTCCTAATTTTGAATAGTTAAAGGGTATTTATTTTTCATTTGCTCTCATAATTTTCGATATGAAAACAAACCCTATATATATATATTTAGTTTTCTAACATTAAAAATAATTTATTTTATATTATGTCCACCTGATTATAGGTTTTCCTTTTAAATTTTGGTTACATGCATTCAAAAACTATTTAAGCAAAATACTTTGAATCTTATGTAATAAAAAAAACTATATTCACATTTTATATCGTCATATTAGTTCAACACCCGTGCGCAGCGGGCCGAAAAAATCTAGTGTAACAAAATTTCCATATATCCAACCAAAAATAAACTATGAATTAAATGTTTTACAAACAGATCGAATCTGTGAGTCCTAACCTAAAAGGCAATATCCCGCCTAAGATAATAAAAGGACCGGACAGCTTATGCATAAAAGTATGCTCATAACTACAAAATAAAATATGAATAAATTACATTACCAAACTTCTTGTTTCAGCTAGAATTTTACTGATTGCTTCCAATTAAAGATTCCATAAATATATACATTTAATTATATCATATATCCCAAAATTCGACTGCAGATGAACTTTAGCATCGCCAAATTTTATTTATTTTGTTTTAGAAACCGATTAGTTAATTGAGTTTAGTAGATTATTACGACCATGTATGCATCACAATTTTAGAATACGAAAGCCACTGAAATCCTACACCACACAAAAATTCATCTATTACACGATCCCATAATGTAAAAGCTGGATATATACTTGTTGCCAAAGCCTCACCTTTGACGACTCCATTATTAAAAACTCTAGCTTCGAAAAAGAAAAGGGATTGAAGGAAGAAAGATTATTACCATGAAAAGATAAGCAGCGACGATCCAAAGTGCGTTCTTCTGACTGAATATAAACTGCAGAACAAATCCAATGACCGACAGCTGCAAAAACGCCCTAAATATCGAATACACCATTTCCCACTCCAGCCCCAGTCTCTGCAGGTACGACAGCACCACCGCCATCGCCACCACCGCCAGCGCCGTCGCCGGCTTTATCATCCCCTTCAGGAAGTCCACCGCCCATCCCCACTGATCATCCATTATCTTCTTCAATTCAATGTTCTATACTTCTATATTATTTTCCTAACTGCAGGATCAATTACAACTATACTCGAAACCCGTCAGCTATTATATAGAAAAAGAATAAAAAGGCAGATTCGTCGACGTCCTTTTAATATATCATTTCATTTTTATTTATTTATATGTTGTAGAAGAGACCTTCCCCTGATCGATTGGGGAAATTTTTAAGTATTTGAATGTGAATTAACCAGTGGAGAGTTATTTGGAGGGTCTTTTGGTACGGTGGTTAGGGGGAGTTCCGGGAGTTTGGTGATGGGTGCATCTGGAGCGTCCGTTGGTGAAATGGACGGCGGAGATTGATCGGGTGTTGGAAATCCGAGATCTTGGATGGAGGATTGTGGAAGTACGTACGACCACATACGAAATGCGTACCCAGTTGGACCTCCATTAGGGCAAATCAATTGATGATTTAATAATTTGGATTTATTTAGTGAAAATTTGTCTGTGTGGGGCCCACGTGCTGTGTGAGTGCGGGGGGCATCTGCTTCGTCCTGAGAATCTTGTGGTGGTGGTACGGTCCGGTCCGGTTCTTTACTGACAATTAATTTATCTGTATATGTTAAATGATTTTCATGCTATGAAAAATGATGTTAGCAATGTTGCTTATTTTATAATATTCATCATTTTTTCATGGGCACACATCATTTCATACATTCATCATTTTTCATTGCTTTGATACTATTTTTCTATGCGTATTCATCATTCCATTTTTGTCAGTATGTACTGTTGACAGCACAGAAGCCACACCCTGGTGGTATAGTAAAGTTACCTTTTGAAATTGACCATTTAAATCATTTTCGATGTTAATTTGGACTTTATTATTCATTGAATTTGTAATAGTAGAACATTATATTATTTATTGTGAAAATTACCAATGGGGCAATGTGTTAATTAGTTGAAAAATGTATGGTTAAAATTCGATTCGATTTTTTAATAGCAAATATTTTTCAAATCGAAAGTATGAGTGATTCAAAACATCTTGTTAGGCCCCCCAGAAGGTATTTTTGATGCAGTTAGAGATGATAAGAATGATGTATTCCACATGCAACAATTGTTCGAATAAAATGGCATCGGTCCACCTTCTCCCTCCGAAAAAAAAAGGAAAATAAATCCGGAAATTCCATATTCGGATACAATTGGATTGATCCCTTTGAACACCTCGTGTAGGCACGCAATTTTTTTTTTTTAGGAGCCATTGAAGGCCTGGAACGGGGTGGTGGGGCAAATTTATTAATAGTAGTACATTATTTAGAAGTAATAAAAATAACAGTAATAATTTTTTAAAAAAATAAAATTATAAAAGTCATTACGTATCATGAGGGTAAATTGCATGCCTAACTTATTTAATTGTTAATACGGATAGTGACAGAATGTTCCAATAAAACCATTAAATAAAGGGAAAGGCTACAGTTTTTTCAGCATTAAGATATTCATCTTCAATAATTAGTATATGTAACATTCAGTACTAATAATTAGTACTCCTTGTTATTGAATCAATATTTTTCAAAAAAATATTATTATTATTTAGAAACAATAATAAGGTGAAATGATCGTTAAAAAAGCAAACGGGGTGTTATATAATGTGGGCTGTTCAACTAGAGGTAATTGCCACAACTTACCCGTGACTCGTGAGTTTAATAAAGGCCCAAGGTAAATTCAAAAATTGAGGCTTATCATCAAGCCAAACAGTTAATTGAACGAACCTCACGTACCACATCGGTTGCATGACACAAGGCGCGGGAGGCGTAATGATTTAAATAGTTAATGAAATTGTACATCACAACTCGAACAGCCGTGCAGTAGACACACAGCGAACTATTCTTTCGCCTTTTACTAAAGAATACCGTGTGCCTTCTGCATTTAAGCGGCATACTCCACTTTTTGAAGGGGATTTTTCCTTTGGGAATTTATCCCAACCAAGTCCAGTCAAAGACTTTTTACCTTTTGCACTTATGTATTATGCGAAATATAGTTGTGTCCCAAAGCAAGGTTTTAAATATCGGTTTTGTTATTTATATCGGACATATAAATTTAAGGAAATTTTGAAGATATTTGAAATTTTGGGGAAATTTCGGAGAAATTTGCAATTTTTTGAGAAAATAGTTTCTGAGATGGTGAAAATGAAGATATTTCAAAATTTCTATCTCTGTTGCTATATAAATTAGTAATATGCTAAAAATATTAAGTTAATGATATAATATGCTAGTAATATTATTGATATCATGCACCATGTTTATTGATAAGAAACTTAAAATTGATAAACAAGTTAATTGAATGACATTATCAATATGGGTTGAAACATAAATTTTCATTTTTAATTTTTTTTAAAAAATATTTTTAAAAAAAATCGGGAAATTTCGGAAAATTTCGGTCAAATTTCGGAAAATTTCGAATTCCGGGCGAAATTTCGATGGAAATTTTACAAAAAAATATTGCATGTGAAATTTCATTTCGAGATGTCCTGAAACCCGAAATTTCAAAAATATTTAAAACAATGGTACCAAGGATACTTGAGATTAGGGGTGGGCACGGTTCGGATACTCGACTTTTTTCAGGTATTTGCTAACCGAACCGAACCGAGCAAATATTCGAAATTGCTAACCGAAACTGAACCGAAAAATTCGGTTAACCGAAATTTCGGTTAACCGAGAAAATTTCAACTATTTGCGAGTTACTCGAACCGAACTGAACTGAGCTAATATATGACAAATATGCATCCCAGATAACCGAAATATCGGTTAACCGAAAAAATAAACTCCTATTTACAAATAATACGAACCGAACTGAACCGAACCGAATCGAATCATCAAAATTCAAAAACAAATTTAGAGAATAAATATCCAAATGAAATTTTCATCAGCCACAATCTTCCAAATTATAAATGTCATCAATCAAAATATTAAAACAGTTTTAGAGTAAATCATCCACATAACAAAACATCTTGTGCCTTCGATTCAAGAGCACAAACAAGAGCACCTCCAATAGAGATAAACAAGTAAACAACCATTTATTTTGCTGATGATTAGAATTACCGACTCTCAATACCAAGAATCATGCCACTGGAAAATGAGATTGCATTTCTTTTGTCAGAAACAAAACTAATTTCAGAGATATACTGATAAACACGCTACACAATTGAATTCTCTGAGAAATGACTCAATGACAGATAACAACACCATGAACAATGGAGATAATTATTCAAAAACTGGAAACAAAACACAAATAAACAATTAATCCAAATTTCTATTAATAATGAAGCCGAAAAATCATTACACAAAACCGCATACTACTGGTACTAAGTAATCTGGGCACTAATCAACAACAAATGAAGTAATTAACTGACACATGAATTAACAATCCAGTTAACAACAAATTAACAACCGTAAAGAACAAATAATCATTTACACAACAAACAACAAAATCAAATGGTGTAAAATGACCTTCTCTTACCTGTTTTTGAGCCCAAAATGTAATGAACTCCGAAGATGTGGAAGTCTCGCACTACCGCAACCCTATCACTTCCGGTGGCCAATTCGAGCCTTCAACCAGTTCGCGACACCGATTTCAGTTGCGTTTTTGTTCCTCTGAAATTCGCGCAAGGTCGGAGGGCAGAGGAGTGGCTCGCGCGCGACGGTTGGGGGTGGCTATCTAGATGGGGAATGGGTGGCCAGAGAGGTGTCGCGAGAGGAGGTTGAAAAGGGGGCAGTGCCGGAGTAGGAAAGTCTGAAACTGAGACTAACAGTGGTTGTGGAATCCAATGTGCACTTAAAAACCTAAAATGAAGATTAACAGGTAACTTACAATTGCCGGAATCTGACTTCATCCACAACTGGCGAAAGCCACCGGAGGGCACCCGCGCGACTCCTATTCCGGCCTAGTGCGGTGTGGGCTGCTTTGCGAGGGGTGGGGTGGCGTGAGATGGCCAACAAGGTTCACAGCAGGCGAAAATAGGGAAGAAGGGTTTTACAGAGAAAGTGGGATGCCGCGAGAAGAAGATGAAATCGGGGGAATGGGAAAGTTTGAAAGTGAGAGTAGACAACATCCCTATTCCGGCGACCGAAACTTCTGTCGCGGATCCGTCGCCTACTGGCGGCCTACAAGGTCCTGTCGCCGATGTGCCGGGACGACTGGATGAAGAGGAGAGGATGACGGGATGACGACGGGCGACGGGATGAATGAAGCGAAGGAGAGGATTCGGGATTGCGGCGTGGAAGAAGGCCGAAGAGGGAAGTGGAAACAGTGTTAGGATTTAGGGTTAGAAAATATTTGATATATTTTTTAAATAATATATTATATATTAATATATATTTAAAGAATAAAATTTAATAATAATAATATAATATACGGTTCAGTTCGGTTAACCGAGGGTAAAATTTCATAAAAACCGAAACTGAACCGAACCTAACAAATACCTATGTTGAGGTATTTGTAACCGAACCGAACACCCCGGTTAACCGAAAATTCGGTTCGGTTTCGATTCGGATCAGCGATTCAACGGGTCGGTTCGGTTTTTTTGCCCACCCCTACTTGAGATGGGGAAAGAACGTCATGCATGTGTTTTTGCAAGAAACCTTCCCCAGATAGAATGATCGTATACATAGTACACTAACAACGATGGCACCACGTCACCACCTATCAATTATAGAGATCTTTAGTTTTTTTCAATTTAGTATAATTATAATTTAGGATTGGATTTAAGTCATTTAACTAGTGGAGAGGGACGTGGTAGCCATCTATTGAGGATCCTTGGCGGCGAGTTGGCGTTTGGTGATTAAAAAACAAAAGATCTTCACCGTTGGACGGGTGATATGGATGGTGGGGATTTATCAGGTATCCGAGTCCCGGAGCTTCAAAAGAGAAAAGTGGAAGTACGTACGTACGAACGATATGGGTTCCATTTCCAAGTTCGAACTCAACGGAGCAAAATATACTACTTCCTCCGTTACTTATTAATTGGCACAGATTGACTTTTATCACTGTTCATTGAGTAACTTTGACTCGACTTTTTAATACAAAATATTAGACAAATATAGTCAAGTGGGATCTTGTTGGATTCATCTAATCGCATAGATTTAAAATATCAAATTTTCATAATTTTTACTTATATGGAATTTGAGTTATTACGAATTAAAAACGTGTATTGGATTACGTGAAATGTGGGTCCGTGGCAATTAAAAAGGAACGGAGGAAGTATATTTCTTTTCTTTTCATTTCTGGCCTAATTTACTGAGATTTTCTCTTTAGTGGGATCCACAATTCGGGATCCACAATTCAATTGCTTTTATTTAATTTAATTATTGTCCCACTATTTCCAAAATTTTTCTATATTTCCTGTTTTTAAAATACAGAAACCGAAAATATTTGTTACAAGAATTAAAAAAGCTGAAAAATAAAATAATCGAATACATAAAGCAGGATGCAATAGAATAATAGTCAAAGGTGCAGACAGCAGCATGTTGGAGTATGATTTATGATAAAATAGAATATAATTGTATTTTCTCAATAATGCATCGCAGCATTCAAAATAATGATAACCATATACTTCCTCCGTATTCAAATGTTTTTTACATATCCACTTTTCACGCAGTCCAATGCACATTTTAAATCATTAATAACTCGAGTTCCGTACAAGTAAAAATTCTAAAAGTTCGATATTTAAAAACTACACGACGAGACGAATCTAACAAGATCCAACTTGACTATATTTTAACTTGTATAACTATGATAAAACTTTAAGTAAAAGTCTGTGGGTGAATAGAAACACATTACTAAACGTCAACAACATATGAAAACGGAAGTAGTATATATTTATTGCAACTTTTTGGGTAATAAATGGGCAAGAATATGAGTGTGAGTGTACTGAGTCAGGATCATGTGAATTGAGTGTCCAAATCCGGGGCCAGCAAACAACCGAAAAGAAGAAAGGGACAACAGGACAATTGCTTATCATGGGTGCAAAAAACAGGAGTGGCCTAAAATGCTCTTATCACAGCTAAGCAGGTCCATATGAGATAGTATGATGATATGACCATATACTAGTAGTACTACATTACTGTTATTCCTATTTCACGTCTTCCACATAAACCTGCATCATTTATAAGCTGTCCAGTTCTTCCCTCCCTGGGTTATCACCTTCTTTTATTTTTTTATTTTTTTCACAATTAGCTCATAGTAGTTATTTTCTCGAATTAATAATTCGTGGTTGATCCATTTAATTAATTCCATTTCACAACTTTATGGTAGTGAGGGAATAATTTATGTAGAAAATGCAGAAATGTGTTAGTTAGTTTTGTTATTCTCTTTATTAATTAGTTTTGTTTTTCTCTTTATTATTTGTTTTTCATTTGTTGACAAAACCCACTTTCTAGTGAAATTATTAGTAGCTTTTAATTAGCCATTTCCAAGTACTTAAGGGCCGTTTGGATTGGCTTTTAAAAAAAAGCAGAAGCCAAAAGCAGAAGCAGAAGTGAAAGCCAAAAGCAGAAGCATGTAACTTTTGTGTTTGGATGGAATGTTTGAAAAAGCAGTTTTTTTTCAAAAGTGTGTTTGGATATGTAAAAGTGAAAAGTGCTTTTGAAATGTGTAAATTACCAAAAAGGATATGCTATTTATATATAATAGTATATATTTATAGTGTAATTAAAATAAATTAATAGGGGCATTTATGCCTCTGCACACATTTCTAGGTGCTTTTGGCTTCTACTTTTCGGAGAAGCACCCACTGGCCTGCTTCTCCCATAAGCACTTTTGCAGCTTTTCGAGGTGCTTTTGCTTTTTCTAAAAAGCCAAAACAAACACTCTTTTTTTCTTCAAAAGTGCTTTTGGCAGAAGCAAAAGCCAAACAGGCTCTTAGTATTAAAGAAAAATATTATCACTTGTATTTAATAAACATAGCTATCTGTTCACCAAAAAAAATAAACATAGCTATCTGTGTTTCATCATTATTATTATTTTCCCGAGAAAAAGACAAAGGTGAAATTTGTGTCAGCTAATTAGTATAGTAAAAATGATAATAAAACCTCAATACTTTGGTCATCGATCACATGCTCTTAATCTGATTCGGGTAATATTGTTTCAGTTGTCTTGTGGCAGGTGTAATTAATAAAATAATTTATAGATTAATAAGTTGAGGAGAGGGAACCCTTCAATGTTCACTCGATCATTGATGAATTAGTCTTGGGTTCAATAAGGTCTGATGATACTCTGTATTCATTTTTAAAAGAATTATTAGCTTACAATTACTCATTAAACTGTTAGCTCTTAAACATTTCCTATCACTAAACCCTTATTTACTTATTTTGAGAAATTAAGATATTTAATCATATAATACAAGGTATAGGTAAGCCTTTTTATGGCAAGTTATTTCATAAAATAATAATATTGGATTGATTAATATATCCATCATTCAACGGACCCTTATGATAGGTCATGCAATATTTTAAATACCAAATAATCTCAAAAAATAATAATTATTTCAGAAAATAAATTTGTTTCATACTAATATTAAATTAAATGTGCAGTTAAATTTATATTTAAAAAAAATGGACCATCGAAGTTGGGGTGGGGCGAATACATAATTACTTCATGTAACTAAAGTATAGTAAGTATGCAGGTTGATTTCATAAAAGCCCAACACGAGATGTTTGCCGAAGCCCAATACGAGTTGAACTCTACATCCCACATCGAATGCACAGCATAAGGTGGAGCGCTCCTCCTATTATAAATAGCAAGGCACGGAAGTACCAGTTTCTCACGCAGCCGTGCAGTAGGCACATAGCGAACTATTCTTTCGCCTTTTACTAAAGAATACCGTGTGCCTGCTGCATTTAAGCGGCATACGCTACTTTTTGGAAGGGTTTTTTCCTTTGGGAATTACCCTTATCAATTAAGTCTTTTAATATTTTCTAGCAAAACAGATAATGTCTTAAATATTTCTCAGTTTTGGCAATTATTTGCAAAATTTTTTTTTTCATTTTTAATTTTCCTACATCGAGTTGTAATTTTTAGTTGTCAGCTATTCGCCCGCTCTGATTTTTAGTTGTCAGCTATACTTTAGTTACATAATTTCCTACATCGAGTTGGAAATTACCTACTCTGCTTTTAAGAATTTTATTAATAGAAGTATAAATACATTATATTTTAATTTTTTTTTCCAAAAACTTGGCCTATACAAACGTTTTCAAATTGATTCATTTTCTTAGTGAGCCCCTTTATTGTGTACTGAGACCTTACTTAAAGAAGTATATTGAATCATGCGTTTGGTGGATTCCTACGTCGTCAAATATTATAAGCGTTATATTTGGTGTTCACATAAAATTTTATTTGAAATATATATGATTTTATTTGAATGAAGTAGTGAAAGAAGGTGCAAAAAATATAAATTTCAGAGAAATTGTGAAAACGGGCATGGACAAATTATAAGTTTTCACATTTTTAGAATGTGGTAGCGGTGATCCCATCTTATTGGGAATCTTAAGATTCTTAAACATGACCGAATTAGTTTATTTTTTTTAGGAGCCGAAGTTAGAAAAATGGTATTGGGAGCCCATGCCACACAAATTACAAAAGAATAAATGGAAGGTATAAAAAGTTGGCTGGAAAATTAACCCCAATCCTAATATTGGAAGACATGAATTTGGACGCTTGTACATGTCATCACCTCAAATCACGATATATGCCCCGACAATGATATTGATATATTACTAATATCTTAGTACATATTTTAAAGTTTAATTATACTTATTTTTTCCTTAAAGATATTAAAAAAAGAGGTATAGACACACTTTATTACTCCGTATTTCGTAAAATCCAAAGAAACAGTCATCTCTTTAAAATAAAAAAAACTTGGAAGCACAATTCCTGAAATGAAGTTAAAAGTTACGACTTAAAGTTCCCATATTTGTCAGTTGTGAATAGCCACCCGAGAAGTGCCCAAATTAGAAGCAGGCCGGCCTGTATCATATACACACACTCCTAAAGCCCAATTTCTCGAGCCCAGACTCAAAATTTTCTCTGTATTGCTGCAAAACCCTTTCAATCCTCAGTTCAAGCAGAATTTCTGTTCGACCCACCACTTCGCAGTTTCCTTAGTCGCTCCGTTGATCGAAACACAGAAATTCGCATGATGGATCAGTTTGCTCGAACCGCGATGAAATGTAGTCGCTTAATGGAGATTGCTAGGCCAAATCGACGACTGCCTTCGCCATTTTTCACCTCGCCGAGGCTTTTCTCGACTGAAGCGTCGAATTCGGGTACCGGCTTCACCGTGGATAAGCTCTTTCAAACCCCGACGACAGGTTCACTCCATCTTTTTCAATAATTTCTTCAGTGCAACGTTGTTTGCTTTCATCTGCGTATTTAGTTGTTCTTCCTTAGTAGGTTTTAGATTTTGGGGTTTTGGGTAGGATGGTTTACACTTCACAGTTAATTTTATGAAGTATTATTTTTTGTGTGGTGAATTGAAATCCATGGTCCGGGAGTTCTTTTCATGCGTGAATTCTTACTTGTTAGCATTCTTACTGTAAGCGTTATCGAATTGAGTTTTATGCTGAGGTAATTAACGTGGAATTACATAAATAAGTTAGGTTCAATGTGAGCAACGTATCTTTTATTTGTAGCATATGTTTTGTCCATGCTCCAGGTTTTTGGAGTACCAGTTTGGAGCAGAGAAAAGTATTTGTTTGATGCAAAAACTTTGTGAGGCTCTTATTTGAAATTCAATTGTTCTTTGAAATGCCTAGAGTGGATATTGTGTTTTATTTGTGTTGATGGATGCAAAAACTTTGGGGGTTGTGAGGTCTTATTTGAAATTCAATGGTTCTTTGAAATATAAGGCTGCCTACAGTGGATATTGTGTTTTATTTATGTTGGTGGTGTACAAGATCTTCAATGGTTGCTCTTTCTCTCCTTTTTTTTTAAAAAAAAAAAAAAAAAATTCCCGGGGATGGGGTACATGGTGTTCAGTTATTGTGATCAAAGTGATTCTTGAATCCAAAAACCAAAGCATTTGTTTATTTATTTTTAATGACTGGGAATCAAGGTATTGGCCAAACAATGGGTTTGGGAATCATTGGTTCACAAATCCCAACCCCTTATACGAGTTATAGCAAAATCCCCCTTAGTGATACACTTATGATAATGCTAACTGTTATTATTCTCTATGTGCCCTTTTTGCTCTTTCAGGTTTGGTTTATGGGAAAATAACTAATATCAATAGGTTCACGACAAAGAGAGATATACTCAATATGCTTGACTGTAACTTGACTCCACAGAATGTCAAACTAGAGTATGATCGGTTTTATTTTCCAAGAGCAGTGTAAGTTTCTTTTTAGAATCCATTGCATTGACCTTGGCTGTTTTATTGCTGCATCCCTATGTTTGGCAAACTCAGTTGATGACAAGGTTACATAATAAAATCTCATGTATATACATATCTATATATATATTATAAAAAAAGGAAAGAAAAACTGTATACCTGCTATGTGTTTCACCATTTTTTTGTGTCCTCTTCTTGCATGAAACCTAATGAAGAATGCATGGTTGTTTCCTTGCCATTGTAATAATCTTTCATGTGGATACCCCGTATTAAAATGCTACATTATCAATGGGCATTTTGAGGGCTTCAAATAATTCTAAATTACCCATATTCCCTTCCATTGCCAATTGTAGGATTGTTGAATTTCCTTCAATGTCAGCCTATGATGCTTCTCGGAGGGCAATTTTAAAGAAGGATCGTGTGGTTAATATTACAAAGGTAATTTCTTAAAACCAGCTCCATTATTATTTCATTCTCATTGACTTCACTTTTCACTCATCTTCTGACCCAATTACAGACGGACAAATCTCAGTGGGATGTTTGTATTCCCTACGATGGGAAAGCGGTGAGATATACCTGCATCTACGCATTGCCTTCTGTTATTCAATAATAATCAACATAATGCTTAATAATGCACCCCTTCTCTGTTTTCCATTATATTGGCTGATTTATGTGCCTATATGTTTAATCCGTCAGTTCTATTGTCACATATCAGGTTTTAATGCTTGGAATCCCTCGAAATGCTTTAGTGGATGACATTGACCGCTTCCTTTCTGGTTGCCAGTATGATTCATCTAACATTCAGTTGGTTTCCAGGCTAGTACCAAAGCCTCATTCTCTTCCCATCCATAGATAGCACTCTGGCTTTCCTCTAAATATATTTATGCGTTAATCTGACAATGCCTGCTGAAGTCGGCTTTCTTCGTTTCCATAATGCAGGCAGGATCAGTCAAACAGAATGACAAGAATGGCAATTATTCGGTTTCCAACCCAGACTTCTGCGATGCATGCATTTATCACAAAGAACCGGGGGTTTTGTCTTAATGAACAAGTTACCTTACAAGTTCTTTATTAGCTGTTTTTGTTTATTTTTGTTGTGGGATGTCCCTGAAGGGACCATGGCTTCCATCTCAATGGGACACTGTGTCCATAACCCTGGTAAGACTTGCTGTTTTCATTATGCCTTTGAATTTATATGGTCTACTTGTACCAAGTTTTAGTTAGCATTTTATGCCCTTGTATGAGTGCCAGATGGGGCCTTTTTTTTTTCTTCTTTTTGAAAGAGTGCAAAGAATTCTTTAGTGGCTTTGCATTTGATTTTATGCAATTAAATCACACAAGCCATTGGGTTGCTCTACCGCCTTTTTCAATGCCAAGTTAATACGGTGTCAAGGTGGATAAATCTTTTGAACTCAATGCTCAAGACATTTACATTTCTTACCAAATGGAGAATCTAAATTTCCTCTTTTGTTGGTATGTACTAGTAGTTTACTTTTATGTTCTCCAAGTGTACGAGGCCTAATTTTCTTAACCAAGTTTAGCTCAACTCAATTCATGTAAACAAACATTAATACAATTTAGATCCAAAATTCCAATGTGACATCAGTCACACTCTATTCCGTGATTCCCCAAAGCTTTCAGTATACTAATATTAATTAATAAAATCCAATTTGTTGCCGAATACTAGCAATGAAGTTGTGGCATGGGCTCCCATCACCCTTTCCCAGGCCTTCAATGGCTCATCCAAAAAAAAAAAATACTAGCAATGAAGTGATGGTGAAGAGATACCATGTATGACGGAAACATCATTTTGTAGGCGCTGATAAATTAAGTGCCTCTACGGTAACTCTAGTAATTCTATTGCAAACAACATGCTTCACAAACCCCCAAGTGAAATGTCTCATGTCTGAATCTTACCGTGCACGTCGGTCTATGATAAGTTGTCAATGGTTCATCAAGTTTTCACCCCTCCTTGCAGTAAATATTTCTACATCAGATCAGATGATAATTGGATACGCCTACAGAACACCCCGCACAATCCAAATAGCTTCAAATGAAACCCTCGCATCCACTATTCACCCGCCAATCCCTCCAATGCCTCCTTCACAATGCCCCATGTTTCAACGGCCGCCCCATCAGCTACTCCCTCTACGGCCATCTCCTCCAGCTCTCCTCCGATCGCCGCCTTTTCCGTCAGGGGAAGCAGCTCCATGCCCGCCTCATTATGCTTTCCATCACTGCCGATAATTTTCTCGCCTCCAAACTCATGGCTTTATACTCCAGAAGCCGCCAGCTCACCTCCGCACGCAAGGTGTTCGACGGAATTCCCAAAAAGAATACTTTCGCGTTTAACGCGCTTCTGATTTCATACACCGTGCACAGTCAACACGCTCAAGTGTTGGACCTATTTACGGCGATTTTGTCCCGGCGGGATGGGGATTGGGATTTGGGGGATGTTAAGCCGGATAGCTTTACTTTGAGTTGTGGGCTTAAGGCAATGACGGAGGTGGCGGTGGGTGGATCCCTTTCGGCTGGGATGATCCATTGTTATGTGGTAAAACATGGCCTTGAATTTGATGTTTTTGTGGGGAATGGATTGGTGACTTGTTACTCGAGGTGTGAAGATTTGGTTTCCGCGCGGGCCTTGTTTGATAAGATGCCTGAAAGGGACCGTGTGTCTTGGAATTCGATGATTTCGGGTTACACTCAGGGTGGTTTCTATCAAGAATGCAAGGATTTGTATAGAATCATGTTGAGTTTGGATGATCCAAGACCTGATGATGTTACCGTAGTTGGTGTCTTGCACGCGTGTGCACAATCGACCGATCTTCTTCTTGGCATGGAAGTGCATCAGTATGTGATTGATAATGGGATTAAAATGGATCTCTCAGTTTGTAATTCCATTATTTCAGTGTACGCAAAATGCGGTAGCTTGGACTTTGCTAGGCAGCTCTTTGAGGAAATGACTGAAAAAGATGAGATAACTTATGGCACAATTCTGTCCGGGTACATGATTCACGGGTGTGTTGATCAGGCAATGGAGATATTCAGGGAAATGAAAAACCCAGGATTGAGCTCTTGGAATGCTGTGATTTCGGGCAAGGTTCAGCTTAATCAGTATGATATGGTTTTAGATTTATTTCGCCAAATGCAAGCTGGCGGCATTCAGCCTAATAGTGTCACTATCTCGAGCATTCTTCCTGCCATTCCATTTGTGTCCCATCTAAAAGGATTAAAAGAGATTCATGCTTATGCAATCAGGAAGAATTCAGATGGGAATATTTACATAGTGTCTGCCATGATAGATGCATATGCTAAGCTGGGACTCCTGAGCGCAGCAAAGAGAATATTTGATCTAGTGGTTAACAGGAGTGTGATTGTTTGGACAGCAATAATATCAGGATATGCCTCTCACGGCGATGCTCAGGTCGCCCTTAGTCTGTTTAATGAGATGCTTGAAAGCAGGACAGAGCCAGATGCCGTAACATTTACTGCTGTATTGTCAGCCTGCGCTCATGCTGGGCTAATCAACGAGGCTTGGGAAATATTTTATGAGGTGCTGCCGAAGTATAGAATTGAACCTTTGCCTAATCATTATGGTTGTATGGTTGCTTGCCTGACCCGAGCAAGGAGACTTTCAGAAGCTGTAGAATTTGTTAAGAAAATGCCTGTCAAACCTAGCGGACCTGTTTGGGGCGCACTACTCGCTGGGGCCTCAGAATGCGATGACATTGAACTTGCCAAGCATGCTTGTGATCAATTGTTTAAACTAGAGCCTGAGAATCCAACCAATTATATCGTCCTGGCAAATCTGTACTCAAAAGCTGGTCGATGGGATGAAGCCGAGAAGGTTAGAGAAAAAATGATGAACATTGGGTTTAAGAAAATTGCTGGAAGCAGCCGGATAGAAGGCTCTGTGGATTACGATTACCAAATTTTATAGTGGGATGTTCTATAAATTACTGAAGTAATGGAGTTCTGTGATACTATCTCACACTTATAAGACGATGAGGACAAAGGTATCTGCTAAAATGCTTAGAGTACAGATTGTTCCTGATTGACACAAAGGAATGTATGTATTCCTAATGAAAGAACTAAAGATGGAAACTTGGGGACACAAGTAAAAAGTTGATACTTGGTAGTTGGTACCATGGCAGACTGCAAAGGTGCAGGTATGCCTAACTGCTAAGGGGTAGCTTAAGAGTCAAGACAGTGATGGAGACTGCATTTTTGATGATACAAGAGAACTGAATGTTCTGGAGTAATAGCATCTGGGAATTCTTCAGGAATCAATAAATTGTCGAGTTGATTTCTTGTGTTTCCAACTTTTGCAAGAGTTGGTTTTTGTTTATTTAATTTTCCCATGAACACAGTTTGTAGGACAAGAAGAAATTTTTGAAGGAACCAAATGGCTAGCTATGCAAATGTGGAATGATTATGAAGTTCAAATTTGGTGCTCTAATGTTTTTTGACATGGGGTCGTCAAGCAGACTGATCCTGCCCAGTTTAATTGGTTGAGTGAGTCCTAATTAATTAACTGCACTATATATATACAACAGTGATACTTGTAAATTATAATGATGTACTATTCAATAGTATTTCAATACATTCTGAATTGTAGAATGCAAAAAGAAAACCATGAAGAGCAGAAACTCAGGATGAGAGCCAAGATTGTTTGATGGCAAATGCCCATGATTCATGAATAGCCTGCCTGCCAAAATTCAGGTCATCAACTTTTTTTAATGAAGTTGAAGCCGCTAGCCCGCCAATCTCTTCAATTCCGCCACTGCATCGATTCCTCTCTCTACGGTAATCTCATCGACCGCTGCGCCGACCGCCGCCTTTCCCGCCAGGGGGAGCAGATTCATGCCCGTCTCATTCTTCTATCCGCAGCCGCCGACAATTTCCTTGCCTCAAAACTCATTCGTTTCTACGGCAAAACCCACCACCCATCTGCTGCCCGCAATGTGTTTGATCAAATTCCTAAGAAGAATACCTTCAATTTTAGTACCCTTCTCATTACCTACTCCGTACATGGCCTCCACGCTGAAACGTTCGAACTCTTTGGTAAATGTTTGTCTCAAAGGGATGAATTTTGGGACTTGAGGGATGTTAAGCCCGATGCACGTACTATGAGTTGTTTGCTGAAGTCGGCCTCGGAGGTGGCCGTGGATGGACCTCTTTTGACTCGAATTATTCATTGCTGTGTGATTAAATATGGACTTGATTTTGATGCTGTTGTTGGTAATGGGTTGGTGACTTGTTATTCAAGGTGTGGTGATTTGGTCTCTGCTATAGCTTTCTTTGATTGCGCGGTTCAAAACCAGCAGTATGATATGGTTCAAAATGACATGATGTGCAGCACAATTGTGTCTGGACTCATGCTCCATGGGTTTATTGACGAGGCAATGAAAATTTTTGAGGGATCGCCGAACCCAGGGTTGAGTACTTGGACGGCTGTACTTTCAGGTATGGTTCAGAACAATCAATATGACAAGGTTCTTGATTTACTTCGTCAAATGCAAGTCTGTGGCATCAAGCCTAACCGTGTGACCCTCTTGAGTGTTCTTCCCGCCATTCCATTTGTGTCCCATTTAGGAGGTGCAAAAGAGATTCATGCTTACGCAAGCAAGGTTCAATCAAATTGGGACATCTATGTAGCATCTTCTCTGATCGATATATATGCTAAACTAGGATTTCTGAGTGGAGCACAAAGAATATTTGATCAGACAGAGGAGAGGGATGTTGTTGTTTGGACAGCAATAATTGCGGCGTACGCTTCTCATGGAGATGCTAAGGTGACCCTTTGCCTATTTGATGATATGCTAAATAGTGAGACGAAGCCAAATGCCTTAACATTTACAAATGTATTAGCAGCTTGTTCTCATACTGGGCTAGTTGATGAAGCTTGGGAGATATTTCATGAGAAAATGCCGAAGTGTGGAATTCACCCTTCGGATTGTCATTTTCGTAGTATGGTTGTGTGCCTGTGTCGAGCAAAGAAAATTCCAGAGGCAGTCAAATTTGTTATGGATCTGCCTGTTGTACCCACAGCGCCAGTTTGGGGTGCACTGCTTGCTGGGGCTTCTGAATGTGGTGACATTGAACTTGCCAAGTTTGTTTCTGATTATTTATTCGAATTGCATCCCACAAATCCAAGCTATTATGTTACAATGGCGAACTTGTATGCAAAAGTGGGTAGATGGGAAGAAGCTGAGAAAATCAGAGATAAAATGGCGAACACCAGGTTAAAGAAAATTCCTGGCAGTAGTCGAATTGAAGCTTATGGTTGATCATGTAATTTTATAGCTGGAGATGCTGCAGAAAATAAAGAACCAATACGTAAGCTCTGCGAGATAACTCCCACATTGACAAAGTTGATGAGGCAAACAAAAGAGAGATTTCAGTTCGTGGGATTGCTTCTGCTTCCTGCTATGACATGTAAGTTGATCTTTAGCATCCATTGCACCAGATAAACATACATGGTCCCTGATGTTGTTCTTATCAAATAGTGAAACTCTCTACGCTGGTTAATAGACATTAATGGAGCCTATGTCTCTCAATGGTCAATATGATGGGATATGTGGCATTTTTCCCTACACATGTTTTGTTATTTTCATCTTCGTAAAGTCAGTTCCATTCTGTGTTGATTTCAGTTTGATGATCCAAGGGTCTGGATTTAGCTTTTCGACACCAACCAATTCTTGCAAGTGTAAATTAGGCATAACTGTTATGCAATCTGTCATTTACTTATGCCTCGAGATCTATGTTTAAGCAATTGAAGCATGACATGGTTGCTACATTGAAATTGCTTTAAATCCCTACAAAACTTACTTTCTAGTGCATCAACGTTTCAGTCATTTCCTGTTCAATCTCATTTTCACATAGCTATTCTCTGTATACAGTATAAGTTAAAGTGCTCAACAATTTTGTTATTTCACCACCTACCAACACCTTTACTTTGTTTTTCTGTTGTTGAAGTGAGAATAATATTCCTTTCATATATGTAGAATTATCATCAGAACTGCCTAGGATTTCTCTTAGCAAAGAATATACAGATCTACTCTTCATGTTCTGTCTGCAATTTAAAAAGATTCAATTTCATCATTCAGATAGCCCCCTCTCGCAAGACCTTTCAATTATTCCAACAACAGCATTTACATTTTTTGTTTTCTTTTTTGCCTTTTAATCTTACTCTGCCTATTTTTTTGGGGTAATATTCATTGCTTGAAAGTGGATGCCCATATAGATTATAAAGTGTATAAATGGAAAGGGATACTGGGGGGGGGGGGGGGGGGGGTGCGGATTTCGACCCCCGACCCTAGAGTCATAAATTGAAGGTTTAACCAACTCTGCAAGGCTCAATCCCCTCTTATGTTGTCTGTTATGCATAGCTTCTGCACTTTGGTGCATACTCTATTTCAACATATCCACAGCTTCCGGTGTGTTCATAAATTCGTGTTCCTAATACTAACGTCGAAATATTACCATGTTCAGGGCTTTGATCCTGCACAAGAGAAGGAAACCAAATGCAAATTTGCCTCAATGCTGATCTCCAGAGAACCCATCTGAGCAGGGTATGATGCCCTCAGCTCAACACATGCAGGTAATCATACTAATTATCAACAGTATCTGCTCCACTGGCATGATTATCTACTGTTTTGTAGGACCAAAAGATGGATCAAGTTAGATATATAGTCCAACTTGCCTTTTTGCAAGTTTCTTACCTGTTCTTTCCACCTTACTAAATAGGGATCCAGAAAAAAAGTTGAAAAGGAGTATGTGTGAAGGATTATAGAAATGGACACCAACTTGTGGACAAGTACCCAACATTTCCATCCACTCCCTTCCATGTTACTCCATCACTTCAACTTCCAATGTCACACACATACACACTATGCCATGCTCAATAATGCAACTGGCTAACCCTTTTATTTGTCCAATATATATGCATCTATATATTATAGTCTTGATGCTTAATGCCTTGTCTAATCTGATAAATATATATAATAGTGTGCCAGCGAGTTTTGGATTTTGTGGAGTGAAGAGTTATGTTTCTATTTGATTTTTGTGTTTCTATTTTGTTGAAAATGATTAGATGAGAAATGGTAGCAAAGGAAAGAATACATGTGGCCTGTGATAAAAATATAAAAAGAATAATGTTTTGGTTATTAATAACAATTTATGATAACCAAACGATATTGGTCTGAATGATATGAGGCTCGGGTAGCTTAAGCAAAGGTCTCGGGTTTGAGTTTTTTGTCTTTCTTTTTCCTTGTTTCCCTTTGACTCCTCCTAGCTTAAGGGCCTTAAATTACCTGTTAGTTTAGAATATGTAGTAGTATTATTTTTGGGTGTAAAAATGTTTTGGAATAGAGAGCAAAAAGGAAATTCTTCATTTGTTTAATTGTTTTATTACAGCGTTGATGGTGTGGTTCATGTTTACAGAGACCTTTTTTTCTCTCTTTCTTGGGAATAATTATTGATTGCTTTGGATCTAATGTTGCTTTTGCCATATATACTACTTCCTCTGTTCTCATATAATTGCTCCCATCATGCATTTCACGCAGTCCAAGACACATTTTTAAATGTAAATAACTCAAAGTATATATAAGTAAAAATTATAAAAAAATTAATATTATAAAACTACGTGATTAGACGAATCTAACAAGATCTCACTTGACTATGTTTTATCTTATATAACTATGCCAAAAAAATTGATTAAAGTTACTCAATGAATAGTAACTACTATGCAAATGGAACAATTATATGAGAACGGAGGAAGTATATACTTAAGTTTCTCACATTTTGAGGTGTCCCACTTCCCAAATCCCAATCAGGCATGGGGTATGAGTAAAATGACTAATGAGGACATGCCCAGCAATGGGTTGAATTTAGGGTTGGCATTTGGCAACTGGCATGGTTGGATCAGCCGGGTTTGGCCGACATATTAGTAGTAGATATTGAGCATTTCTTTTTTGTTAGATATAATGTGATTTATGTTGAGGTGTCATTTCGGTTAGTATTAAGTACTGTCATTTCTCCTGGTTATAATGGGCATTAACTATTTACATATTGCCATTCGATTGTTTAACATAATATCAAAACTGTGAGATTCCTCCTAGTCCCATGGATACAAGTTTTCATAAATCATATTTCCTTTCTTGCGTTTATAGGGATGGAATACAAAAACAATTAATAAAGAATAATACTCCATATATTTATCCCCAATACATTGTGTTCATAGTAGGGCAAATCGTGGAGTTCTTTAAAAACAATAGTACCTTTTCTTTTTTTTCTTTTTTCTTTTTTTCTGGGGAATGAGAGCCATAGCCGATTTCATATCAAGACTTGTTGCGAGTAGTACACTCCGACAATATCATCATGTAATACATCTAACATAACATGTGATCGGAGGGGTCTAATAAGGTGTTCAATGCCAAAAATTGGGGGATGTCTTCGAAAAGTGTATCTGCTGCCTTGTTATCTCTCTTGGGATGGATCGAAAGATGATCTCCCAGCTCCAATTCATCATTTCTCTAATCTGCACAATTGTCCGGATGTGGTAATCCAATAACAACCGAGCTTTAACCATAATGATGTGAGTAATGAAATTATAATATTGAATTGAATAATAATAAAATTTACAGTTGACCAACTTCATTTCATTCCTTGAGAAATTAACACATAGCTTTATAGACATGGTTGACTGACTTCGTTTCATTCATCGAGAACTTAACACATAGCTTTCTAGACATGAAAGGCAAAGAGAAGGAAATTGATTGGTTGATCCAATTGGATTAGCAACGCAATTCATCATATATGTTATTTGAGGATTGAGTTAATAAGTTATTTAGTAGTAGGAGTTTTTTTTTTTTTTTTTTGGTAAACAGTGACACATATGTGTCGGCAAAGGTGTGTGGGAGCCCAAACCACACAAATTACAAAGTGAGATAAAGGAGAGGGGATAGGGGGCCGGGTGGGGATCGAACTCCCAACCTATGGTTGAGAGAAGGGGGATTTGACCACTAGAGAGTCCTCAACCCCATTAGTAGGAGTTTAATATATTTAACGGGGCGTTTGGTTCGTGGTATCTGAGATTCCCACTGGGAATTTTGGGTAGGAAATAAAACATGCCCATGTTTGGTTCGGGGCATGTTTCATGTGGGAATGTCACATTCACACCGAGGTGGGAATATTAGGTGTTTTAGGTGGGAATCACATTCCCACCTGGAGGGCAGGTAATCTTAGATTACCACCTCCACTTTACCTACTTTTATAATAATTTGACTTTTATACCCTCACTTTTTATACTTATTTTATTTTATAAATTTAGATATTTGTATTCTAAAATGATAAATATATGAAATTTAATTTTAAAAAATAAATTGAAAAATTTTGAAAATTATTTAAACATATTTTTTTAAATATATATATTCTCATATTTTAATATATATTTTTATATTTTCTTAAAATTTACTTTTCTTCTATATATAAAATAAAAATATTAAGGATTTAGAGATATTAAATAAGTAATTATCATACAATAAATTACATATAAAGAATTTTAAATATTTTAAAAAATAAACCGGCTTAAATATTTCTATTGTGTAGCAAAATGACATAATTATAACATTCGTTCAATTGAAATTCAGGGACATTATGGTAAATTATTTAGAACTAGAAATCTGAGATTCTCAATCTAACCAAACACAATAATCTTAAAACATCAAAAAATAAGATTCCCAGCAATCTCATATTCCCAGTAATCTTACATTCCCAGCAATCACATTCCCACTGGTAATCTAAGATCCCTCCAACCAAACGCACCGTAAGTTTTTTTTATTATAAATATTTGTGTCTGAATATATTCATATTTAATGTGGTGGATTATCAACTTGGTGGGTCATTTAATCATTCCCGTCAAAGAGAAAATCCAGCTTATTCCCCACGAGGAGTATCTCATATTCATAATTTCAAACAAAGTTGGTCACCATTCATTGATTACCCATTTCATACATGGGGGTGGCATCCCCAAACCTCAATTAGGTCCACTCATCATAGTTTTTCTATGAATAATCCATTTGATTTAACTTTTTTTTTTTTTTGGGGGTAATTGGAAATTGGCCATTTTATTCTGATATAACTAATTTTTCGTTCCATGATAATGGCTTTCCACTACTAGTATATTATTACAAGAGTGGATGTCTTGATTCCTTAATATGTCTATGAGTGAGGTCTCTACATAAAGGGAATGTTATGTATACATAATACAGGGAATGGCTTTGGTGCTGACTAGGGCTGGGAAAAATACCGAATATACCGCATAACGCACATACCGTATCGGAAAAATACCGAGAATACCGAAATTTTCGGTATACCGTAATTTTCGGTACGATATCATACCGTACCGTAAGAATTCGGTACGGTAACTGTATAAATTTTTTGATACCGCGATATACCGTTACCGTACCGAACTTCGGTATATACCGCGGTATCGATATATTGGTACCGATTGTTCGGTATGTCGGTATATACCGCGATACCGTTATATACCGTAATACCGGTATGCTGGTATGTAGCGAAAGTTCGGTATGTCGGTATATACCGCAATACCGGTATGTTGGTATGTAGCAAATGTTCGGTATGTCGGTATATACCGCGATACCGGTATGTCGGTATGTACCGAATGTTCGGTATAGCGGTATATACCGAACTTACCGACATGTCGGTATGACAACGGTATGAAAATATTTCATACCGAAACTTTCGGTATACCGAAGATCGGTATACCGAAAGGTTCGGTACGGCAACGGTACGAAATTTTTCATACCATAAAGTTCGGTACGGTATATGGTACGGTACGGTATACCGTACCGACCCACCCCTAGTGCTGACCCAGTAACCATTACTTCCGGATACACAACCATAATTCTGCACGGGAACCGGACATAATACATATCTTAAGCATAGATTTGGGATTCATTAAATTTTATCATATTCAAATTTTACATAGATTTGAAGATAATTCCAAAATACCAGTAATTTTGGATGGGAATATGTGTGTACTATATAAGTATGAGAAGTTGCACTTGACAAATAAGGTGCGATGGGAATTGGCCAATTGGGAATTTAACATAAGAAGAGGGTTTTCAATGGAGTCTCCACATTATTATTCCATCATCATGGCTTCCCTTTCCTCACTCCCTTCTCCCCACCTCTTCCGCCTCTCCCTTTCCATCTCCGCCCTCCTCCGCCGCCGCCTCCGCCGCCTCTCCCACCTCCTCGTCTCCCCCTCGCTCTTCTCCCTCACTCTCCTCCGCCTCCAGTCACTCTCTCTCCACCACAAGTCCCTCCTCCTCGCCCACCACCTCTTCTCCAATCTAACCTTACTCCTCCACTTGATCCGCAACACCAACAACAACAGTACCAACAGCAACATCCCTAGGCTTAAGCTCCGGGACCTCGACTCCGCCCTACTCCTCCTCCTCCTCTGCGAGGTCCACCACCACGATCCACACCTGCTCGACACGCTGCCACCTTCGCGGTGGCGCATTGCCCTCCGCGATTACGTCGCCGCTTCAATTCTGAAGGTCTCGGGACTCGGCGGCGGCGATTTGATCCAATTCGTCGAATCGGTGGGGAGATGCTGGAATTTGGTCGAGGCGATTTGCTGTCGTGGCGGCGGTGGTGGAGGAAAGGAGGAGGAGGAGATAGCGGCGTCGGCGGCAGCGGTGGTGGCGCTGCCGTCGGTGGAGGTCGGGGATGGAAAGGAGTGCGTGATATGTAAAGAGGAGATGCGGGAAGGTGAGGAGGCCTGCGAGTTGCCGTGCGGGCATTTGTTTCACTGGACGTGCATCATGCGGTGGCTCGGGAAGAAGAATTCGTGCCCCTGCTGCCGCCGCCGGCTCCCCACCGACGATATCCGCCGTGAGATCGAAAGGTTGTGGGACGTTCTTTCGGAGATCGGCGGCGGTTGATGGAATTGTTCTGTTTACTACTATAATAACTTGACACTGCTATTGTTCTGGTTTTGTAAGTAGAATTATTTACCGCAACTATTAGGGATTCGTTAGACACAAGCAGAAGTGCGACTATTTTTAACATACTAATACTTACATTTAATTTAAGGTAACAATAATCCAATTCTAATTTACTTTTAACATTGCCATACCCAAAATGAAAAAATAAAAATAAAAATATTCGTGTTCTTTTCCAATCGAATTTTACTTTGCCATACCCAACCACTACATACATTTAACCTTGACATACACAAAAACTTTTTAACTTTGCCAATCCAATTCCATTGCCATACTCCAATGGAATTTCGTGTTCTTTTCCAATCGAACCATGCTTTGTCTTTACATGTTAGTAGTCATATTTGCTTGATGTTATGTACGCATAAGCTATTTCCAAGTTCCTAGGTTCTTGATTAGTAGTCTTATTTTTCTTTTCTTTCAACTTGCCCTTATCCTTTACTTTTATTTCTTCTCTGTAAGTTGTAACTAAAAAATAAACTCAATGGTTCGATTACAGTAAATATTAGACCCAGTTCTACCAATCTTCTATTCCTTCCAGCCTTTCTTCCAAAAATATCACAAATATTATTAGCACCAGCTACAGTTTATAAAATTTAGTTATATTTATACTAAAATCAGAATATTCTATTATTTTAATTACTACTTTAAAATCCTAATATGAGGCTTCTATCGCCACATATGAAGCTTTTCTTAAACAAGTTAATATAGTTTATTGACCAATAACTATATCTTTTTATTATAATTCTAATTGTACATAGGTTAATGAATTACGTCAACTAAAATGGAACTTATATTTAGAAACGGATGAGCTGAAGAGGTATGAAAATAACCATGAAAATAAAATAAAGAAACAAATTTCTGACATGATTGTAGTATTTACTACTCCCTCCGTCCCACCCCAAATGTCTTGTTACTGTTGGGCACGAGAATTAAGGTGGAGTTGGTTTGTGAGTATATGGTGGGGTCCACATAGTTGTTGGAGGGGAAAATTATTTCTATTTATAGAAAGAAGACATTTGTAATGGGACATCCAAAAATAGTAAGTAGGACATTTGGAATGGGACAGAGGGAGTATTTTTTTTTGGGTAAAGATTGATTACATTTCTCATTTGCATGTATGCCAATACACATTTCCAACCATTAATAACTCAAATTCGATACAAGTAAAAATTCTAAAAATATGATATTTAAAAATAACAAAATGAGACGAATCCAACAAAATCTCACCCGACTATATTTTGTCTTCTATAACTATAACAAAAATAAAAGTAAAGTGCTATAATGAAAACATTTAAAAAGAAACGGAAGGGATAGTATTTATTTGAGTGATTTTTATATCTTAAAACAGTACTATATGTTAATAGAATTAAAGTCAATTTTAAGTTGGGCTAATAAACGTTAAAACGATCAAAGAAAAATGGGATCTTTTCTCATTTTAACAGTGTTTTCACAAAGCACGATAACATTTATTTTCAAGCAACTTCTATATTTTAAAACCATAACCACACGCTGTTGAATTGAAGTCTATTTCAATCTTAAAAACACAAACCCGCCAAAGGGACAAACCAAACTAGAACCATTTGATAAACCAAATGATTTTTAATTTGTTTGTTGGATTTTGCCTAAGTTATATTAATAGAGTTTTTCTTTCAAACAAACAATTATTGCTAAACATCAAAGGGAAATAAACATGCTGAAATTACAACAATTCAGAGTCACAAAACATCAAATATTCCATAGCATTTAACAAACCTAGTAGGTTCACCAGGTGAGACCCCAAGGAATTAACAAGCACCTCCATGTTAATCTATATCAAAAGCCTAACCATTCCAAAAATATAATGCAGAAAATATACCATCAGAATTGCTGAAAACATGCTATCATGGACGCCCACTATGGTTGATTCTACAATGCAAGCCCAGATATTTACCTAAATGCAAATAAATGTAGAAAACCAGTTGGAAATAACCGACAGTGAGTGTAGATCCACAAGACAATACTCTCTTTTTTTTTCTGAAAACATTTACCTTAACCCAAATACAACAAAAAGAGCATGTATGCTTTGGGCTTGACTTGAGGTGCTTTCAGATATAATGATGTATATCTACTCATAATGAATGCAAAATTTAAAAGCTAACACCACAAGATTCCATACGAAAAATTTAAAAACTTGACCAGTTTAGAGACTGCAGAAGATGAGCAAGCCCATGAGAGGGACAATCATAAATCAACACTGAGCAAATTTCTCAACCAAAATATTTAGGGGGGATGGGGTGGGGTGTCAATGCATAGCACAAAGACCTATCTGAGATGTCAAACCTAAAAAGGATTGTCATGCATCAAATAATTCTAGACTGCAAATTATACACTCAAACCAACGCCAGACCATGAAAACAAAGTTCTATGACATCAACCACACAAAGAAATGAGAGCAGACCATGAGAGATGCACCAAGAACATACAAAAGATGTTATGCAAGACCTATATGCTTGCTTACGATGGATAGGACCCTTCAGGCATAGTAACAAATGGAGGAGGATGTTGTTAATTACCCCAGGCTCACCAGGTAAACCATAACTAATCGGGTCCAAAATTAGACGGAAAAATCAAAAGTTTTAACTAGAATGTCACAGGGTTGTGATGCTTTCAGGACTGCATTCAAAACTCCCAGGTCATGGACTCCAACTAAAACCACTGTTAGCTCTACAAACTACCATCCTGGAAATAGAAGGGGGAGAAAACAATTAGGAGGAGGACAATGCAAAGATATTAGTGAACTGCAAATAAATATGGTGAACAGTTTGAACAATTGAATTAACACAATAGTGTGAGTATGACTTACTACTTGCTTATCATTGATTCATTGTTCATTTAGGTTCCTCCACCAGTCTTACCGGTAATTGCTATCTTCTAAATTCAAGAAGAATAAACACAAGTGACAAACAGTTAGAAAGAAATTGGCACATTCAGTCCATACAAAATGTGCATATCAGCTTACCACTTCACTGTTCTCTTTTCCACTTGCATGTGAACCAGAACTAGGCTGTGAAAACCTGCAGAAGTGCATAAATATTATAGATCAAAGATATCCATAACCCATGTAACTGTAGTTTAGGATCACCTATCAACAACACAAGAATACACACTAAATTTTTAAAACCTTATTGCTCGTGCTTTCTTCTTCTCTTCTTCCACTGGATCAGACTTAGAAGACCCAAACCTAGCAAGTCTAGCCTTCTTTTTTGCATCCTGGTCAGAAGGTTCAGTTTGGGCAATCCCAAACCTGTAGTACATAAATATCCAACATGGAGTTAACAAACCAGTATAATAGTACCAGTTCAGTGAAAACAAACGAAGAGACAGACAGACCTCTCTGCTCTTGCCTTTCTCTTCAGTTCCTCGGATGGATCGGAAGAATTTGTTCCATTCGTAGCGGTACCCGTCCCAGTGCCAGTTCCAAACCTTCAGCAGAATGGGCAAGTCATATAACATATACAAGTGAAACTTAAATGTGTTCATCCACCTTTGAGATAATTAAGCAAACAAAGCCACCGTTTTTTAAAATAAAATATGATTTTGGATATTTCATACCACAATCAAGCATAAACATTCCCAGTTACCTTGTAACTATCACATCTAATATTGACCTAATTTATACCAAACGAAAGGCACAAATTCAAGACCCTAAAATGCGAACAAATTGCGGAGTGACTAACTCATACCTTACAACAGCAAAAGTAAAAATAAATAAATAAAAAATACCTCTCCGCTCGAGAATTGCGTTTCTCCTTCTCGGATAGCTGCACCGGCATCCCAAACCTCTCAGCACGCTTCATCTTTTTCTGAATATCCGTAACGGCGCCACCACCATCCTCGTCGCTGGTCCTAACAGGCACCTCCACCGCTTTATCCCTCGATTCGTCGCCGCCGCCATCCGAAGAAGAAAGCGGCTGAGCAATTGACGCGTCTTCGGTGGGTGAAGGCGTTGCGTTGATATCGGCCAGAATTTTAGGGTTTTCCATTTCGTGTGCAGTCGCGGTCGCCATTGTGAGTAATCTGAATTCGAATGAATGGAATTGGACTCAAAAACGTTTGATATTTCTCGAGGGTTCTCCGCAGCAATAAAATCGTGTTCAATACTTCGGTGTACGTGTATTCTGGATGCGACTTTTACATTCAGTCGGTTAGAAAACTAAAAGGGCAAATTATAGTAAAGGACCTATTAGAATTAGTTTGTATTTTAAAAAGACCCATTGTAAAAAACTTACAAAAAAGGACCCATTTAAGTTTTGACTTTAATAGTACCCACCTAACTTTCCAATAAATTTATCTTTAAGCATGAGACACACTCTACAATTTGAGTAAAAATTTCATTTACTTTGTAAACCCACTAAAATAATTAACTTATAAAAAATGAATCAAGAAGAAATAAATTCATTAATATATGAATATGGAATATATTTACAAACTATGGAAGAAAGAATTGAAAATTGGAATGACATTGTTTATACTATACTCATATTTTTAACTGAATATAATCAAAAGGTATATCCCTATTCGGAAGAAAAAAGTTTTTGGGACAAAATAATTTTACTCAGAATAGGATCAGATAGTGAAAATTATGATGAAGAACAACCAGACAATTTAAGTAATTATGGTGAATATTATTTTTCTGATTAAAACCAGTAACACAACAAAATTAATTAAAATATTTTTGTTCCACCGATTTTTTAAATTTGGTATCAGAGCCCAAGAACAAATCTAATACTTGATCAACCAAGACATAGTATTGATATCCCATACGAAAAGAGTAAACAAAAAGCCCAAACATGGAGAATTAATATAGAATATTATAATGGCACAGACTGGATAAAAGGACCAAACATATTAGAAGTACATGGAGCTACTGGACATAGTCTAATTATTAATAAAATAGCTAAAGATGTTCAAATAATTTTAGGTAATAAAATATTTGCAATACAAGAAGTATATGTAAGCCCAGTAAAAATAATTGATGTATTATTAGGGACAGGTTTTACAAGTTTATTTCAAAGCTTTAGAGTAGATAGATATAATATTCAACTTAGATCAGCATGTAACCACTATATTACTATTCCGAGGATAAGGAAACCATACAGAGTGCTTCAGAAACGTGGTGAAAAAGGAGAAATTATAAAACAACCAATTACTTATTACATAAAATTTAAAATTCACAAAATTAAAAAACAAGTGCTAATTCAAAAGCCAGAAGATTTTGATAAATATGAACTTCATGAGACAATAAAATACATCTCTGAAAACTATGGAGAAAATCCAATTGAAAAATGGAATCTTAATAAAATATATGCAGAATTAAAAATGAAAAACGACGATATAATAATAAGAACTCAACCTATGATGCATAATCAAGAAGATATAGAAGAACTTCGAAAACAAATAAATGAATTGTTAGAATTAGATCTTATTCAAGAATCTATAGCAGAACATAATAGTCAGGCTTTCTTGGTTAGAAATCGTAGTGAACAAATAAGAAAGAAACCAAGGTTAGTAATAAACTATAAGGAACTAAACAAAAACATGATATTTGATGGATATTTTCTACCTAACAAAGAAAATCTAATAGGGTTAGCTAGAGGTAGAACTATCTATTCAAAATTTGATTGTAAAAATGGATTTTGGCAAATTAAAATGCATCCAGATAGTATAAAATATACAGCCTTTAGTACACCACAAGGACACTATGAATGGAAAGTTATGCCGTTTGGAATAAAAAATGGACCACAAATATTTCAAAGAAAAATGGATAAAACATTTAAAAAATTTAGTAACTTTATATTTGTATACGTAGATGATATACTAATAGCTTCAAACACTATAGAAGAACATAAAAAACATTTAGATATATTTGCAAAACTTTGTAAAGATCATGGATTAATCTTATCAGAAAAGAAGAAACAGAATGAATACAAGTATAGAAGACTTAATAAATGAATTAAGTAGTGATTTAGAACGACTAAATTTAGAACCAATATATACAGGAACATTTTCAGAAACAGAATTAGAAACTAATGAAAGTGATTTGGAAGAACAACATAAAGTCTTTATGAATAATCATAGATTATATTTACCATCATCAGAAGTAGTTGAAGAAACTAGCACTACCTTGCCAAGAGAAGGTGTAACAGGAACTATACCAATGGAAGTAGATCAAACTACAAATAGACAAAATGTAGACAATTATCAAAGTAGATTACAAAATTTACCTTCAAGAAATTTTCCAATAAGAAAAACAACCTCTAAAAAAGAAATTTGGAAATACAATGAAGATTTTGAGTTAAAAGAAACAAGAATAGGAAATGTGAGACCAGGAGATGCAATATTCCTAAACCTGGATTGTCTTAAACAGCCAAGTCTAGAACTAGAAAAATGGAAACAGATAATAAGAATACATTTAATGTCAGAAGAAAGTACGTCAAGAGCAAAAACATTAAAAATATGGAATTTAGTCCAAGGAAATGTGGCACAATTCCTTGCAGGAATTTCCTCAAATACAAAACAAACTTATATGAATACAATTACTCAAGGATTTGGACAAGATGTAAACACAGGAATAGAGGAATTTATCAATATCATACAAGAAGAATTCCTAGGAGTACAAAGCTTAGATAATAATGCTATAATAGAAGAACGAGATCAAGCGTTACTAAGATTAAATAAAATAAGACTAAGAGATTTATGCTTTTTTGATCAATTCTCTGAACAATTTAAAAGTTACTATTATACAGCTTATACAAGCTCACAAAATAATGAACACACCATGAACTCTATATTTTCAAAACTACCATCACCATGGGATGAATATATGTGGAAAACATGGATTCAAAATAAAAATGACTATCCGAATAATTTAGGAAGCCGAATAAGATTAATAAGACAGGTAATAACTGAGTTATGTTACCAAAGAAAAATATTAGATCACACTAAAATATATAATAAAGCTGCTGATTTATGCTGTCAAGAAAATGCAGAAAATTTTGAATGGGGAAAAAATAAAACATATAGAAAAAATAAGAGATTTAAAAAATTTAAACCAATAAAAAGAAAATTTAAGAAAGGAAAAAGATTTAAAATCTTTAATAAGAAAAAATTCTTTAAGCCAAAATTTGGAAGAAAATATTATAAAAGAAGAAATGACAAAAGACAAAATAAAAAGAATCCAACCACATGTAAATGTTATAACTGTGGAGAAATAGGACACTTTGCAAGTGATTGTACAAAACCAAAGAAAAAACAAGTAAGATTTATGGAATATGATATTATAGATGAACAAATATTCAAAGAAATAGAATCAGATCTAGAAAGTATAAGTGAACCAGAATCAGGAGATGAGATATATGAAGTAAAATTCTCTGAAATAGAAAATGAATAAAGATAAAGAAATAATCACAGAAGAACAAGAGGAAACAAAAGAAATAGAATATGTAGAACAATATGAAGGACAAAGAGGATATGCAATAAAAGCTATCCTAAGTCCAGAACAAATTAATAAAATACAAGGATTAGATCTAAAACATGGATTCAAGCATACAAATTTTAATATACTATCAAGAACATTCTCAAGAAATAATATAGTAATTCATGAATATCATGAACTAGAAAAAACAGTAGATGTATGTAACACTAATACTACTCTAAAACTGCACCTTTTAACAAAAGATATAATAAATAAAGGGCTAGAAAAATTAAGTAGAAAGAAAACAGAGAAAATACAATACGTACATTTAGCAGGAGTAAAGATTCTAATAAAATCTTTATTTAGAAGTGGAATAGACTTACCAGTAACAATAAGCCTACATGATTCAAGATTATTAAATCCACAAGACTCACACTTAGGAACTATTAATGGAAACCTGATTTACCAAAAACTACTATTTACATGTTACCCAAACTATTGTGTATCTTTACAAGATCAAAATATAGACGAAACATTAACCCTATACATAAAAGTACATAGGAATGATGTAATGAAAAATGAAAGTAAAATATTTACAGTACATTATAGTGCTTTTTATAGCTACCTAAATAGCAATAGTCTAAAACCTTATGATGATAAAAAGACAATAGAAATACACGAAGCATGTAGAGACACAATAGCAGATCTAATATTACCAGAATTGAATAATCCAACGTTACAAGATGATTGGATAATTGATCTTGCAGACAAGAAAAATACAATAGAAATTGGAAAACCATTAGAAAATAGGAGACCACAATTATCCTATGTAGGAAGAACAATGAGTAGCAGGAAAAGTATAGATTATAGCCCAGAACGATTAATCTGGACATGAGTAACCATAATCATAATGATCATATACTAAACTATCATATGTCAAGATTAAGATTAAATACTTCAGAACAACTATACCCAGAATATATTCCAACAGCAAGATATCCTTTAGATGAAAATCAAGAAATAGATTATCCACTAAGTACGATTAATCCACTCGATATTGAAAACTATATAATAAACAGAAATGATGAATATGCACAAAATAACACCGAAAGCTTGATGATACAAGCAAGAATTGAAAGAGCATTTCTAAACAGAATAAGAGGATTAGAACCACAAATAAGACCACTTACAGACATAAGAACCAACAATAATCGTAGATTTTTAACACCCACATTTAATCCTGATCATGAAATAAGTCAAAGAGAAATAGAAAATATGGATCAACAAATAGAAGAAAGAAAAACATACATAGACAGAAGAAGAAGACGATTGAATAGATTGCAAAACGATGAAGAATTTGGAATAAGACTAGGAAATAGAGGAAAAAGATTACTTTGGATAGGAAACTATATAATTGAAACGGAAGAATATAATGGTAATTTAATACAAATTATATCAAAAAGAGATGAAGAACAAGAGTTAGTATCACAAGTCAAATTATCTATAATCAACAATGAAATTACAACTTACAGAATGTTTCCAGTATATATAACACACAACACCATGTTTACTAGAGCACCTTCACCCGAATTTTCAGATCAAGAATCAAATTATAGTGAAGACTAATAAGATGCCAGGAATAAAGTTAGAAAATGAAACAATAGAAAGACTGACTAATAAAATTCATGTAATAGAAAGTCAA
Source organism: Hygrophila difformis (assembly GCA_030278955.1). Classification (NCBI taxonomy): domain Eukaryota; kingdom Viridiplantae; phylum Streptophyta; class Magnoliopsida; order Lamiales; family Acanthaceae; genus Hygrophila; species Hygrophila difformis. Next base: position 2,388,441 of record JAOANR010000003.1, read on the forward strand.
CCACAAGATATAAGTACCATAATAATGAAACAAAAACTATTAAGAATAAAATTCAAGATTTCTAAAATGATAGATGAAAGAGAAGCATATGTAATTATACAAAAACACATAGATCCAGAAAAAGAAAAATCGGAGTTAATAAAAGAATGGTATTTAAATGAATTAGAAACAATAGAAATAGAAGAATTAGAAAGGGAAACTGAAATAGATGAAGTAAACGACTTCATTAGAAACATAAGAAATATTAGAAGATGAGTTATCTAGAAGATTTAGAAACAATAAAAGATGGAATTGAACTAATAAAAGAACTAATGATAAGTCTAGATACAAGACTCTACAATATCGAAAGATACATAGACAAAACAATAATTAAAACTCCACAAAAGCAAGTAGAATTAGAAAAGTCACTCCCTCTACCAAAATGGGAGAAGACACCAGAACCAGGAAGTCTCGATCATAGAGTAATGATGAAAGAAATAGAAAAACTAAACAAACAAAACAAAATTAGAATTCTTATAGACAAAGTAGAAAAATTAAAAAAGATAAATGAAGAACTAAAGGAAGAAAAATTAGAAAGAAGTGAAGATACCTATCATAGTATTCTTTCTCTTGCATTTCTTTGTAATCTTTAGTTTTCTCTGTGTGATGTAAAACTATGAGTGATTTTAAAAGTTTTCAATAAAAGATGATCGGCTAAGTACAATAGCCTGATCATTCCAGTAAATATCTTCGAGTATATTTTTCTAAAGTCTACCAAAATTCTGAATATATGTGAGTGAGTGAAACATATGTTGAGAGTCATGTCATCGATACAGTGATTTCCGAGAGGTCATGCATACCGGAGTAAGGCAGGAGGCCTGAAAGAAGGATAGCAGACGAGGAAAGAAGGTTACTCGTTGAAGGACTTGATCAAAAGTTTCAACCACAAAGCTTATACTACGGAAGCGAGGTAGACCCTGAAATTTTACTTTGAATGATAAATACTGTGAATGATCATGGCATATATTTCAATTATTTACGTTCTCTACAAAAGATCATTAAATAGAATCCATAACATAGTATTTTGATATTGTAAGAACAAACACAACAGAATATTTACTACAATACAAGTCTTTCACTTTTTAGATTGTTCGATAAAAATACACAATACACAGAACCACTAGATAAGAAGTATTTAATAATAATAATAATAAATAATTAAATAAATAATAAATAATAATAATAAATTAATTAATAATAATCAGTAAATTAAATATAAATAAATAAATAAATAATAAAATTAAGGATATTTTAATATTTTCCATCAATCATTTAGGACAGGTTAATCTTTAAATGTTAATTAAGTTTCAAAGTTTTGGGGTCCCTATCTCTAAACTTATGAAAAGGGGGTCTTTGACCCTAATATCAAGTTTCAAGAGGTCCCTCTCCCAAACTACCCCAAACTAAAACTAAAGTACTACTATTATATTGGGCCTTGGTGGACTGAACTCTTACCTGAAAAGCGGCCTATTTTGCTAAAGTAAAAAAGTACAGGCCCAATTTTATTAGCCCAATACAATTTCACTGCTACTCTTTCAACTTCAACTCTTTGGAAGCATATTTATTTCACTGGGAGATTGCATGTTCTTTTGGTATGCATAATAATAATATGCTTTGGATGGGATGGGAGTAATGGAATGATGATTAATGTTTTTTCAGGTGGGTGAATTTTGTTTCAGCCAGATTTCAGACCATCCTTGGTTGACTACTCTACGCCTGGTTTTCATATATGCAAACATTCTCTACAAGTTGACCCATGGAGCCCTTTTTCCATGATGGTCAATTTTGATTCTTGAAGGTCGCTGAGTCTATACGTCAGTGATTTCACATTTTAGAGTTGACACTTTTGCCAGCTGAGGTGAAACATTTGATTCAATTTGTAACTAAGTTTTATTCAAAATTCTCTTTGTATGAGGAAATCAAAATTACTAATGCATGCAATAATGTGATTTCACCATGCTGATTGTATATAATAATTTGATTGCACATCGGCCTGTTTGACGGGCACAAATTTGCTATTACATCAATGTTTTAAAAAAAAAAAAAAAAAAAAAAAAAAACAGAAAAAAATAAAACAAACAAAACTCGTTAAGAGTAATTTACTAGGCTAAATCGTTATAAGTAATACTTCTTTCGTAATTTAATGATGTTAACATTTACATACTAAACATGAGTAACTTTAATTTCGACCTTTTAACACATTTAAATAAGATAAAATATAGTAAAGTAGATGTTGTTATATTCGTTTAATCACATAGTTTTATAATATTAAACTTTTATAATTTTTACTTTTATATAGATATCAATCGTCATTTGCATTGGATTGCATAAACATGGAATATTAACAATATTAAACTATGGATGAAGTATTTTATTGTGTTTTAGTGAGATTACTTATTTAGGAATTAACTCATTGTAATAGTATAAGACTCTAGATTCCAATAATCCAATATAAACATAGATTAATTGTCAGTTAATATTATTAAAATAAAATTAAATGATTCTTTTTTTTTGTATTTTTTTTTTGGTATCTATTGGGACTAAATGAAATAATTCTATCACATATACTTCCTCAGTTCTCTTATAAATACAGCATTCCTATATTTCACGCAGTACAAGACATATTTTTAAATATTTATAACTCAAATTGTATATAAATAAAAAAATATAAAATTTGATATTCTAAAATACGAATCTAACAAGATCTCACATGACAGTGTTTTTTATTAGTATATAACTATATCTAAAAAAATTAATAAAGCTATAAATACTTCCTCTGTTCTTATATAAGTGTTCACTTATGCATTTCACGCAATCCAATACATATTTTTAAATATTTATAACTCAAATTATATATAAGTAAAAAATTATGAAAATTTGATATTCTAAAACTAGTGATTAGACGAATCTAACAAGATCTCACTTGACTATATTTTATCTTATAGAACTATGTTAAACATTTGATCAAAGTTACTCAATGAATAGTTACTACTATGCAAAGGGAGCACTTAAATGAGAACGGAGGTAGTAGTTATTAGGGTCTAGAGTTTACTAGTACTATACAAATCGTTCACAGTGAGGTAGTAGTATTTTAAATTTTTTGTGTTAAAACTGTGTTTAAAATAGAAAATCCACTAGTCCTCTTCGGCCTACCTGCTGGTTGCTGCACCACTGGTTGGCGTTCTTAGCTCTCCAATTCCAGAAATCCCTAGCGATGAAATTGGCTTCCACAATTCAAAGCAATGGTATCGGGATTCCTTTCTGCTCGGATTTGAATCTGTTCAAACCAACGCAAGTTAGCTGCCCTAGGAATGTCTCAGTTCGATGCATTCTTCGCCGCTCTCGGCACCCTCTTCCGGGTACGCTATGCACTGGAACTGCTCAAGTTACTCGTTTGGGGTTGTTAATTTTGTTTTGATTTTGATTTTTGATTTTTATTTTTTTTTATTTTTATTTATAAACTACAGGGAGGAGTGTCTGTGATCGGATGTGTGCAGTAGGTTTTAGAAGAGGTGACCGAGGAAACCAGCTTGCGTACTGTGATTCCGATAATCTATCCTTTGGTTGGAGGACAGAGCGTGAGCAAGAAGCGTGTAGTTCGCGCTGTAGTGGTGAAGTTACTGGACGGGCTTTGATTTTACTTAATTCATCTGCTCGCAGCAAGTTATTATGCATGAGATACTGAAATGTTTTCATATTTTGATGCCGCTTTTGGGTTCACCCCCCCACCCCCATCCCCAAACCTTCGTGCGTAGAGGGGCATTGTCATGTGCATGTTTGCATTACCAAGAATCTTGAATCTTAATGTTGAACTCTGGAAAAATATTTGTTATGGTTGCTCCAACTGTTGGAGGTGTTTTCTGTTGCTTGGATAACTGATCAAAACGAGTGTGTCATAGTTAATTAATCTGTTTCCTGTGATGGTGGTGTAGATGCAGTTAAAATGTTTTTGAGAAGACAAAGAACTATGTATATATCCCTTTGTTTGTAGTCACTTATTATGCTTGAAGCTTTCTCTGGTATCCCTTTACTTACTGAAGTCCTGATCATCTCGATGCTCTCTGTTTAGCTTTTGAAAGAACAGTAGCATGAATTTTTTGCTAAGCCCTGTTATATTCTGTTAAAAGTTTTATGACTGTCAATTAAATGGTTCAGCTCAGAAGACATCAAGTTCTCAGCCCCCAAATGCTGTTAATGATAGAGAGAGACCTTATACTGATACCTCTAGTACCTCAGGAAAGTTGGATTCAAAAAGTGTGGATTATGTTGCTTCTATTAGAACTGTCGCCCTATGTGTATGTATTCATATAAGTTACAATGACCATTTTTTTAATTTGAAATTTTCATGATTAGTGACCTTAATTGAAATCAGTATAGGAATTTTTTTTGTTGTAGGTCTCTGCAGCTGTGGCATTTGGTATTGGTTTGGGTTTCAAAGAGGGAGTAGACAAGGCATCTGAGTTTTTTGCTGGGTATGAGCACTGGCTTCTTTAGAACTGACTCTACGGTTTGCAGTTTTGTGTATATTGTCTAAGGACCATCCGATAACATCATAACTCTTCCCTTATTGTTTTGTCATTTACTTGAAAATTCAGGACCTGATAATTACTTCCAGCTAAGCTTTTCTCAACTGTTCAGAGAATGCATATTTGAGTTTATCATTGTTTATGGCCATTGATATAGAGATGATATCCTCATAATATTTTTGTACATATTGTACAAGTCAAATTAAGTGGTCATCTAGGTGCATTAGTTTTCTGTTGATCTTAAAATGAAGAGGTGTGCTTAAAAAGAAGTGGAAAAAGAAACCATAAGAACTTGGAAGATATTTGCTCTCGTTTTAAATTAGAATGGGACTGATAGAAATCAGTTAACACCGGCATGTGATATATTTAGTTGATCTTCTTTTGGAGTAAGACTTAAATGATACATTAGTTGTAAAAGTTATTCATTCCATGCCAAAGGCTTTGGCATGGATAGCAAGCCCTCTGTGCCATATTTGGTGCGTCCTCGAAGAGGAAGACCATTGCATGCAACTTCTTCTTCTTCTTCTTCTTCTTCCTGGGCTCTGTAAGGTGAGCTGCTTTGAGTTGGCAATATTTAATTATTTTTTCTAATTTTATTTTTAAACACATTTCCCACCCACTCCCACCCCTAAAGAAGAAAAAAGAAAAGGAAAGGAAAAAAAGACCAAAAAACACTTAAGATTCTGAATGATCAATCCCTAAATCTTAAATTGAAGGAAAACAAAATTTCAGTAATTTACTTGTGATTTAATATTAATCTATGTTTTCTTATGAATTGAGTAAGAAGTCTTTATCTGTTGTTATATTTAGTTAAAATTGGACGTTGAAGATAATTTATATTATATTGTGCACATATTAATATTTTTATTTTATTATGTTTGTGTGAACTGTGTCTATTATACCGTGCTTCAACATGATATGTGTCATTCGCCTTCTACAGTTATGGATGATGTCTTGATGATGATGGGAGTTATAAATTATAAAAGTCAGATTATCCAGCCATCACTTCTTTGTTGCTTCATGATGGCATCTCCTCTTGCTTTGAACTTCTTTTGTTACTTATATCATTGTGAGAATAAGTTTTCTCCAGACGTGAACATGGAGAAGCAAAATCTCCCATGCTCCTTGCATTACTGCTGAGCATTTTAGTGATTTTTGAAATAATTCATGTTCGTCATTTATTTTTATGATACAGAGAATATCCGCTTCTCAATTTGGCTTCATTTTTTATTAATTCATGATTTTATGTTAATTTCAGGTACTTATTGGAGCAGAGTTTATCCGTGGACAATCTCTTTGTGTTTGTCTTAGTATTCAACTATTTTAAAGTGCCACTTGAGTATCAGGTGCAGCACCGTGGTTGCTTATAATTAATATTTCATACCTTTTTTAGCTCTCGTTTTCTTTGAAATAGCATTAAATGTACTAATCGTATCTTGTATATCTCATTTCACGGTGTAAATATAGGGTCGGGTGCTTTCTTATGGTATTGCTGGGGCTGTATTCTTCCGATTGACATTGATTCTTCTGGGAATCGCTACACTTCAGGTGATTTTTCTTATGTATATACAAGAACAAAAAGAGAGATTCAACCATTAACATTCATCCCCTTGAACCTATTCACGCTTTACTACCTTCTGCCTTCTAATGTTTTTAGTTTGTGATGTCTTATTCTATCTTTAGAGAATTGAGGCAGTTAACCTCTTGTTGGCAACAATACTGCTCTACTCGTCATTCAAGGTGCCATAACTCTTCTTGCATTGTTCTTTCAAAGAGTATTATTCAGATTCTTGCATATTCATTGGAATCTTTTTTCAGAAAGTATTTCACAGTAGCTTTGAAATCACCTTTTCTTCTTTTTGGTTCTTCTCAAGTGTTATTTTCACATTTTGTATCAATAAAAGCCATAATATCTCTACATATTTCATTCAAAATTAACAGAGACACTCATGTAATCCTCTGTATAATTAAGAAGAATCAGCAAGAACTGTATTTTAGTTTTCATTGACCCTATAAATACATAAAAGAATGTTTTCATCTTGCTCAATTTTTCATATTTTTTGTTGATCATTTTATCCTCTGCCTATTGGTGGCCCTGCCCTGAACAACCCGAATGAAAAATGGAAATATATTTGGTTGCACATGGATAATATGATTGCTGATAGATAATCTTAATTATGTGTTCTTTTCCTGTTTTAATCTTATGCATTACTGAGGTTCCTAGTTCTTGACTTTTGCCATGTTTTGTACTTTGTCTTAGTTATTTTTTCAAGAAGATGAAGATACTGATCTCTCAGATAATTTCATTGTGAAGACATGCCAGAAATTCATCCCTGTAACACGTATGCTCTCTCCATGTGTATGTTTTGGTCTAGGGCTACTGGCAGTTTAATCAAGCATGTGTGTATAAGCTAGGATCTCTTTCAGTGAATGATTTTTCTGGTCTTCATGTTAAGTTTTTTTTCCCTAGAACAAAGGGTCACACATGCTTTTGCATATCCTGCCTTCAGATTGATGGCATGCACAGGCAAATATACGTATGAAACTAGGATTCACACTTTCAGCGAATGAGTTTTGAGATCTTCCATGTTAGTTCCAGAATAGAGGGTAACCAAGATCTGACAAATGATAGGTGTCTGTGTATGACAGCTGTGCATTTGTATGGGTCAATAATTCTTGGAATAAACTGAAAAGTATATCATATAATAATGATATTGAAGTTGTTAAGTAAAGTTGAGAACTTGGTTAGCTTTTGTATATCCGCCTAGATTGGATGAGCTGAGAACTGAATGCAAACTAGCTCAAGATCAAGTCAAGATATATATTGAGGTCAAACCAGCTAAACTTGATTATGAGCATAACGATTAATTACACTTCGACTTTCATATTCTTTTTCTTGCTCTGTTGTTCCATCATCGCATTGTGCAGCTATGTTTGTCACCCATGAAGAGCTTCGAGATCTCTGTAGGAAATATGATCAAGCAGTTTCTCAAAATGTGTTTACATCTTATATTATAATCCATTTATTTTATTGACATGTCATTCATCATGTTATTCAATGTGCAGCTGATTATGATGGAAATCGGTTTCTAACTATTCAAGATGGTGTGCGGAAAGTAAGTTCCCGAAGGAGCATAGACTATCAATGGCCAATACTAATTGTTAATTGTTTCAGACTATTAACATTATTAATTGTTAATCATTGACAAAATCTTCTCTCAAAAGCCTACGTTCATACAAAAGGACTAGTAGACATTTCAAACTACCCAGAAAAACTTATATGCACCTATAATGGTTATCTTAAAGTTTATATGATATTCACGTAAACTTGCTTTAAAATGATTTTTCAGTGGTGTTCTAACAGGAATCAAACATTTTTCAGGCTACACCTTTGCTTCTAACTGTAGCAGTTGTTGAGCTCAGTGACATTGCATTTGCTGTAGGTGTCCTGTATCCCTTTTTTGTGATATGAGATACTACTACTACTTTTATCTTGATTTATTGTTATTTTTCTTCTCAGTTGGACTCCATACCAGCGGTTTTTGGTGTGACTCGAGATCCTTTCATAGTTTTTACATCTAATTTCTTTGCAATTTTAGGTTTGTTCCTGTCCCTGAACCATCTCTCATAGTTATCCATAATGCATAAGTCATGGTATATTTCTGACTAGATTTCTAAGCTTTAGATGTCAAGGTCGATATTTCATCTTTCGAGATCTGAAAATTTGCAAGTTGAACATATTTGAGTTGCCCAATGTTTTCCAGTGGTTTTCTTGTCCCCACAAAATCTGTGGTCCTAGTACTTTGGATAGCTTGCATATTCAAAACCTCAAGTACCTCACTCAAAAGATACATCTACAACATGGCTACCTAGCCTTTAAACATGTAATCATTTTTGCAGGCTTGAGGTCATACTACAAACTCGTTTCCGAAAGCATGGCAGAGTTGGAGTATTTGCAGGTGAGAATGCTCTCTTGGTAAATGTGTATCCAGAAAGTTGACTTTTTTCAAGACCTTTCTTATGTTTTGGGCTGCAAAATATTGTTGATCTCGTCCAATTAGCTGTTCTTATATTTAGCTATAGCTCTCCTAGGCTTCCATCACTGTAACCTCTCCTTCAGCCCTTAATCAACACAAAGCCCTGTTACAAAAATTTGTTCTAGCTTATCCTTGAAGCAGACATCATATGATGCCCCTAGGATGTTTTACATTCACTCCTAATGCACATGAAACCTAATATATGCTGGACTTTTTCACTTCCTACAATATCATTTTGTACTTTGGTTTTGCCTCCCAACAGCCAGCCATTGCTGTGATTCTGGGATTCATTGGGAGCAAGATGATTCTCGATTTCTTTGGTAAGTCTCTTGGATTACTGTAAGCTCAGGAATCCTCATTCGCATGCAAAATAGTTGTAATCTTGTTGACTACATGTTAGTTTTTTATATACTCCAATATGTTTTTCATCCCAACAGGTTTCCACGTACCAACTGAGGTTTCCTTGGGATTGGTTGCTACATGTTTGGGCACTGGAGTGTTGCTGAGTATAGTGAACAAGTCTGACTGAGGAACAATGGAACAAATATGGGCATATAGGGTTTAGCTGTTGCAGTGCACTTTCTATCCCACAATCAGGGAGGAATTTTAGTGGAAATACTTTTTTTTTTTTTTTCCCTGTTATCCATGTAGTATTTAATAAATTACTTGTACTGAGGAGTATAATAATAAGGGGTATTTATTAAGGTGGATTGTTCTTTAATAAATAAATTATAAGTATATTCTTTAGAAGTAAAACCACTAATGTTGGTTACGCAAGGTATCAAGTTGGAACGCTTGTGAAGACAGAAAGTCTCTTTAGAAGAGGTTTATCGTTAAATTTGAAGGTACTCTTGAATTTTTAGCTCAATTGAGGGTACAGAACTCCCTTCAGTTCATTCAAAAAATAAATCCATTGCCAAATTCTTTTGGTATTATTTAAACTTAGCTTTTAAGGCGGAAGTATTTTACATTTACACTTTATTTTTTGTAGTTATATTTTTAAAATCTTTAATAGTATAGTAAATTATTTCCTAATTTTTTTTAAAAAAAATTCCTTTAAGCCTTTAAAATATAGTAGTACACACTAGTACCACATAGAAGTGTTGGGCCCGTTCTCTAGGATTTATTTTCACGCCTTATTACTTTTTTTATATAAATCATATCAGACTAGATCAGATAAAAAACATTAAGATCAGACCAGACTAAATAAGATAGACCAACAGAGAATAAGATCATACCAGACCAGACCAAATGGAATCAGACCAGATCAGAAAAATTCAGACCAGACCAGACAAATTCAGATCAGACCAAACCAAATTTTATAAATTCAGATCAGACCAGAAAAATTAAGACCTAGAGAACAGGGCCTTAGTATCATTTTGATTTTAAAATATTATTCTAAAATTTGAGCATATGGCAATGAATATAATTTTATAATTTTATTTTATCTGGATATTTTTTAAAAGAAATACTTTGATATGCTATATTTTTTCTATTTGATTAAAATTTGAAGTAAAATGCATATTATTTTACTATTATAAATTATATCGATTAAAATTAAATAAAAGTACTGTATTATTTAGAAAATAATTATTTTTAATTATATAACACCAAATAAAATATAATTATTCCCTTATTCTATTAAAAATATAGACAATTGAGATTTTATTAAATTTCTTTATTCACTTTACATAAATTTTATTTATATACTCCATTCGGTTTTAAAATGTTTTAACATTCCTTGTTTTCACGCAATTCAATACATATTTTTAAAGAGTAATATCTCAAATTTTATATAAAAAATTATAAAAATTTAAAATTATAAAAGTATGTGATTAGATGAATCTAATAAAATTTCATTTGATAATATTTTATCTTATATTACTATGTTAAAATGACGAAATAAAGTATTTCAATTAATAGATGATATTATATATGTCAACGTTAGTATTATTTAAATGCGGAGGAAGTATATTATTAATTATGTGCTATATTTTAACATTTTTTTATATGATTCTTTAATTTATTACTTCATTTTAAACATTATTTACTACTCTCTGTCCCATTTAAGATGTCTTGTTTCATTTCTGCACACAATCCAATGCACTTTTTCAATCGTTAATATCTCAAAATATATACAACAAAAAAATATGTAAAATATATATTATAAAATTACATGATTATACGATTCTAACAAGATCCAACTCGATTATTTTTTCTCAAAAATATACTTATAATAATATTGAATCAAAGTTAAACAATTAAAAGTGTCAAAAAGTCAAACGAGTATGGTATCTATTGAATCATTTTAACCTCCTAGTGAAAAAAATAAAATCCTGAGGAGTGAGGAGTACTTCTATCGTCAACAACGGGAAAAGGCCGCAGAGTCGCTCAAGCAACCAAGCACGTGCCCCTTGCTTCCCGGAGTTACCACTTCCATGTTGCTACGCGAACCAGTCAACCCTACAAACGATCAGGAGAGAACATCGCTCGAAGAAGATGAGGAGGACCGAGCAACTGCGAAACAATCGTTCAATCCGTTGCCCAGCCGCGAACGCGTACGATGGCACCTAAATCTCCGGAGACTGTTTCCGCCGTTCGATCAAGGTGGAAAATAGCCCCCGAACCCTACCAGACTTATCTCGCTCTTGATTTCGACCATGGAAAAAGGTAACATAGTTTTTATTTTTGACGTGTGGAATCGCATGCATACGTGTGTGCCTGTCTTTGTTTTTGGTTTGTCGAGTTTTGAGTTTGACACGTGTGGCTATGGCCGTTCTTTATGTGGAATTTGAGAACAGGAAATTAGAGTTTGAGCTGGGATTCGGAAATTGAGATAGACGCATTCAATGAATTACAATTTAACGGATTTAACCGTTTTCTAATTCCGTAATTGGGTTATAGTGTTGATTGGAATCAATAATCAATTGCAGGGTTGAGGACTGAGTAGTCACCTTATTTTTCATGTCGTGTTATCCTTCTCTAGATCTATAGGAGCGTCAAAATTCCGAAGTCCAAAGATCTTCGATTTCCCCCTCTTTTCCTAGTTGATTTTGATATTCGCGGCAAGGTCTAGTGATAAGAGTAGGAATTTCATGTAGATATAAATCACTGCATTGAACATCATTTGGAATGTTGAATTGGAAGCCTTTTTGATTACTAAGTAAAGAGATATGGGCATAGGAATTAGACTTCATGTGAAGTATGTTGTTGTCCTTGTTGAGCAAGCGTTATTTTCATGATGATTCCAGGTAAAAGAAAATGTGGCAACTCTTAATCTTTTGTTTGCAAATTCGATAGTATACATACTGCAAATATATCTGTTTTTTGCTACATGCGAAGAAGTATGATATTTGTACGGTGAATGTATTACTGATTCTTTATGTACGACATTGTACAATGTTCACAGGGATTCTTATGGATTTACAGTGAGACCTCAGCATATTCAAACTTTCCGTGAGTACGCTTGTATCTACAGGGTAATTGCTTTTCTCTTCCCTAAATGCCCTCACCTCATTCATCTTTTCAATTTTCCTTATATTTTCTTTAGTTTGAAAACTTTTATTACTGAGAATCGTCATGTAGATATTAATATTTAGGTAAATCTTGTTTCGCACTAATTCTGGAAATGTAAAAATCAAGCTATCTGTAATTCTTTCTGAACAAGAAGAAGAAATACTGTTAACCCAGTTTAGATTATGTAAATTTTCAGGAAGAAGAAGAAGAGAGATTGATAAGATGGAAGAGCTTTCTAGCGCAGCAACCAAAGTCAACCGCTGCGAGTAGCGGCAGCTTGGAAGATGTTAAACCTCCAGTTTCTGGGGATATCGCACAGCCAAGTGATCCAATTCAAACTGACAGTGTAGAAGGGAATGGTTCAACCGAACAAAGGCCTCAGAATTCTGACATCTTAGAGAAGGAAACCAGGCCTCTTTTAAATGTGACTGCTGAAGTTAATGACACCCAAGGAGGAAGTGTTCCAAGTGGCGAAAACGATGATTCAACATGGGAAAAGCCAGGGTATTCTGAAGTCAAGGAAAAGGAAACAGATCCTGTTGAAACTGTGAATGCACAAGTTACTAGCACTCAAGAGGAAAGTATATTTAGTGGAGAAAAGGATGATTCAATTGAACAAACGCCTGGGGATTGTGAGGTCAATGAAAAGGAAGCCCAGCCTGTTCGAAGTTCAAGTGCAAAAGTTGATGGTGCTCATGTGGAATGTGTTCCATCCAGAGCAGCTCCAACTACTCAACAAGCCAAATCTCGTCAGGTGAGGACATGGGTTACAATTAACCCATGTCTCTATTGCATTGAAAAAATAATGAGCACACGGGTAAAGAGGAGAAAAAACATGAAAGACAACAAGAAGAAAGGTTGGCGCAATGACCTTCCATCTATTGATGAAGAAAGTTTCTCAGGAGAACCCGAAGATGGCAATAATGATATATTCAATGATAATGAGGTTGTTAATGATGGTGTGCACGCTTGTGCAGTGGCAAGCAAAGGTAGTGATAAATTCTCGCCTGAACCTTGTTTTCCATGGAAAGAACTAGAGCTTCTTGTTCAAGGAGGAGTGCCTAAGGATATTAGAGGAGAGGTATGGCGATACAGTTACATCCAAATGTCCCTGTCTCAAAGTTCCTTGACCTTCCTTGAATTTCTTTATATTAATGAATTTAATGGGTCAGGTCTGGCAAGCCTTTGTTGGTGTGAGAGCTCGGCGAGTGGAAAGATATTACCAGGAGTTGCTGGCTATTGGAAGTGATGATACTGATGCGAAAGAGCATGAAGCCACATCAGGGGATAACATGCAGCAAAATGGAGAGAAGAAATGTGATTTGCCTGAAAAGCTGAAAAAGCAGATTGAGAAGGTCGTTAGATGCATGGGCCCTGGACTTTATCGTTCAGTCTTTTTAATTTGTAGGTGCTGCTTCTTTTTAGGGTTCATCTAGGATGGCCTTAAAGAATGTATTCTTGCTGATTGCTGTCAGAATTGCTTTTTAATCTTGCACATTCCATGACATGCATTATGAAAATGCTCATTTGACATATTATCCCATAAACTGAATAACAAGATATATCAATTCTAGAAAAACCCAATATGTATGACATTACAGATGAAGTTTGAATGTTTATGTAGAATTACCATGATCACCTTCTTTCACCTGTCTTCTTGGATAAAGTAGTATGTTTTAGGCACATATTCTCTGTGCACGTATCTCCTCTTTCATAATCTCCCCCCCCCCCCCCCCCCCCCCCCTTTTTTTTTATGCTAGTACTACTTTTGCACATATTATTTCCTTTTTGTTCATCAAATTAATTGATGCTGTTAAATGTTCAAATTCTTAACGAACTTACATCTTGTTGGCTTTCTGCAGGATCTGCCTCGAACATTTCCTGGGCACCCTGCATTAAATGATAATGGCAGAGATTCTCTAAGACGTGTGCTCTGGGCATATGCACGGCATAATCCCTCTGTTGGGTATTGCCAGGTGATTTTTTTCTGCATGCATTTTTTCACGTATATTTTTTCTTATTCCTCTTATCACATGCATGTTGAACAAGAAATAAAGGGTGATAGAAATGAAACCAAGATTATTGTAAACTATGTGAAGATGCAATGATGGTATATTCATGGATCTTATGTTTCTGAAACTATTTTCTGGTGCTCCTCTTTGTAATAATTGTCTTTCCAGGCTATGAACTTTTTTGCTGGCTTATTTCTTCTTATGATGCCCGAGGAAAATGCCTTCTGGTAAGTTTCAAGATTTACTTCTGGTGTTCACGTTATACTTGCATGGTTCTTCCTATATGAATTTATACTTTGGAGTTTTTACTGTAATTTTGATTGCTTTCACGTGATTTTGGATGACAATAATGCTTACTAGAGTTTGAACATAGTGTTCTCATATTAATCACAAAGAACAGTGCTTAGTACATGGAGATCAGAATCATTACATCAGCCATGTAAACACTGATTGATCCTCACATACAAATGCAGATGTCTCCTGAGATACATCTTTTTGTATATAAACAGATGATGACGAAGCTGAACTCTTATTGTTTACTATCTTGCAATCATTTCAGGACTTTAGTGGGTGTTATTGATGAATACTTTGAGGGTTATTTCTCACAAGAAATGATAGAGTCCCAGGTCCAGATCGCAATTAGTATGATGCTTGAAATTTCTATATGCTAATCTTAAATGGAACCGACACTCAGCACTTTGTTTCTATGTAGGTTGACCAGCTTGTTTTTGAGGATTTGATGCGTGAGAGGTTCCCCAAACTTGGTGTGTCTTCTATCATTTGTTACTTTCTCCATAGATTCTGATTGTGTGCTTGCATGGAATAATATAATAACTTCATGACTGCCCTGATTGTTCAGTGAATCACCTTGATTACTTGGGGGTGGAGGTGGCATGGATATCTGGTTCTTGGTTCCTTTCAATCTTTGTAAATATGCTTCCATGGGAAAGCGGTACAGACTGTTGCATTAGTTATCTAGATTAATATATATGATGATCGTCATATCATGTACTTATCTTTGTACAGCCTAAGAGGTAGGAGTAACATATATATTCAGTCAATAAACCTTTATCTGTCTTCCTTTATTTCAGTTCTTCGGGTGTGGGATGTGCTTCTGTTTGAAGGAAACCGTGTCATGCTCTTCCGAACTGCACTTGCCTTGATGGATTTATATGGTAATGGTACATATTCAGGGGAAAAAATGTTTATTTTAAATATATTAAGTTACCATTCCTTGTTATTTGTAGGACCTGCTCTAATCACTACTAAGGATGCTGGTGATGCTATCACATTATTGCAAACACTTGCTGGTTCTACATTTGACAGCAGTCAACTTGTTCTGACTGCTTGCATGGGTTTCCTGAGTGTCACCCAAGATCAACTAGATGAATTAAGAAAGTTGCACCGGCCAGTTGTACTTGCATCACTGGAGGAAAGAGCAAAAGGAAGTGCAGTTTTTAAAGATCCCAAGGGTCTTGCTACTAAGTTATATAGTTTTAAGCACGACCCACGGTCAATAGTAAAGGAAAGCAAAAATGAACCAGGGTCTGGAGATAAGATAGATGCATGTGGAAGACATGATCTTGACTCTCATTCTGCCAGTTTGGAAGAATTTTTGCAAAGCATTACTATTGATTCTGAAGTAGATTCTCTTCCTGATCTTCAGGAACAGGTACGCCAGTCCGTTTGTGCAGTAAACATATTGAATATATTTTAGAGAATAGAAAGATATGTTTAGTTTTACTAATCTGATAAGTCACACTTCTGTTGGCGGACTGTTACAATATCTTATCTAGTTGGTTTATGACTTGTATATGTACATTCAAATATTATTATTTTGTCATCGATGTTGTTACACCATGGATGGGAGGTTCCAACTCAAAACCAATTGGCAATGTGCGGAATACCTCATCTCTTTATAAACTAGGGCGAATCCCACTCAATAACCGATGTGGGGATGCTCAACAGATATAAACTGATTGGATGTTATTGTATGTTCCTATTGACTGTTTTCCTCCACATTGTGACATTGAGAGCACCTAAAATGATGTAGACAGAATATGAATAAATATACATTTTGTTTAATTTTTAACCATGGCATATCCTTGTTTTATATGTGTGCATGGATGCAGTTACACAGCAAATGACTCTTTTCCCACTGTCACTGTCATTCAAAAGTAGTTATATTCAAACTTATGAATATGTGACATCTCTCTCTCTCTCTCTCTCTCTCTCTCTCTCTCTCTCTCTCTCTCTCACACACACACACACACACACACACACACACACAAAATTTTTAATTGGCTATTTTATTCACCATCGCTGATACATGACGAAGCTATTAATCTCATCACCCATTTCTGATATATTGTGTTTCCATAAAAGATCCATCTAATATACTGTATAATCCACCAAGGATATAATTGTTTTGGATGTTTACTTCGCCCACAATTTGTGATTGGTTTAATTACATATCATTTTTTTGAAGTTCAACTAAATTCACAAATTCTTCCCTTCAGGTGGTTTGGTTGAAGGTTGAGCTGTGTAGGCTGCTGGAAGAGAAGAGGTCTGCTGTTCTCAGGTAGTCTCAGCAATCTCTAAAAATTGGATGAATGTATTCACCGTATGTCCATAGATATGCGCATGATAGCAACTTCTGCTTGCAAATTTTGAGCAGAATTCGGAATATTGGAATCATAGTTGATAGTGCTAATGCTTTGCCATGGAGGGTCTGTTTTCATTTGTTTAATTGTTTCATGATTTCTTATGATGGTATCTCATGATAGTAATTGTAAAATATTGGAAAGTTCCTTTACCTTTCTATAACTATTTTTCCCCCTGAAGTATTAAATGGACGGTTTATCTTCATAGGGCTGAAGAGTTGGAAGCTGCATTTATGGAGATTGTCCAAGCAGATAATCGAAGGGAGCTGAGTGCAAGGGTATTTTAGAGCTAGCCTTTCATGAGCATAACACTAATTGCCACAAGTTTTTCTTTCTCAGCTCCTGGTTTCTGTGTCTTCATTGCTGTGTCATGTGTGATTAACATAATATACATTTATGTGAATTTCCCACCTTACATGATTTCTCACCAAGTCCACTCAAACATGAACATCCATTAAACATTTCTTTTCCCTTTTCATTGTGATCGTTTTTATAATAGACACAGGCTGCACCTGATTTGCTTTATTTGCCTTCAGTCCCATTTTAAATTGTATTGTGTTCTCATTGCTTCAATTTTCATTTAGGTCGAGCAATTGGAGCAAGAGGTTCGAGATCTACAACAGGCTTTGTCTGATAAGAAAGCTGCTGAGCAGGCAATGCTTCAGGTTTGTACCCCCGCCTTCCCTCTCATCCCAACATGTAGCTGGGCACTGATCTTCTTTATAAAATTCCGCCTCCCCTCTCATCCCAACATGTAGCTGGGCACTGATCTTCTTTATAAAATTCATACTCAAGAAGACTTTGCTTTAGGTTTTGATGAAAGTTGAGCAGGACCAGAGGGTAACCGAAGATGCTCGGCGTTATGCAGAGCAGGAAGCTCTAAGTAAGAGAAATGCACTGGAGGCTCTTGAGGTATTGTGTCTAGTGCGGTAATAATTGATTCTCAAACCTGCTTTTTTTTTTTTTAACACCAATCAATTTCTCGGAAGTACTGAGCCCCCCTTTAGATTCTAGTGTACAAGGGAAGGTTTTGAAGTTCATCATCACAAAATCCATAGCACTTTTTGCCATTGCAGCTCAAATCCCATTAATCTTGTTACCCTTAGGGATTGGAAACTCATTCTGATTTGAGTTGTATTATATCATTCCTTGGCGTCCAGTTCTCCCATCTAAATCGACCTTAGACCCTCTGTCAATTAAATTCAGTTCAACCGTGAAGGGAACTTAGTAGCATGGATCCTTGGTACCTATTATAAATCGTTCACGCATCTGAGTGTACTAGATTGTGTTAGGACTCGGGAACCTAGGCCACACTAAGTTTGTATAGCATTCTCTGTTTTGAGGAGATTGCACGGCATAAAAATTATGTCAATATTCCACAAAAAACATGAGAACATTTCCGAGGAAGAAACCATGACGACTTTTCAATGATTCGTCAAATTGCACATTTGGTTCATGGATAATCTTGTGGTTTTCAGCACGTTTTTCTTGTGGTTTACTTTACAAATGAATGTCACATTCATTATTATGACACCTTTGCGAGGAAGTGCGAAGTACATTAGAATGGTTCAATAATGATCTTCCAATTTATACATGCAGCGAAAGTACGAACTGGCCATGGTTGCCCTGTATGATATGGAAAAGAGGGCTGTTTTGGCAGAGTCTATGCTGGAAGCAACAATTCATTACGAATCTGGGCCGGGGAAAGTCAGCTCATCTTCCCCAAAGTAAGTGATTTGTTTCTTCAAATCCACACTACTGCATCACTTCCCCATTTTCTGAAACTGCTATTATATATACCCTAGGATGATATTGTTAATCCAATATGTTGTCTGTGAGTAGTGAGTTCAATATGTAACTTAAAAGACAAATTAGAAAAGAAAAAGTAAATCTAAAAAGAAAAAAATTAAAAACAAAAAATCCAGAACATCCATCCAATGCTTCTTAAGAGAGGCCCTTAACTTTGCACGGATCATGGGTTGTAGGTCTGCACATACCGAAAGTCCACGTGAAGGAACAAAAAAGAGTAGTTTACTTCAATTCAGTCTCGGGTGGCGAGATCGGAGCAAGGCAAGCATCCCAACCCCCTCCATATATTCTCACCCTGTGCTTACCATCTTTGCGGTTGTCCTTTTGTGGTTAACAAACAATCTTTTTTATGCTTGCAGGGAAAATCAAGCAACGATATAGCACCCGGTGACAGTCACACGGATGGTGACTCTTCTAGTGACCATCCCAAATAGAGAACAAAGCTGTAGCCTCGTAAGACTCATGCAATGGCTTTCTCATCCAATGTAAAATGGTTGCTGACTTGCTGTTGCATCTTCTATACTCTTGATGAGAGTTTTCCAAGTTTAGTTTTTTTTTTTAATTATTAATTTATTACTACTGTTGTTATTTTTCCTGTTAATTGAGGAAGACTTTGCTGGTGGACATACATGTGTACACAAAGGAGAATAATTAAACCGTGCAACATTCCTTTGACAATGCTAGAAGTTTTTATGAGACATTGATAACTGCATGGGCGTACTTTTTATATGCTTCATGAGAAATGCTATTTGAGAGTAAAAAGGGCAAAAGTGAATACTACAGTGACTTGACTTACGGAGTGACGGGCGTCAGAAAAATATGAGACCGTTTAGCATATACTCCCTCCGTCCCACCCCAAGTGTCTTGTTACTGTTGGGCACGGGAATTAAGGTAGAGTTGGTTTGTGAGTGTATGGTGGGGTCCACATAGTTGTTGGAGGGGAAAAAATAGTAAGTAGGACATTTGGAATGGACGTAAGAACGTAACTGCATAGTATTCATAGCTTCTCGAAACGGCGTCTCACAATCACATACCGCAATTTCTCTCGACATCCACCGGCACCACTCCTCCGTCTCCGGTAACACCATTTGCCCGGCGTTTTCAACTCCAATCATATCCTATTTTGTATCAATTGAATTCCATTCCTCATCCTCCATTGACTCCAAGATCGATAGTTTTATTACTGAAACCAGATTGAAATGCCTCCGAAGCAGCAATCAAAGGCGGATTTTTTCGAAAAAGCAGAAGATATTGGAGGACAAGACATTCGGATTGAAGAACAAAAATAAGTCGAAGACTGTTCAAAAATATGTGCAGAATCTCAAACAATCTGTTCAGCCAAAACCTGATCCTAAGAAAGTTGATGCAAAGGTGGTGATACATCTATTTGTTGCATTGATTTCTCTTCGGAAGTTCGGATCAATGATCACTTGACGATGTTAAATTTTGTGTTTTTGATTGGCGAGCAGAAGAAGAAAGAGGAAGAGAAGGCTAAAGAGAAGGAGCTCAATGAACTTTTTGAAGTTGCTGTAAAACAGCCTAAAGTTCCTGTTGGTAAATTTCTACAGAATATAGTTTCTCTTAATTTTCCTATTAAGGATTTGTGTTCATGGTTAATAATATGGATGCAGAAGCGATTATTATTATTATTATTAATTTCCTGTTTTCTTGTTTTCAGGTGTTGATCCCAAGTCAATTTTGTGTGAGCATTTCAAGGTGGGGCAATGTGCGAAAGGGTTCAAATGTAAATTCTCTCATGATCTGAATATACAGAGGAGAGGAGAGGAGATAGATATATATACTGATACGCGTGATCAAGGTTAATATTTACTGCATTTTATCGAATTACTATGAAGTAATTCTAATTCTTGTTTATTTCACTTGTTTGCTTCTTTTAGTTGTTTTGTTTTTTGTTTTCACAATTTATTGCATTGTATCAAAAATAAGAAGAGAAGGAAACAATGGAAGACTGGGATCAAGAGACTTTGGAGAAAGTTGTTGAGTCCAAGATCAAGGAGTATAACAAGAATAAGCCTACAGATATTGTAAGCAGTCTTTCATTTTCTTGTTGTCAATCATATTTAACTTCTCCTGGAATGCTTGACCCTATACTTGTACACAGTTATATTCGCCTATTCGGATTTATTGTCCTCTTATTTGTCATTCGTATTCTTACATGGTGCTAAATCTTTTGATACACATGAGTACATGACTTAGATGTGTTAGGCAGATGCATGCTTATGTGGTCCTTGCATTTTTTTGAGGATATGAAAATGTACATTTCTCTGTTCATATTGTCAGTAATGTCATATACTTTTGTATTCTCTATGAACTTATGAAGCATGGTTATTCACCGTCACTGATTGTATAAGGTTAACTCGGAAGTCAAATTTTTGTTCCTTTTTCTTTATTGGAAAGTTCAATCAATGAATGTCATTCATTTCCATGGATGTCCAGTTAATATTCAATGTAGGAACATGGGTGAAGCTTAATGGATTTCATAGTAAAAGAACTTGGGTTGAAGAGTTTGAAAGGAATGATTTCAAATGCACAGCAATATATCCTTAGACTTGTTTAGATGATTTCCATGGATGTTTCCATTTTGGTTCATTTCAAGCTCTTCGTCCTTCTTTCAATCAAACTCCTTATAGCTGAGTGAGAACTTAGATTTCTCAACCGGTCCCATGGATCAGTTTGCATTAGTGAAAACAGGGAGCCCTAGATAGTGGAAACACGGACGGAGATATCCAAACAATGGGAAAGTAGATATAGTTGTTTCATTTGATGAGGGAAAAGGATCATGTGGGTGGAAGAAGGCTTGTTAATTTGATGGGAGGCATAAAGAATACAAAATATGTGTTATTCTATATCTGACACCATTTTGAGTTTCCCTTCTTGTAGCTTTATGGAATATTTGAGAGTTTATGTTTTTGCTCTGATCTCATCAGATTATTTTCACAGGTTTGTAAATACTTCTTGGATGCTGTGGAGAAGAAGCAGCACTGTTGGTTTTGGGTCTGCCCAAATGGTGGTAAAGATTGTCATTACCGGCATGCACTTCCTCCTGGATATGTCTTAAAATCTCAGATGAAGGCCCTTTTAGAGGCAGAAAGTGAAAAAGATAACCCATAGAGGAGGAGATTGAAAACCAGGTACTACTTACAAAATCAGCTCTTCTGTTGTAGTGCTGTCAGTTGCATTAGCTTTCCTCCATCTTCTCAGACTCCAAAAGAATTTTTATGTTGTTGATTTGATTTTTCGCTTTACTTTTTTGTTTTCTTTTTTAATATAGCGTGCCAAAATAACAACAACAACAACTCCTCCTATGACTCCTGAGCTGTTTGTTCAATGGAAGAAGAAAAAGATGGAGGAGAGAGAAGCAAGCCTGGCAGAACAAAGGGCTGACAGAGCAAAGAATGACCGTACGAGGCAGGCCTTCTTGATCAGATGCTTCAGTCTTTATTTATCATTAATTTGCATGCCTGCCTGTTCGATGGAACTATTTAGTTAATATTCGCTTCCTTATCCTTCAGTGGCCGTGAGTTGTTCCTCTCAGACTCTAGCTTATTTGTTGATGATGTTGGAGCATATGACCAATACCAAAGAGAAGGTAATTATATCTATGGCTCATGTAGTATTACTTGGAATATGAATTTTATCAATTTAATGAGTGTGTGGCATGTCATAGCTGTAACTATGACAAAATGAATAAATGACAGTAGTAGTTATTTACTGTATTTTATGTGTCCTGATCTGATGCTGATCCAGGGCCTTCAATAGAATCACATTTTTATTGGTGTTCATCTCATTTTCGCTAAGAAAATTTTAGTATTGTACCAGGGTTTTATTTGGTTTGTGCTCAGCAAAACCTGCAGGAATTTCTTTGCTTTAGGGGAAAGGATTGGCAGCTTGGTTCCAACTCTCTTGATCATACCTCACTCCATAGCTTGAAATTTCCAACCGATGTTACAATATATGTGACCACCATCAAGCTTTGGGGCTTATTTATTAGTAGTATGTTTCAACTCCTCTTGCATTGGATTTGTTGAACTTCTAGTCTGAGCACCTTAAGTGCCCATTACCTTTTCCTATAAATGAATATATAAGTTGAAAATTTGTTTCATAATTTTATCTGTAAGTGTCAATAAGTGTATTTCTCTCCAAGAGAGGCATTTTGTGCTATTACAGTGGCAACACCATTGACAACAAACTATGCTGACAACATTTTATCAATGTGCAGCCACAAGATTGTGGACAAGAGGGCTCTTCCTTACCATATTGAACTTGGTGAGAATTGTGTCTTTATGGTTGGTCCCAGGCGCGAGCTTAAATACCCTCTATACTTTTAATTTATAAGCGGTCCTCTACTGGGGAACAAGTTATACGAGTGTTCTGTATAGCAAATCTGCTCTCCAAATCTACTATCTGCTAGCAAATTTGTTGACTCCCAAACATCCCCATATTTACTTCAAGGATTAGATTCGCTTGTAGATATATTGTTGAGGCTAGTGATCTGGTTCATAGTCGTCAAGGTTGTTCCGAATAATTACTTTGTACTTTGAATATCTTAATTTAAGCAACGACTTAATCCGGTCCGCCAGACTTAAATCTGTCGGGTTTGATGCAGAATACATAAATAAAGATACATACAACAACATTATATTTTGATCACACCCACATTTCTATTTGTATAAACTTTTTGCAAGAAAATACGCATTGTTATCTCAAACCTTTCTTGACAATTTCTTCACAATTACCGTTGGAAGGGAAACATGGCCGGTGCAATTACAATTTATAGGCATTCATCCAGATTCCAGAACCCCACCATAATGGGAGAAATAGAGATTCATGCGTAACTTTATATAATAACAATTATCAGGATAATTACATGAAATACAATTCTAAGAAACTAGTACAATATATATATTTTTTTTTGGTACTCCAAATCCATACAATCGATAATTACAATACCTAGTTTCAAGAACATACATGAGAAAGAGTGATTCATTTATTGGGTATTGAAAGTACATACACTAAAAGAAAAGTAACTATAATAATTGCTCCAAACAATGTGAACTTGGGGCTGGTCCATAACGTGAGATTAGACCTCTCTGTTCTTTTGATGGGATCAACCTCTTCTGACAGTGGGAACTCTGAAGATTTAGGATTCCAGGTGACGTACTTGTTTGGCGAGAACCCTGAAAACAAACCCTTCTTACCTTGCTTTTTGAAGCTGGACCATGCCTTGTCCCAATCCGTTGAGAATTTCTCATCTACAAATGTAATAAAGCAGATATTGGACAATAACTGACCATAGAAATAAGTGAAAGATAAGATTACCACCAGCTGGCAATGAGGTTAGGTCAAGATAGGATTGATGAAGTTACCAAGTTGTATAGGACTTTGATGGAGAAGACAGTATAAATATAATATACTACTAGTTTGTAGAATGGTGAGAAATGGTCCTTCTATTAATATACTACTAGTGTTCGAGTTAAATTCACGTTTGTAGTATGAACTTTGGGTTGTAAACAAGTCATATATGGGTTGGGCACTTGGGGTCATGAGCTGGGTTGCAATTTGCCAATCTTATTTACCACTTATTACTTAGGTAAACCAAATTATAAGCTTTTCGTAAAGCAAACTATTAAACCCCATTCTGTTTGCTCTTTAAATGTAAGCGGAATTAAATTCAAGAACTTAGTATTCTGTACTTCATTCATTTAACAAACAACCTCCTAATGTGTGTACACTTTTGCAAATGGACACCAACAATATGAAAACTATCACCGAAAAGGTTCACTAGCTTGTTCTCAGTAAGTAGTATAGAAGGGGCATTTGTTTTGGACTGTGATTATGAATGCAATCAACAGGGGCAACGTAAAGCATTCACATCTACTCTATTTAAAAATGTTTCAAGAGAGACACAATAGTTGGGTTGAAGAATGAACTTTGCAGTTTGACATGGTTAACATTTAGGTCAACTGCTGGGCAACTGATTAATGAATTTATACACACCATATGCCTGTTATATGACATGAAAACATAGTCCAACATTATTCCAAACCGGTGTAACAAAAATACTGACAGCTAATAACATTCATGTTGCCATAAAGAAATAGTATAAAGTTAAATAACTTTCATTGGATATGTCCAGCAATAATTTTGAAATGATTTTACCAAAGGATTATATCTGGAGGAATGATGATTCAATTGTTCTATGAAGTTGAATTAAAGGCCAGTCTCCCTATAACTGCACGGGCGTAATCTAACAAGAAATCTTATGATTTGCAACACTTAGCAACCCAGGCAAGTTTAAAAAAGCTTTCCAAGAACTTCACTACATGCCTTGAGTTGAGCGAAATCTAGAATGAAATAATTTAGGTCCAAGACATGAAACCGATGATACCCAACTTTTAAGAATGCAACCCATCAAGTCAAGTTCTCTGATTGAAATGTCAAAAGGACACATCCACATAAAAAGATTACGACTGTTGGAATAACATAAACCTCTTTTTTGTCATATGGAAGACATTGTGGCATTAGAATACTACTATTTAGGTTCAGGTTCAATTCATACCATTAATGAGATTCAAGAGGTTGTATAAAAATGAACACTGACGAAACTACACTAGAACCATATGCTCTAATTGCCCAACCCTCAACCAACTGTGATCAATGCAAGATATTTCTGAAAGCTTCAGCCACCTTTTATGAGGCATTATAGGCTACCAGTTTTTTTTCATTTTTTTTATTTTTTGTAAAAAGTTTAAATAACCATATATCAGCTGCACCACTTAAGAAGCTCTAGGTAGCCTTGAAGAGTATAACTAACATGATAACATATTCAACACATTTCTAAAGCTTTTACATAACACTTGCCATCACACCTCTCAAGTCAGAAAGTAAAATCTAGACACTGTATCTCACAGTCAAGAATCAACAAACTATATATACTGAACCAGAATAAGAATGAACTTCGATTCAAAGCTCAAAAAACCAACTCATATATACAGATATATATCCACAAAAACACTGTTCTTTGCCCTAAAATACCAAAAAAAGTAGTATCATTTTCATCTCAAATTACTTCCACAGAAGATCCAGATATTGAAATAGAATCCACAATCGAACACCTACACAACCAAATTCGACAAGCAAGCACCATAACACTTCGATCCGGAACTGCACAATATGACAATAATTATAAGTACCTTTACTGTTATTGCTGCTTTCGCCATTTTGGTTCGGCGGTGGTCTCTTTTCAGAGCGAGGTTTCAGAATTCTGTGATTTGTGGGCGCAATATTCCATAAATTACGAGAATCAAGGCCTCCAATTCGAAGGCGAATATCCATAGGTATATTTCTTCTTCGGATGGATTTCGAAATTTCAGCCTCAAATCCTTCGTCTGTGAAACAACGACAAAAAAAAAATGGAAAAACCTGAAGAACTGTCGCAGGCTCGCAGCGCGGTACATCAGAAAATCGCATTATTTAAACGCGACTTTAAAAAGTCATTTTCCCCTCTCTCTTTTACCACACTGTTAGTGTTACTGCAAGCCGTAAGCCAAAGAAATACAGTTGGCTGCCAGCCACAAGATCAGTGCGCATTGTCAGCCGTCAGATTCAAAATGATCGGACGGTTAGTGTGCGGTTCAGACAAAAACCCCGACATCAGTTGGCCCGCCTTTAATAAACTAGTGGCTTGGAAGCCCTGAAGCATAGTCAGCACTATGGCCCACCTCCCGCCGTGATCCCGTTCACAAATTGAATCTACCAAAGAGGGTAGTACCCAACTTTCCCACTACTGTGTGGGCTTCAGCCTTCAATGCTTCATGTCCATACAAAAATTTCGTGTGGGACCCATTCCGAAGTGGCCACTACCCATTTAAACTCGTGCGCCAGAATCCATTTAATCATCTCATGCAAATTTTCTCCCCCTATATGCATTACTTGACTAATCGACATCGAACAAATTCATCTGCGAAGTCCAATCGGCGAATTCTCAACTCGCTGCAATGAATTCACCGCCGCCGAATCCTCCGCCAGGGGATGGATCCGGGAAGAAAGTCCGGAAGCCGTACACCATAACGAAGTCCAGGGAGAGTTGGACAGAAGAGGAGCACGACAAGTTCTTGGAAGCGCTTCAATTGTTAAGTACCCCCTTTCACTTCTTTCGCACTCAATTTTTTTGTTCGTTAAGTGATGGATTTTTCCTCCGGCGCTGTGGATTTAGCTTTTTTGCATTAGTTTAGGTTAAGTATATTGGCCCAGTGGCGGTTTCGTAGAATGACTTCTACAAAATTTTGCCATGAGTGGAATCGATACCTTGAACAGGTTTAGCATCAAATACTGTGTAAAATTTGGATTTAATTGAATTTTAATTGGTCGAGGAGTTGCTGTTTTGGCTATACAGACGTGCTTCCGAATTTTTAGTTTATTTTTTCCGTTTGTTGGCAAAAACAAGTAGTTGAAAGCTTTCTTTTTTAGCTGTGTAAAATTCGTGAGATGGAAAACCTTTTGTGGTGCTGTATAACTTGCCTATGCGGGTCCAATATATGTAGCTTACCGCTCCATTTCCTGTGTGATTCAGGTTTGATCGTGATTGGAAAAAAATTGAAGATTTTGTGGGTTCAAAGACGGTTATTCAGGTAACAATTTAAGATTTTTAATTGTGACTCCTCCAATGAATGTAGATTTGAAGTTCAGTAAAACTGCTTAAAATAATAGTAGTGTATGTAATCTGGAAAGGACATGGAGATGTTCAAATTCATTTGGCTGCACTCGAGCATATGGAATCAGGCCCTAGAAGCTAGCGTTTGGATTTTCAATATCATTCTAATTCCAAGGTCCCTGAGTTCCATATAGCCGAACGTGGACTCTGGCTTTCTGCTTTTGGTTGACCTAAAAATTTATGGGCTTCAATATTTGCATTTTTTTGGAGGGTAATAGTTAATGCACTATTTGGGTATTTCTATTGCTTAACTTTTGCGCATAGAATGCATATTCTGAAAATCCGTCAACAGATTCGCAGTCATGCACAGAAGTACTTCTTAAAGGTTCAAAAGAATGGTACAGTGGCACATGTACCTCCCCCTCGCCCTAAGCGGAAAGCAGCTCATCCATATCCACAGAAGGCACCTAAAAATGGTTTCTCTTTTATGTTGGTGAATAGATCATACATTAATTGAACTTATTATTGGTATGGCATTAACTTCGTTGTTTCTCATTACTAGATTTGGTGCCACTACAAGCATCGGTTCCTTACACCTCTGCATCTGTGAATTCTCTCACGCTTGGATATCCTACGTGGCATGATGCTTCTGTGCTTGTAAACCATCCATCAAGTGGAACTATACAATCAGAAAAAGTTTCCAATCTTCCTGGAGCTGAAGGCATGCATAAAATTTTGTTCTGTGTTCTTTTTTCATGATATAAACAATGGTTGCAATGCAACATACGGTAGACATTTATTTATAATAGAACCTGGAAGTTTACTTATGGAACTTTACTTATCAGAAGGAACTTTTCCATCTTGTGATACGTAACATTTCTGAATAAGTTTATATTCAACCAGAAGGGACTACAAGTGATTATGATTGTTCACCGAGGGGACCAACAATGCCCAAGTCAACAACGCAGGGGAAACAAGTTTCCTTACTCCATGGTAACTTTTTAGAGTATTTCCAAGTGTTTCCTGATTCATGGAGTTACCTTTGAGTTGAACATTTTAATTTATAGGTTCTTTATTTCATGTTGTCCAGTCTCGACAAGAGTTTCTGTCCTGTATATTTGTTTGTTATAGTGTTTTGTCTTCTCCTCCCCCCTCTCATGCCCAGAAAGAAAATCATGAATATTGCTCAGAGTTTATAAAATTGTACTGTTTTATGAACTTGTATTGTGCTACTTGGAAGCTAGCAGAAATCTGCCTGGCTTATCTTTCGTACCCACTAAGAGCATTACCATTTAGCTGACCATACCTTTTGGGGAATCACTGTATATAAAAATAGTTGTGGTAGTGAATGAAATGGGGTTATATATATATATATATTTTTTCTCTTTTGACATCTATCAGTGTTTATGCACGTATAGCTCTCGGCACCATTGTTTCTCCTATTGTGGGATAGGGAGAAAAATAATCATTTCATGAATATCCATTCAACCATTGGAGAACTAGCAGGGAATTTGGTTAATGCGTGTGGCCAATTGGTGATGGGTTGTTCATTTCTATGCAGGTATTCCAGATTTTGCTGCAGTTTATGGTTTTATTGGGAGTGTCTTTGATCCAGACACTAAAGATCATGTTCAGAAACTCAAGGAGATGGATCCCATTAATTTTGAAACGGTTTGTTCACTTGAGCTTGAAAGTCATATCTTTGTGTTCTAATTGCTATTTTAGGAATATTTAATGAAATGTGTCTGCGATAGTAGTTGATTCAGTGTTCCATTTGTACATATGCCTGGTAATCAAACTTAATTTGTTTGATACTCCAAATGATATAATGAATGACAAGCAATTTTGTGTGATTTTACTTTCATTTATGCTTAACATGTTTTGAAGAATACTCCCTGGTACTGTGCGGATTGCCATAATTAAGGTGAAATCAATGTTCAAATGGGTATTGTTGTAAGCTATGATGTTTTTAATTGAAGAATATCAATTGTGTGTTGGAGATATTAGGTCTGTCAGTCTGTGATATGGAGGTGATAAATAAGACAAGTGTAGAGAAGAAGATATGGATGTTTTGCGATTTGTTTGAACTTGTTAGGTGTTTTGGAGTGGTTTTTTTGTAGACGTCTTTTTAAGCCTTTGTTAAAAAGTGGTCAAACAAAAAATGATTGAAAGTGCAATCATACATGACCAATCTTTCATGATTAGCTTACTAATTATTTTTTTTCCTTACCCAAAAATACTTGAGATTTCTCTGTATCTGTACTTTGTATTAGGGCAAAAAACACTTTAGTTTGTAGGTGTCTAGTGAGTGTTGCACACTGTGTCCATTAGAGTTGTAACTGAAGCTCCATTAGGCTAACTCTATTGTTAAACTTAGTTATAAGAGTAAATAAATTTCCCATCGCCAGCTGCACTGTCCTGCGACCTGTGCTAAAAGAATGATTTTTCATGATCCCAACTTTGTGCTGTTAATATTAACTGAAACTTTTTCTGCCTGCAAAAGCCCACTGTTTCTGTAAGAGATTATGGTAAAAGCAATCAAAGCACCAAATTTCATATTTGTGTATTTAATTGTGCATGCATGTAGTAATCCCACATCGGTTTGTATGTGACTTGAAATTTGAGCCAAATTTGAACAGAAGCTGTTTGTTCTGCGCAAACCGTGCATTTAGATTTTGATTCCCATCAAAATGCAGGTGTTGTTGCTGATGAGAAATCTTACCATCAACTTGTCAAACCCTGATTCTGAGTCAATCGTAAGCGTTTTCCATATTTGTCCTGTTGTTTCTCCAAGATTTTTTTTTTTTTTTGATAACTCTTGTATGTCTTAATATTTCACTGAATCACTGTATCATAGAGTTCTACAATTGTTCTGAGTCACATTGACTCATGAAAAATACATAGCACTAACTCAAAGCTCTTCTTCACTTGTATGCAGTGCAAGGTTCTGTCATCCTACGATGTTGCAGCCAACAACTTTGGCGCATCTTCCGGAAGGATCATCAGTGCTGAATACTAACCGATTATTTACAGTGGAGGCCCACTTGTGTTTATATATAAATATATATATCTATGTTAGACTTCTATTGACCATGAGTAACGATGACACCGCACCTCATCGTGGAGCCAAACTTGTGCAGTCTCAGGTGTGTGTATACACATGACACATATAGTGGTCGAACCTGCTCCCTAACGATCAGCACTGACCGACGTCTTGTTTCCAGACTTGTGACAAAACAAATCTGTTGTTTCCCCTGCAAACTAATCCGTGTCTTGAACACCTATATATAACTGCTATGATTCTGTATCTGTTACTAGGGCATCTTTTGGGAAATGTCAATGAATTCCCTGTTACCTTTGACATGTAGTGAAGAATAAACCTTGTCTTGTGTATACTACTTGGATGTAATTTTTACATAGGCCGAGAAGATTGCAGCTGCAGCATTTTCTAGGTACCATGTATTATATATTTTGAGTACATTACAATGTGAAGATTTTGTTGGGTGTGATTTGTTCAAGTATTTACAATTAGATCTTACTTCCTACTCTGTTGAGTTGATTCTGCTCAGGTAATTTTTCTAACAAATTGCAGTAGTTTATTTTTTTTCTTTATAATTTTAATGTTAGTACATGCGAAAAAAGTGAGTAGTATGCATAAACAAACTTGGTTTGAATATCAGTTTGTTGAATTAAAACTCTGTATTTGTGGCATAAACAATCAAGTTCTTATTGTGCAATATTATGGTACAATTTTTCTTTTGTTATTCACATGAAAATCTTTTGTTATTTGTACAAAAGTACATTATTTAAATAATGAAAATTGTTCCAATAGTACAAATTATAATAAATGTCACTTATCCTTTATACCATAAGGTGCTACAAACTTTTTGTGAGTGTTAATTCTTTTTGTACCGTGCCTAGTAAAAGAGTGTAGAAAAGATGTGTATATTTTTACATTTAGGAACACATACACAGACAAGCAAAAACAGGGAATGATATATAGAACTCCATCCATGATCCACACAATGCTTTGATTTTTTTACTCACTCGACTAGTTTAATAGAAAGTTACCCCACATTCTTGCTAATGTGTTAAGAAAAAGGAACAGGAAAAATAGTGGGGAAAAAGATGGTGAGACCGTGGGAGAATGAGGGTAAATAGCATATTTAACTCAGTTGTCTGTTATGTATTTGGACACAAATTTTAAGAAAAGAAATATATTTTTTATTAATAAAATGAAAAAGAAATTATTAATAAATTGAAGAAAATAAAGTAATTATTAAAACAAACCTCAATCTATACCAAACGCAGTTGGCCTGAGTGGTATGGGGCTCTGGCAGCTTAAGCAAAAGCAAAGGTCTCGGGTTCGAGCCTTTGTGTATGCAGAATTCTGTGGCATGAGGATACCCGATACGGTACACGTAAAAAAAAAACCTCAATCTATCCCATTGGCCATTGTTTACCAAAAAAAAAAAAAAATCTGTAGAAAAACTTCCCAAGCATTTGAAAGTTGAAACCATGCTCCATGAAATTTCCGTGTGGGAGTCATAGCGTCAGCAATCCAATTCCAAAATTACCCTCACAAAGTTTGTCCCACATCGCAGGCGAACAAAAGACACAGTGCATATGTACCTATAAATAAAGAACCACGGACTCTGTATAAACCCACGCAGCCGCGCGGTAGGCACATAGCGAACTATTCTTTCGCCTTTTACTAAAGAATACCGTGTGCCTGCCGCATTAAAGCGGCATACGCTACTTTTTGGAGGGGTCTTTTCCTTGGGAGAAGCCCCCAACCAATTTTAGTATTAAAGTTTTATTATTTTAGTTCTCTTATGGGAGGAGTACATGGAAATTGAAAGTTTTAAACTGCGGTTTTTTCTTTTTTTTGGTGTTTTCTATCCATCTGGGTAATAATTTCATGAAAGTACGAATCTGTTAAAAGTCAAATCGCATCTCCCGCTGTGAATGATGGTTTGTTGCAACAAATTTCCAGATTTCAAGTTCTAAATCTGAGGTGGAATTCTGTTGCTACCTAAACACCAGTATGTTGAGGAAGATAACCCGGTTTCTGTCCAATTTAGGGACAACGTTGGGTCCCTGTTGTTCTGATTTTGCCTTTTGTTGTTCCTCGGGTATTCATTGCCTTGTGGTGATTGAGTTTCTTTTCACGAACGAGACCGCCTTTTTATGCTGGGTTTGCTACTTTTCTGCTTGTGAGTATAATAATGTTGTGTTGACATGTGATTTGCAGGTTTGAACATTGTGGTTGTAAAAAAAAACATGGAGGAGCAAGAAGAATTTCTCTGAAACCATCTAATACAAAAGCCCATTTGTTACCTCTTTTTATTAGAGGTTCGATGTGTTATTAATTCTCATCACTTACAATGAGACCCGCTTATTTTAAACAACTGCTAAAGCCTTTTTCAATAAATAAGTGGGAAAGACGTTTTATCCAAGGTTATAAAAATCTAGATCTTATGTAGGATCGTTTTTCCATTTGTAAGATCGGGATCGTATGATCGTATTCAGATCCTAAGATCCTATGAAATTAGGAAAATATATATATATATATATTCATATTTCATATGAGCAAATTACAATACCCAATATCAATAGACAATAATTTATTTAACAAAAATAAGGATAATAATTGGAAGATCTCCATCAGCAGGGATGCTGGAAGGGCATGCTACGGCAAGGGCGGCGGTAGAAAGAGGAAGGGGATACGAAGGCGACGATAGGAAGAGAAGGAGGATACGACGGAGACGTCAACAACAGGAAGATGAATTGGAAGAGAGAGATGAAGGGGATGCGAGGAAGATGGAGATGCAAATAAAAATCCATAGATATGGATTTTGGAAAAGAATGGAGGACTGAAAAATGAAAAAATGAGATGAAAAATAAGAGGGAGTGGGATCGGATCGTTCAAAGATCTTAATATCTTGTATAGATCCTATAGATCTTATCCAGATCTCATCCTAATTTAGATTTCATACAA
Organism: Hygrophila difformis; assembly: GCA_030278955.1. Lineage (NCBI taxonomy): Eukaryota > Viridiplantae > Streptophyta > Magnoliopsida > Lamiales > Acanthaceae > Hygrophila > Hygrophila difformis. The sequence goes on from JAOANR010000003.1 coordinate 2,421,718, forward strand.
ATCTTGATTTGTTTTGACTTTGTGGGATCGTAGAATCGTAAGATCCTAAGATTTAGATCTAGATTTTAATAACATTGGTTTTATCCATTACAGTAGTACTCTATTAAACAAGGCCTAAGACCCAAAGTTAACTATCGGTTAACAAAGATAGTACAATAGCACATTTTGTTCAAACATTGATAGATAAATGTATTTTAAATTGAAATTCTCTTAGATATAGATTTTAAATGTATTGTTGAATTGAGTCACCAAAAACTCTATCTATTCTTTAATTTTGTTTTCGCGGTATTCTTTATTTAAAATAGTTGAAAAACTATTGCAGTGAACATGAAATTGTAGGCTATGTTTGGCCGATTATTTATCATTATGTAATTTTTTTTTTTTTTTTGTAAACAAATGACAGCATACCACTTATATATTTTAAATGAATTATATACTTAATTATTAAGACTGATAATTGTAATTAGAATTACTTACCTATTAATTTTATTTGTTTCAAGTTTATGCCTTGATGATTCAGATTTCACATGAAAATAGAATTCCAGATCATATGAGTAAATAACATTAAATATATAATAGAACCAAATTAAATTCCTACTAATCCAGATGTGGTGGAGTAGTTGGGGGTTTTTTCCACAATTAACTAAGGATTGACTATAAATTAGGGAATAATCACAATTATCGACCACGTATATATATATATATATTTTTTTTCTGAACATCCTTACATTGGTTAGAAAAGATGTAATGGAAGCTCATAATATAAAAATTATAAAACGACAAATAGGTAAAATAAGGATAGCTGGGGGAAAATCGAACCTCCACCACTTAAGCAAATTCTCATCCCATGGATACTTTTGAGTTCATCCATTACAAAAATACTCCATACACAAAATAAATACTAGAATTAAGCAACTACCGCAATTACACATTCTAACATTTGAATTCCAAATGATTCGCATTAATAACATCTTTGCCATGGTTACTTACTCACTTCGAGGGTGTTTGGATAAGCTACAAGAAAGTGGATTATCTGCTTATTGCGTTTTCAAAACGCAAATAATCAGTTTAACCGCTAAAAAGTGCTGCAAACTTGATTATTTGCGTTTTCATAATAATCAAATAATCTATTTGCGTTTCAATTTTAAAATCATTGTCATTGACTCATTGTAACATGTGATATTAATTACGTAAACTTCATTATTAATTTGAAAAAAACATCAATGTATTTTAAAATGACCCAATCGCTTCAAAGATTTTTCTTCTGACAAAATAAATTGGTTCAGATATGTGCATTAATGCATGTCCAATTATGTCCGAATACGCACTTATGTCGACTTCGAAAGTCCACTTATGGTACATAAGTGGTAGTATGAGTATGAGTATGAGTATCTGATATTTCATCGTCCCCAATGTAACTATTTCGAGTAACAATTCACCAATGTCCCTTATTTATTTATTTATAATTATACAATTGAAAAATCTGAGTAAACGTAAATTTTCACATATGATTTTGCAATAAATTTTTCCTCTCCTCGAGTTTTTATGTCCTATTGATACCTGTACATTTACCTATTCTTTTTTGACAAAAGAGATAAAACTACAAAAATAGAGTCAATACATGGAGGTAATGAGGGTTTAACCAATTGGTCAATTTTATCACTCTTTTTTTAAATATTGGACTTAGCATTTTCTTCTCTCGGATTGGATGTTCGATTCCTCATCTGTCCCATATTCTCATTATTTATTCATTATAAAGGACCTTATTTTTGTTGGGCAGATTTTATTTTATTTTTAAAAAAAAAACAAAGTTCAAAACTTTTTTTTTTCTTTTCTGGATATGATTTCATTTATTTTTTCTCTCTTTATATCTTTTTCTTTAATGGACTTATTAATTATGTTCCCATTTTACAACAGAATTTTATAAAAGGGAGGAGAATGAGGAAGGGAATTTGATTATAAGGAAATCCAAAACTATATATGCAAATTATATAAATTGATTTCTGAATTCTGATTGTGGATTTTTCTTTTTCCCTTGCCAACTTTTTGTTATTAAAAAAAGAAAATCTTAAAATTTGATTTATCGATTCTTTTTTTTTCCTTGCAACTTTTTGTTATTAAAAAAAGAAAATCTTAAAATTCGATTTTATCGAGACGGCGTCGTCGGCGAAGTACACGTCACAGTAACCTCCCACGGCAGCTCCCACTGCCACTGTCACGTGACAGTGCCACGTGTCTAGCCAAACCTCAATGGCTTCAATTTGGAGGTACATTTCCTTCATTCCGTTGGGGAATTTGGCAGAGCAACGTAAAATTTGAGTTTTGCGACAGCGAGGAGCGGACGAAGGGGAAATTTTGGTTCTTTCGAGTTCGCAGTTAGTTTTTAAATCGAGGTCCGACAGAATTGGAGTTGCCTTCTGAATTTTGTCTCCTTTAATCGCCTGAGGTGATTCCTTTTTCCTTTTAATTCAACTGTTGTTTGTGTTGTTTTGAGTGCAACCTTCGAATTCAATCGTTGCATCTTCGAATATGTATTTTAAAAAAAAAAATAAAAATAAAAAAATCGAATTGTAATTCTTTAATGTGCTAGCTATACGCCTATACCTTGTGGATTGTATGCGTTTTGTGACACTGAATATGAGTGATTGCTGTTTGAGGGTGTTGGTATACAATGATTTTGTTATATGAACGATGTTTTTTGTTTGTGGATTGTTATAGGGTTTGTTTGATGTCTGGAAATTTGGGGGTTGGTGGTTTGAATTCTGGCGGGATATCCGTAGCCGATTTGGGGGAGTCAAAGGATGGGGTGATGGGTGGAATGATTGATGGTTCAGAATCCAAAACCCTAGTGGAGAATTCTGGTGGTAACGTAGGTGTGAGATATGGGGCAAGGGTTTTGGATAGGGCTTCAATTGATGTAGGTGGGAAAGGTTTTGAAACTGGTAGCATAGAAATAAAAAATTTGGAGAATGGAAATGAGAAAAAAGTTGCAGAAGGGAAACCCCAGGATGATGAATGGCCAACATGGGGGGTTATGGACATGGTTGGAAGGTTGCTTGGGGGTACGTTTTGCATGGATTATAAAGAAAAAGACATAAATATTTCCAAAAATGGGCCTCAGGCGGATTGGGGTTCGAACATGGACGCGTGGCAGGGCACAGTTGGAAAGCCAACATTTGGAAATAAAGATAACATTAAAGAAACTGGAATCAACAGAGATTCGGATAAGCAGAGTTTAGATTATCAAGGTGAGGGCGAAGGTTTAAATGGTAACCAAGATCCGGTCTCTAATGAAATGGTGCCATATGGCAGAACTGAAACTCAGGAAGCGGATGATTTTAAGGCTTACACATTGATTCCAAAAGAACGTGGGAAATGTGCAACTGAAAAGGAAGGAGTATATTATGTGTCGGATCTAGTGTGGGGGAAGGTTCGTAGCCATCCTTGGTGGCCTGGGCAGATATTTGATCCCTCAGCTGCATCAAATAAAGCAAAAAAATATTGCAAGAAAAATAGTTACTTGATAGCATTTTTTGGGGACCAGACATTTGCATGGAAAGAAGCATCGAAAATCAAGCCTTTTCAGTTGCTGGATGTATCCCAAATGGATAAACATAACAACAAAGATGGGTTTTTTGATGCTGTGGAAGGTGCCCTGGATGAGGTTGCTCAACGAGTTGAATTCGGGCTGTCATGTTCCTGCTTGCCCCAGCAGGTGCAAGATAAGGTCAGAGTCCAAGGAGTAGTAAATACTGGTATTCAAAAACAATCAAGAGTAAGAGTTAGAAGGGAACAGTTATCAGATGCAGCCTCATTTCAACCTGGAGAGCTGATGCAGTTTGTGGGATTATTGGCTCAATCCCAAGCCTGTAAAACTGACAGATTGCAATTGACAATGGCTAAAGCTCAACTGCTGGCCTTTAATAGATGGAAGGGTAGCTATTGTCTTCCCATTTTTGAAGAGTGTCCTAGATTTTTGGAGGATCTCTCTGAGTCTGCTGTGAATGCAGAGGCAAATGAATCAATTACGGATCCAGGTTTGGGGAGCAAACACAAACTCAAAGGCATTCCTGCTGGTGGTGGATCTTCTCAGAAGCGCAACCGCCTTCCTGCTGGTGGTTCTTCTCAGAAACGCAAACGTCTTTCTGGTGGTGATAAAAGCCCAAAGATTGGTTGTACTCTGAAGCGCAAGCGCCTTTCTGGTGGTGATAAGAGCCCAAAGATTGGTTCTACTCTGGAGCACGTGTGCCTTTCTGGTGATGGAGAGAGCCCAAGGACAAAAGAAAAGCATTTCTTTGGCTTGATGTTCTCAAGCAGCCCTAGGATTCTGGGTGATAGGAAGGATGCAAGATTGCAAATTACTCCATCAGATCTCCCTCCCCCTGGTGTGATTCTTTCGGAGTTATGTTCTCTTGCAAAAAATCCCATGCCGAGGAATGAGGCTAGTATTTCCATGTTGAGCTTGGTTTGTGAACTTCGGGACTTAATCCATCCAGAAAAATCTAGTCCTGTATGCACAACACAAGATGCAGGAATACACACAGAGGAAGGACAATCCAATTTGAAAGCTGCAGATGTGCTTGGACATGATGGTACCAAGGACTCTTACTGGACTGACAGAGTTATTCAGACTGACTCTCAAGATCAATCATTTTCTGCACCTGATAATGCAGGCAAGAGGCCTTCTGAATTAGAAGCCAATACCAGCGCAGCTTTGTATTTGGATAATCAGAAGGAAAAAGAGATTGTTATTGTGGATTTGGAAGCAGAAGAATCTCTCCCAGAGAATAAAGCATCCGAGGAGCAGTTTCCAACTGCTCTGATCCTTAATTTTAACAGTTTGGAATCTATTCCTACTATTCCAAATTTGAATCAGATATTCAGCCGTTATGGACCTTTGAAAGAATCAGAGACTGAAATATTAACTAAAAGCAAGCGTGTGAAGGTGATATTCAAGAGGAGAGAGGATGCTGAAACTGCTTTTAGCAGTGCTGGGAAATATAGCATTTTTGGAATGGCGCTTATCAGTTACCGCCTCAATTATGCCCCAACACCTAAAAAATCTTCAAAGACCTCAAAGCGAAGCAAAAAGGATGCATCTCGGAACACCAATGCTTGATATTGTGGGGATTGGATGTTGTACAATTCTACCTCTATTTCTGATAGATATTGCCTTGATTTCCAAATCATTGGAGCAACCTGCGTATAGAGGATGGATAGCTTGCAGCTGACTTATTATTTCATTTTCATTTCATGGTTTATAGAGCAAACTCAATAAGCTCTCTGAAGATTAAACTTCATATGGGTCTACATTGCAGTAGATGTGATTATAGACATCTTTATTGACAATTGTTTTAAATCTGGTCATGTGTTGAACCTACTACTTGTTTGGTCTCTCATTATATTTTTGTTTTATTACTTGATTCATGGTCATTTTTATTTTATTTATATATATAAAAGCAGCATATGTCTCCCAGTGTGATGAGTTGACAGGTATATTCAAGAGATCCCGGCTTCATTGACAAAAAGAAGGTACAAGTACAAAGAAACTGTGAAGGCATGCTGTGCAAGCTCCAAATGGCCCTCTTTTTAGAGTTTTACGTGGCAATATCCTTGTGGATGGGGGTTTGTTCTTCTCCAGGTGAGGTTGTACAGCTTTTCTTACAAGGATTTTCTCCATTCCTGAAAAGCTTAGTAATCTATATCCATCATTCCTGATTTGCATATTGGTTTATCTTCTTGCTGCTTTGAATCGATGCTGCATTTGCATATGACACTATTTCTTTACTGGTTTTTCCCCTTACTGGCTGGCAATCCCTTTGGGCATGTTATTTACTTGAGGAATGATTCATATCTTGTTTTGTCTATGTTCTTCATTATCATTAGCACAATGTTTTGTAAATTCCGGCATATACTGTCTTCTAGCTTGTGTCCTATTTCTCCATCATAGCATTCACTGTGATGATCAATTTTGGCAGTCCAGGATATGCTTTATTGCTAGATGAGTTGCAAGTAGAGGTATTGATCATCAGGATCTGTTCCTGTGCTTAACTTGATAAGGTGAGGCTATGCTCTTTGAATTTGAAAATGAGCTAAGCTTTAGGTCGACAGAATTCTCATAAGTAAATGTGAGATGATCCTGGTCTGTTTTGTTTTAGCTCAAATAAATGGGTTTTTACCAAACCAAAGTAGTAATATATGGGTAAGGTTCATTATGTTGGATTGTGATGGAGAAGTCAAGCTATAGTTTGGTGAAGGACTCGTTTGACTTATCAAATGGATTTGAGTTTCCAAAAATATGAATCTAGTAGTAAGGCTCAATTTTGGTTGGTTTATGATTGTTAAGTAGATGAGTTGAGCTGGAATCGTGATTGAAAAGTGTGTGAATTCTTTTGGTGAACCAAAGAAATTTCTTATACCTTCAATGATTGAAAATAACTCTTGAAATTGATTAAGAGTGAGTCTTTGAGTTATAAATTAAATTTAAGTTTTGCTTATTAAAAGGTCTAAATTAAATTGAATGTTTATTTCTTTTAATACCTCACTCAAATTTAAAATCATAATATTAAAATAATAACCAGTCAATTGATGGTCCATTTCCATATTTTAAAATATATATATATATATATATATATATATATATATATATAAGAAACACTATGTATTATGTATATAGCAATTAAAGCAATGGCTCCAAATTTGGGTAGGTTTTTCTTTGTGGTGACGAGGCAGATCCATAAACAATCTAGTACGTATATAAATTTCTCTAATCAGTTCATTTAAGGTTTCAAATCGTTCTTGGCTGCATGAGTAGTTATGGTGATTGAAAAGAATTGGTTACACTGTGCAATCAATATTAATCATATTGTTATAGAAATAACTATAATTATTTATGTATGTGTATAATAAAATGGTATATGGCTTATTAGCTTGTGTTTATAGTGGAAGTATTGTAATGGAAATTGGGATTAAATGGTGAAAGAAATGAAGTTTTAAAGGTGGGATAATAAAATGGATAAAGTGTAACAATTATGGCATGAGATGAAACAAGTATTAAGCTTGTATAAAATTTTTCTCACTTTTCTCAATACATTACATAGGCTATTTATAAACTTTTTTATCCTCTCACTATTTACTAACCTCATAATCAAGGCATATGCATTTCAAGACTTTCACATGTCTAACCTTATGATCAAGGCATGAACATGGATATTCACATGTTGAACACTAGACATTCACAATCTTGTTTACATGCATAACACTCCCCCTTGAATGTCGTCAATACGAAGAATATGCCTCGTTAAAACCTTACTTGGAAAAAACCCTATGGGAAAAAAATCCAAGTTAGGAAAAAGAGTACATTATTCTTGTATTTTTACTTCTCCCCCTGATCAAAGCATCAGTTGAGATTCTTTAGTTGGCGCATCCCAATGCTTTTCACCAACTTTTCGAATGTTGCTGTTGGTAGTGCCTTGGTAAATAAATCTGCAAGATTATCAGCTGAACGGATTTGCTGCACATCTATTTCACCATTTTTTTGTAAATCATGAGTGAAGAAAAATTTTGGTGAAATGTGTTTCGTTCTATCTCCTTTAATATACCCTCCTTTCAATTGTGCTATACAAGCTGCATTATCTTCATATAAAACTGTTGAGGATATTTTTTCTTCAGTAGCCATGCCACAATTTTTCAATATATGGTGCATCAAAGATCGCAACCATACACATTCTCGACTGGCTTCATGGATTGCTAAAATTTCAGCATGATTTGACGAAGTAGCAGTCAAAGTCTGCTTCATTGATCTCCATGAAATTGCAGTACCACCACATGTAAAAACATAGCCAGTTTGAGATTTGGCTTTATGTGGATCTGATAAATATCCGGCATCAGCAAAGCCGATTATTTCATGTCGAGAGTCATTTGGGTAAAATAACCCAAGATCAATAGTTCCTTGGAGATAGCGAAATATATGTTTAATTCCATTCCAATGTCGTCTTGTAGGAGATGAACTGAATCTCGCTAATAAATTTACTGCAAATGATATATCTGGTCTAGTGCAGTTTGCAAGATACATTAAAGCACCTATGGCACTTAAATATGGGACCTCTGGTCCAAGAATTTGTTCATCTTCCTCTTGTGGTCTAAACGGATCCTTTTTTATATCAAGTGACCTTACGACCATTGGAGTACTCAATGGATGTGCTTTATCCATATAAAATCGCTTTAATACTCTCTGAGTATAAGCTGTTTGATGGACAAAAGTTCCATTATTTAAATATTCAATTTGCAGACCAAGACATGATTTGGTTTTACCAAAATCTTTGATTTCAAACTCCTTTTTTAGGTATTCAATAGCCTTTTGGAGCTCCTCTGGAGTTCCAATCAAGTTGAGATCATCAACATAAACTGCAATGATTACAAACCCTTGTCCATTTTTCTTAATGAAAATACATGGACAAATTGGGTCATTTGTATAACCCTCTTGTATCAATGACTCACTGAGTCGGTTATACCACATTCGCCCGGACTGTTTCAGTCCATATAGGGATTTTTGTAATTTGATGGAATACATATGCCTAGGATTTGATTCATATGTCTCTGACATTTTTAATCCCTCTGGGACCTTCATATAGATATCTGTATCTAAATTTCCATATAGATACGCAGTAATAACATCCATCAATCTCATTTCAAGATTTTGATGGACTGCTAAACTGATAAGATATCTAAATGTTATTCCATCCATTACGGGGGAATATGTTTCATCATAATCAAATCCGGGTCTCTGTGAAAACCCTTGTGCGACTAATCTCGCTTTGTATCTGACAATTTCATTTTTGTCATTTCTTTTTCTTACAAAAACCCATCTGTATCCGACTGGCTTTATATTTTCTGGTGTTTTGACAATCGGTCCAAACACATTTCGTCTAGCCAGGGAATCCAATTCGGATTGGATTGCATCTTTCCATTTTGGCCAATCTTTTCTTTTCCGACATTCATCAACCGAATTTGGTTCATGATCCTCGTCATCATTTATGATGTCAAGTGCTATGTGGTACGAGAATACATTATCTATGATAATTGCATCTCGATTCCAAACATTTATGCTTGTGACAAAATTGATTGATATTTCATTATTTTCAAGTTCATTCTCCTCTGGAGCTGCAAGTTCCTGCTCCTCTGGAGCTACTTGCTCTTCAAGAGCTTCTTTTTCCTCTGGAATATTTTCTGTAATTTTGTCACTTTCAATTATTTGTGATCCTCTTTTCTTTCGAGGATTTTTATCTTTTGAACCTGGTGGTCTACCACGCTTCAAGCGTGCAGTAGATTCATCTTTGGCACTTGTAATTGGTCTCTCTGGGACATTAATTTTGATTGGAACATTTGCTGCCGGTATAAGAGATTTTGTTACTCTTTTAGAGTCGCATAATGTGTCCGGCAATTGATTTGCAATACTCTGCAAATGTACAATTCTTTGTACTTCTAGTTCACAATCATTTGTACGAGGATCGAAGAAATCTAACGGTGTTTTCCAGTTGATTTCTTTTTCTTTCTTTGGTTGATTTCTGTCTCCCCCTAATGTCGGGAAATGAGATTCGTCAAAATGACAATCTTTAAATTTCGCAGTAAATAAATCACCAGTTAATGGTTCGAGATATCGAATAATCGATGGTGATTCATACCCGACATATATTCCCAATCTACGTTGGGGACCCATCTTTGTGCGCTGAGGTGGTGCAATCGGGACATACACAGCGCAACCAAATATTCTGAGATGGGATATATTGGGTTCATGCCCAAATGTTAATTGTATAGGGGAGTATTCATGATAATGTGTCGGTCTTAACCGCACCAATTTTGCTGCATGTAATACTGCATGCCCCCAAGCTGTCAATGGCAATCCAGATCTCATTAATAATGGTCTGGCAATTAATTGTAAACGCTTTATAAGCGATTCAGCAAGTCCATTCTGTGTATGGACATGAGCAACAGGATGCTCAACTGTTATGCCAATTGACATGCAGTATTCATCAAACCTCTGGGATGAATATTCACCAGCATTATCCAATCGGATATTTTTTATTGTATAATCAGGGAACTGTGCTCGTAATTTAATAATTTGAGCAAGTAATTTTGCAAACGCATGGTTGCGAGATGATAATAATGATACATTGGACCATCGTGTTGATGCATCAATTAGCACCATAAAATATTTAAATGGTCCACATGGTGGATCTATAGGTCCACATATATCGCCCTGAATTCTTTCAAGAAAACTGGGGCTTTCAGTTCCCACTTTTGTTGGTGAATGTTTGGAAATTAATTTTCCTTGGAAGCAAGCAACACATATATAATCATTATGTTGCAGCAATTTTTGTCCCTTTAATGAATGGCCATGACTATTTGTAATAATTCGCCTCATCATTGTAGAGCCGGGATGGCCTAGGCGATCATGCCATATCATATATTCATCAGTAAGCCTATGGCTTCCAATAGACCTCTGGCCTATTTTGGAATGATATTCATTAGTGGGCCTCTCGCCATTAATAAACCTCTGGTTTATTTGGGGAATATTAGACCTGTGGTCTAAGTGATAATTTTCAATTGTATTTATCTTTGAAAAATACAATCCAGAAGACAGAGCTGGTAATTTTTCCAATATATATTTCTTACCATGAGTGGTATTTGTAATTAATAAATATTCGACATTCTCTGAAGTCGATGTCTCAAGATGATACCCATTTTCTCGGATATCTTTAAAACTTAATAAATTTCTTCGAGACTTGGGAGATAGGAGTGCATTTTTCACAATTAATTTTGTTCCCTCTGGGAAAATAAGGTTGGCTGTGCCAATTCCTTGTATAATATTTGCACTACCACATATTGTGTTTATATTTGTATCTCCCATTTTTAAATTGGAAAAATACCTTATGTCTTTTAGTATCGTGTGCGTTGAAGCACTATCAATAAGACATATATTATCACTTTTATAATTCCCCATTTTGCTGTAATTAAAACAAGATATAATTAATATTAAAACAAGATTTAACATAAGTGAAATATTACAATACAGAGACAATAAGATAGCACACATACAAAAGTAAAGACAGATACAGAAGTTCAAAGCGTAATAAAAATAATAATACAACATAACAATTAAACCAAATCATTATATAAATCTTCAACTTGAAATTCTGGGATATTGGGCATATCTCCTCAGAATTCATTCTGTCAACATGGTTTGTTTCAACCACCCTTTTTCCTTTATCCCTCTGGGAATCTTGATAAAGTTTCACCCAATGATCTCTGGTGCGACAATTTTTGTACCAGTGCCCTTTTAGGCCGCATCTATCGCATTTTGCTTCTTCATAGTTCTGTTTTTGGACATCACCTCTGGTGTTGCCCTGATTCTGATTACGTGTGTCTGTCGTGGGCCTAATGTAAACATTGTTGCGGAAATGATTTTTCCCACGGCCTCGATTATACCCACGACCACGAGGTCTCTGACCCCGGCCACGACTACGGCCACGACCACGGCTGGAAGATTTAGTCACATGTGCCTCTGGCAATGGACTACTGCCAATTGGCCTCATTTCATGATTTTTTAATAATAAATCATTATTCTTTTTAGCCAATAACAAAAACGTAATCAGATCAGAATATTCAGTGAAACTCTGTGCTCGGTATGTTTGCTGTAACACCGTATTGGAGGGGTGGAATGTAGAGAATGTCTTCTCTAGCATTTGTTTATCAGTAATTGTCTCACCACACAGTCTTAATTGTGATACGATATTAAACAGAGCAGAATTGTAATCATTTACTGATTTAAAATCCTGGAATCGTAAGTGTGACCAGTCATACTGGGCTCGAGGGAGATTAATTGATCTTAAATGATCATATCTTTTTTCTAAATTCTCCCAGAGTTCAATTGGGTCTTTGACCGTTAAATACTGTGTTTTCAATCCTTCATCAAGATGATGGCGGATGAAAATCATAGCTTTCGCACGGTCTTGGTTTGAAGCCTGATTATCTTTTTCAATTATTTTTTCAAGACCCATTGATTCCAAATGGATTTCAACATCCATTTTCCAAGATAGATAATTATCTCCAGATACCATCAGTGGTCTGAAATCCTGCTTTGTCAAGTTAGCCATAACAGAATTATTGAAATACAAAATATTACCTCAAAGAAATTCCGGCAGAGCTCCGTTCGTAGCTCGTGCTGATAACGTGTTATAGAAATAACTATAATTATTTATGTATGTGTATAATAAAATGGTATATGGCTTATTAGCTTGTGTTTACAGTGGAAGTATTGTAATGGAAATTGGGATTAAATGGTGAAAGAAATGAAGTTTTAAAGGTGGGATAATAAAATGGATAAAGTGTAACAATTATGGCATGAGATGAAACAAGTATTAAGCTTGTATAAAATTTTTCTCACTTTTCTCAATACATTACATAGGCTATTTATAAACTTTTTTATCCTCTCACTATTTACTAACCTCATAATCAAGGCATATGCATTTCAAGACTTTCACATGTCTAACCTTATGATCAAGGCATGAACATGGATATTCACATGTTGAACACTAGACATTCACAATCTTGTTTACATGCATAACACATATCAAGTAGTAGTACTTTTTGAATAGAATTACGTATTTATAGTTTTAACAATATTTATGTTAAATTGAATTTCAAAGAACATACTTCCTCCGTTTCCGTGAAAGTGCAACATTCACTCAATGCACGCAGTCCAATGCATATTTTAAACCATTAATAATTTAAGTTCGGTATAAGTAAAAATTTTAAAAGTTTGATATTTAAAAACTACACGACAAGACGAATCCAACAAGATCTCACTTGACTATCTTTTTCCTTGTATAACTATGATAAAAATTAGAGTCAAAGTCGAACAATAAATAGTAACAAATAGTGCTTTGTTGCACTATCATAAAAACGGAGGTAGTATTATTTAGATTGCTTGCCGTACGTATCTCTTTGAACAAAAAATTTCAAACAAAAGTGTCTTATAGTAGACCTTTAATAAGTACTCATGCAGTCATACCCCTCCTACCTTTTTCTCACCCAAACGCGCCCTTGCTCCCTTATACTCCCTCCGTTTTCATTTTTAAGTGTAATACTTCCTCCGTTTTCATATAGTTTTTACAGACACTCTTTTCACGCTATCCAATGCACATTTTAAACTATTAATAACTGAAGTTTGGTACAAGTAAAAATTCTAAAAGTTTGATATTTGAAAACTACACGACGAGACGAATCTAACAAGATCCCACTTGGCTATATTTTAATTTGTATAAGTATGATAAAACTTTAAATGAAAGTTTGAGTGTGAATAGTAACACATTATCAAATATCAAAAACATTACAGAACGGAGGTAGTATAAGAAAATAATATAAAATTTAATGCACGGAAATAAAAATGTTTAGTGAGAGTCTTACAATTTTAAAAATATTCTACATATGACAATGTAACTTTTATTTTGAAATATCTAAAAAAGAAAAATATTATACTTCAAAAAAAAAAAAAAAGAACAAAGGAGAGTATATTTTTTTGACTTCAAAATTATAATACTAGTAGTAGGTGGTAGGAGTCCATGTCTCTCTTATATTGATTTTTTTGGCTTATACTCTCTTATATTGATTTAATTTACTACTATTTGAATTATTTTGATTGAAAATTAGATTAGATATTTTTGTATGGGGAATTCCAAATTTCCAACCGCCACTTTGGGCAGTTCAAATTTATTCCCTTACGCGCCTTCCCAAGTCCACTACACTCTAATCTACTCTAGTTTCTCAGTCTCTCTAGATCACTCGTTGCAGTTTCCCAATTACCTCGCCATTGCAGCTCCTCAACCGTGAAGGAGAGAAGATCGATTTCAGGTTTCCGGGTTGATCGGAAGAAATGGAAGAGGAGGATTGGCTGAAGATTGATCTTGATTTTGAACCCCGCGGTTGTATTGACAGCGTTCACTTTTTAGGTTATTCTCTTCAATTATGTTGCTTGTTTGTTTGTTTGTTTGTTTTCCTTTTTTTTTTTTTTTTTTTTTTTTTTTCACATATGAAGGTGTTAACCAAGAAATTTGTTGGGTTAACAGAAGGCAATCATGCTCATCTATCGGTGCTTTTGTGCGAATTTCCGATTACAGTTGCCACGCGCGCGTCCGCAGGTCGAAATTTTCTCCCTGGGTATGGGTTATTTGGTTCGGCATGCCGTTGTTGTTAACGGACTCATGTTGGTTAAATGTTGTGAACTGATACTCGGCTGGATTTTATAGGGTATATAAATTAATACCGTCTCAAGTAGATTACCGCGGCGAATTATAAGAAAAGATTACCAACTGTTATTTGTTTTTGGATGACGTAATTAATTGTGACTAATTCGAGTTTGGCTGAATTTTGATTTGGGCACGTGGTAATCTTGAATTGAAGTTGTGTAGTCGCGGTGAGACAGTATAGAATTCAAATCGACTCCTTAACAAAGGACCTTTCTGTATTGCTTATTGAATTCTATTCCTTTTCATACTTATATCTTACGGAGTATTAAATGATTCTGAGGCAGAAAGCATGAAGTATGGGGTTTCATGGCACCTGAATTCATTTCAATCTTGCACTGTTGTACATGTACTATCTTTTGCATTTAGTTACCACAACATGTGTTAGCTCTTTGCCGTTTCATTTATTTCAGAAAATCATATAGACATTGATGCTTATGAGTCGGATGGTTTTCTGGATGGTGGAAATCAAGTGTATACTAGTCTTTCTGCGGATGCGGATGACCACTTAATTGGAGTGCATGAATCAAAGCCTGCACAAATCCGAATGAGTAAAAGATATAATTTGCGTAAAAGTCTAACCTGGGATGCTGCTTTCTTCACAAGTGCAGGTGCACTATTGTGTGCATTCTGTCACTCTATTTGATAATTGATAAGAATTCGTCTTTTGAGGCTAATGAATCCTCTTTCGATACTAGGTGTACTTGATGCAGAAGAATTGTCAAGCATGATTCCTGAAGCAAATAAGAGCGAAAAACATGTGTTACCTGGAATTCAAGAAAACCTTACAGGCTCAATTGAGTCAATATCCTCCCTAGAAAGTGAAGATTTATATCTGGAAACCGTGGAGGAGGACTTATTTGTAGACATTAGAGCTTCCATAGTAAGATCATGTGAGAAGATGAGCAATAGGACAAATTTAAGCAGGAAGAAAACAGAGATGGAGGTTGATAGCGTGCCAATTCTAGGTTAGCAAATTTGTTTACCATAAAAGTTTCCTATTTGTGTGCGTGAGATTTGTGTTTCATCTGTTTGGCAATGGTATATTAGTGAGTTTTTTTTCTGCATGTTGAATGCGTATGGTTGAGATACGTTGTTTATAGAGCACTCAGTGGTTGGCTATTTTTAAGTCACAAAATGTTCACTAGACAGCTCTCTACACTTTCTGCTGCAAATTAGTTGGTTCAAGGTAATCACCAAATACCTTTTAGTGGATGAATCACAAGAGTTGGGTGCCTGGGTGACGAGAAAAATATTAAATGAATATGTGAATCTGGCTAGAAAATTCGAAAATCATGAATTGAGCTCAAGCTTTATAACAATACAAGGGGAACAAAGCATAGTTGGAACATGAATACAAGATGTAAACAAATGCATGAATTGTAAGAATTGTAATTTAGGTATTTGCTACAAGAATCAAGGTTATGCTTCTGGCTTCACGACGTGCCGACTTACCTGTTTTTCTGGCCCATATTTTATCCCTATCATACCTTGATAACTGCATGTAATCAGTTCATACCTGTAATCCCTCTTTACCTCTTTGGGATTACCATTCTTCTTTGCTGACCAATTTGTGAATTTATTCTTGAACTGATATTATATTGATGTGCAGCTCTGGAAAAGGATGATGCTTCCCAAACTAAGGTAAGTCTATTAATGAAAATGTGGCTATCTTTAGTAATTTGGGTTCTATAACTGCAATACCTGTCAGCAGAATACTAAACCAGGATCAAGGAAAACCATTGGTCTTCTGCAAACAAAGTCTTTGCCAAAACAAAATATTGAGAAACAAGGATCTGGGAAATTGGGGAAGCAGGATGCTGGTTGTTCACAGGTTGCATCTCAAACTTTCTTCATCGATGGACCTATTTATTGATTTAAAAAGCATCGTCTCTGAATAATGCATACTATCGTTGTTTGAAAGCTCTTATCATTCAAAGAACATGATCAACTACTCCATCATGCTTCTTTCAGTCATACTAGTATCTTATCTTCAGGCTTTCCTCCGTTATGATATTCTTGATCATGCCCAATTATTTGCGAGCGCACCATGATAGTATACCAATTCTCCTAAAAGCTCAGGGTATTAAGGAGAATAATTCACTTGCATATATTGTCGTCAACACATCTACACATCTTTTAAATATATTGGCCAAATCATTGGCCACAGAACCCACACTTGACCATAGAGCTTTATTGATTTTGGCTTTACATCCGTTATGTATATATATGTATACTAATGCGGACATTATTCCCATTTGGCAATGAAGATGGATTGTGAGATACAAAATATGTTAAGGTCTTATTGATATGGTATGGTTAGGAAGAATGCGTGTGTGGTTTCTCTGTCAGCGCTTTTCTCTTTTTCCCTTCCAATATATTGATCAACTTCTATTTGTTTCCTTTAAACTTTAAATGTTTGATGTCAAGCTAATCTGTTGACATGTAGATCTCAGAATTTTTTTTGGGTTAATGTTTGTAGCGTCTCAGATCACTAACAATAAGGATCTCTTAGGTGACTAATATTGCTAAGATAGGTGTGAGAAGTATATATAATAAATAGCAGCTCCAAGACTGTCAGCAAGTCTGTCTCCACTACTATCACTGCAAAGCGAGAACCCATCAGAACTGGTCTCGGCAAATCTGGTATCTCCAAACATGGTGCTCAGGGTTAATATCTCAACATATTTTCCATAATAAAATCGTCTTAATAATCTGGTCTAATGATATTAATTTGACAGCAGCTTCTGTCAACAAAGGGACTCAGCTGCCAATTGTGTTTAATGGTGCTACAAGAATATTGCGAAGGCCTACAGTGTCATCCAAGCGTTCTTTGTTGGCTTGTTCAACTACAGGCAGGGCGCAGTGTGCAGAGCCCTATCGATCTGATGAGGGTTCTGGTGTGTCTTCAATAACCCACAACAAATCCCGACTAATGATGGCAAGAAGAAATCCATGCAAAAGTAGCACAGAAGGTTCTGCTCCATCTGTTTCCAGACCTAAAACTTCAAACGCTGAGACAAAGAAAGAACCTGCACCATCCACTCTGTCAGTTTTTCGTGTATCTAACAAAGTCTCCTCAAGTGTTTCACCAGCTAGTTCCATTAGTGAGTGGTCTTCAGTTTCATCCTCATCACCATCTTCAGTGGCCAACAACAGATTCCATAACTCAAGGACCAGCCCAGATACTAGTTCTTCTGGGTCTATAGACATCGATGCCAATATTTTGCATCAGAGGAATCCTCAGGTTGAACACAAGAATCTGCGAGCTACGTCGCCAATATCCAGTTCCAAAAATTCCCCAACAGATGATAAGGTTCCACCTTCAATGAAACCATCAAGACTACGAATGCCGACCCCCAAAATTGGGTTCTTTGAAGCGGTCAGTATTAGTTCTCTCTTTCCTTCAATAATAATTTACCGAATATATGATTCTTGCAGTTGAATGGAGGATCTCTTTCCATTCTTTCTTCCTAACCAAGCACAAGAAATGCCAGACTTTAGATTATGACGTGAGGGGGCCTATTTAGACATTTAAACTTGAAATGATTTGCATTAAATGTGTTTCCACCTAAATGTAGATTTTGCATTCTTTTGCTCGCACGTCTTAAGCTGTACTTCTGAAGCACTGTATCTCACAGGTGAAGTCATCTTGTCCCCGTAATGGTAATCAGCTATCACAATTGGGCATCCAACCGGTCTTTCCCAAGAGCAGTGCTCCAAAATGTGCTAGAGATTGTCCCAACTTATCTTTTGACATTATTATGGGTAATGAAAATGGAGAGGGATGCAAAAAGCCAGAAGAATTTCTTGAAGAATGGGTAAATTTGTCTGTCTTGGATTTGCATGACGACAATAAGGGAACTGGGGACATCAATACTTATTTTACAGGGAGCAATTCTTCACCAGTGGTTGATCGGATAGGAGACCTATCCAGGCTGGCCAACCAGGACTATTTGGAGTATAATTCACAGCCATGTTGCATTGCTATTGGAAATGAAAATGCGCTCGACAAATATAAAGGGCAGGGGATCATAGGATGTCTGTACCAAGAGAATCATGTTCGGAAGAATAGATTGTTGAATGGTACATTATGCAGTAGATTTACATTGCCCGTGAAAGCCGCCTCGGAACCTGCTGCAGTCAAAAGATCTCCTTGTGTTCTGAAGAATGAACTCTGCAGTAATGTTTGCTTTAATGGAAACAAGGAGTTGGCCGTCTCATTTGCAGATAATAAGATATAAGATTTCTTTTGTGTTGCTGAGGTGATCGGCTGATACAGCCGCCTCTGGTTCATTGTCAAGGCAGGCAAATATTTACCCTTTTACTAAGTGGCATTCTATATTATTATCTAAAAACCGTGAAAAAGCTTCTCCATCCTTTGCTCAAGTGACCTCCTGGATGAGATATTTAGCTTTGGAAAGAAAACATGTTCAGATGTGTTATGGTTGTCCAATATACATGTTTTGTTCAATAGAGCTGCTGTATGGTGTTGGGGAAATTCTCGTTTCCCTTATTATGTGGATTGAGTTTTGAATTTTGATTATATTACCTCAGTTTTTTTGTATTTTATTGTGTTATGTTGTTTTTGAATTGTTATGAAAATTAAACTTTTGTTTAAAATGAAATCACGAAAACTTTTATTTTAGTTTTAAAACAATGATGAGAACTCACGCAATGAACGTAGCATAAATATGGTTGATGTTCATCACCGACCATTTTGAGTAACCATACTTAGCATCGACCAAATTTTGAAATAGAGCAGAGTTCCATCACCAAAATTCCAAAAACCTTGAAGGAGAACTAGGCTGAAAGTTCATGACAAAATAATGTTAAGATCTAGGCTTTTCCTTTTTCTCCTTGAAGAGGGCCAATAGTGAAACACCAGACACTTTTACCACCTTGAACCTAACACCAGGAATATCTCCCACAGCATGACCTTTCCGACCGAAACCAGCAATCAAAACTTCATCCTAAATGAAACAAAAAGTAGTGTAAATAAGCATAAGAGAATATGAAAACGAAAAAGATTGAAAAAAAAAAAGAACTTGAAAATAAGCAAAACTAATAAAGGTGGCGCACATTTTCCTCGATGTAGTTTAAACAACCATCATTGGGCACAAAGGCAGCAATTTTCTTGCCATTCTTGATGAGCTGAACCCTAGCACATTTACGGATAGCAGAGTTTGGCTGCTTAGCTTCAATACCTCTGCAAACATAAAAGTAAATATGTCAGGGTTAATTCGATAAAGATAAAAGACTGATTTAGGCAATGAAAACATAGTGGATTCTAACATCTTCTCAAGCACAATGCCCTTGGCATGAGATGATCCAGCAAATGGTTTCTTCCATTCATTTCCTAGATGGGATTTCTTGTATGCCTTGTCCGCCCACCTTTGCCTTCTGCGATGGGACTTGAGTTTGCGACCAGCTCCCATACCACGTGTCTTCCTACAAGATGATGGACAAACAGACCACAGCTTAACACGAGTGATAACACAAATTAACAGTTTCGAATTAGTCACACAGAGATGAACATTCGAAATGCCCAATTTTAAGCAAAAGGTATGGCAAGATTCTTTATTATTAACATAAAATTTGAATATAACTGAAAACTGGAATGCAGATATCAATCACAGTGCCTCACACATATTATGCCACTCAACACTTCCTAAATTTTAAGCTTTCATGCTTTAAGCCCTTAACATCATTATTGTGTAAAGAAAACAGTCAAATTTTGTCAGGTTCGTATCACAAAGTTCTAAGAATTTCAAGAATAGAATCAATTAAAAGATATTCAGTATCACCAATTAAGCCATTAATATTCCATGGTACAAATTGTAGCAGAAGCAAACAGGATAACCGATAAAAGCCATGAACAAGTATCTATACATATTATTATTATAACACAAGATCTTGCTTCAAAAAGTAAATACCGTTTCTTCGTTCAGTTACAGTTCTTCTACAAGCCATGTCACTGTGAATTGTAAACAGAACACGGAAAAGAATAAACTCATATAAAATATTGGGCTGAAGCTTCCTTGAAACACACTAAAGAAGCAGAGAACTAGAGAAGGAATAATTCTGTATATACATACGTACAGTGTACACAAACCAAAAATTATTAATATGTAAACAAATCTATCGAAGAATCATCCACATTATTGTCAACACTGCATTTTCTAATAGGAAATTTCACAATTCACATGGACCGAGATATTGTTTGAAAGGGATACACACATTCAACTTCATACAAGCATAAAACATTAAATGTGTTCTGTATTATCAGTATAAGCCCTTCAGCATCCAGTATTCCTACGCTATCCGAATTACGCATCATGAAAAATAAATAAATAAATAGATTCGAACTGTCGAAAAAAAAGCAAACCACAGTCCATATTTCACGAATTATAAGAAGACAAAATAAACAGCTATCAAATCAACGTAAATACCCCATGATTGCAGAGCTGAGAAGAGAAGTATCGGAGAACGAGACGAGGAGACCGGAGTCAACGCGAAAGGAGTATAACCCTAAATCCAAATTGGAGAAGTTCTAAAGTATAAAGCCAGTAAGCCACCAATAAACAGTTACCGGTACTATATATATTGATATTTTTTTATTTTTTTTATTAGCCGAAGCCCGATAACAATTGGAAAAGAAGAAGAAAACCGCAAGAACAAAAACACAAATAAGAGGAAAACAGCCCCGGGGGAGGCTAACAATTAGAGGAGCTCGCGCCAAGGGCATCGCCGATAGGTGCCCAAGGACAAAGTCCGGAGGAAAGGCCCACGTGATGTAAAACTCATCAGAGGAAGCGCCATGGTACAGTTTAATAAAAATTGTATATTTTTAAAAGTTATTCCTTTAATATAGCAATAAATTATTATATATATTTATTATTGATTATTAAATGTATTTATTTTGGAATAATAAAAATTTAAAAATATGAACATTCTTTAAACGATTTTTGAAAATACTATATTTTGTTAAAATTATATACAACACTATTATTATTATTATTATTATTATTATTATTATTATTATTATTATTTATTACTCTATCCATCCCACTTAAAATGTCTTTTTATTTCTTCACACAATCCAATGCATTTTTCTAATTATTAATATATTAAAATATATACAATTAAAATTTATGCAAAATATATTCTAAAACTGTACAATTAGACGAATCTAACAAGACCGGGACTCGTCTATTTTTTTCAAATATATACTTACAATAATATTGAGTCAAAGTTGAACAATGAACAGTGTCAAAAAGTCAAACATGGCGCTTTTGCTGGGACGGATGGAGTATTATTATTATTATTGCCTCTTTTACCTTTCAAACTCTAGTCAAAGTGTGAGTTCATTTTACTCTTTTTTTCATGCAAGATAGTAAAAGGAAAAACTCACACTTTAATGAATTTATAACCAAGGGAAAGTGTGAAAATTATGAAAGGAAAAAAAAAAAAAAAAAGGATTTTTAACTCTAAACAAAATCAAACTATATCAAATGGGTTCACATCCGGAGTCCGCATATGCAGAGTGTTCCCGGAAGGCACAGATTGTGTTGCATACACCCACAGACACATATGGCAGTAGATCATCAAATTGACTTTCCGTTTTTATTCGAGAGAATGGTGGGTAATTAATGAGATTTTCCATTTATGAGTTGTACTAAAATCGTGCACAATTTATTAATTTGATTACCAAGATTGACCCCAATTTTGAAAAGATTATGTGTATTTTTTATTTTTAGTATCAATTTGGTGTTGAATATTTGACCCCACCAGTCTTTTTCGGGAGCCATTCCAGTGCAGAATCTGCAGTAATTTATGCTATGGAAGTTGTAGTACCATGTTCTGTGTTAAAATATTACTTATGCTGCCATGAGTAACTATTACTTATGCTGTGTATGTGCATATTGTTCAGACGATGTATTTCCGCATATTCTAGAATATTCATGTGCTGTCATACTGTTTATATTGTGATCTGCCCATGAATAAATTATGCTCTGGAAGTTGTAGTACCATGTTCTGTGTTAAAATATCAAATAAGATAATTTGCTGCTAACTAGTACATTATTTGTTCATATGCTGGCTTCCCCTACCAAATAAATGACCCCTGACTATTTGTACATGTGCTACTGTGTTGCACATAATGTGATCTGCAACTGTTCAAATGATGTTCTGATAATGATTAAGAATATTAAGAATAAATAATGATTTCGTTCCTTCAAAAAAGCATTACAATTGTCTACATTTTACAGTCAAAGAAATTGTCTGGAAAATATTGACCAGAAATAATGAGATCATTATCGTCCACCTTCATACATCCATTACATGCATACATTCAACACAATTTGTCATAATCATTACCTGACAACACTAGTGTTACACGGCTACAGGAGGCTTCGTCATCATCGGCATTAGTTTCTGAGAACGGCTCGGGAGCCGATTCACTACCCACCCTGTGAAACATCACCATCGTTTTATGCCATTCCATATTGTAGTATTGAATCGTCAAGGATCTGCAAAATATCATCACCACCCTGTGAAACATATCCCAAATCTGCTAGTGTTGTATCGTCATCACCGTTACGGGTCTCCGCGGATGCTACTGCACTATCGATTATGTCGCCCAAATCGTCCGGCATGAAGTTGAGATCGATCATCCCCACACCCGACGGATTACCGATGATGCGTATGTCTTGCAAATGATTGTCCAGAATAGCATTTCCCCATCAATTATGCAACAAAAGGCAGTTCCAAATCATTCCAATCATTACTCCCACTAATTACTGCAATCAGTGATCCATTTCCCTTTTTTAATTAATGCGTCTATATGGAATCTAATACCCACATCTTGACGAGTAGCACACGGTCAGCATTGTCGGAACACGTACGCATATGGGAATTATTAATCCTCCGCATAGCAACTCTATTGAAACTATATAGTACTTGTAGTTAGTAGATACTAGTTGCATATCCAATGAAAGATAAGCAATAAAAATAGTACTCCATGCTTCAATGATTAAAGGTACAGTGAATAATCAAAATTCCCATTTCTCATAATCCCATGAGCTCCCTAAAAAGAGTTTCAAACAAGAATGAGAACGACACAATAATGTAAAGACAAAACAAAAACTAGAGAATCCACACAAGAAGTTTGGTCATAACCATAACCATACAACATTATTATTACTCTCAATGCTGCAGGCTTCTTTTCACCTCTTGCACCATCATTCTCCACCTCTCCCAGCAACACAAATACAAGACACAAATCTGCCTAAGCTAAAGATCAAATACACAAGAGGTTCGGAAATGGAGCCTATTTGGACCCCTTCTTAAGAAGCCAACCGATCCTCTTCAGCATGCTTCCATTCCTCTTCTTGGGTGAGTAATCATCCATGTAGTCTTCAGAGTAAGGCGATCGCAACCTCCCACCGATCGTGTTGTAGTCGAATGAGGCCGTCCGGTCCACGTATTTCCCGACACGTTCGTTGGAAAGCATCGCGGCAGCTGCCTCAGCAGCCTTCCTCCACTGACCCGACTGTACTTTCACTCTCCTCAGTTCGGTTTCCATCTCACAGCTGGCGGCCTGAGCTGCATCGAGCTGCTGAGCAACGCGCGCCGCGTTTCTCAGGCTCCTATCCGCTTCCTCCGTCAGGTATCCGAGCTTTGTCAGGGCGTCGCGTTCTGCTGCCCTCGCTGCATCTGCTGATGCGCGGGCCTCATCCTGTCGCCTGTTTCTGTCCGTTTTGATCGTCGCGATCCTGGATTTCAGTGTCCTGTTTTCGTCGGCCATGCTTTGGAACTGTATCTCTCTGTCGAGCATGCTCGTTTTGAGATCGTGGAGGATGGATTTCGACTTCCTGAGTTCGAGCTCGAGCTCAGAGTCCCTCCTGGCTGCCATTTCGTACAGCGATTTATTCTCGCAGGTGAAGCTCTGCAGTGCTTCCTCCGTTCGACTCAATTTTGAATTCAGTTCGTTGAGTTCGGCCATGGATCCTTTCAACTTCGCCTCCAGTTCGACCTCCCTCAGGTAGGACTCGGATCTTGCCTGCTCGACCAGTTCGTGTGCGTTTCTCACCTGCATCGCGTTCTGGATGTACTGATCTCTGTACCTCCCTTCAGCAGCCTCAAGTGCATCCCTCAATCGACTTGCTTCAAGTATCGAATCATTATGAGACTCGTCGTTCAAAGGAAATGTCGAGATCTTGCTGCTGTTACCGAGCTTGGCCTGGAGGGTCCCCGACAGTTCTTCTAATGACTTCACTCTATTCTTCGCCTCCTCCAACTCCGCGAGAAGAGACTTACAGGATTCAGCAGCAGTAGCGTGTTCTGCACGAAGTGATTCCTCGGTGCCCCTGACGACTTCCAGCAGCAATTTAACTCTACCGACTTCTTCAAGGGTCCGCGCCTCGGATTCTCTGCTGTGTTTCAGCTCGTTCTTCAATTCCTCGACCAATTCAAGAATTCCCGAGAGCTCAAACCTCAAGGTATGGATATCGCCATGAGTAGAATCGCGATGCCTGGATTCGGATGCATTTTCAAGCTGAATCTTGAGCTTTTGGATCTCATTCAGCGCGGAAGACAGGGCAGTGGAGGTGATCGACTGCTGCTTTTTTACAGCCTCGACTTCAGACTGCAGCATTCGATCCTGATCTTGATATAACTCTTCAATTCGACTATTACCACATCCGGAAAGTTCCATCATTCGCATTTGGGTATCCTTCAGCTTAGCTGACATGGCAGCGAGCCGTTTCTTGGCCTCCTCCGACTCCTGATGAGCACTTACCTTCCATGCCTCGGATGATCTCAGCTCATCCTTTGCCTTTTTCAGTTCCTCTTTGAGCTGTGCCAGCCGCAGTTCCAGCTCAACCACACGGCTTGATTTTTTCTTCTGAGATTTACGGTTTCAAGTTACAATTTTTTCGACAAAAAACAATGTAATGAAGAAGGCCATCCAATGCATAAAACTATCAATTGGATTGTATGTACAACAATACCTCAGTTGCTGGACTTCGTGGAGAATGGCGATCAGCTTTAGGACTTCTATCTTTGGGTATTTTTCTGCTGGACTTTGGAGAAGAAATCGAATCAGAATCCAATCCAGCCGTTTTTAGCTTCCGGGCTACTCGAGGTGGTGCAGTTTGTGATGGTTTCTGGGGCATTTCCAGTGCAACAGGTCTGTAATAAAACACGGGAAACAATCACAATAACATTCGATCCTATTTTCCCTTCGTTTTCTACATTCGATAAATATTGCATCACGATATAACCAGCAACATTAAAACGCTACAAACGTATCAAAAAACATAAATCAACTTAAAGACATGTTTTGTGCACCTTGATTTAGGGGTCTGCATATTACACACACTTAGATAACTGCTTATCCTCCAGACCCACAATATATCGAAGAATTCTGCAAACAGATAAGCTTCAATAAGATATAACACAACGAGAATACCAAAAATGAGCAGAGATGCTCTGAGTTCTAACCAAAGCTCTGGAAAACAGAAATTCAACACCGAATGCTCTCATTGGTTCTGAGTAACTCTATTTTGGCATCACATTGTCCGAATTTCTTTTAACACAATTAATACACCACCCAATACACAGTTGAGGTCTTGAGGAGCCTATTTCAGTGAAAGGGAGTGCTAAGAAAAACAAATATCACACATAAAAGGAATCTCAGCAAACCCTACTGAGTATGACATCAATGGCACGCTAAGGAAGAAATACCGAATTATTGAAGTTTAAAATACAGCAAAAGTTGATAGTGATTATCATTAGCCAAATTAAATAAAAGTACTGCAAAGTGCAAACCCATGTTGTTTCTGAAGTCCTTTGTTTGAAGGTGGAAACATTTCTCATATACATAACAAACCAAACAAAAAAAAACCCACCCCAACAAATCCACCTTAATCCATAAAAACAGCTTCAATTGGGTTTTTTAGCAAAGTAATGAAAATGCCAAAGGAGAAAAGCAGAATCAATGAGAAACAATGGACTAGTAGACTGACCTAGTGAAGCTCCAAAGGTTTCTGTGTCTGGTTTAGCTGTTGAATGTTTGAATGTGAATTGTTGGTGTTGGTCTTCACTCTCCAAGCACTCACTGGTTCAAAGAGAGATGGTGCAAACCCTATACTACACACAGAAAATTAATAGTGATGCATGTGTGGGTAGCTGCTGCAATGCTGTTCCCAAGTCCCACCCTACCTTTTTACTTTGTTTTTAATTTATTTATATACACATTTGGGATCATATTTTTCCTTTTCCCAATTTTTTTCACATGCAAAGCCAAAGGGTTCTTACCAACCCTGAAAAGTTCGATAAGTTCTAAAATGAAATTACAAATTGCATGCCAGCTCTCTATTAGATAGTAGTATGGACTCCCCTGTTTTAAATTAACTGTTTCTCTTTCGAAATTTATGTTTCCAAATAACTGTAAAATTTTTACAATTAATTAGTTCATTTATTGTTGAATGACATGGGAATGAAAGGAAAACAGAGATGCTTAATTAGTCATGTGAAAATACGTTAGGTTTATAATATTTTAAAGAAAAGATAATTATTGAGGAAAACAGAGATACGTCCTCCTTTTCTCTTCAATACTCCCTACTCTTGTGTAATTAAAACAGAGATAATTATGTGAATACTCCCAACTCTTGTGTAATTAAAACAGAGATAATTATGTGAATAGTAGTATATTACGGAAGGGGTTAGTGTGATGTATGAAATGGTGGATTTTGCGTGTTGGGATAGATATATTGTGTGATTTCAAAAATGTAATGCTCAAAGATGTGTTTTTTTTATGCGATATACCTTTTTTGTGATATCTGCGCCTAAAGGCTTTTGAAGTGATTGAAATTGTGTATTGGTATATTACTAACCCTAAACAAACAATATTAGGAGAGGTGGGTAGTATTAAAGTATTCAAAGAAAAGGTATGAAAGCCCACAAAATTTCTGGGAGAAAATCAATTTAAAACCTACAAAACTGTACTCAAGAGTCGAGAGATGAACAGGTTAGAGAGGACAGGGCGGGAGTGACTGAGGGCTGAGGGTGTGTGCGTGCGCGGGCGTAATACTATAGAGATAGAAGATGAACAGAATCAAATTTGTCAATTTGTGTGTTTCCCCTCCCCGTGCAGAGTGCCAAACACCCCCTTCAGAGTTTGACTCACGCGCCTCTAATGGAAGTTCAACATACCTGCTGCTTGATTGGACGAAAGAAAGAGACAGAGACAGTGTACGCCGACGGCTGACGCGGCATGGTCCGCCAAGACCATTGGTCAATGGTGTTCTGAGCATTTGTTTACCGCTGTAATAAAACTCCCTATAGGTTTACCGTTCACGCACGAAATAACAAAATGAATTTCATTTTTCTGAACTAGAAAGAGAAAGCTCAATCTCCTTTTTTCTATTTAATCCAAATAAACGTAAAATAAAGTGGGAAACATGACAGAGGAACAAGACAACAGGTATTGAACAGTACCTTTGTCTTTTAGCCGGCTTGAATCTCTTCAACATTGACTAATGAAAATGTGGGTCTGACTATGTCCAAACCTATATCTGTCTGCAAGGACATCTGCTGGCCGCTCAAAATTTAACCTAGATTTGAACAGCACATGGTTTAACAATCAATACTTTCTTATTGCCAAGTTGGACATGTCATAAACAAACATAGTAGTACTACTTACATGTGTGCCGTATTGCCATAACTCCTACAAGGCTACAAGCAATGTATGGAATAACAGTTTCACATGAAACCAATAATATTACGTCATTCCAAGATACTTCGAATGGGCCTCAAGGGAAAAGGTTGTCTCCAAGTTTCTAAAGTAACAAGATCAAATCACACAAAAAACAGCTTGGACAGTCCTACAAAATGAAAATGGCCCATTTTGGAATGTTCATTTCAAGGAAACCAGCTTGCCCAAGATTTTCTCAATCCCCTTTGGGTTGGTAAACAAGCCTCGCAAAGTTACTAATTTTTTGGTTGAACTTGAACCCTTAAAGATTCAAGCATTTATCGAGCATACTCTCACTGGATGTGAAGCTCATCTTCTTAAATACACAAAGCTAGGAAAAGCCCTGTGCTCAAGTTATTATTTGACTAAAATTGACAAGCCTTATTGTGCCAAGTCGAGCTCATGAGAGCAACTTGATTCAATTCAACTAACAACTCTAATTCCCTTATTCATATCCCTCCCTGGATTCTCATCAATAGCATAGTATTGACTTTGGCCTCTCACCATATTAGATGTTCAGGACTATCTGATACACAAATTTTCATATACCCTACAGGCTACAGTAGTTCACAACAAAGACTTTGGGTAGAGCATAATAACATAGCAAGAAAATGAGTGGTATGTAGTAGTTTTCTACAATAGGGGCCATTTCATTAACCATCTTCAGATTCCGTAATATTTAAAATAAAAATAAAAATGAACATTGTAAATTAACACTCTGAAACATAAGTCAGTCAGTTTTTACTTTCGAGGGTGTTGTAATGAAGGCAGACTAGTAAAGCCTTGCTTCACAGTGCACCACACATACAGAACACAAATAGTTGCTGCTATGAAAATTCATCCACAAAAACTTCAAAACAAAGCAGCAAAATGCTGTGGAATCCCGTCCAATTTTTTTACATGGCATTTTGAACCAAGAAAACTAATCAAAATGGCAATGCCAATGCAAGAGACTAAATTAAAGAAATTGTGGTGATCATTAAAGCCTGAAGGGGGAGTATATCAATCAGACCAATCCTCATCTATAGTAGCTAGAAACTGCAAACGTCAATGTACATACAAAATTCACAGCTTAAATTTCTTGTGATAGTAAAATGATTCAAGCATCATAATCCATGTGCTGTAATAAGCTAGAGCTTCAACAATTAAAGCACAGAAAGTTACCAATCAATGACTTATTAAACCTTGGAAAAGGCGGCCTGTGGATTCGCCTGGCCTGCGTTTTGGGCATCTCTGGATGGGGGCAACTTGGACGATGCCCATTCCGGCAAGTTATTCAACCACAATCCTTCACCTGTTGTTTTGTGCTTGAAGTCAGGTGACTTCGGATTCCGTTTACCCAATCTGTTATCCCACCACTCTGAAGGACTTTCCACCAAGTTCTTCCACAAATCTTCCAATTTATTACCTCCAGCCTGTCTAGAACCAGAACCCTGACCGCTCTGGACTTGCTTTCCCTGCATAACCTTAACATCAAACTCCAATTTTCCAAGTTCGCTCAAAACCCACTGAGGAACAGTGCTGAGCCAAAGAGGATCACCATTCCACTTGTGCTTAAAATCAGGGTACTTATCCTTAACCAATCCATTCAACTTGTGCTGCCGGAAATCCCACCAAAGCAGGGGGTTTTTAACGAGATCCCTCCACATTGCCTCTTCTTTCTCCTTGCGTGTCATATTCCCACTGCTGCTATTACCCTGTGCTTGTTTAGACTCCAAAGCATTCCAGGAGCTCTCTACAGAATTTCCCGGGAACGAATTATTCTTCCCAAATTGTTGATCTTTCTTTATTAGTGACACATTTCCGTTCGAACCATCACCCGGTTCTGGTTTCGACTCCAAAGCATTTCCAGAACTGTCTGCTGAATCCCCTGACACGCAATCATTCTTCACAAACTGTTGATCAAATTGCTGAATATTATTACTCTCCTTTTCATACAACTCAATCTTTTCAGGGTCAGAATTTTCAACCTTCACATCTGCAAATGAGAGATCTGTTGTCACGGGAGAAACATTTCTCTTCAATCCCTCGACAAAATTAAGATCCTCCGCCACAACGTGAAACTTCCCAAACTTGTCGCCCAACGAAAACTTCGTCGGCTCCTCACTCAAACGCCCCGACACCAAAACGCAATCGTTCTGCTTCACGTGACACGCCACAACACTAGCTAAATCACCATCAAACACAACAGGAACCGACAAATACTCCTTCCCATCGCTCTGCTGCTGAGAAATCACAATGACGGACAATGGCTTCCCATCAGAAGCAGTCTCGGACCGAACTGGGGCCTCGACGTGCCCAACCAAATTGACGGAATTGGCAACCTTTGCTTGAAACGGGATTTCTTTTGGCTTAGGCAAAGTCGTCGTCGACGCCGCGGTCATCTGACTATGAGCTGCACGAGAAGGGCCCGGTAACGATTCGGAAGATTTCTGGGATCTGGATTTGGGAGTTCTATGGGAGTTTTTTGTGGAATATAAATGCAATTGTTGAAGGGCGTTGGCGAAAAGCCTTTTCCCTGTGGATGATTTCGCTCTGAAGAGTAAACTCATGGCTGAAGGATATAATGGTTCTGTAGGGGAAAAAGTGATTGCAGCCTGCAGGGGAACCAATTCAAATTAGGGTTTTTACGGGCACAGTGTTTATGGCCTTTATATGGGGAATTCCGAATTCGGGCCTTTTGACATGACACACTTTAGCATCGGAGAAGGCATAATTGATAGGGCATTAAGCAGCGGCTGCTCAGCTGTATATGGAAAATTGTGCTCCTTTCATTTTTGAAATAAATGTAACTAAACTCTCTGTAATAAGGTCAATATTCTTGTTGGTATTTGAAATAAATTGGGTATTCTTTTCACAGACATCAAAAGAAGCCCATCCCCACGAATTCAAGCCTCTTTTTTTCCTGGCTCAAGAGTAACATGAAGAAAGTCTTGATTGGTTATGAATTCTATCACTCAAAAAACTATAGTCCTTTATTGTAGGTTCATTTGATGGTGAGATCTATCCGGTTCTTGTTTTGGTAGTTCGAAGTTGGGAAAGAAAAAAAAAAAAAAATTACCTGAGATGATAGTATACAATTAAGGGTTTCGAGTTATAATCGCAAGTACATCACAAGGTTTTGGAAAATAAGTCGAAGGGGAAAATGCGCTTCAACAATACTCGATAAATTAAAAAGGCTGTTGTTACAATCAATAATCTTGGCTATTTAAAGAGCCCCAGGCCAAGGGAATTGTTTGGCTCGTGGAACTGTAGAAAAATTAGAAATTCAAAAACGCTTAAATCGCACATAACCAAAAACGTTTGAACCACCAATCCTCCAAAACAAAACATTTACAATACGGTGAAGGTAAGAACTCCAGTTAGGACATGATTATATGTCAACATGTGAATGTGCACAGAAGAATGCAATGGAATTTGGAAAGTACCGTGCAGCAATTCAAGCCCCACAGTGATGTTCCTGTTCCTATGAATCGATCCCATAGTCCTCTCCAAAATACGTATCAACTAACCCATTCGCCATGTTTCTTAGCTCTTCATTTTCATGAAACTGAAATTGTTCCATGGCATCGATTCCATCTGCTGCCTCGACTAGCTTTGGCCCTTCACCATTTGGCATTCCCCTTAAAACCTGAGGGGATAAATCCATTGAGAATATATTTTTTCCATAGAGCAGCAAAATGTTGAACGTGGGTGAATTTGCTTACCAACTCCAGGAACTGAAGGCCCAGTTGAGCAGCCTCAATATCCACTGGTTTTATCAAGTCGATGAAACCACGAAGGCAGCCTCTACTGACAAGAGAGAACAGGTGCTCAACTATCAAGTTTGGTCTTCCAGATCCCTCAGATGGGGCAACACAAAGGTTACCAAGGACATATGCCACTTCCTTTTTTATGTCAAATGGGGCGGTTAACAGCAATTGGATCAAAGGCGACACAACTTCACTTGAAAATATCAACTTTTTAAGCTCAAGAGAGGTAGCAGCCATGTTCGATAGCACCCAAGCAGATTCCTAGAAAGAAATTGCATTCAATTAACATATTGCTCACCCGACATGATTATGATCTCAGCTATTTGTGAATAGAATACCTTTTTTATGATGCGATGTTCACTTCTCAAACATTTGATCAGTGCTTGAATCATATTTACTACAGAACATGTCGCAGCATATAATTAGAATAAAGTATAGCACTGGATACATGAGTGGAAAGAAACATTGACTAGCCTGTGATCTCATGACCGGGGACAAGGACAATATTAATTACATTAGAATCCCCAGCTATCAGATTGCCAAAACTTCGCAGAATCTGCGCACATGAACAGTTCAACTTACATAGGATGAAAGACATACATGCTCTGAAATAGCTATAAGCATGCACAGAGTCCATCAAATATCAAGCACCTGTTTCATCACTCCTAGGAATCATTATCATATTTCCTTTCAGCCATAACCGAGGGTCATTTCAGTTGAATGATTAAGAAGTATGTTGTCAATGTAATGCACCTTACCGGGATAAGCAGCTGCAAGCTATTTGATGATGCCATTCTATCAACAAGTACTTGCAGAAGGCCACCTTCAGCAAGCATACCAGTGGCAACATTTGAAAGGGCAGTCAGATATACAACCACCCATGCAACTTCAGTTGCCAATTCTTCCTCCCTGATCAACCAGTAAATAAAATATGGAAGAATGTCATCAGTTGAAACCACAAATGTTGATTTTGAAAAGGTATGAATTGGACATCTGTTATCTGTAGTATTACAAGATTACCATCATACAGTAACACCAGCGCCAGTTTTTTAATATTTATTTTATGTGATATTGTGACTGTAGACAATGTCTTCCATTTACGTCAAATAAAAGCAATATAATTAAAGCATTTTGATCCAAATATCTAATTCGTGTGATATACTTCCTTTTTTTCATTTTGAACCTTTTTTCATATGTAATGCTCTCACTCCTGGCACATCCACCGACTCCTAACAGTATAACTTGAGTAAAGCAACCATCTAACAATGTAATTCTTCTAAATCAAAAAAAGTAATAGATGTGCACATGCTATTGATGGTGAAATATGTGCTCCGACAAACTATACAATGCATTAATAAGAGAAGTAGGAGAACTTTTGAATAAAGCTCTAATTTTCTTTTGATCAATTTCTCACATCAGTTGAGACAATATCTATCACAGAGGTCAGTACAAATATAACTCCAGTCAACAGATTAAGAAATAAAAGTTCCTTGACATTCAGGAGAAAAAATGAAATCTGAAAGACGTAACTGTCACGATAGCTTCCCCATCATATATACAAATGCTGCCTATAATCCTAAACTATATGTTTCTTGCGTTCAGGCTTTAACTTAAAGCAAAACGAGATTGCAGAATGTTAATTAACTAAATTATTCCTAGCCCAAGGGCCAAGCACCAGTGAATCAAGTGTAATTTCAACAAATCATTACCAATCTCATTCATGGATTTCCAAACATAAAGAAATATAACATGATGAAAGCAAACTTTACTATGTAGAATGTACCCTCTCTTCAAATGCCGAAGAATTGCATCAGGTACTCCATTAATCCTAATTAATTCTGTGCAAGCCATATCTTGTGGTCCCTATATGAAAAATATCAAGTTAGGCAAATCCGCATATTCACAGGACAAATAAATTAAACCTGGAAACATTTGCCACGCTATATAACGATTTTAAGCAGCAAAGTGCCATACAAAGTTCCGGAAATCTGGTAGGATCTTTGAAAGGGCTGACAGAAAATATTCAGCAGTAACATCAATGAATTACTGCAAATCCTTGAAATGAACATTTATGCATGTGCACATGCGCAATATAAATGAATGCTTTGGCACCTTAATTAAGTTTGATAAGGCCCACGCAGCTGTTCTGACAGTTGAGCCCTTGTTTGGCAGCATCATTCTAGCAAGAGGATGTAAAGCTCCTTGCAATAACAGGACACTTCTCAGCTCCTCTTCTTCACTGGCAACATTTCCTAATGCCCAGGCGCATTGCTCCGCAACAGGTTGTGAGCTCTTTTCTGCAAATGCACCATAATAAATCCCAATTTCACTTGGAGCTTTAAATGAAACTATAGAATATATGTAACAGTAAAACGGATAGAGAATGACCATTGGTGG
Source organism: Hygrophila difformis (assembly GCA_030278955.1). Classification (NCBI taxonomy): domain Eukaryota; kingdom Viridiplantae; phylum Streptophyta; class Magnoliopsida; order Lamiales; family Acanthaceae; genus Hygrophila; species Hygrophila difformis. The sequence continues at coordinate 2,455,929 of JAOANR010000003.1, forward strand.
TGTGAGTTCCAAAAATACATAAAAGATCAAACAAACATGAAATGACGTACGGGAAATGAAGTTTGTTAATTTTAGAACCAACACAGCTCCAGCATCACTGACCAACGTATTTTATTTTACAAAATTAACACACAACAATACAAGCAGTACATATATCAGTACATATGTAATTATTAACAGATTCCAAAACACATTGGAGAAAACATACACAAAAACACGTCTGTGATGGTAATGGAAATCTACAATTTAATTAAAATTTGTCAACAGACAGTACTTCAGGAACATAAGCATTATTGCAAGCAATCACTCTAATGATTGTCTCTGAAATCAACATCCAAACAAATAAAAACTCAAGTGCATCAAGAGTAGGGATTGATTAACATAAAAAATTGACTCATAGAAAGCATTAAAGCATTCAGAACCACCAACCTCCTATGTGAGCAATAAGTAAAGGTAATGCAGGCAACAATGCTTTGGTTTCTTCTGGTTTTCCAGCTGCTATATTAGTCAGACACCAAGCGGCCTCAAGTAACTAAATATATAATTATATAAATTTGTAAATGATAAGAGACATGTACAATCATTGACAACCAATATCAGTTGAGATCTCCACTAACCTGCTCATCAGGTGAGCCAAATGAAAGACATTGAACAAGAGCAGACATTGCTCCAGCCTTGAGGGCTGTCTCAACAGGAGGATGCTCTGATTTGGTTAACAATCGACGTAGTTCACGAAGTGCAGTAACTCTTTTCTGCATTGCTCCCTTTCCCCTGTGAAGTAGCAACAATAGTTTCAGTCACATTTCAGTAATCCAAAATATGGATGGAATCCATAAGAGATAAGACATATGATGGTTTAGGTCTTTAGGATGCCTTTCAATGAAAAAATACGCAGATACTCTACTGCAGATTCCATTAGTGCTTGGTATGATACAATGATACTTGACATACTTGCTTCTGTTATCCATTAGATCTGATATACTTAGAGTACAAGATTTACTGAACTGCTAAGCCCAATTTGTAATTACATCGCAACAAAGAAGAGAACAAAAAAAATCAATAAACTCCAAAGTTGAACAGACAAACGTAGTTGTGGCATACTGATAGTTAATTGCATGGTTTATCTCTTCTACTGCTTTCAACGTCTGATTCACCAAACGTGTTTGTTCTTCATTCACTACCATGTCTACATCAATAAGGGAATCAGCAACGTCACTGCTGATGCCCACTCTGCACAAACGCTTGCTCCGCATCAATGCTTCTCGTCTTTCCTTCCCTATTAAAACCGCATTCTCCCTTCTCCTCTGCACGGCAGCACTTCCAACTAAACAAATATTACACAAATGAATAACTAAACAAATCAGATGCAAACTTGCTTATTCGGACAAGCATCAAGAAGCAAAAACCAAAGCCTCGCCTTTAAGGGGCCCTTTTTCAGAATCCAGAAAAAGGTTAAGGAAATACTTAATACGGCTATGAACAATAAAAGCACAAACTAATTTCCCCTACGGCATGCCATGCGTTGAATGCAGTGATTAGTTAAGTATATAAATCTAAATAATAGAAGTAGAAAGGAGTTTGCCTGAAGACTTCAAGGGCCCTCTATTGTGGGTTGTTGAGGCTTCATCCGCCATTTTCACAGATTGCGGCACTACCACTAGAAAAAAACGTAAACTTTGCCTATGAAGAATGAAAGAAATTGATTTTCTGGCGATTGAAGAGTGCGTTGAGGATTTTTCAAGAGTTCTTGATCTCGTGAAGTTAAATTTTTTGTTGCTCAGCGGTTAGCAACCAATTTTTGGGGGTATTCTCAAAATTGGGGTCTGGGGAAGGGCTGCTGTGTTGGGGCGCGTTTGGATAGCTCGTATTTTTAGGTTCTTTTGCTTTGGTTTTCTTTAATAATAAAAATTAAATTGCCACGTCATTGAGAATAATATGGCAGCAATTACCCGGTTCGCGTGAAAAATACTTCGGCCCTGTTTGGGAATTAGTTGTTAACTGATTATGTGAGTAATAATTAGTTAAAATTAGTTGTTTCAAAATTTATAGACTAATTTTTTGCCTAAAATAAGCTAGAATCCAAAAAACTGTTATTTGCAGCGGTTTAAAAAAAAACTGATTGAACATTGTTTTAAGTTATTTTGTCTTTTTAAATAAGCTAATTCAGTTCAAATTGCCTAGAATAAGCTAAATCTGTTTAGCTGTTTTGCCAAACAGGGTCTTTCTCCTTTCTTACTTATTAAGGGCATCTCCAATAGTCAACATCAAATTCAAACTCATTTTACAGTAAATGTCACATCAAATAATAATTTATTTCCAACCATTTACACTAAACTCAAACTTAAAAGAATATTCTATATATATTCTTTTCCATACAAACTTATTTATCTTTTCAATCATACCTTTCATTTCTTATAATTATACATTAACCCAACATAAATTCAATACAAATTCATCTATGTATTTCAATAATGTTGGAGGATCTGATGTTTGTTGATTTAGATGATTATTAGCTTAATTTTCCGTTTGCGTAGTTATTTAGTTGTTTAATATTATACATTTTTTTAAGTATTTGAGATGTATTATGTTTAATTATATTTTCATATGCTAATGCAATTTTTTTAATGATTGCTAAGATTGTATCAGAACTTTAAAAATTTAGTTATCTTTATGTTTAAAATTTATTTTATAAAGAAACCTTAAAATTTCTAATCTAATTAAATATAAAATTAATTTGATAAAAAAATTATTTGAATTATAAAATTATCAAGCATAATACAAAATTAGATCAATATTCAGCTTGCAACAATTGAATGGATGAAATTGCAATTAATTTAATTGCAAAAAGTGATATATGTTTATGAATAGTAAATACTCCAATGGTCCCCTAAAACCCAAACTGCGGTGGCATCTTCTCTCTAACAATACCCTAAAACAAACATATTTTAAGTTTTTTTTACTTTTATGAATAGTAAATACTCAAATTTCAAATTTGAGTACTTACTATTCATAAACCTATATTACTTTTTGCAACTAAATTAATTACAATTTCATCCCTCTAATTATTGCAAATTGAATTACATATTAATTTGAAAATAAAAAATATTTTTTCATTCAAATTTTGTATTATAGTTAATAATTTTATAATTTATACAATTTTTTTTATTAAATTTGCTTTATATCTAATTAGATTAAACATTTTAAGTTTTTTTTGTTTTTAAGAATTTTATTTTATAAAATAAATTTTAAACATAAAGATAACTAATTTATATTGGCATAATTAATGAGTATTGCATCTGTGTGGGTTATTGTATAATTTATAAGAAACGATGGGTATGATTGAAAAAATAAATAAGTTTGTATAAGAAATAATATACAAAGAATATTCTTTTGAGTTTGAGTTTAGTGTAAATGGTCGGAGATAGTTACTGTTGATGTGACATTTACTGTAAAATGGGTTTGAGTATAGTGTTGGCTATTGGAGATGCTCTAAGACCATCTCCAATGGTCCCCTAAAACCCAAAATGGGGTGGCATCTTCTCTCCAACAATACCCTAAAACCAAACCTATTTTAGGTTTTTTGAGTTTTATGAATAGTAAATACTCAAATTTGAGTATTTACTATTCATAAACCTATATCACTTTTGCAATTTAATTAATTGCAATTTCATCCCTCCAATTGTTGCAAGTTGAATATTAATCTAATTTTGTATTATGCTTGATAATTTTATACTTCATATAATTTTTTTATTAAATTAATTTTATATTTAATTAGATTAGAAATTTTAAGGTTTCTTTATAAAATAAATTTTAAACATAAAGATAACTAAATTTTTAAAGGTTTAGTACAATCTTAGCAATCATTAAAAAAATTACATTAGCATATGAAAATATAATTAAACATAACACATCTCAAATACTAAAAAAATGTACAATATTAAACAACTAAATAACTACGCAAACGGAAAATTAAGTTAATAGTCATCTAAATCAACATCTGATCCTCCAACATTATTGAAATTTGTATTGAATTTATGTGAGGTTAATGTATAATTTATAAGAAAAGAAGGGTATGATTGAAAAGATAAATAAGTTTGTATTGAAAAGAATATATAGAGAATATTCTTTTAAGTTTGAGTTTAGTGTAAATGGTTGGAGATTAATTACTGTTTGATGTGACATTTACTGTAAAATGGGTTTGGGTTTGGTGTTGGCTATTGGAGATGCCCTAAGTGATGGCGGTCACATTTTACGCAATTCAATAGATATTTTTTGAAGGGGTTAATGTGCAGGTGGTTGCACATGCAACCACCATATGTGTGATGTGGGAGTTGTGTTGCGTGATGTATGAAATTGTATATTTTGTGTGTTGTGAGAGATGTGTTCTGTGATGCCACAAATGTGATGCTCATATATGAATTTTGTGATGCGATATGACTTTTTTGTGATGTCTGCACCTAAAGGTTCTTGAAATGTTGTACTGTAACCGGACTGGATATTTTTAATATTTCATAACTCAAATTGCATAAAAATAAATATTATAAAAATTTGATATTCTAAATCAATGCAATCCACTTAACTTATTTTATCTTAGATAATTGTATTAAAACATCGAATTATAATTACTTAATAAATAATGACAAAACTCCCAGCGTGTCACTTAAAAAGGAATGGAGAAAGTATACTTACTTTGTAATGTGTATAAGCTTTGTGTATAAGCTTTGTGCATCAATGGAGGGCAATGAGTCCGGATTAGAACCGATAACTGATCCAGACCCGAGTTGGGTTGGGTATTGATTCTTGAAAAAATGAATTCAGAACCGACGTTGTCATCTCTAATAATAACATTGGATCCAGATCAAATCCGGAACCGAACCAAACTCGAGCCTCGAGTTGAATATTGGGTCTTGGCGGACCCAATACTATAGTTATTCAAGGGTGCGACCAATATACATTGTCAATTGCCATCTCTATGTGCAACCAGGTGAGTAAAAATCACATAAATTCAAGGGTCCGCTATTCGCACAACAAATTTTACACCACAATTACTATAGTTACTTCCTCTGTAGTTTTAAGTTTTATAATTTGACTTTTACTGTTGCTTACTTAGCAGTTTAATTTAAATTCTTATTATAGTTATACAAGAAAAAAAATATAATCATCAACTGAGATATTGTTGAATTTGACTCGTCTTGAAGTTTTTAAATATAAATTTTTAGATTTTTTTACTTATACTGAACTTAACTTAACTTACTGATGATTCAAAATGTATATTGTATTACTTGAAAGTGGAATACTCCATATCATATTATAAAGAAAAAAAAAAGAAGAAAAAAAAAAGAGAAAGTATATATTATTCACACAATTATAAAAGATAACTTATAAATTAACCGAACAGACATGGTATATATCTAGCCCCTCCTCCCCCAACGTCTATCTCCATCATCCCCAAGGGTACGCAATCTTTTCCTTAGTTTATATATAAGGCAAGGCAGCCGTCCATCAACTATGATATGGTTGGTTTAGCTTCCGGGAGGAAACTTCAGACTACGTATGATATTTCACTATATATATATTACATGCCTCATGGCACAGTAGTATCATTCACTGCATACAATCTCTTCTTTGAAGGGTGGAATAGGTGGAGGGAAACGATGGAGATGGTTTTATAATTTGAAAGATGAGTGGTTGGGTGAATTTATTCGGCTGGGTGTGGGTGTCGTGTGGGTGTGTCAATGAGCTTGTTTGGATGACGGTATATTTAGGAGCATATAGCGGATTCAATCAATATATTATCTTACAATTTTCTCTTCGAATCCGCTTTCTCCTAACGAATCTGCTGACTCCCAAACATCACCAATATATTCTTTGTGGTATTTTTACATAAGAGTATATGGCATGTTTTTAGAAGGGTAACATTGGATATAGGGTGGAGGATATGTGTATTTAACATTTTAATTTGTTTTTTGTGTGTTGAAAATTGAAATCTTCAACGGTGGTGTTGTAATGTAATGTTCTTTTGGTAAACAGTGACACTCATGTGTCGGCAAAGGTGTGTGGGAGCCCAAACCACAAATTACAAGGGGATAAAGGGGAGGGACAGGGCCGGGTAGAGAATTGAACCCAACTTGGAAGAAGGGGACTTAACGGTAGGAATGTAATGTTGCCCAAACTCATTCACAAATCAATCAATAATTGGGATCCATCCACTAGTATTTAAGATTAAATTAAAAGTAAACTGCTCTCCGCATTTCCGCTGCCGACCACTATATCCACTTTCATCATCGCCGGCTCCGTTGAGCTCTCCCAATTACCAAACCCTAATTGTTTCTCCTCTTCTAGACCCACTGTTTGCAAATTCTCATCTTCCTCCTTGCAATCTCCGCCGATCGAGATCCGATTCCCTCTTTCCCGTGAGAATTTAATGACGAATCCCCTCCCGCTGAAGGCCGTGACCCTCACCCACGTGCGGTACCGGCGGGGAGATCAGCTCGGCCATTTTCTGGCTTGGATTTCGCTTGTTCCGGTGTTCATCAGTTTCGGCGGCTTCGTTTCGCACTTCATATTCCGCCGCGAGCTGCAGGGGTTGTTCTTTGGGATCGGGCTGTTGATCTCGCAGTTCATAAACGAGGTCATCAAGACATCGGTCCAGCAGGCCCGACCCGAAACGTGTGCGCTTCTGGAATCCTGCGATTCGCACGGCTGGCCCTCCAGCCATTCCCAGTACATGTTTTTTTTCGCGGTTTATTTGACGCTTCTGACCCATTACAAGATTGGTGCCCTGTTCCGAACTCAGATGGGAATCGTTGCTCTCGTGGTGTGGCCGTTGGCGGTTTTCACCATGTATTCTAGGGTTTATTTGGGGTACCACACGGTGGCGCAGGTTTTCGCTGGGGCGGGACTTGGGGCTGTGCTGGGCGGATCGTGGTTTTGGGTGGTGAACAACTATTTCCGGTGCCATTTTCCGGCGATTGAGGAAAGTACGTTTGGGAGGTTCTTCTACATGAAAGATACAACACATATTCCTAATGTGTTGAAGTTTGAGTACGAAAATGCGAGGGGAGCAAGAAAACACGTATCGTATAAACGATCAGATTGATTGGCCGACAATTTGGTACTTAATTCTCATTGTCTGTGGTAACTTAGTATTTACCTTTTTTTATGAACGGTGTTTGCTTATCCTGGTTTGTTGCTTATACAACTATAATGGGCATGGAGATTAGTGGAGTTAATGCTATGTATTTTCAATTGGTATTCACTTGATGCAAGCTATGCATTCTAAGGCATTTAGTTACTAGAGGCTTAGTCTTCGAATTATGTGATGGCTGTGTAAATATAACAAGTGACTCTAGATTAAATCTTATTAAACTATTCAAGTGATACTATATTACTTATCTTTGTCTGGGAAACTGAGGAAAGAAACGTCATAGATATAAAGGCATGGAATAATACACATTTGTACAATAAAGAATTGTTTCTATTGCATTCCCAGCACAGTTCTTACTGCTCACATTCAAATACATGAACATTACTTGGCTGCAGAAAGTATCACGTGGATTTTGCATGTTACTGGCACTAATCTGATGAAGTCACTGTATTTTGTAAATGCTGCCTTGTTGGCATTCTTTACTAGTTGGCCTTGAAAAATTATTTGTTGTGGGGAATGCCTCTTAATCTCTTATTGCTGTCCTTTTTATTGTATTCTTATTCAATAGCTTTTTCGTTGAGGGTTAGTTATGTTAGTCCAAAGATTGGGAAGGGGGGAACAAAGTGAAGTTATGTTAGTTTCCATATTGTTCTAGTTTGACTAGGATAGAAACTAGATTGTCTGCTGAAGCATCAGAGCATTATTATAACTTATTGTCAATCAATTTGTAATCTGTTTTCCAACCTGTTACAAGAAATTTGAAATGAAGGGATCAAAGAATGAATTTGATTTTCATGTTATTCAACTGGAGGTGCAATTTGGAAAGGAACCTCTAAGAATAGATTGGTTGGTTGAAGATAACTAGGCGCATCTCCGTGATTTTGGATTTATGAGTACCAGCCATGGTGGAATTATACACACACACACACACACTTTAAAGATGTGTATATGATGAGATTTATAGCAATGAACTTTAAAAGTATAGCATTCTGTATTTTTGCATGTGTGATCCTTCTTAAAGTAAACGTTACAGAAAAGATATTCTTTCATTAAAGGTTTATGTATCAATCAATCCTATTCTTTCAATGAAGTTAGGGGCATTTTTATCGCTCCAGTTGATCATATACTTGGTCTGTGTTTCCAAATATTGGTAATCTGCAGTCAATCTTGTGACTAGTGTCGATAAAACAGATGAGGTTGCTCGAGCTTGCGAGCATACTTGTTTGTTTATAGAATAAAGAAGTTGAATAGTTATCTTTTGACTACTGTTGTTTGATAAATAAATAAGCTGGGCAGGCTTGGCTCGATAGGTATTTGGTTAGTCTCATTATAGTGCTTCATTTATAATTTTATAAATACATTTTGATATTTTCAGCAAAAAGGTCGATAATGCTTGACCATAATCATTTATGATTAACAAGCCAAGCTTAAAAACTCGAGTTCAATTTCGAATGATTTGAATGAGTCGAATTCAAGCTCGATTAAAAGTTTAAGCTTGACTTCTAACACCTCAATAGGAGTTCGAAAACTTGGTACTCGGCTCCTCGTGATAGCCCTACTTGTGACACATGTAATATATTTTATGGTTGATGCCAATATGCAAATTCCAACATGTTAGCATTTGGTAGTGTATTTACTTCGGAAATTCCTAGCATCGTTCGCGCCTTTGTTTTGGTATCTTTGTACTGTTAACTAATAGTACGAATTTTCATGCTGCTCTCTACTTACTTTGACTCTTGTCAGGATTAGCAAAGTGAATAAGGGATTCCTTCCTGCACTTGGATCACCATGGGGGAGTTAAATTTGAAAGTTTACATAGCAGCAGATTATTTTGAGGCAGGTTCTCTGATGCCAGTTCGATTTAGATGCAGTTTCTGGAAATTTCCAACAGCATAGATGACATGTGTTAAGTGTATGGTAACCTGTGCTTTTTGATTTTCATTATTGTTTGAGATATATAGAGGGATATTGTGTCTTCTGTTCTAAATTTTTTTCCTTAGGGACTTTATTACTAGTATTTCATACTAAAGAAACAAAAAAATGAAGGAAAATGAGGGATAGTGAGTCCTCTGTTCAATTTCACTGTTTGAAAGTTCCCAAGTTTTTAGGTTTGAATTTGATCTCATGGTAAGGCCCTGTTTTCTTCGCCTGAAATAAGGTGTTCTGATCTGAATTTTATAAGATCTGGTCTGGTCTGATCTGATCTGATTGGATCTTGTTTGGTTTGATCTGATTATAACTATGTATATAGTGTGGTCTGATCTGGTCTGATCTGATCTGAATGGGTCTGGTCTGATCTGATTTGATCTGTTCCGATTTTAATAAGAATAAGTAATAAGTCCTATAAATAAGTCCAAGAGAACAAGCTCTAAGTGGTGGGAAAAAAAGAGTTGCAAGCTTTTGCTGAGATATTTGTTTTTGTGGTGTTTTACTCAGCTCCCACAAGAATTTGGATTTCGAGATTTGAGATATTGTTTTAGGGCTTTTAGTCAAACTTAACTTTTGCTCGAATTTGGCTGATTGGAATTGAAAGTGTTCCTTTCATTTTGCATTGTTTTTTCACATTGAACACCCAAACTAAGTTGGAAGGGTCCCAATTCCAACGCTTGAGGAACTGTTTTCTGCTATTCATAATTGTGAGTTAGGGACATTCTCTAATATTCACACTTTTGTGCAAATTATAATTACATAAGCTCTTCCAAAAAAAATAAATTATAATTACATAAATAAGACAATATATTGATAGATTTTCATTAATTAATCGTTAATTGCGCATTATTTACAGCAGTATTATGATTTATGACAACTAGATTTTTAACCCGTCCGCTGCGCACGAGCGATTTTTTTCATTTATAAAATAAATATATAATCAACAATTTATTAATTTAATTAACAAAACAAATAGGTATTGACTAACCAGTTGCTATAGTGAAAATTTTCATAATTCATATTGTATATATAAATATAAAGAAAGTCAATATCTCCGTCTCATTTCATCCATACTATAGCTATCGTAATTTATGTAGAAATAGATCACTCCGTCATTTTAAACACGTGACTCCTATTAAATTTTTTGAAAATAAATACAAAGCATCAAATAAACAATCGAGAACAATTTTATTGTGACAATATGAGTTCAAGAGCTATATATTATTATATCATGATTCATATGAATTATTTTCTACAAATATTGGTACATTTATACTAAGTAGGTCTGCAACGTGATACAATGACAATAATTGTACTATCAATATCCTTATCTTGCGCATTATCTTTACCATAGTTTACTCATCTTCAATTGGCACATCTTTTGTATAATTTTTTAACAATATTTGGTTGTTACATTTTGTGTATCTCATTACTTCCTCGACGTAAAGTTTGTGGAAAAATTTCTAATTACGTACATTTGTCATTATTTAAAAGATTTCTCAAATACATACATATAAAGTCATCATGTAAAGGTGTATACAATCACCTTGTCATCCAGTAATAACATGTTACTGAATTTGAATTATTTATTTCTTAACATGATGTAATTATCTCATATACGAATAACTCATGGTGATTCTTAAATTATACTCCATATGTCCCATTTCAGATGTCTCATTTGGACTTTTTACATTGTTCATTATATATGTTTGACCTAAATTTTTGTTGCAGTTATATTGGAAAAAATGTAATCAATTAAGATCTTGTTGGATTTGTCCTTTAACATAGTTTTAGAATATTTATTTTTTTATAATTTTTATTTTTCTACATTTTAATATATTAATTATTAGATAAATGCATTGGACTGTGTGTCCTGAATTTTTTCGGACATTTCAAATGGGACATAGGGAGTACTTGTTATTTTATTTTATTTGTAAACAGTGACACTCATGTGTTGGCAAAGGTGTTTGGGAGACCAAACCACACAAATTACAAATGGGGGATAAGGGAGAGTGATAGGGGCTGGGTGGGGATCGAACTCCCAACCATAACCTATGGTTGGGTGACGGGGGACTTGACCGCTAGGGTAAGTCCCCAACCGCATAGAGTACTTGTTATTGAGTGATTTCAAAAGTATCTTAGTCCAAGTAATTTGTCATTTCTCGAAATATTTATGCAAGTTAGAATTATGTTATTAATAATTGAATATAAGATTAGTGAAGAATCATTTTGTTGATCATCACTAACAATTATAGTAATAAGTTAGTTCGGTAAAGCAGTAGCCATGGTGGAATTTAATGGGTTATACAAATAATAGGCTGAAAATAATATTTTCCTAAAAAAAAAACTAAATTAGAAATGAAATTTTGAATTTGATTGTTTTATGGAAAACTTGACCATTTTATGGTCTTGATTTTGATTGGTAGTAGTTAGAGATATTTTGTGCCTATAAATTATTTTCAAGAAGTCACATTACATCCTGAAAGAACTGTTATGTTTGAAGAGGGATTTGTTGGTATCCTCGGTGCTCTTAATCAACCCTTAAAATTAAAAAGATTGAGTTATTTTGAAAAGGGACAATACAGTCTGCATATGCCAAAAAAATTTTCAAGATTTATTTTATAGATTAAATTTTTTATTTATTCTATTGATTGAGAATAATATTTTAGGCTCATATTTACATATAAGCAATATAAATATTTGAAAATATAAATATTCAATTAAAGGATTTATAATATATTGGTTTTACTAAATTTGTCATAAACATCAAATATATTATAATTTGTTTCCAATATATATCTTTTTTTTTAAAATATATGAAAAGCTTTCTCAAGATTTTCATATACTAATAAATAGATTTATTATCTAAATAAAAGATTTAAAAGGTTGATGATGTTTTTCCCGAAAAAAAAGGTTGATGATGTGGCAAGGATGATGATTTAGCGGTGATGTGCAAATGACTGTACTTTTTTAATGATTAATCAGCGCCTACGTGGAAACCTAGAGCATAATTACTGTTTAACCCTTAAAATTAAAAAATGATGAAGTATATTTAATAAGGGCAATACAGTCTGAACATGCCAAAAAGTATTCAGGATTTATATATAGATTAACAGCATAGATGACCGTTTGTTTTGTTAAATTAAAATTACTACAGTAGTACTCATAATCGAAAAAAAAAAAGAAAAAAAGAAAAAAAAAACGGGTCCAATTAAAGAAGTATCAACGCTTCAAAGGTGGCCAATGCCAAAAGCGGGAAGCACGTGAATGTCACGTGCAAATATGACTCAAATCACTACCGGTGCCACTACTTTTAAGTGTCCTCTGGATGGAGAAGCAAACAACAGTGCAACACTCTCTACTCTCTAGCCCTATAAATAAATATACAAATATTATACTTCCTCCGTTTTTTAAATATAGCTACGGGCCTACTCAGCAAGCAGTCCAATACACATTTTAAATCATTAATAACTCAAATTCGGTAGAAGTAAATATTCTAAAAGTTCGATATTTAAAAACTACAAGATGAGACGAATCTAACAAGATTTTACTTGGCTATATTTTAATTTGTATAACTATGATAAAATTTCAAATCAAAGTGTTTATGTGAATAGTGTCAATTTTACCAATATAACTATCATTTCTAAACTGAAGATGTACTACTATTACACTAAGATATTTTAATGTTCATCCTCAAATCAGCCATTGATTCAAGGGATTGAGTTCCCCTTCAAATCTTCATTCACGTAGGAGTGGTAGTACTATATGCTACTCCAGTCTCTATATATAATTTCATTACATAATTTACGAGCTCAGACAAATTAACAGTCCTAAACAATACTTACAGTGTAAATGCGTGACAGACAGATACAGTACTGCCTGCAATGACTGCACTGCAAAGTACTGTATCTCTCCACCAAATTAAAATCTTCCCTCTCTCTGTGTCTCTCTCTCCACTCTTCAAAAAAATAACAAACCCACATTGACATTGAAACCCCCTTTTCAGCTACACAAGACCAGACCCAAATCGCCAACCGAAGCCACTTCTCAAACCCTAATAAGCCAAGAAAAATTGCATCTGGTTTTTCCATTTTGATTTTGGTTTTGAAGTCTGTCAGAGAATCCAATGTGGCAAGTTGTGCTTGCTGCTGCTGCCGCAGCAGGTTCAGGAATTCTTGCCAAGAAATTGATCCACCCCAACAACGAATCTGAAAAACCCCTTCCCCGAGAAGAAAGTGAAATCCAGTCGTCCCAGGATATGATCTCCCCCTCCCCCATGTATGAAGACGACGCAAATGGGGAAGAGAACACTACTACTGAAGAGGCAGAAAATGGGGATGGAAAGGGGAAGATCTTCAGATTCTCAAGTCCCCAAAGTGGGAACAAGGATGTCAAGAAGAAGAAAACATGGGGTGGGTTTAAGGCAAACTGTGCGAAGAAGGGAAAGAAATGTGTTGGGGAGAGTAAGCAGAAGCATCCATGGGTGGATCAGAGGACTGGGAAGAAAGTCACGGTTTGTTTGAAGAAGAGGAGGACTTCTGCATCAGGGAAATGCGAATCTTGTGCATCAAAAGGTAACTATTTATTTAATTTTTTTTTTGTATTTTTTAAAATCACATTTACAGTTTTAAACCCATTTGTGCTTAGGCGATCTCTTTTATCTTACTTGAATGATTTGGACACTGTATTGAATCTGAGAGACCTTGACAGTGTTGGAATGCAAAATAGTGTTATGATGATCCCTTTTGAAGTTCATATTTTACTTTGAGATCAGTTGGAACTAATAATGGGACCAACTCCAAGAAATGGGCCGCAATGGGGGAAAGGGGAAAAAAGATGAGCAATAAATTAGTGGGGTTTCTTTTGAGTTTCAATAGGGAAGAAGAGTAATACCAGTTACCACTAGATTATTTTGGCTTTCTTGTAGTATCTTTTAGTATTTGTTTGAAAGTTCATTAGGGAAGGGCATTCTAAATTTCTGTCCATAACCCTAATAGCAAATTGCACACTGAAGAACCCTAATACATGATCTGCTGGTAATTATCTAATTCTACTGTGTACTAATCAAAACAGAATCAGGTACTCGTGGAATAGTTGTTAGAAGTAGTGTGATGATACATTGATGCTGTGGATAATCTAGGAACAGTTATGATGTTTGAGACAATCTTTTGGCGATGAAAGAGGGTTGTTGCAGATTTTTTTTTTTTTTTTTTTTTTTTTGTAATGACATGGTTCAAATTTTATCTATTGGATCAAAAGGCGGGTGTATGTTTTGTCTAAGTTTATTTTTGCATTTAAAAGATCGATTAATGGGTTCAATTGTGCTTCTCAGATAATTCATTTGGTTGGGGAGTTGGTCTCGGAATAATGTGCATGATGTCGGCTGGTAAAGCTGAAATCAGTAGGCTGAACTCGGCAATGGAGGAGACTGGGAAGGTTGTACAAGAACTAAAAGCCGAGATCTCAAGATCAAAAAGCATATGTAATTCGGACACTTCTGTCACCGAGTATGAAACCGTAACAAATGAACACAACATTGAAAGAAGTTGCAGTGCTCTGATATTCACTAAACAGGACACCGGAATCAAATCTAAGATACCAACATTTGGTCGCTCCATGGACGAGGGCCAGTGTGGAAGTAGTGGCCTCACAGAGGACCAGCAGCCGGAGGCCCTGGAAATGGATCGGTTGGAAGCAGAGCTCGAATCAGAACTGCTAAAGCTTCCATGGTGCGATGATACAGAGTGTTCCGATTTTGAAGGAGGAGCAAACATCTCCGAGGCAAGTCTCATTCCACACTTATTATTTGTTAAGCTTATAATATGCTATAAATCATCCATCTACCGTGGCTCTGGTTAATTGAATGAGCTTGTTCATCTTTCCTTGTGCCACTTTCATGTATACTAAATTTGCTGCCTGTTATTGCAATTTTTCTAATACGTCGCGCAGGCTGATGATACTTTGGTGAGAAGGCGCGAGTCAGACGGTTTCTTGGGTTCAAATTCGCACCAATACAAGAGCATTGGAGTACTGCCAACCGAACTGGACAACAAGTTGTGTCACGTGCTGATCGAGCAACAGGGAAGCCAAATAGCCGAGCTGGAGGCGGAGCTGCATCGGGCGAATTCCAAACTCCACGAAAAAGAAGCAGAGCTCCAAGCGCTCAAGAATTGCGTCGTCAAACGTCTCAGTGAATTTTCACTAGCAAATGCCTCGGGTGAGTAATTAGTTTCCAGACCTTCTTACAAGTTCCCGCTATGCCCATTTTTATCTGTGATCCAAACCATCATACGAAATTTTCAGACGAAGAAAACGAGAAAATGGAGGATGTTCGAACAGAAGATACGATTGAAAGTGCGACGGGGTTCGAGGCATAGAAAATCAATGGTTGGGATGTTCTGTACAATTGGCATTTATAGTAGTAAAAGTGTGAAGCTTTTGTTGGCCGTCGATGTTGCAAACGGTTAGCTTCATCCGGTTCATGGGGTTTTGGGGTTTTTTGGGTGTAAGTATGAAATCGAAATATAAATAAATTATTTGGAAAACTGTAAAATGAGTGAATTGTCTCATTTCTTGGACAAAAAATGTAAATCCCTATCATTTATCCATATGCGATCTAGCATATTTACCATAAATGTTTATTCTTTATTTTTATTTTTATTTTTTATTATTAGGAATGCAATGCAATGTTGGTCTCGGCTCCTATATCCTTTTCCATGTTGAATTGTTGACATGATTTGTTTTTTAAAAATTTCCTTTTTTTTAAAAAAAAAAAGTGCAGAATAAAATACTGATATCCAAGGAGTTGGTATTTAATAATGGGCTCGTATTTGGGCTTTCTGATTTTTGTGATTTTTCAATTGGGCCAATAAGATGGGCTTTTGTATGTATTATTACCCTTGGGTTTTAGTGACTGGTTTCCCAAGTACCTTTTTTTTTTCCCTCGAGTTTCCCAAGTATTGAAATAGCAGTATTTGATTTTATTTGGAATGAATGATATTAATGCGCATGTCTTCCAAAATGGAAGTTTTCTAAATAAAAAATAGTACCTTTAAACATTTTTATATAAAATTATCACTCATATATAACAATGAGATGTGGATGAAATGTAAAAGTAGTTGGGTTGAAAATTTCTATGTGATCATTGATAAATAATTATGTAACTATTTGTAGGAGGCAGGTAGGTTATACAAAAGAAACATTGTAAAAATGCTACACTATTTATATATATACTTTTTTTTTTACAAAAAAATTGTGAAAATACAAGTAAAATTGGGCAAGTATTTTAAATTGGATGAGTACATAGTAGTGTTGAATGAATGGAGTGATAGAAAGGACATATAAACATCAATCCAATCAATGCCTTTACAAGAAGGGCCCAATAATAATGTGGATAATAAAGATGTAGTTATTCTCATTTGACCACATATTCGTACTCTGTCGGATCGATATATAGTATTAATTTTAATACCACATTAATATTCATATTAGTACAAAATAATCTGTCACGATGGATGTGTCTCCATTAATGTTATAACATGCGACAGTCTTGTTAGGTGAGATAACACATTATTTTTATTAATTATCTAACTATTTTTTGAATTAAATATAAATTTTTCAAAAATAAAAATGGCAATTTACTTAGTATTTTTTTTTTTCATAGAATAGAGTGCCAAAGGTCATTTATTTATAAGAAACTCTCAGTGGTTTGGGAAAATGTTCAAGACCAAACGTCCAAACGGTATAACGATGGGAAATGATGAGCGCATAATAAAATATGATGAATAGCATTACATCACAAATGTTATCGCGAAACTTTTAATGCTCAGATATTACCCAAACAACACAATTTATCTTGTGGGTGTGTGTGAGGGCTTCGAAGATCATTTTTTTGGAGTAGCCATCATTTAGCATATAAAAGATAATGGTGTGTCTGTACAGTCATTCTATTGGGCATCACGGTCACGGGCTACAAATATGAAGCATTCATTAAATTTTATTACTCAAGTTTTTAAATTTTAATATATATATTCTTTCCACTTTACAATAATTTTCGTTAAATGATTGATCATGTTTAGTACATTAATTTTTATTTGATGACAAGTATGGTGAGTACAATTCGTAAGGATAAATATAAATTACCAAAAACAAAAGCGAAGAAAACTTTTTTAATATCACATCACAATTCCGTAATAACAAGCTCACTTAAAAATATATACAAAAATAAAGAATTAAAAAATAAAACGATTGGAAGTCCTTAATTTCGATTAGGGATGATATTGAATCAAATTCCCGACTCCAATTTGTCAAGCTACTTATTTTTTTTGTAAACAATGGGGAAAAAAAATATGACACCAAATACAAAGCGAACCAGGAGAGAGATAGGAGGCTATGGAAATATGAAATTGAATTCACAATCCTAAGATTTAAAGATAAAAGTTCATCACTTAAGTCAAATATCTGTCACATGTCAAAATACTTACTTGATTCAACTTAAACTTGTAAAATCCAACTCAAATCAAGTACCAAATTAAATTACTCGAACTACTTAGTATCATTTTTATTATTCAATCACTTGAAATGCATGGAAAACAACATTCAAACAATTTTTTTTTTTTCTTTTTACTGATATTTTACATGCTAGTAAATGGATGGTAAGAGACCATGTCACACAGATACACAAACTACAAAGCGACTCCCCGCCCTTGAATATTTTAATCCGAACACCGCATTCATGTTGGCCAACTAATATACATTTAATAAAACACAAATTCACAGAGAAATAAGCTTTCATTCCTCCTGGCTTATTATTCATATATCCATCAGATGGGAGGGATGGTGTCTCAACTCATTTGATTTATTAATACATAAAATATTTGTTTATAATAAAAATTATATATATATATATATGAAGTATATATTAAACACCTATTTTTAAATAATAAAACCCAATTGGAAAATGTTATACTAATATCAGATTGACAACCTCTATCATTTTCCTATCCATTGATCGTGTGTGGTTGCCATGCATTAAATTCCCCAACGACTTCGATCAGTCACCAAACACACTGTATTATACTACTAGTAATACTAAATATAGAATCGTGATCATATATTCATAATGTTAACAGTTTAAAATTGTGGTATGGTGCGGACGTCCGGACGTCGCTGAAAAGTACTATATCAAGTCACTGAATTGTATAGGACTTATCGCTGAATTGCATATGCCACGTCGCTGAATTGTGTAGACTCCGTCGATGAGATGCGTTCAAATGCATATAATTATGTCGCTGAGATGAACATAATAATGTTGCTGCCGCATCACTGAATTGGATTGACTCCGTCACTAAGTTGTGTATGTCATGTCGCTGAATTACGAAACTAACCCTACAAATGATTTATGGTTGTCCGCACGTCCGCACCATAACCATACCCTTAAAATTGGATTTAATATAATATTTCTATTTTTAAATACCAATCTAACACTTATAATACTTCCTCCGTTTTCCAATATTTGCTACGAACCCACACAGTGCGCAGTCCAATGCACATTTTAAACCATTAATAACTCAAGTTCGGTATAAATAAAATTCTAAAAGTTTGATATTTAAAAACTACTAGACGAGACGAATCTAACAAGATCCAACTTAGCTATATTTTAACTTGTACAACCGATAAAAATTAAAATCAAAGCAGGCCAATGAATAGTGCCATAATTTGCAATGTTGCAAATATTGGAAAATGGGGAAAGTAAATAATATAATCTACATACGATAGTTGAATCTCGCACTCTATATTTTTCTATCCAGTCATAAGGTTGACAAAGTATTTACTTATTTATTTTTAAATAATAGTCAGTGAACAACGATAAGTGAATCTTGCAGTACTATTTTTCAATAAAAAGCTGTTTCAAGACGGAAGGAATATAGTTGAAATGACTAGAGATTATTTATAACACAAGTGAGTAAAACGACAACTATGTTTCCAAAATATTCGAAACTAATAAGATGATAATTTAGTTGCCGAGGCCCAGTTTTGCTAGCCATATCGTTGGGTGTATAGTTAAAATCCAACTTATTTATTATTTTATAAAATAAAGTTCATTTATTAGAGAATTTGAAATCCACAATAACAAATAATTTCAATTATTTGGATTAAGGTAATGATTTGTGATGGTTTTTTAAATTCATTTCCATAATTCTTTTTACTAAATTAGAGGATTTCAAATTCCACTAAAATTGTTTCGTTTCAAATTCTTTATTCAAATTCTCCTAAATCCAAATTCAGTCATCCAAACATAGCTTTAACAAAATTATATATTTATTCAAATCATGGATAACAATCGTTTAAATCACAAGTCGGCACTGCTATCTAATTATTGTCAACAGTCATAGCCTGCTTTTCATATTAGTTTTTATTTTTTAGAACAAAAAAAAAGGTTAATAATCATAAAATCCAAAAAACAAATCATTCAGTAAATTCCAAGAATGAGAAATGATGGGGCATATAAACATAGATCTGAAAAGGAAGTCCAGAATGTGGTGTGTCATGGGTATGACACATAGTTACAAAAGGATGTAATAGGGTAATCGATTTAATGGCAGAATAAAGAGGGCAGGATTTCAAAGAGAAGAAAGGAAAGGTTTTTATGTAGTGAAGTCCAGCCAAATTGTTGGGTGTCCTAAATGTTGATGTCCCTCTAAGACATTCTCAATAATGCACACATGGGACTGTCCATTTTCCCCATACTGCCCCTTGTAGTAATGCAAACTACTTCAATTTCTTCCCTAAATTTCTTCTCCTCTGTTTGGACACGCACACCCTCCTCGAATAAATGTACTCGTACCTATGTATGCTTGACAGATGTTTCCTTTGGCCTAACTCATACTCCATTAATACCATGACATAGTTGCTCTTTTTTACAAGGAGGACAGGGCTCAACTACATCACCAGAGTGACCTACATCTTTGATTTACTGTTGTCTGTACACTTGATTTGACATATAGTATATAAGTGGGAGACTCGAACCTTGAAATTTGATCTACTTATCCTAAAGCAACGCCAATGATTTACCATTAGACTTTCATGAGACTTTGGAGAGAAAAGTACACTTGTTGACATGGTAATTCATATCAAACTTCTCTTCTTCACTACTCCCTACTTCAGGGATGAGCCACTAGACTATGTCCTGTCACTACATACTTGGATCAAACTAAGCAGCTTACTACGTCACTAATAGCTATAAATGAGATTACATCTGCAGTAAATAGATCAGTCATCTATTGCAAAAGTCTCACGTGGACAATAAAATAGTACTAGTAAATTTTACCAATTCGACTAACAAATGCCCCTTACCTATAACCCATGACTTGATCCGTCCTCTTGTCTTACCTAAGCAACAATACTACTGAATTTCATATGTTTCCTCTTTCTTTCTAAAAATCCCAACTAATAATCTGCTCCGCATCCAAACACCTCCAGAGAGAGGGGGTGGGGGAGGTGGGTGGTGGGGGGAAGTGATTGATGGCTGATGACACACTACATAAATGATCCAACCCACAGCACATACATCCCCATCTTAATCAGGTCCTTGTAATCAATTGCTGTGCAGATTGTGACCCCCTTTTTCCCCTTTGCCTAAACCCCTCCTCTTCTTCCATTACTACCTTAACTCAACTCCGTTCCTCTCTCATCATCCCACATTCAGTTTTTTTTTTTCATATAAGACACAAACTAGATACAAAAAACAGAAAAATGCCTTAATTCCCTGTTTTGCTATCCAAAGATGCATGTCATTGAGCTCAAGCTCAAGGCCACTACAGTTGCCACTCTGCTCGTGTTCTTCCTACTCACTGTGCCTGCCCTATCAAGAGGTAGTACTTCGTTATCTTCTACCATGTATGCACTCTATTCAAACAATTTTGCATCCAAATTTAACAAATACAGGTTCACAGGGAGGTTGAATGTGAAGAACAATAACAAGAACAGCAAGACAGGATCAGAAGTTTATGAGATTGACTACAGAGGACCAGAGACACACACCTACCTTCCACCACCGAATCGGGCTGGGGACCGGCCTAGAATCCACCACAAGGCCAGCATGGCCAGTCGTCAGAAATCCAAGCTCAAAAAGGCCAGGAGAAATTTATAAAGAGATAACATTGTTATCAATGCTACCTTGTATGTCTGGTGTGCTGGTTGTTTTCTGGTTTCACTGAATTTTGGATTTCAGGGAAGGAAAACTTTGGGCTGATTGGTGAAAGGGATTGATCAGTGATGATTTTGAGTACTGGTTTGTGATTAACTAGTTTGCAGCAGATTTGTTGTGGTTGTGATTACAATAATGGAAAGTCATAGGGGATTATATTTGTAATCAAGCAACAACAGCTTTGTATTGCCTTTTATTACTTGCTATACATATGAAATTTGTGCATAAATTAAAGTGTTGATTACTGCCTAAAAATCTGGGTAGAAGTAAACAGCCCTCTACATTAATTGTTTCTTGTTTACTATCCCTAATTCATATCATTGGTAATTCCAGTCATAAGTAAGACTGGAAGAGAAATATGAAATACCAATTATTAGCTGACCTCAGAACCCCCATTCAACAATTCTCCTCATAAGATATTTCCTGCAAAAATACAATGTAGGGAAGTGATATCATATGTAATCTGAATGATGAATATCCGTATGGGCAAAAGATTTCCCAAATAAAATCATCTGTTACAAAATCAAGAACAAGAAACAGGGACCAGACCGGAAATCAAGTCCTCCATCTCAGCACTACCAATAAAATGTTCTGTCTACACATCAGAAAATGAAGAAGAAGACACACTCAATTATTCAGTTGAAAACTTGATCGATTTAATTGAAAAGCCTTCAAATAAAAAGATAATATTAATAATACCCCAAAAGCAATCTCACCTAAGTAAAAAAAGTTCATAAAAAATTCAAGCATGAAAATGAAACTCCCAAGTTCAATTTAGGTATTGTTATCAATGAACTCAAGCTTGACTCATTATTGCATCGAATACCTTGCAAGGTTTGATCAAACCCACAAAAAGGTCCACTAAGATCTGTTATCCTGCTCACAGAGCTGTTATGGCACTGGCTTGAAATTTTGCAAACTTTTGTGCAATGCATGTTTCCTTTATCGGGGAGCTTAAGACGCTCACAATAGGCTAACCCCATCCTGATTCAGTGTCTAATTCTGTCTTGTTTGAGATCCCTTTGGGTGACAACCCATGGGCCGCCTAACTTAAATACCTGTCATCATTACATTCTCCTATATATCTCAAAACATGATACCTATAAAGAAGTGAAATGAACATACCATATTTTCAAACCGTGAACCTCCAAAATTGTTATAATGCAAACTTGAGTTATTGATGCAGACATTTAAAGAGAACACAAAACACAGAGCAGACTTATAAAAGTATTTATTAATGTGGGCGTAGCCCATCCTCTGGATTGAAGTTAGGAACTGAATCTCAACTTGGAGAATTTGGGCCACAGTATGGCCCAAGCCACAGAAGAGAAGTAACCATTTTAACAATGAATCTCTACCATTATGTTGAAATGGTTACTTCTCTTCTGTGGCTTAGGCCATACTGTGGCCAAATTCTCCAAGTTGAATGGTTTCGAAAGCTTAATAAATCTTGTTGCTGTTGTTGCAACTAACAAGGAAATTCCCCATAGAGATAAGTTATAGATGAACATTATTTCAGTATAACGGAAATTCTAAGTATTTTCTTCAATGGAAATTCTCCAATCCAACAAGGAAATTCTCATTAGTCAAGAATAATATGCCACTGACTGACAAAGAGGTTCAAAATATGGAGGAGCAAAATAGTTGACACTCCACTCCACTTGTGGTGAATGAGAAGATGTCAAAAGCAAGGTTGTCACGGCGCCCTGTTATGGCGCGGCGCCAATGAACCGCCATACTGCCATGGCGTTATGGCGCCCGCCATGGCGACAATATGGTGGTAAATAGGTTAAAAAAAATATAAAATTATATATAATTACGCAATTCTATATTTAAACTACATGCCATATAGTTCAAAATTCTAAACCCAAAAAACAATTAAATGTCAAATAATGCATGCATAGTTCCAAAAAACAAAAGCAAAAGTAGCATCAAAAAACAAAATAAAGGTCAGTCATCAAATAAATCAAGGCCCCCAGGGGTATTCTCCAAGTTATTGCCATCCATTGTTGTATTCTCTCTTTCTTCATATTCATCATCATTTGGAAATGGTTCCAAATCCTCGTCCTCCTCATCCTCATCCACCAACATTGACTCCGAATGACTACTGCCACGACCCCTCCTAGAATAGCTTTTGAAAGAACTTGAATTTCTTCTAGTTCTCCCCTCAAGATTTTGTGATGCTCCAATTGCTTCATCAACTTGTTCCCATAAGAGATCGTCCCCATCATGTACTCCACTGCTTGAATTATAAACCCATTCATTGTCCCATTGAAATTCTTCTAGGACCAATGGGTTAAAATTCTTGCCTTCCTCCCGCCTTTTCTGGAATCTAGTTGTGATCTTTCGGTTGTATTGAACGTAAACCAAGTCATTCAATTTTTCATGCTCCAACCGATTTCTTCTTTTGGTGTGGATCTAAGAAAAAAAAAAAGATTTTAAATTTAGAAATATAAAGTTTATCTAATATATAATAAAACCTATTCAGTATTTAGTTAATTACAAATTCAAATGTACTCCAATTACGCTCACAACCAGAAGATGAGCAACACAGGCCTAGAATACGTAAGGCAAATGATAGGAGCTCGGGATGAAGAACACCATAAGCAGTCCACCAATCAACTACAATAAAAATAATGAACCAAAATTTAGTTAGAAATATTTACTAATAATAATAATAATAATAATAAAAAGTAGTAACTAGTAGCACTTACGAGGGCTCTTTGTTTTACGTGCATTGATGACCATTTGCTTTCCAAAACTTCCCCGCACATTATCATAATCATCAACTTGATCACTTATTTTGGATAGCAAAACATAGTCTGGAATCATTTTTTCAAGTACATCATTAAACATAGCTCGTTGCTTACGAGCATATGTTAGATCACTATCCTTCAATTCAAAGTACTTTGCGGGGTTTAAGAATAGTGCAGCCCCATACAACCTCACCTCCATTTGATCCACCCACCGCCTCTCAACTATTTGCATTACCTTCCCCAACAACCTTGCTTTATTAGCTAAATATTCATTGATTTTTTGTTTTGCCATATTCATAGCCATTGCAAGTTCAGGCATCGCTGGCTTTTCATCACCATCCACTATCCTCAAGACAACAAGAAGTGGAGTAGATACCCTTATCAAATCCTCAACACCATTCCAAAAGCGAGCAGAAAACACAATGTCATAAACTTTTTTCCCTGCTTCTGTACTAGACAACTTTGATTTGGACCAATCATCACTTGCAAACAAACTCCTTAAGCCATCTCTATGTCGGTACAAGCTTTGCAAAGTGAGGAAAGCAGTGGCAAAACGTGTGGCCCCCGGTCTCACAAGATCTTTACCTCCCAACTTCTCCCTCATTGCATTCAAAAGTCTTCCATGCCTATATATGAAAGTAGTCAAACGCCGACCACTCTCAATCCTAGGCTTAAATTCTGCCATTTTTCCAATATCCTCTAGAATCAAATCAAGGCAGTGCGCAGCACATGGCGTCCAAAATAATGTGGGTATGCGCTCCTCCAGTAACTTCCCCGCTGCTTTAAAATTGGCTCCATTATCTGTCACTACTTGGACAACATATTCCTTGCCAATCTTCTCAATTCTCTGTCCTAGTAAATCTGCTAACATCAGAGAATCTTGAACCTCACTCGAAGCATCAACAGACTCCAAGAAGAAAGTGCCTTCCGGACTATTAACAAGAAAATTGATCAAATGCCTGTTTCTTCTGTCACTCCACCCATCAGACATGAGTGTGCATCCATATACCTTCCAAGCTTTGACATGTCGTTCTTTTAATTTATCTGTCGCTGTCACTGATTCCTTGAGAAGAGGCACACGCAATTCATGATAGCTAGGGGGTCTTATCCCCGGGCCCAATTGCCCCATCGATTCCATCATTATCTCATAGCTCCTAGAGTTTGCAGCATTAAAAGGGATGCCATTTTCGTAAAAGAAGTCAGCAATGTGATTATACGTTCTATGAATCTCTTCTTTGGTCCTAGTACAAGCTTCAAGGGTTTTTTGCTTGTACCCACTGGAGTGCCTTTCTTCAACCACTTCCTCAGGAGTTTTTCTTATCATATTAACAACTGCTTTACTTTGTTTCCCTGACTTTGGTTGCACTACTGCAAACTTCTTCATAGATTGAGTTTGGGAGAACTTTCTTTTGCTTGCAGTTCCCGAACTTGGTTGAGGATTAGCTGCTGCATTCGTTTGAGTAGGATCTTCATCATCATCACCATCTAAATCCAAATCTATGCGGGTGGATGCTCTGTTCTTCATCTTTTGTTGTAGAAACTCATGGAGCTCTTTGGTAATCTATGTTGTTGTTTTCGGGCATTTCGCAACATCTCCAAAACCTTCAATCAAGTGTTGTTTCAATCTTTTGATTCCAGAATGCATCTGCTTTCCACATAGAGAGCATTCTACCAAATCATGGTCTGCCAAGTCTGGCCAAAACCCGTACTTCCAACCCGGATCATTCGATTTTGCCTTTCTTTTGGGATCCTTTGAAGGATCATAACTTCCAGGTGCTTCAGCCATGTGACTGTAAAGTAAATTAGTAATTACAACGCTCATACCATTCCAACAATAAAGATTAACAAACCAAACTGCTTTAAAAAAACTCTAATACAATAATTATGTATTTCCAAATAATTAAAAATTAAAAATCAGAGCTAAACCAAGAATATTTTATTGAATCATATATAAAATATTTATATAAGTATATAACTATAAATGTTGAAGTTAAAATCTGTACTAAAATATTGACAGACAGCAGCGAGATACACTAAAGAAAAGATCATATATGCGGGTACAGCTAGCTAAAGATACACTAAAGATAAAGAATACTTTTTTCTCAGCAGACATTGACAGAAAATCGAAACCCTTCACCTGTTTAGTTGAAGGCTTCAAGCGGTTGATATTGATCGAATTTCCTGTTCCAACCTTTCCTCTCCCTCACGCTGCCCACTACTCTGCTCTCTGACCATCCCGCCGGCCGCCGCTCGCTGCTGTCTGATCAAATTTCCTGTTCCGGCCGCTCGCTGTCTGTTCGCAAGTCTCAAGTCGCAGGGTATGGTTTCTTCTTTCCTGAATGTGGCGTTTTATGAAAGTTGTAGACTTTGATGGAGTATTATACTATTATATATGAGAGCTGTAGACTTTTTCTGAAAGCTGTAGACTTTGATGAAGTATTATACTATTATATACTTTGTTTGCGTTTTATGAAAGTTGTAGGCTTTCTCTTTCTCAAAGTTATACTATTATATATCTTTCATTTTTGATGGAGTATTATAATTATATATTGCCCACTAACTTTGTTTGTACCCACAAGTAAATAATTATTTTTTATTCAAGTTCTGTGTACTGTAGCTAGCTGTAAACTTTTCCTACCACTTTCTGTCAATGTCTGCTGAGAAAAAAGTATTCTTTATCTTTAGTGTATCTTTAGCTAGCTGTACCCACATATATGATCTTTTCTTTAGTGTATCTCGCTGCTGTCTGTCAATATTTTAGTACAGATTTTAACTTCAACATTTATAGTTATATACTTATATAAATATTTTATATATGATTCAATAAAATATTCTTGGTTTAGCTCTGATTTTTAATTTTTAATTATTTGGAAATACATAATTATTGTATTAGAGTTTTTTTAAAGCAGTTTGGTTTATTAATCTTTATTGTTGGAATGGTATGAGCGTTGTAATTACTAATTTACTTTACAGTCACATGGCTGAAGCACCTGGAAGTTATGATCCTTCAAAGGATCCCAAAAGAAAGGCAAAATCGAATGATCCGGGTTGGAAGTACGGGTTTTGGCCAGACTTGGCAGACCATGATTTGGTAGAATGCTCTCTATGTGGAAAGCAGATGCATTCTGGAATCAAAAGATTGAAACAACACTTGATTGGAGGTTTTGGAGATGTTGCGAAATGCCCGAAAACAACAACATAGATTACCAAAGAGCTCCATGAGTTTCTACAACAAAAGATGAAGAACAGAGCATCCACCCGCATAGATTTGGATTTAGATGGTGATGATGATGAAGATCCTACTCAAACGAATGCAGCAGCTAATCCTCAACCAAGTTCGGGAACTGCAAGCAAAAGAAAGTTCTCCCAAACTCAATCTATGAAGAAGTTTGCAGTAGTGCAACCAAAGTCAGGGAAACAAAGTAAAGCAGTTGTTAATATGATAAGAAAAACTCCTGAGGAAGTGGTTGAAGAAAGGCACTCCAGTGGGTACAAGCAAAAAACCCTTGAAGCTTGTACTAGGACCAAAGAAGAGATTCATAGAACGTATAATCACATTGCTGACTTCTTTTACGAAAATGGCATCCCTTTTAATGCTGCAAACTCTAGGAGCTATGAGATAATGATGGAATCGATGGGGCAATTGGGCCCGGGGATAAGACCCCCTAGCTATCATGAATTGCGTGTGCCTCTTCTCAAGGAATCAGTGACAGCGACAGATAAATTAAAAGAACGACATGTCAAGGCTTGGAAGGTATATGGATGCACACTCATGTCTGATGGGTGGAGTGACAGAAGAAACAGGCATTTGATCAATTTTCTTGTTAATAGTCCGGAAGGCACTTTCTTCTTGGAGTCTGTTGATGCTTCGAGTGAGGTTCAAGATTCTCTGATGTTAGCAGATTTACTAGGACAGAGAATTGAGAAGATTGGCAAGGAATATGTTGTCCAAGTAGTGACAGATAATGGAGCCAATTTTAAAGCAGCGGGGAAGTTACTGGAGGAGCGCATACCCACATTATTTTGGACGCCATGTGCTGCGCACTGCCTTGATTTGATTCTAGAGGATATTGGAAAAATGGCAGAATTTAAGCCTAGGATTGAGAGTGGTCGGCGTTTGACTACTTTCATATATAGGCATGGAAGACTTTTGAATGCAATGAGGGAGAAGTTGGGAGGTAAAGATCTTGTGAGACCGGGGGCCACACGTTTTGCCACTGCTTTCCTAACTTTGCAAAGCTTGTACCGACATAGAGATGGCTTAAGGAGTTTGTTTGCAAGTGATGATTGGTCCAAATCAAAGTTGTCTAGTACAGAAGCAGGGAAAAAAGTTTATGACATTGTGTTTTCTGCTCGCTTTTGGAATGGTGTTGAGGATTTGATAAGGGTATCTACTCCACTTCTTGTTGTCTTGAGGATAGTGGATGGTGATGAAAAGCCAGCGATGCCTGAACTTGCAATGGCTATGAATATGGCAAAACAAAAAATCAATGAATCTTTAGCTAATAAAGCAAGGTTGTTGGGGAAGGTAATGCAAATAGTTGAGAGGCGGTGGGTGGATCAAATGGAGGTGAGGTTGTATGGGGCTGCACTATTCTTAAACCCCGCAAAGTACTTTGAATTGAAGGATAGTGATCTAACATATGCTCGTAAGCAACGAGCTATGTTTAATGATGTACTTGAAAAAATGATTCCAGACTATGTTTTGCTATCCAAAATAAGTGATCAAGTTGATGATTATGATAATGTGCGGGGAAGTTTTGGAAAGCAAATGGTCATCAATGCACGTAAAACAAAGAGCCCTTGTAAGTGCTACTAGTTACTACTTTGTATTATTATTATTATTATTATTATTATTATTATTAGTAAATATTTCTAACTAAATTTTGGTTCATTATTTTTATTGTAGTTGATTGGTGGACTGCTTATGGTGTTCTTCATCCCGAGCTCCTATCATTTGCCTTACGTATTCTAGGCCTGTGTTGCTCATCTTCTGGTTGTGAGCGTAATTGGAGTACATTTGAATTTGTAAGTAACTAAATACTGAATAGGTTTTATTATATATTAGATAAACTTTATATTTCTAAATTTAAAATCTTTTTTTTTCTTAGATCCACACCAAAAGAAGAAATCGGTTGGAGCATGAAAAATTGAATGACTTGGTTTACGTTCAATACAACCGAAAGATCACAACTAGATTCCAGAAAAGGCGGGAGGAAGGCAAGAATTTTAACCCATTGGTCCTAGAAGAATTTCAATGGGACAATGAATGGGTTTATAATTCAAGCAGTGGAGTACATGATGGGGACGATCTCTTATGGGAACAAGTTGATGAAGCAATTGGAGCATCACAAAATCTTGAGGGGAGAACTAGAAGAAATTCAAGTTCTTTCAAAAGTTATTCTAGGAGGGGTCGTGGCAGTAGTCATTCGGAGTCAATGTTGGTGGATGAGGATGAGGAGGACGAGGATTTGGAACCATTTCCAAATGATGATGAAGATGTAGATGATGAAGATGAAGAAAGAGAGAATACAACAATGGATGGCAATAACTTGGAGAATACCCCTGGGGGCCTTGATTTATTTGATGACTGACCTTTATTTTGTTTTTTGATGCTACTTTTGCTTTTGTTTTTTGGAACTATGCATGCATTATTTGACATTTAATTGTTTTTTGGGTTTAGAATTTTGAACTATATGGCATGTAGTTTAAATATAGAATTGCGTAATTATATATAATTTTATATTTTTTTAACCTATTTACCGCCATATTGTCGCCATGGCGGGCGCCATAACGCCATGGCAGTATGGCGGTTCATTGGCGCCGCGCCATAACAGGGCGCCGTGACAACCTTGATACCATGACTCTAATTGGGCTGGTAATGTTGATGATTTGAAAAACGTAACTGCTTTTGTATTTGCTCAAAAACAAGATGTGGAGACACAATCCTCAAATGAAGGAGAGCATAAACTGCTGCATATGTGGCCAATCAAGCAAAAGGGTTGGTGAAAGTACTTACTGAATGTAGTAGATAGAGCATGGATGGAAGGGCTGTCAGGTTGTTTTTGATAACAAATCAGCAATGCTATGTTAAAGAATCCCATGTCTCATGGTAGAACAAAGTGCATGTGTCAAATATTATGCACTACGGGAATGGTAAAATTGACACACTGCAGGTCCAGAGATCAATTGGCTGACCAATTGGGCAAAAGGTTGCCCAGTACGGCAGTACCTAGAAATTCTTTCATAATATAATTTGCTTTAATTATTAATGTACGTATAAAATGAATGATAATCATATTAGTATATTGCTATATGAAATGAATGGAAAAGTGTCATTCCAGTAAAAACTGCAAAATTAGTAAAAGAAAATAAATCTTGATTACCTGTCCGGGGATAAGTAGCAGTGAAACTCTCCTCATGACAACATATGAGAGACGATTACAAGCACAAGAACTTGAACCACAAACCAAAAATGTATCAAAAGTAAATCAAAAAACCAATTTCCTCCAGAATTTTGAAAAACTAGTCGCTGAAAAAGAGTATGGGAAAGAAGTACTCTCCTTCGTTTAAAATCGTTAAAATCTCGAAGACCCAAAGAACCTCGCAAGAATCTCGAGAGATCAAACAAGACCAAAGAAATCAAACAAGTTTCTCCTGAAAATAATAAACTACAAATTCCGGAAATAATCCAAGGAAAATGGGTTGTTTATCAATTTATTCAGAAAACAAAAGTTACAACCAAAAATCAAGCTAGTCAGGTTTGGGAAATAAGGGCAAAATACGGACAAATAAATCCTCTTTATGCGAAAAAAATTCCAGAAAAGAAATTTGCATCCTTACCAGCGATGGAACGACCACATTGAGCGACAGCAAAGAAACTGTATACGGCGGCGCACTCTCGCCTGGAGACTAGAATTTGCGAAATGGGAAATTGGGATATCAGATGGCTCCGGAGTCGAATGGTGCGGTATTTATAGATTGGCTCCGGAGTTGCCCGTTATTGACTACAGATTAATCTAAACCGTTCACTGGGAAAGGTTTACAAGGAGTCCACTCGGTTAGCGGTGAGGATTGCATCACATGTGTTCATGCCACCTTGAAAATTAAAAGTCTATCTCACACAAATTAAATTACAATATTTATCATGCATTTTCCTTTATAATTGAGTCTCGACAGTCAATAAAAGCGTGATAATGTCAATCAAAAAAAAAAAAAAAAAGTGGTAATAGTTTTTTTTTTTTTAAACAGTGACATTCATGTGTCGGCAAATGTGTGTGGGAGTCTAAACTATAAAAATTACAAAAGTGGATAAGGGGAGAGATAGAAGACCGGGTGGGGATCGAACCCCCAATCTATAGTTGGAAAACGGGGACTTGACCACTACAGTAAGTCCCAGCCCCGTGATAACAGTTTTTTTTGGAGGAGACCAAAGCCCAAGTAACAAAGGGGAAAACAAGAAGAAAAAAAATGTTCAAGAATAAAAAATACTAAGAGCTAACAAAACTCAAATGCGAGGGATGAGGACTTAGCCCAAGTGGTTAAGTCCCTTGACTTCCAACGGAATGTTGGAGGTTCGATTCCCACCGGCCCCTATCCCTCCCCTTTATTCCCTTTGTAATTGTGTGGCATGGGCTCCCACCACCCCTTTCCCAAGCCTTCAATGGCTCATCCAAAAAAAAATGCGAGCAAACCACACTATAGATGGAGACCAAGAACGACTTTGGAGCCTGTATAGCAGCAAACCTCAGTTACTCCAAGCCCAGCCACAAATTGGAGACCATAACATGATGCAGCACTTGAGCAAATCTATTATAGTATATCACAAATTGTTAATAATAAATACTAATATGCTATATCCGTTTCTTAATATTTGACATGGACTCACATTTTACGTAATCCAATACATATTTTTAATCATTAATAACTCAAATTGCATATAAATAAAAATTATGAAAATTTAATATTATAAATTTATACAATAAACAAATCAATAAAATTTCACTTCACTATATTTTATCTTATGTAACTATATCTAAAAATTTAATTAAAATTATAACAGTGACAAAATTTTCAACGTACCACCAATTATAAGCAACGGAGTTATGCCAAAAAAAAAAAAATATTATAAGGAACGGAGAAAGTATATTTGAACAGAGACAATACATAGTAAATAGTAATGCGGATTGCGGAGTGCGGAATGCCGATGCATGGATAAAAGGCTTAAACCACTCAATTAATTTAAAATAGTATCCGACGAAATAGACAAAATCGTTGGTTTGAGTACGTCAAGGGAATTAAATCGTGTATCTTTCGACAAAAGACAGTATTTAAAAATGGCAAAATGGCCAATTGGGGGTGTCATTATCAACTTTGGTGGGGGTAATTATGACATTTCACGATTGGTGCCAAACAGACCCCTACGGCCCTACCTATAATGTTCCAAAGTAAAGTGAACACGTGAAGCTTATATACTTCTATGCTACGTTGGGCTAATGATTAGTAATTTAATTTGTGTACGGTTAAAAATTACTACCTCCCTTCTTCTGAAATTACAATATTTCACTTTTTGTTACTATTCATTGTTTAACTTTAACTCGAATTTTTATCATAGTTATATGAGTGGAAATATAGTCAAGTGGAATCTTGTTGGAATCGTCTTTTCTTGTAGTTTTATAATATCAACTTTTTATAATTTTTACTTATACACAATTTAAGTTATTAATCGTTGAAAATATGCATTGGACTGCGTGAAATGAGTGAGAGTTGCAATTTCATGGAAACGGAGGAAGTATAAAATAATGATATTTTAATTAAGATTACAATATTAAAATCTAACAAGATCTCTATGTTCTTTTTTTTTTTTGCATACTTATAATAAAAATTTAAGTTAATGTTAAACAATGAATAGTAGCAAAAAGTACATCATTTTGTTTGAGACGAAGAAAGTATAAATTTAAATACTAGTTAGGGTTGGCGAATGGGTTTATCATATAGGTATTAATCTAAATTGTTCACCCCAAAAAAATACTATTAATCTACACTCAATTAAAAGATTTAATCAAATTATTTAGATATATAAATAAAATGGGTATATATAGTTCATCATTATAAAAATATACTCCCTTTGTCATTTAATCATATTAATGTTAGCATAGTAAACACTATTAATTGAGTAACTTTGATTCGAATTTTTAACATAATTGCATAAGATAAACACATAGTCAAGTGCGATCTTGTTAGATTCGTCTAATCACATAGTTTTAGAATATTAAATTTTTAAAATTTTTATTTTTATACAATTTGAGATATTAATCGTTAAATATTTACATTGGATTGCGTGAAACATGAAATGTTAATATCATTTAATGACGGAAGGAGTACAAATATGAAGCATATATATATGTGAAAAATATAAATATTAATCATAAAAGAAAATAATAAAATACATGACAGACACTCTATACATCCCAAATTTTGATTACAATTTACAAACATATCATCCTAACACTCTATACAATCCAAATTTATCAACTCAAGTCTGAAAGTACTAATCAAAAGAGAGGCTTCCGTTAGGGTGCGATTGATCCTTTTTCTCTTGATGTACTGCCGATGCATCGCAGCCATTGATTTATTTTATAAATTGATGATTGGGATTAACTTAAAAGTTAAAATAGTAAATTTGCTACACGTCTATTTTGTATGCCCGTCAATTTTGTTAACATACTTACAATTCAATATAAGTTTTGTTAACATACAATTGCCCGTCAATTTTCTATGCCCGTCTACACATTCAATACAACCAATCAATCTTCCCTTATCCTCCAATTCGCTTATTTATGCTGCTATATAATATACATATATGTTCATGAAAACGTACTTCAAATGTTCCTATTTCTGAGTCGTTGATTTGTCGATGAAAACGTCGCTGAATAATCCATGGAAAGGTCGTTGAATTGTGCTCGGTTGTGTCGCTGAATTGTTCATGAAAACGTCGTTGAATTATACATGCTAGCATCGCTGAATTCTTCTAGGTGTTGTCGCTGAATTCTTCTTGTTGGAGTCGCTGGAATATGTTTTTGTAGCATCACTGATTTGTTTTTGGTAATATCACTGAATTGGGTAGCATCGCTGAATTCTCCTTTTTACAGTCGCTAAATTCTTCTCTGAGTAGTCGCTGAATCTTTTGAGGTGGGGTCGCTGAAATATTTTTTGGTAGCATCACTACATTGTCTCTGGTAACATTGCTGAATGATATCTGGTAGCATCGCTGAATTCTGAAATTGTGTCGCTGAATTCTACAAGATAATGTCGCTGAATTCTTCAATGTTGGGTCGGTGAAATTATTTTTGATAGCATCACATAATTATATGGGTAGCATCGTTGAAATCGTTGAAATTATATACGTAATAATTAATAAATTGGTTACCTTCTTTAATAAGATTACTGATTATAGATATATACTTACCAAATATTTGATTATGATTTACCAAATATTATATATGATTTATCAAATATTAGATTGATAACATACTAAATATAGGATTATATGACAATTATACCATTTTTACTTTATAGCCATTCGATTAAAATAAACGGTTGTGATGATGTGCCTTGATGTACTGCCAAATGACCCGCAGTACCGTAACTACTCCCAAAAGAGAACATTTTTTTTGGTAACAAAAAAAAGAGAACATTCAAGTTTGAATTATATAAATTTACTATTTATAAATACCAAACTTAATAAATAATTAACTATGATAACTTATCTAGCCAAACTTAATAAATGTGGATCAAAATTGTTATAGTAAATATTGAAAAATATATAAATTAATACATGAATATATAATAGTAAATTATATATGGTAAATTATGAAGTATATGGTATAAACTAATACATGTATACATTATATTGGTATATTAATATATATATATATATTAGTAATTTTTTTTTTGAGGGGACCATGGCCCCTATTGCTTATACGTAGCTCCGCCACTACTTATAATATCATTATTTTTCAAAGATAAAAAACTCCAACGACAAATTATTTTTACATCTCTTATTTTGAAAATATGTTTAGAAAAAATATGTTGAAATTAAATTTTTATTTACTGCTTAGGCAACTTTCTATAAATTTTTACAATAGATGGAGTGCATTTTTCTATTTGTAAAAAATAAATATATACTTAATATGGTAGAATTTTGACCCGCGCAGGGCGGTGTTTTTTCTTTTTTTTGTTTTTTCAAATAAAATCAAGTATTTGTGGTCTTATTATTCTTTGTGCATAAAGTTTCCTTATTTTAAATTCATAACATAGGCGTAGCAAACTATAAGAATCTGTATCAATTTAATCATAAAACATGCGACAAAATAAATAATCAGTTCATTACCTCGAGATAATCAACCTCAATTTCTATATGTATATCTTGATCAATCAATTTCAATAAACCAGACTATTACAAATCTCCGCAATTTCAATGAGATAATATGAGGGATGGATTCAATTAATTATATTATACAAACCATTATTTAGGAGACCTAGAAAATAAGTTCTTAGTTCGTAAGTAATCGAAAAATCTAAATCATTTTGGGTATAACTACAACCTATATATACTGGTGGTAATCATCAGGTTATTCCCATTATATAATTGTTCATCATTCTATACAATCAGTTTCATACCGTTAAATTTTCTATGAGATCACTTTATCAGGCTAGCAAAATTTTTTTGTTTTCAAGTTCCCACATTCATATACAGTCAGTCAGTCATTAACCTAAAAAATTGCCAATAAATATGATCAAAAGAAAGGGAAGAAAAAAACAAACAACTAACTTGTATTCAAAGACAACCAAGACCAACAATTGTAAAACTAAACCCCATAACTCATAGCCCCACACAATATGAATAGACAAAGTATACAATAAAATATGAAGAAAAATATTATTATGTTACTAAAGGAAAATTTCTTGGGTATCATAAGAAAATAACAATCACCTGAAACTGGTACAATCACACTGAATGGGGTATAAGCAATGAAATTCAAATAGGAACAGAAATGATAGGAGAGAATTAATCTCATACTATCATTATATAAATATTGTAGTATAAAAACTATTTATGTGGAGGTGATTATGTATGAAATAGTATATAGTCATATTGGTATTCAATAAGAATATGCATGACATTTGATTTATTTATTTACTTATATATTGTAACTGTCCCGTATATGAATCACTTTCACAATGATTCTCCAATCATATTTGTTGTTATTGAATGAATTCAAACTATCATACTTTATTATATTCATCATTTATCTTAGTATGAAGATGATTTAACTGTGGAGAATGAATCCAAAAATGTGTGATTGATAATTGAATATAAAATTAGTGGAGAACAATAAGTTACTACAATAAAAAAAAGTATCCACTTTATCCACTTTTTATACTTACAATTTCAACAAAATTAAAAGTTTTTCAACTATCATAGAATGATTGCCTTCCTATTTTCATTAGTAATATATATAAACGAATATATTTTTGGCACATCATTAAAAGTATTATGCATGTTTTTAATGTTATGCACGCTTCAATACACATAAGGGCTCTGTTCTATAGTTATATAATTAATACTTCAGGTTTTCATCTCTTTCTTGGTAATATATCAGCAAATGACATCGCAAAATCAACTAATAAAATTTTTGACATTTTTGAAAAACTAAAAAAAAATGCAAAATTCTGGATTATGTTCATAAGAAAAAAAATATTTTTCAATAATTATTTTAATGATAAAAAAATATATTTAAAAATTAAAACTTATATAAAACCAGGATTGAATTTTGGTTAAATTTTTATAACGGATTATAAATTCTTATTAACTGTATATATTTGGATAAATTACTTAAATAAATATTATTATTAATTTTTTTATTTTTATTATTTTTTGGTAAATATTGACACATATGTGTATCGTCAAAGGTGTGTTCAAACCCAAACTACACATTTTTATTTTATTATATATATTAGGTTAATATTTAGACTTGAATTCTAATATAAATAATATAATATATATTTGAAAAAAAATTACTTATTCAATTAAAGAATATATAATATATTGTTTAACTAAATTTGTCATAAATATCAAATATATTATAATTTATTTTAATTTATATATATTTTTAAAATATATGGAAAGATTTTTTCAAGATTTTCTTATCCCAACAAATAGAAATATCTAAATCTAGAATATTTAAAAGACTGATCACGTGGCACGTAGGATGATTCAACGCTGACGTATAATATTTTGGATGACTGTACGTTTCTGGATGATTAATCAACATTTATGTGGAAACCTAAGCATAATTACTGTATAACCCTTAAAATTAAAAAAGAATCAAGTATATTTAATAAGGGCAATACAGTCTGCACATGTCAAAATGTATTCAGGATTTATTATATAGATATTCAGGATTTATTATATAGATAGTAAAATTATGGTATTTGTCAGAAGAAATTTTTAAGGTTAAATATTTGTATTAATTTATGTTTAAACAAATTTAACATAATATTTTTCTTTTTAACATTCTGTATATATAAGATGAGATTAATTTCGAATAAACTATGGTTTTATTATAAGTAGGTAAAAAAAAAATGAATAAAAAAAAATCTAGTTGATAGAAGGAGAAAGATAAACGGGAACATATAAATTCCAAACCGCAACAATAAGAAACATGAAAAATGAAATTAAAAAATATGGAAAAATATTTCATTATAAATTAATTTAAAACACATAAAATTCTTTAAATAATAATAATAAAAATTAAATGGAGCAGCTCCATATTTTTTCCCATTCACATTATAAATCTCAAAATGTAAAATAGTACCATAAGAAATATTAAAACAACTAAATTGAAGGAGGACAATCTATGAAAAAAAAAAAAATTATTTGAAGAATTTGACAGCTTAGCATTTTGTCTTTTATTGATTCGTGTCATTGATTTGTTCAACTCCATCGGGCAACATTCTTGGGTGGGAATTATGTGCATGTGCAATTACCTGACACCAATAATTTTTTAAGGGTAAACACAATCAAATAAAACACCACATCAACTTCAAATACTCATTGCACATTAGAAAA
Source organism: Hygrophila difformis (assembly GCA_030278955.1). Classification (NCBI taxonomy): domain Eukaryota; kingdom Viridiplantae; phylum Streptophyta; class Magnoliopsida; order Lamiales; family Acanthaceae; genus Hygrophila; species Hygrophila difformis. The sequence continues at coordinate 2,494,103 of JAOANR010000003.1, forward strand.
GATGAGACACACTTTGTGCATATGCATATATTTGACATTTTTCTTGTATGAATGAATCATGTTCACATTGGGATGTTGGAGCAGTGGTTCCGCTACTATATAGCAAATTCAAATAGCAGATTGTCTCACAGTTCTCTTTTTTAATCCGTTATCTGCTAGCGGATTCGCTAACTCTCAAATATCTTCTATATGTTTTCCAAAATTAATTAATATCGTTTTTTTTTCTTTTTCATTTGATTGTTTATTACTTTTTTTTTTTTTTTGACTTGGGATGGGGTTGTTAAATGTGTATATACACCGAATCAGCAGTATTAATGTTCATAAGACCAACTCACTCCAATATAGTAGTATTAAATTTTAACGATTAATAGTACACCAAAATTTATGTATTAACTATACATAATCCTGACAGTATTAATTCATAAACATATGTTTAACGTGAGATCGGTCGATACAATTTTTTTAGTGCCTCGTTAATCCACTGTGTTTCACAATTCATCTAGGTCCTGTTTGGCAAAACAGCTAAATGGAAATAGCTTATACTAGGCAATTTGAACTGAATTAGCTTATTTAAAAAGACAAAATAACTTAAAACAGTGTTCAATCCGTTCTTTTTGAAACCGCTGCAAATAGCAACATTTTGGATTTTAGCTTATTTTAGGCAAAAAGTTAGTCTCGAAATTGTCAAACAGCTAATTTTAACTAATTATTACTCATATAATCAATTCACAGCTAACCGTTAATTCCCAACAGGGTATTCCCAATTTGTCAATTTCAGACACACATACACAATTCAAGAAAAAAAAAACTATATTTAACTAAACCACCCAAATTCCTGAAGGTAAAAATAACATGAGACAATCTTACAGCCGCCCAAGCATTTTCTTTTTTTAGATGATTTCGATGCGATTTTAACTAAAATCCAATAAATGTTAGATTATAGTATATTTAACTTTAATTATGTATTATTTGACCTGGTATAAGCTCAATTAGGGGTGTATTGATCGTGGAGTTTGTAGAACTTATTTTAGAATTCCGGGTTTTATTTTTATTTTTATTTTTAAAAATTCTTAGCTATTCAATAGGATTTAAAAATTCTTTTTCCTTTCCAGATTTTTAATGACTCATCAAAAAAAATAAAATAAAATTAGATATTCAATTCTTCAGATATCTTGTGGGAGGGCAATTCTGTAGTTGATTCCCTTGCAAAGATGGGAGCGAGCAGTGACTTATTTTTCACTACCTGAACGTTTCATCCGGATCTGTTGAGGCCTCTTCTTGAGGCAGATGCAATTGGCAAAATTGTTGAGCAAAATTGTTTTTTATTTTTCTCTTTCCTAGCTGTCAAGCAAAAAAAAAAAAAAATTGAACTTCAAAATCTCCTAAACCCTAAAAAATCTCTTATAACAAGAAGATATTTTTACACATTCTCTAAAAAACTATGAAGGGGAAGAGTTAGAAGAAAACGCCTTTGTTGAATAGCCTCCTCAGATTTTACTACTAAAAGTGGCTCAACGGTACACAACTCTCAATTTGAACTTCAATATTTATTTTATGAATTTTTTTTTTGGGGAAAGCCAAAGCCAGCTAACAAATTCTTTTATGAATTAATCATCGAGTCAGAATTCAAAACTTCTCCTTATGAATTGAACGTCAAGTAAAAATCAAACTACTAGCTAATTACTCAAAGCACACTTACCGTCTTAATGCTAAAAATATACCGAGTATGTTTGATTGTTAGCGGATTTGACAGCATATAGCATATTGAATCGATATATCCTCTCACAATTCTCTCTCCAAATCTACTATCTGCTATCGAATCTGGTGACTCCCAAACATCCTGTATACAAATTTCTTTATTGTTACTTGTAAACTTCCCTACTCATTTACAACATAAACCTATCTTTGAGCATTCAATTGTGCTGGTTAGTAGTCATCAAGCAGCTCCAGTAGTAAGTCGCATTCTCCGACACTGCTCAATCCATTCTGTCCAATTTCCAGGCCATCTGACAAGGCCACAATGGTCCCCACTCCCCACCAAACCACACTACCACAGGATCAAAGAAATAAAATCTGAGTTAATTCTAATAAAATACTTACTCCGTTCCTTTTTAAATGCACATTTTGATTTTTGGCACTGTTCATTGAGTAGCTTTGATTCGACTTTTTAATATAATTATATAAGATAAAATATAGTCAAGTGAGATCTTGTTGGATTCGTCTAATCGCATAGATTTAGAATATCAAAATTTCACAATTTTTATTTGTATGCAATTTGAGTTATGAAGCATTAAAAATATATATTGGATTGCGTGAAATATGAGTATGTAACATTTAAAAAGGAACGGAAGTACTCCCTCCGTCCCACTTAACTTGTCTTGTTTCACTTTTACACACAATCCAATACACTTTTTCAACCGTTAATATCTCAAAATGTGTATAACAAAAAATTATGTAAAATATATAATCTAAAACTACATGATAATACGATTCTAAGAAGACCCAACTCGACTATTTTTCCCAAATATATACATGCAATAAAATCGAGTCAAAGTAGAACAATGAACAGTGTCAAAAAGTCAAATAAGACACGTTAGCTGGGACGGAGGGAGTAGTATTCATTTTTCTCTCAGTCTCTCTAATGGAAAAATTTAAATCCCACCCCCGATTAAGAAAAACCACTACAAAAAAGTTACCAACACATCACTCTCATACGCCAACGTCCGATCACAGGAAAGCCCACAGGAAATTAAGAAAACTAGAGCACGCTAGTACTGTATATTAGCAATAGTGAGTGCTTAAAATATGCTTTTCTTAATCCTTCTTTGTCTTCATTCACCACCAAACGTCTGCTCAAGAGCCTCCTGTATTACTAATAATTTTGCTTTATGATCCCATAGGTTACTTAGGCCGCGAAAAGACCCACCCACCACTCTTAAACCGCATTTATTGCCTTTCAACCCTACGCAAGAAAATGACAACCATTGTTTCCATGAATTGGTCCCCTTCCCACATCAAAATTCATATTACTGTAGTAGTGTTATAGCAGAAATTTGATAACAACAAATAGTAAAGCCCTTACAGGCCTGAGAGGATAGAAACTGAAAAGTTCCCTTCGTTGGATTGCGCTTTCAACAATTAGGGTCAATGAACAAGAATTGAAATTCTTGCCCACTGTGAATTACAAGAAACTAGCAACTACAACTACGAACTAAACTACAGAACTACAACTAAACTACGAACAAGATAAAATAAAACTCCTGAGGAGTGTTGATGTGATGTCGATTCTCTCCGTCTGCTGAGTTGCTTAGTATTTATAGGCCATCCAGTAACCGCTCCTCGAGAACTGCCTTGGTCGTGCTTCTGGTAACCGCTTGACACCGTTGACGGCTACGATCGAGTGGTATTAACCTGTTGTTCCGCTTCTCTCTGTTCGGGCAAGTAAATCTAGTCGTTCCTGGCTTGGCCGGCCAACAGGTCTAATTGGTTGACTGTCTCATGGTCTTGGCTAGCGGGAGATATATGACTGTCCCTTTGGTCTTGGCCTAATGGCCAGATAGGTGACTGTCCCTTTGGCCTAACGGGCGGATGAGTGACCGTCCCTTTGGCCTGATGGGCGGATAGGCGACTGTCCCTTTGGTCCTGGTCTGACGGGCAGATAGGTGACTGTCCCTTTGGCCTGACGGGCGAATAGGCGACTGTCCCTTTGGTCCTGGCCTGATGGGCAGATAGGTGACTGTCCCTTTGGCCTGGCGGGCGAATAGGTGACTGTCCCTTTGGTCTTGGCCTAATGGGCAGATAGGCAATGTCCCTTTGGCCTGACGGGCGGATAGGTGGCTGTCCCTTTGGCCTGATGGGCGAATAGGCGACTGTCCCTTTGGTCCTGGCCTGACGGGCAGATAGATGACTGTCCCTTTGGCCTGACGGGCGAATAGGTGACTGTCCTTTTGGCCTGACGGGCGAATAGGTGACTGTCCCTTTGGTCTTGGCCTGATGTGCAGATAGGTGACTGTCCCTTGGGCCTGACGGGCAGATAGGTGACTGTCCCTTCGGTCCTAGCCTGACGGGCAGGTAGGTGGTTGTCCTTTCGGTCTTGGCCCAACGGGCAGATAGACTTAATTGATATGTTTATTTTATTTATTTATTTATTTTGGTGATAACAGTTGCCCCCCCTATTCAAACATTCAAAAAGTGAAAACGAAACTTTTTGAATGTTTTGAATGATAACTCGGGCAATTAGCGTTGTTCGTATTTCCTCAGGCTTATCTTTTGGCACTCTCCATTGCTGTCTGAGTCCGTTGTCGAGGCCACGGTAATTGAACAATCCCTTCCCCTTTTTTCTTTTAATAGTATATATATGCTTTTGTTAATGAATCATGGCCAGTTGGTGACTATTTTCAATAAGATAATCCTTGTTCATTATTTTATATGTACGCCATAAATTGGCATTTTATTATTAACATTGTTGCAATGCCTTTCTATGCCCATTTGAGCAACGCATTGGGACTGCATCAATTGGCTTATTATTACCAATTTATATATATATATATATGTATGTATGTATGTATGTATATACATACATGTAGAAAATTCCATCCATGCCATGGGTTGGCATATTGTGGTGGAAAAATTTGTTTATAAGGACTCATCGATTGGGTCCTTGGTAGGCATCTTTTTTTTTTTTTGTTCAAGCCATCACTTGTCTTTGGACATTTTTTTTTAAATATGCCCATCCACTGGCTTTTCGCATAATTTTATATTTATGTTTTTATTTTTATTATTATTATGGGCATATATTTTCCTAAGACAAATTTGGCCATGGCATTGGCTTTTTCCTTACAGCCCCAAGGATGCCCATATATTATAAGCATGTATTGCTCAATCTGGTTGGTGAGACAACAACACTAACTGCGCATTGTCGCCATCTTGTTCTTTAAATAAAGTTTCCAAACGTATGGCCTTTGATGCAAGAGCCGACAAGTTTGGAATCTCATGAGCAATTAACTGATCCTTGTATTTGGATGCCATATTCCTGACCACCATCTTGGTCAATTCATACTCATCAAGAGCAGTTAAGCATCGTGACTTTAGCCGCCGTACACGTTCTATAAACATTATGACTGGCTCTCTTGGCAACTGTTTGGTGTCCACTATGTCAATAACTGACACTGATGGGACTGGGTTAAAGAAGCGGGTGTGGAACGCCCCCTCCATGTCTTCCCACGTTCTGAAGTGGCCAGGAGGTAAGTTGGCAAACCACGAAAATGCAGTCTTAGTTAATGATAAGGAAAATAACTGCATCTTGTAGTTGGGGTTTCTCGCATTTTCTCCTAATTGGGCTGTAAACCGCCCTATATGTTCGATGGTAGACGAGTCATCCTCACCTGAGAAGGTGGAAAAATCAGGCACCCTAAAACCTCTAGGAAGAGAATGATTACGAGTGACGGTCTCAGGATATGGCTTTCGGTAAGCCATCCGACCAGTTGGCCTCACATTCATGCCAAATTGAGTCCGTAGTATGTCTGCCAAGATATCCGGATCAACCACAGGGTCCTGCTGAGGAGCTGGTTGATTGGGGTTAGTATTTACGCCACCAAGTGGTGGTCCTTGGTTTTGCGTGTCTGGAGGAATAACATGTATCATTGGTGGGGTGAATTGGATGTTAGGAGCAATTGGGTTGACCACTGGTGGCCTCCAAGGCTCCTGAGTCGCCCCTAAATCGCCCATCGACTTGATTGGGGATGTATCCATCGGACAGCAATTCGCATCCGTGGGGACAAAGGCAGGCTGCCCCCCTAGTGGGATGTTGTTCGGGTATGTTGTGACAGGCCCCCAAGGCCTAGCATTGCTAGACTCAGCCCTATCAAAATTTTGAGAATACATATCCCCTCCACCAAAGGATGGTGTAAGGCTAGGTGGGGGTGGTATGGATGGAACTTGTCCCGTAGGGGCATTAGTTGCCCAACTCGGGAAACTGCCCATGCCAAAGGCATACGGCCCAGGGGCATAAAAACCCTGATTTAGAGATGCCAGTGTGGAAAGTTCATTCCTCATAGCCTGGAAGTGACTATTTAGGCGACTATCCAGCATTTCCCCAAGTTGGGTCATTAAGTCAGGTATTAAGTCCATTGGTGGATTTAAACCAGTATTTTGCCCTGTTGTGGGCACTGCTGGAGTTACAGATGCATGCGAACTGGTGGTGTTTTGAGGAGTAGACATGTTTGTCCGTGTTATAATTCGTGATCTTAACACCAATTGATCCAATTGATCTAGATCTGCTAATTGATCTATCGTGGTTGATTGTTCAATCTCCCAATGTGGTCGCCAATTTGTTATCGCAGAAATTTGATAACAACAAATAGTAAAGCCCTTACAGGCCTGAGACGATAGAAACTGAAAAGTTCCCTTCGTTGGATTGCGCCTTCAACAATTAGGGTCAATGAACAAGAATTGAAATTCTTGCCCACTGTGAATTACAAGAAACTAGCAACTTCAACTACGAACTAAACTACAGAACTACAACTAAACTACGAACAAGATAAAATAAAACTCCTGAGGAGTGTTGATGTGATGTCGATTCTCTCCGTCTGCTGAGTTGCTTAGTATTTATAGGCCATCCAGTAACCGCTCTTCGAGAACTGCCTTGGTCGTGCTTCTGGTAACCGCTTGACACCGTTGACGACTACGATCGAGTGGTATTAACCTGTTGTTCCGCTTCTCTCTGTTCGGGCAAGTAAATCTAGTCGTTCCTGGCTTGGCCGGCCAACAGGTCTAATTGGTTGACTGTCTCATGGTCTTGGCTAGCGGGAGATATATGACTGTCCCTTTGGTCTTGGCCTAATGGCCAGATAGGTGACTGTCCCTTTGGCCTAACGGGCGGATGGGTGACCGTCCCTTTGGCCTGATGGGCGGATAGGCGACTGTCCCTTTGGTCCTGGCCTGACGGGCAGATAGGTGACTGTCCCTTTGGCCTGACGGGCGAATAGGCGACTGTCCCTTTGGTCCTGGCCTGATGGGCAGATAGGTGACTGTCCCTTTGGCCTGACGGGCGAATAGGTGACTGTCCCTTTGGTCTTGGCCTAATGGGCAGATAGGTGACTGTCCCTTTGGCCTGACGGGCGGATAGGTGGCTGTCCCTTTGGCCTGATGGGCGAATAGGCGACTGTCCCTTTGGTCCTGGCCTGACGGGCAGATAGATGACTGTCCCTTTGGCCTGACGGGCGAATAGGTGACTGTCCTTTTGGCCTGACGGGCGAATAGGTGACTGTCCCTTTGGTCTTGGCCTGATGGGCAGATAGGTGACTGTCCCTTGGGCCTGACGGGCAGATAGGTGACTGTCCCTTCGGTCCTGGCCTGACGGGCAGGTAGGTGGTTGTCCCTTCGGTCCTGGCCCAACGGGCAGATAGACTTAATTGATATGTTTATTTTATTTATTTATTTATTTTGGTGATAACAGTTGCCCCCCTATTCAAACATTCAAAAAGTGAAAACGAAACTTTTTGAATGTTTTGAATGATAACTCGGGCAATTAGCGTTGTTCGTATTTCCTCAGGCTTATCTTTTGGCACTCTCCATTGCTGTCTGAGTCCGTTGTCGAGGCCACGGTAATTGAACAATCCCTTCCCCTTTTTTCTTTTAATAGTATATATATGCTTTTGTTAATGAATCATGGCCAGTTGGTGACTATTTTCAATAAGATAATCCTTGTTCATTATTTTATATGTACGCCATAAATTGGCATTTTATTATTAACATTGTTGCAATGCCTTTCTATGCCCATTTGAGCAACGCATTGGGAGTGCATCAATTGGCTTATTATTACCAATTTATATATATATATATATATATATATGTATGTATGTATGTATATATACATACATGTAGAAAATTCCATCCATGCCATGGGTTGGCATATTGTGGTGGAAAAATTTGTTTATAAGGACTCATCGATTGGGTCCTTGGTAGGCATCTTTTTTTTTTTTTGTTCAAGCCATCACTTGTCTTTGGACATTTTTTTTAAATATGCCCATCAACTGGCTTTTCGCATAATTTTATATTTATGTTTTTATTTTTATTATTATTATGGGCATATATTTTCCTAAGACAACTTTGGCCATGGCATTGGCTTTTTCCTTACAGCCCCAAGGATGCCCATATATTATAAGCATGTATTGCTCAATCTGGTTGGTGAGACAACAACACTAACTGCGTATTGTCGCCATCTTGTTCTTTAAATAAAGTTTCCAAACGTATGGCCTTTGATGCAAGAGCCGACAAGTTTGGAATCTCATGAGCAATTAACTGATCCTTGTATTTGGATGCCATATTCCTGACCACCATCTTGGTCAATTCATACTCATCAAGAGCAGTTAAGCATCGTGACTTTAGCCGCCGTACACGTTCTATAAACATTATGACTGGCTCTCTTGGCAACTGTTTGGTGTCCACTATGTCAATAACTGACACTGATGGGACTGGGTTAAAGAAGCGGGTGTGGAACGCCCCCTCCATGTCTTCCCACGTTCTGAAGTGGCCAGGAGGTAAGTTGGCAAACCACGAAAATGCAGTCTTAGTTAATGATAAGGAAAATAACTGCATCTTGTAGTTGGGGTTTCTCGCATTTTCTCCTAATTGGGCTGTAAACCGCCTTATATGTTCGATGGTAGACGAGTCATCCTCACCTGAGAAGGTGGAAAAATCAGGCACCCTAAAACCTCTAGGAAGAGAATGATTACGAGTGACGGTCTCAGGATATGGCTTTCGGTAAGCCATCCGACCAGTTGGCCTCACATTCATGCCAAATTGAGTCCGTAGTATGTCTGCCAAGATATCCGGATCAACCACAGGGTCCTGCTGAGGAGCTGGTTGATTGGGGTTAGTATTTACGCCACCAAGTGGTGGTCCTTGGTTTTGCGTGTCTGGAGGAATAACATGTATCATTGGTGGGGTGAATTGGATGTTAGGAGCAATTGGGTTGACCACTGGTGGCCTCCAAGGCTCCTGAGTCGCCCCTAAATCGCCCATCGACTTGATTGGGGATGTATCCATCGGACAGCAATTCGCATCCGTGGGGACAAAGGCAGGCTGCCCCCTAGTGGGATGTTGTTCGGGTATGTTGTGACAGGCCCCCAAGGCCTAGCATTGCTAGACTCAGCCCTATCAAAATTTTGAGAATACATATCCCCTCCACCAAAGGATGGTGTAAGGCTAGGTGGGGGTGGTATGGATGGAACTTGTCCCGTAGGGGCATTAGTTGCCCAACTCGGGAAACTGCCCATGCCAAAGGCATACGGCCCAGGGGCATAAAAACCCTGATTTAGAGATGCCAGTGTGGAAAGTTCATTCCTCATAGCCTGGAAGTGACTATTTAGGCGACTATCCAGCATTTCCCCAAGTTGGGTCATTAAGTCAGGTATTAAGTCCATTGGTGGATTTAAACCAGTATTTTGCCCTGTTGTGGGCACTGCTGGAGTTACAGATGCATGCGAACTGGTGGTGTTTTGAGGAGTAGACATGTTTGTCCGTGTTATAATTCGTGATCTTAACACCAATTGATCCAATTGATCTAGATCTGCTAATTGATCTATCGTGGTTGATTGTTCAATCTCCCACTGTGGTCGCCAATTTGTTATCGCAGAAATTTGATAACAACAAATAGTAAAGCCCTTACAGGCCTGAGACGATAGAAACTGAAAAGTTCCCTTCGTTGGATTGCGCCTTCAACAATTAGGGTCAATGAACAAGAATTGAAATTCTTGCCCACTGTGAATTACAAGAAACTAGCAACTTCAACTACGAACTAAACTACAGAACTACAACTAAACTACGAACAAGATAAAATAAAACTCCTGAGGAGTGTTGATGTGATGTCGATTCTCTCCGTCTGCTGAGTTGCTTAGTATTTATAGGCCATCCAGTAACCGCTCCTCGAGAACTGCCTTGGTCGTGCTTCTGGTAACCGCTTGACACCGTTGACGGCTACGATCGAGTGGTATTAACCTGTTGTTCCGCTTCTCTCTGTTCGGGCAAGTAAATCTAGTCGTTCCTGGCTTGGCCGGCCAACAGGTCTAATTGGTTGACTGTCTCATGGTCTTGGCTAGCGGGAGATATATGACTGTCCCTTTGGTCTTGGCCTAATGGCCAGATAGGTGACTGTCCCTTTGGCCTAACGGGCGGATGAGTGACCGTCCCTTTGGCCTGATGGGCGGATAGGCGACTGTCCCTTTGGTCCTGGTCTGACGGGCAGATAGGTGACTGTCCCTTTGGCCTGACGGGCGAATAGGCGACTGTCCCTTTGGTCCTGGCCTGATGGGCAGATAGGTGACTGTCCCTTTGGCCTGGCGGGCGAATAGGTGACTGTCCCTTTGGTCTTGGCCTAATGGGCAGATAGGCAATGTCCCTTTGGCCTGACGGGCGGATAGGTGGCTGTCCCTTTGGCCTGATGGGCGAATAGGCGACTGTCCCTTTGGTCCTGGCCTGACGGGCAGATAGATGACTGTCCCTTTGGCCTGACGGGCGAATAGGTGACTGTCCTTTTGGCCTGACGGGCGAATAGGTGACTGTCCCTTTGGTCTTGGCCTGATGGGCAGATAGGTGACTGTCCCTTGGGCCTGACGGGCAGATAGGTGACTGTCCCTTCGGTCCTAGCCTGACGGGCAGGTAGGTGGTTGTCCTTTCGGTCCTTGGCCCAACGGGCAGATAGACTTAATTGATATGTTTATTTTATTTATTTATTTATTTTGGTGATAACAGTTGCCCCCCCTATTCAAACATTCAAAAAGTGAAAACGAAACTTTTTGAATGTTTTGAATGATAACTCGGGCAATTAGCGTTGTTCGTATTTCCTCAGGCTTATCTTTTGGCACTCTCCATTGCTGTCTGAGTCCGTTGTCGAGGCCACGGTAATTGAACAATCCCTTCCCCTTTTTTCTTTTAATAGTATATATATGCTTTTGTTAATGAATCATGGCCAGTTGGTGACTATTTTCAATAAGATAATCCTTGTTCATTATTTTATATGTACGCCATAAATTGGCATTTTATTATTAACATTGTTGCAATGCCTTTCTATGCCCATTTGAGCAACGCATTGGGAGTGCATCAATTGGCTTATTATTACCAATTTATATATATATATATATGTATGTATGTATGTATGTATATACATACATGTAGAAAATTCCATCCATGCCATGGGTTGGCATATTGTGGTGGAAAAATTTGTTTATAAGGACTCATCGATTGGGTCCTTGGTAGGCATCTTTTTTTTTTTTTTTGTTCAAGCCATCACTTGTCTTTGGACATTTTTTTTTAAATATGCCCATCCACTGGCTTTTCGCATAATTTTATATTTATGTTTTTATTTTTATTATTATTATGGGCATATATTTTCCTAAGACAAATTTGGCCATGGCATTGGCTTTTTCCTTACAGCCCCAAGGATGCCCATATATTATAAGCATGTATTGCTCAATCTGGTTGGTGAGACAACAACACTAACTGCGCATTGTCGCCATCTTGTTCTTTAAATAAAGTTTCCAAACGTATGGCCTTTGATGCAAGAGCCGACAAGTTTGGAATCTCATGAGCAATTAACTGATCCTTATATTTGGATGCCATATTCCTGACCACCATCTTGGTCAATTCATACTCATCAAGAGCAGTTAAGCATCGTGACTTTAGCCGCCGTACACGTTCTATAAACATTATGACTGGCTCTCTTGGCAACTGTTTGGTGTCCACTATGTCAATAACTGACACTGATGGGACTGGGTTAAAGAAGCGGGTGTGGAACGCCCCCTCCATGTCTTCCCACGTTCTGAAGTGGCCAGGAGGTAAGTTGGCAAACCACGAAAATGCAGTCTTAGTTAATGATAAGGAAAATAACTGCATCTTGTAGTTGGGGTTTCTCGCATTTTCTCCTAATTGGGCTGTAAACCGCCCTATATGTTCGATAGTAGACGAGTCGTCTTCGCCTGAGAAGGTAGCAAAGTCAGGCACCCTGAAACCCCTAGGAAGGGGATGATCACGGGTAATGGCCTCGGGGTATGGCTTCTGATAAGCCATCCGACCAGTTGGCCTCACGTTGAGACCAAATTGATCTCGTAACATATCTGCTAAAATATCAGGATCAATGGGAGGGCCTTGTGGAGGGGCTGGTATATTAGGATTGGGATTATAACCATCGACTGGCATCCCTAGGTTTTGGTGAGTATGTACCATGGGAGGTGCGTAATGGTTGTTAGGACCTGACGGATTGGCCATAAGTGGCCTCCATGGTTCCTGATTTTCACCTAGCTCTCCCATGGGCCGGATTGGAGATGTATCCGCTAGATAATTCTCCACACTGGTAGGGACAAAAGCAGGTTGTCCTCCCAATGGGATATTGTTAGGATACGTCGCTGCCGGCCGCTTGCCCCTGTTGTTACTGGCTTCCGGCCTATCATAGTTCTGTGATTGTACCTCTCCCATGCCAAAAGTTGGCAAAACTGGGAGTGGAGTAAGCATCTGGCCTTGCCCTAAGGGTAGGCCATTTGTTGTTCTGGGTGGGAAGTTGCCCATGTTGGCCGCAGACGGCCCTTGAGCAAAAAATCCCTGGGGTGAGGCTTGAGCAGATAACTCATTCCGCATAGCCGCCAAACGGTTGTCCAATAATTCTGTAAATTGATTCATCAGATTTGGTATTAAGTCCATTGGTACAACATTGACACTGGCAGTATTATGCCCTGTCGTGGGCGGCACAGGTGGTGGCGGAATTCCGCCAGTAGTAGTGCTAGTGGATGTTCTTGGCGTGGACATATTTATCCGGGATATCACTCGTGATCTTAACACCAAGCTATCCAAACTTTCCAAATTTGATAATTGATCTATGGTAGACGTTTCAATCGTCTCCCACTGTGGTCGCCAATTTGTTATCGCAGAAATTTGATAACAACAAATAGTAAAGCCCTTACAGGCCTGAGACGATAGAAACTGAAAAGTTCCCTTCGTTGGATTGCGCCTTCAACAATTAGGGTCAATGAACAAGAATTGAAATTCTTGCCCACTGTGAATTACAAGAAACTAGCAACTACAACTACGAACTAAACTACAGAACTACAACTAAACTACGAACAAGATAAAATAAAACTCCTGAGGAGTGTTGATGTGATGTCGATTCTCTCCGTCTGCTGAGTTGCTTAGTATTTATAGGCCATCCAGTAACCGCTCCTCGAGAACTGCCTTGGTCGTGCTTCTGGTAACCGCTTGACACCGTTGACGGCTACGATCGAGTGGTATTAACCTGTTGTTCCGCTTCTCTCTGTTCGGGCAAGTAAATCTAGTTGTTCCTGGCTTGGCCGGCCAACAGGTCTAATTGGTTGACTGTCTCATGGTCTTGGCTAGCGGGAGATATATGACTGTCCCTTTGGTCTTGGCCTAATGGCCAGATAGGTGACTGTCCCTTTGGCCTAACGGGCGGATGAGTGACCGTCCCTTTGGCCTGATGGGCGGATAGGCGACTGTCCCTTTGGTCCTGGTCTGACGGGCAGATAGGTGACTGTCCCTTTGGCCTGACGGGCGAATAGGCGACTGTCCCTTTGGTCCTGGCCTGATGGGCAGATAGGTGACTGTCTCTTTGGCCTGGCGGGCGAATAGGTGACTGTCCCTTTGGTCTTGGCCTAATGGGCAGATAGGCAATGTCCCTTTGGCCTGACGGGCGGATAGGTGGCTGTCCCTTTGGCCTGATGGGCGAATAGGCGACTGTCCCTTTGGTCCTGGCCTGACGGGCAGATAGATGACTGTCCCTTTGGCCTGACGGGCGAATAGGTGACTGTCCTTTTGGCCTGACGGGCGAATAGGTGACTGTCCCTTTGGTCTTGGCCTGATGGGCAGATAGGTGACTGTCCCTTGGGCCTGACGGGCAGATAGGTGACTGTCCCTTCGGTCCTAGCCTGACGGGCAGGTAGGTGGTTGTCCTTTCGGTCTTGGCCCAAAGGGGAAATAGACTTAATTGATATGTTTATTTTATTTATTTATTTATTTTGGTGATAACAAGTAGTATTTTCAACAAATTAACAAGAATCTTGAGCACATTATGTAACTCTAAAAGCCTTTAGGGATTATTACATTTGACACTTGACATACCATATACCTCTGTAAAAACCAAAGAATATATATGTGTGTGTACTAGCTAGTAAATGTAATTAGAGAACTAAACCAATGAAATGGAATTTTTTTTCTTTTTTTTTTGAACTGTTTACACCAAGTCCAGACAACGGTCATCGCCGCCACCATGGAGGCCGGCTTCCGATGAAGAGGAGGTGGAGACGGTGATAACGTCGTTCAAATCGGAAACACTATCTTGCAACGTCGATATGAGCTGCGACGTGGTGAAGCTCATACTCGGCTTTGTTGTCGGGACATTTGGGATTTGTGATTCTCCCTCGAGGATTTGCACGACGCTCCTCATTGTAGGCCTCGCCATCGGGTCGGGTTGCGAACATGCCAACCCGACCAATAACACCCGTCTCATCTCCACCTCGTCGTATTCATTCCCGAGCCTTGGGTCGACCGCCTCCATCAACCGCCCTTCCCTATGCAAACTCCACACCCAATCCACCAAATTACTACTCACGCCCACTCTCCCGACACCATTCGCCTCCCTCTCGATTGGCCTCCTCCCGCTCGCCACTTCCAGCACCACCGCGCCGTAACTAAATGCATCGGTCCTGTCACTAGCCCGACCGGTTAATAAATATTCGGGAGCCAAGTATCCCATCGTCCCCGCGGCCACCGTGGCATCAGGGGAAGTGCCATGCCCGACTTCCTTGGCCAATCCGAAATCGCCTAATCTCGCATTGAAACCTTCATCTAACATAATGTTGCTCGTCTTGACATCTCTATGGATCACTTGATTCTCACATTCTTGATGTAGATACGCCAATGCGGATGCCACACCGAGCAAAATTTTGCGCCTATCGGGCCAGGATAAAACCATCCTCGATTCGAACAGTGCCTTGTCTAAACTCCCGTTGCACATCATGTCGTAAACGAGCAGAATTTCGCCCTTCTCGTGACACCAGCCTTGAAGCCTAACGAGATTTCGATGCCTGAGACTACCGATGGTGGACAATTCGGATAAGAACTCTTCCTTCCCCTGCCCGGAGTGACTGCATCTCTTCACCGCGACGACTTCGCGGGTCGTCGGTAATACGCCCTTGTAAACGGTGCCGAACGCCCCATTTCCGATAATCCGGTCGGAGTTGAAGCCTTTGGTTGCTAACTTGAGCTCCTTGTAGGTGAATTCCTTTGGCATTCTGATCAAATCTGAACCTAATAAAGCGTTTGAATTTCTACTCCTGAATTTCCTCCAGTAAAACCATATAAAAGCTAGAGCGCACATTCCCAAGAAGAAGGTCCCGGCGGTCACTACTCCGGCCACCGCCCCGGCGCCGTTTCGGCACAATTGATTGTGACATTTCCCACTGCTTTTGACGGCGTCCGTCGCCGGCGCCAGAGAAGTGTTTTCTGGTATTGTATCCTTCGGCGACGGCGGCGAGGCTACAGAATTAGGGTTTGAATTATCGTCAAAAGAGGAAGTAAAGCTCCACCATTCGACCGTGTGGACCTCCGTGCTGCCCTGAGTCGAGCCGGAGAATCCAACGAACATAAAATCGCCGGGCAAATGGTCGTTGAGGTCGAAATCGGCGGAAAAGATGGGTTCTTTGGGCTTCGAACTGGAATACGAAATGTACACTTCGATTGTACGGCTCGACCCTGAGTAATCGACCCACGAGTTCATCACGTTGCCGCTTTTCAAATCGACGCCAACCGCCCCCAAATCGCCGACCGCCGTCGATACCATTGAGCTTAAATCTAACCCGACGTGGTTCCCGTTAATGTCCCTGAATTCGACGTCCATCAGAGTGTCGAACTCCACAGCCACGACGCCCTTCGGCGCGGCGCCTTTCGCGTCGGTAATCCCCAAATACCCGCCGGCATCGCCGACGTATTGGTCGTCCGGAGAGATGACAAAGGCCAAGCCGCCGCCGATCGACGACGGGTTTAAATTCATCACAGAGAAGGAGAAGAATGTGGAGAAGCTCGCTGTAGAATCCGTCCCCGGGCGGCGAAATCTGATCGGCTTGGAGTATAATACCCTGCCGGAGCCGGAGTTCGGTACGGCCAGATCACGAGTGAGCCGAACACTCCCGTTGCTCAAGTGGGCGTCGCCGAGGAGCTTCAGCCCTGACAGGGCCACCGTAGAAAAATCGAATTGCGTCTCCGCCGCCGCTATCCGAATCCCGGCGAATAAAATATACAAAATCACGAAACAAAATTCCATAGCTACTATATTTGGAACCAATCCATGAATCAATCTCCGGAAGAAAACAACGAAAAGAATGGGGAAAGTAAACTTTGTGACCCAAAAAAAAAAAAAATGTATCGGGAGAGAAACAGAGAATAATAGTAATGGTGAACCCAAATTCCAACCGACCGAAGAGAGGGTTCCAATATAAGACAAGTGGGCGCCACGTGGCGGCGATCCAACGGTAAGGAGGAGGTGCGGCTCTTCCTCTGCAGCTCCGACGTTATCAGTTGACTGTGTGGCTGTCGGCCACAGAAATGCTAGTTGTACTACTGTAATAAGGAAGCGGCGCCGGAGGTTCTTGGGAGGGCTTTTTGGAGATTTCACAGGTGTGTTTAGGCGCAGCCGTGATTTGGAGGTGTAAGAATAACTGATTATGGTAATCAGTATAATTAATCACCCAATTTAAGGTTAATGACGCTGCGGAGTCCGGGGTTGCCAAAAGTCTCGACTCTCGCGTGGGGGAGTGTTTGGTGCTTTTTTTTAATTTTTTTTTAATTATACTCTTATGTTTGATTGAGATTTTATTAAAAAAAAATTAACTTTAAAAAACTTCACAAACCATATACTAATAATATTTCATTAGCTACTAACTTGAATATTTTTATTTATAGTACTCCCTCCGTTTTTTTTGTTAGCTACTGTTGACTAATGGGTATTGTTCACTTATATACTTTGACTTAAAGTTTTCTCATGGTTATAAAGTTAAAATATGACCAAGTGTGATTTTGTTAGATTCGTCTCGTCTTGTAGATTTTAAATATCGACCTTTTAGAATTTTTACATGTACCGAATTTGAATTATTAATGATTTAAAATGTACATTGGACTGCGTGCTGAGTGGGTCCGTAGCTATCTTTAAAAAACGGAGGAAGTACATACTTTAATTACTACATTAAATTAAAATTGAAGATGATCCGCAATTTTTTTTATTTTTTTTTATTTAAAAAAAAAAGAAAGAAAAAAAAAAAGCGGAAGGGTGTGGACTGTAGTCTGTAGACGCAATCAATCATTTTATTTTATTCTTTTAATTTTGTTTGTGTTGATAATTTGTCATGTTTCGAAGGATGTTCGATTTGCGTGAGAATGCTTTGTGACTTTTTTGTAAAATAATTGAATGAGAATTTTTGGGCATCGATATGCTCATTTGTTCACTAAATTGCCGTATTTAAATATTTGCCGAGTTCGCAATTAGTACGTATTGTAAAACTAAATAGAAAAAAAAATGATCTAAAAATATAGTAGTATCAATTTTTAAAACAATTTTTAGAACAATTTTTAGATCAATTTTTTAGTTAAAATGATCTAGTTGCAATTTTTAGATTAATTTTTTATTAACAATAAGTTGAAATCCAAAATGTTACTATTTGCATTGGATTCAAAAAAGATCGATTTGACACTATTTTAAGCTATTTTATCTCTTTAAAAAAGTTACTTTGTTTCAAAATATTTCAATTTAACTATTTTGTCAAACACCACATACTATTTTGTTATATACAATACAGTAGTTAATAACAAGTGAGCAGAGGTTTTGTGTGATTCTGAACAATATTGTCAACATCTACATTTCTTTTAAGCTAGCGCCTAGCAATATACTCCTGACCAATTATTATTGTTTCATTTATTTATTAATTAATTTTTATTTAATACTATTATAATTATAAAAGAAATAAAGTAAAATTATATTTGTTAACACATATTTAAAATATATATTTTATATAATGGTTAACACAAAATTTGAAACGATAGCAAAATGTTTATTTTCCTAAAAAAACAATAATGTTTATTTATATTTCATTTTGCGACATTAAATATTAGAATAATATCGCAGATAGTATATTTAAAAAAAAAAAAAAAAACAATATTAAGGATAGAAGGAGTATTTGATATGAAACCAATAATAGCTGACTTGGGGTCGGTTCTAGGCAAAGAAATACGGGTTTATTCTCGAACGGATGGACATCCATCTATCTGTTTGGGCTCTTAAGCTTCTTAATAAACAAGGGCGTCTCACCTTGGCCCGCCATGTTCTTGCCACAATTCCAACATACTGCATGCAAATTGCATGGCTTTCGGAATCCATTTGTCGGAGCATTGATAGGAGGATCCGTCAGCTAGTATGGAAGGAACGGACGGGCCGAGGTTCGAATCTCGTGAGTTGGGATCACATTGCTATGCCAGGATCGAGAGGTGTTGGGCCTAAGGCAAGCAAGACACATCAATATAGCCCTTCTTGGAAAAGTTGTTTCTGACCTTTTTCTATGTGTTTAAAAAAACGTTGGGTCAGGGAGTTGACTACTAAATATGCTCCAGCTTCAATGCAACTCATGGTTTTGAAAAAAAATGGTTCATCTACTTGGCGTAGCATCTGTAAAGCAATAGCACTACTTGCAGAAGGCTATGCTTTTAGGATTGGTAACGGTTTGAGTTCGATGTGGTTCTCGCCATGGCTTAATGGCAAACTTTGGGACCACAAGTTCCATTCATTGATATATGTGATGTCGACCTCAAGATGGTGGATATTGTGTCTAAGGGTAAGTGGAATTTGTCGGCTGTGAATAATATTCTCCCTTCCCAGCTTCGTTCTTCTATCTTACAGTCACCCCTCATTGTCTCCATTCATCTATTGTTGACTGTTGGACATGGAAGTACAACGCAATCTGGCTATCGGTATCTTATTGGTTCTTCAATGGATACTGCTTCTTGGCGGTGGTTATGGAGTTCATCTCTTCCAGAAAAAAATTTGTATCTTGTTCTGGCTGATTGCATGGATGGTATTTCCATGTAATTCTCTAAGATTTCATAGAAACTTGGCTGTCTCTCCCTTATGCGGCGTCTGTGACATGGAAGAGGAAGATTGGTGTCATGCGATCTTTTGTTGGGTCTGGGCTAAAAGTGTTTGGACTGCCATGGGAATTGATGTCCCTTCAGATCTCCAATCCGTTGATAGGCTATAATTGTGGTTTTGGCTCCAGGGAATGTTCCGGTGTTATGGGAAGATCTTTGTGGCAGGTCTTTGAATAGTTTGGAGGGAAAGAAATGTTAGGGTCTTTTATTGGAAAATCTACACAACATCATGCAATTGTGAGAAGAATTCATCATCTGTAATTCTGTATGAAGAACATGACAGAGTCCTTCCTCGGCCGCAGGCCATTCCTTCTCATTGCCGGCTCGTGTGTTGGAACATGGGTGTTCGAGCGGGGTACCTATTGCATACTGACGGATCTTTGCTGGCTCATCGGGGACGTGCCGGATTTGGGGCGGCCTTGAGGGAGTTGGATGGAACTTTGGTTGGAGGTGTGTCGGGATACTTGGGTTTTACTTCAAACCTTCATGCTGAGGTCGCTGCAATTTTGCATGGCTTGCAGATGGCTAAAAGCAAAAGACTTATAGAGATCAAGGTTCGATGACTCGAAGGACGCCTTGCTTTTGAATCACGGCTCCAAGGTCCCCTCGGCATTGGCTTGCTCATATTGATGAGTATCGTTGCATCCTTCAAGTCATGTTCTTTTGATCACATTCTTCGGGAAGGTAACATAGTTGCTGACCGCTTAGCCAAGATTGGAGCTGATGATGAGTTATTTTTCACTACCTGAGCGTATCTCCCAGACCCTGTGAAACCCCTGCTTGCAGCTAATGTTGCGGGAACTTGGTTCCCTAGGTATTACTCCCTCCGTCCCGCGAAGATTGAAGCCTTTCTTTTGGGCACGGTAATTTAGGTAGTGGAGTTTAGTAGTTAAAGTGGTGTGGGTATTTGTGTTTAAGATTATAATGAATTTTGATATTGTTTATTGTTTAACTTTGACTTAATATTATCGTAGTGATGTAATTTGAGAAAAATATTCAAATGTGGTCTTGTTAGAATCGTCTAATCGTGTAGTTTTAGAATATATATTTTATACAATTTTTATTTGTATCAATTTTGTAATATTAAGAGTTAAAGAAATATAAGGGACTTTGTGTAGGAAAGTAATAATGCATTGGAATTTGTGCAGAATAGTAAAAGTAAGTATTTTTAATGGGATTTGACAATAATTAAGATTCTAATCAAACTTATATTAATTTAATTTTTCTAAAAACGGAAAGGGTTCAAACTTCGTGGGACACCCCAAAAAGGAATAGGGTTCAAACTTCGTGGGACGGAGGGAGTATTTTTTATTTCTTTTGTATTTTCTCTTATATTTTCTATTTCTTTCACTAAGTTTCATTGGTTGTGAAGCAAAAAATAAATAAATAAATAGGTGACTTGGTAGTTTATGTTTTAAAAACCTTAAAAAATATCTTTAGTATTTACTCCATTTTTATTTATTTTTAAGTGTAACTTTCCTCATTTACACGCATGCCGCTGTATATTTCAAACTATTAATAATTCAATTTCGGTACATGTAAAAATCTTAAATTTGATTTTAAAAATTATAAGATGAGACAAATCCAACAAGATCCAACTTGGCTATATATTTTCTTGGGGTCCAGTTAGGGTGCGATCAACAAATTCCGCAGCATATCAAGGCAGCGATCTGAAGCGTCCGTTTAAAATCCAAGGGTTGTAAATGAAAAAGGGTATAATTGTCATAACACAATAATAGTTCATTTTAAAAACAATGCATTTCAGCGATACGACAAGTATTTTAGACATGTTATCATATCTAATACTGTATTTGGTAACTCTATATTTAGTATGTTATCATATTTATTATTTGGTAAATCATATCAAATATTTGGTAATCCATATCTAATATTTCAAATAATATATTTTTATGATCAAAGATACGTATCAAATTTATTAATAGATCATTTCAGCGATCTTACCAAAAACAATTAAGTGATGCTATAAAATATATTTCAGGGACCACAAGTAGAGGAATTCAGCGACCGTATCTAGCATAATTCAGCGACGGTACCAAGAATAATTCAGCGACGCAACCTAGAATGATTCAGCGATGCTACCAAAAACAATTATGTGATGCTACAAAAAATAATGAAGGGATGCTATCAAATATATTTCAGCGACCGTATCTAGCATAATTCAGCGATGGTACCAAGAATAATTTAGCGACGCAACCTAGAATGATTCAGCGATGCTACCAAAAACAATTATGTGATGCTACCAAAAATAATGAAGGGATGCTATCAAATATATTTCAGCGACCGTATCTAGCATAATTCAGCGATGGTACCAAGAATAATTCAGCGACGCAACCTAGAATGATTCAGCGATGCTACCAAAAACAATTCTGTGATGCTATCAAAAATAATGAAGGGATGCTATCAAATATATTTCAGCGAGATCAAGTAGAGGAATTCAGCGATGGTACCAAGCAGAATTCAGCGACGCTACCAAGAATGATTCAGCGATGCTACCAAAAACAATTCTGTTATCATATCTAATATTTAGTAAATAATATCATATCTAATATTTGGTAAACCTATATTTAGTATGTTATCATATCTAATATTTGGTAAATAATATCATATCTAATCTAATATTTCCAAATAATCATCAACGAATGGTAACAAATATATTAATAGATAATTTCAATCATGCTACAAAAAATAATTTAGTGATGCTATAAAAAATATTTAAGCGACACTATCCTAGAAGAGTTCAGCATTCAGCCACATTACACAGAAGAATTCTGCAACGCTACAAAGAAGAATTCAGCGATACTATGAAGAATAATTCAGCGATGCTATGAAAAATAATTCAGCGACTCAACTAGAATATTTCGGGTACGTTTTCATGAACAATTCAATGACTTTATTTAAAAATATTTCAGCGACGTATATCTATGTATAGCAGCATAATTAAGCAAATTGCAGGGTAATATGAGATTAATCCTTGAAATGCAAAGAAGAAGAACGGAAGAAGTATGGAAGAATCAGCAATTGTCTGTTCACAAACTAAACGTAGCAAATTTACTATTTTAACCTTTAAGTTAATCTCAACCATCAATTTATAAATTAAATCAATGGTTGTGATGTACCGCAGTACATCAAGTCAAAATGCTTAATCGCACCCTAACGGAATTGTATTTTCTTGTATAGCTATTACTAAAATAGAAATCAAAATGCTACAATAAACCGTAAAAAATCCAAATGTTACACTTTAAAAAATGAGAGTGTTATTTTAATGATTGTTTTTGGGGGCATTTAAATAGTGGTTCCTATTTGTTAAAAATGAGAGTGTAGTCAACTACCTTGACTACACTTTTATCATCTTAATACCTACCAAACTTAATCAAATCCTCACCAATTAAAAACTTGAACCTCAAACCTCATACCCCAAACCCTCAACCTGAACCCTGAGCCATTGGACCCTAAACCCTAACTTCTACCCACTAAATCTTGAACTCCACTCTAAATCCTTAAAATCTTTTTTAAAATAATAAAAAAATAACTAGGAAAATTTATTAATCGGGACTTTTTAAATACTAATAATTTTTAAATAAGAAGTAATTAAATCAATAAGAAAATTTAACATATGAAGTTTATTTTTCAAAGTAAGCACTAGTAATATGGATGAACTTTTATTTTGCCCTAATTTGTCTTCATGTTTTAAGTTTCTTTAGTTAATACTTCCTCCGTTTTTTTTTATTTGCACGTTTTGACTTTTGTCACTATTTATTGAGTAGCTTTGACTCGACTTGTTAATACAATTATACCGTATAAGATAAAATATAGGAATAAATTAAAAATATGTATTGGATTGCGTGAAATGTGGGTCTGTAGTATTTATTTAGGAACGGAGGAAATATTTGCAATTGAAATTAACTAGCATACCCGCCCGCGCAATGCACGGTAAGTAAAATTTATATATATATTTTTAAAAAAGCATAAGATTTTAAAAATTCAATATTGTAGTATTACATAAAATTTGGTTCATGTGGGGGTTGAGGACTTACTCAAGTGGTAATTCCCCCAACTCACAACCTATAGGTTGGGGGTTCGAATCCCACCCGGCCCCCTCTCCCTCCCCTTTGTTGTCTTTGTAATTGTGTGGCATTGACTCTCACCACCCTTTACAGCCCTTCAATGGCTTCTTCAAAAAAATTTGGTTCATGCACATTTTATGACCACATTATTGAGAAAAAAAATGTGACAAAGTGGTTTAGCAACTTTGTCAATTAAGTTATTTTCTTAATATTGTTGTTTCATTGATTTAGCACATAATCAATTTGATTTTACATTACTTAATTTATATTAATACATTTTTGCCTGATACGAATTATGTAATATATTTGATTTTACATTTTAAATTTATAATTTGCTAGATATAATTTTAATTCTATTTTATATTTTTATATGTTAATTTATTATTATATATTACACTAATAATGCTACTGGACTACTTGACCAATGCCCTGTCTCCCACACATGGCGAGACGTCTTTGACCGATGTTCAATTCATTATGTACTTTGCGAGGGTAAAATGGTCGCGGATTGTCTAGCAAAATGTGGTGCATCTCTAGAAGAATTCTACACTACTTGGACATTCCCCCAGACTTCACGCACAGGGCGTTAGCAGCAGATTCTTCTGGCATGTGGTTCCAAAGAACCTAAGTGTTAGCTCATTTTTTTCTTTCTGCTTTTTCGACACCTCTTTTTGCTGTTTTATTTCCCTTTATTTTCTTTCAATTTCTTATATGGCTTCAGCTTTCCAAAAAATAATGTTATTAATCTTAGAACATTGTTCACATAAATACAGAGTGACTAATGCAAATCTAATCATAAATATATAATTCTCATATTATATTATATTATACTTCCTGCCGTTTCTTTTAAGTGTCACACTTTCTTTTTTTTGGTGTTTTATAATTGTTACATTACCATATATAGAATGCTTTTAAAGGTATAAAACTTCCACTAAAGCACTTTTGTTCCTTGTATTAAATTTCGTGTCATTTTCGTATGTTACACTTATTTTGAAATAGGGAGTATTATATTATATGTAGGGATGAATACGGTACGGATACGGTTGGATAGTATCAGATATGAATATATCATCTCACATTTTTTTTTTCTCGAATTCGGATCGAATATAGGTATGCCGGATATGAATACATGTCGGATACATATTCAATCGGATACAGATTGTCGAATAATTTTTAATCTTTTTTTGAAATTAATATCATAATCCCTCGTAGCAAGAAAGAGTGTGATAAGTTCGTATTACTTCTTTAAGTTTGCATGGACGTATTGTAACTAAATGATTATTATAGCAGCACATATACCCAAAAATAATTATTTTTTATATTGTAATTCTGTAATTTATAACACATAATTAATAATGCTTTACGGCCTGAGTGTACGTGGGCTCTAGCCTCTAGCCGCTTAAGCAAGATCTTGGATCCAAACATTGTCTATGCAAAAAAACTGTTTTTCACTAAAAAAAATAAAATAAAAATAACGCTTTACAATAATTAATTCCTTATTTCTTTCTTCCATTTTTTTTCCTTTTCAATGTTACTCCGTACTTTATTCAATCCTGTTCGTAAGGGGGAAAAAGAAAAGAAACCTTTTCAGAAAAGAAAACATATATATTGACTTGAAAATTACAGTTGGACAGAAGCCTTTTCAATTAAGTAAAAGCCTGGAAACTGATGGGGACTCCTTCGGAAGCTCTCCCTCCAGACCGAGATGGTACACACAGTTTGCAGACAACTCCGACGTTCAATCCGACTCCGCCGTTCATTTTCTCGGGTGATAAGAAGCCTTCTTTTCGAGACATGGTGCTTGAGGGTAAAGAGGCAGCTCCTGCTCCTCTGATGGGGGAAACAATTACAGACGACATGGTGAAACTAGATTTTCTAGATGGGGACCGGTTGAGACCGCGTATCACCATCTCTCCCCAGATTCAAGCACGACTTAACAAGCCTTGGGAAGACGCCATACTCGTTTCTGTGCTCGGAAAAAGGGTGGGCTACATTGCTTTGAAGGAAAGAATATCAAGGATATGGAAGCTTCAAGACAAGTTTGAAATGCTAGACTTGGATGAAGGCTATTTCTTGATCAAGTTCTACAACAGTGGTGACCGCACGAGGATCCTTAATGGGGGGCCATGGATGGTGTTTGAAAGCTATCTCACCATCTCCCCATGGAAGCCCAACTTCTCGGCCTCAGCAGACACTCCTAAGAAGACAATAGTATGGGCTCGGTTCCCCCGTTTAGGGGTTGAAATGTATGATGAATACATCTTGACAAAGATGGCTAAGGCGCTGGGCACCCCGGTTAGGGTCGACGACATGTCTAAGAAAGTAAACCGAGGGAGATATGCTCGTGTATGTGTTGAAATAGATTTGGAAGAGCCTTTGGTCACCAGCGTGCTGATGGGAAATCACTGGCAAAGGGTTGCCTATGAGGGTCTTCACCTCATTTGCACCAAATGTCAACGATATGGGCATGGAAGCAATGCATGTACCTGGAAGGAAAAACTGGTGGAGGAGCCGCCTGCTGTGGCGGTGAAATACCAGGGAGAAGATGGAGCAAGAGAGCACAAAGTCCAAGAGGGCGCTAGGGACAAATCTGCAATACCAACGTTGGACCCTGTACCAACCCCATACAGTGGCCAGGCAGACAGTAAGGAAAAGAGTCCCGAGACACATAGCAGTACCTGTTTTGATAAAGGAAACAAAACTAAGAAGGTTGACTTTGACGAAAGAGGTACTACTAGCAAGGAAAAGGAAAGTAAGCAGGTCGATGTGGTGATGGATTTCACTGAGGAGAGTAAGGTGACCACAAAAGATATGCCTTTACAACCGGAATGTGGGGACTGGGTCAAGGTGGAAAGGAAGAAAAAGAAAGGTCAGGCCAAAAAGGTTGCAATGGACTCAAAACCTAAGCCAACATTAGTGGGCCGGAAGGGCAGTCCGGGTAATACTAAGGAGAAGGGAAAGCTTTTCTGGGCCGCTGCAAATCAAAAAGCTTACTGGGCCGGCCAAAGGAAGTAACCAGGGGAAAGGAAAACTGGAGATGGATAATGACCCAAATTACTTTGGGAGGCCCAACTCCGATGGGAACATCAAAAACTCCAAGAGGGCTCGATCATCTTCTTCCCGAGAGGATGAGCTGGGAAACAACTCCCCAGAGAAAAACGCTGAACGAGAGCGGGATGACCCGAGCAAAGAAAATCGAGAACCTGGAAAGGAAGTTCAAGAGATGCGGGAGAGAGATGAGAAGGAGAAGGGCGACGAGGTCGCCGAATCCATGGAAACAGAAGGATAACGCTGGTGGTAGGTGTTCTGGGTCCTTCATAATTTATATTTTTTTATGGATTTTACACCATTTAGAGATTGTTCAGTGTTATCTTGGAATGTGGGTGGCATAGTCGGGCTTCCGTCTAGAAGAATTTTGAAGGAGTTTTTGAGGGATCATAATCCGAGCCTCTTATGTCTGTATGAGGTTCAATCTCTCTATGCAAATTCAAAGCAATTTCTGAGTCAGGCAGGGTACGAACCAGTGGGTATTCAAGAGGCTAGGGGGAAATCCGGTGGTGACTGGGTGCTAGCTAAGATGGGGCTTCCCTACCAGATTCAAGTAGTTGACAATAGGGAGCGTATGATTACTATGTTGATCTCTATGGGAACGGCTGAGTGGTATATCACGGCTCTATACGCCTCCCCCAGATATGAGGAGCGTCAGCAAAATTGGCTTGCGCTGGGTCAGCTGGCTGAAGCCATTAAAGGAGGATGGGTGGTCATAGGGGATTGGAACCAAATCTTATCAGCTGAGGAGGTTCGGGGAGGGCTGCATAATCCTGGTCGTGCGGAGGAACTTAGTGATATGCTACAGGATTGTGGCTTAGCCACCCTTAATACTCAAGGAGGTATGTTTACTTGGTCGCGTCCGATGGGGGATACGAGACGGATCTTTAAGCGCTTGGATAGATGTGTTGGGAACCTTGAGTGGGTTAGCCATTTCCCGTGTGGGTTTGTGAAGGTTCTACCTCGGGTGGGATCGGACCATAACCCACTTCTGTTGAATTGTGCTCCTGGCCGGCCAAGGACAGTTGGGAAACCTTTCCGATGGGAAGCCTCGTGGAGTGAGCAGGAAGGGTATAAAGAGATGGTGGAAAATATTTGGGCAGTCCCTAATCCATCAATTACTCACCAATTTGATAAGGTTAGGCAGTCATCGTTGGAATTTCATAAAACCAGAGGATGCAGCCTCAAATGGAGGAAATTAAAAATACTGAAGAGGCTAGGGGGCATTTCAAGGATGCTCGAAAGGATTGATTCTGTTTGACTTTTACTCCTTGAAGATGAGCTTCGGCGGGAACTGAATCTGGTTTTGGCACAGGAAGAGCTGTATTGGTATCAAAGGGCTAGAGAGAAATGGGTGAAATTGGGGGATAGAAACACGGCGTACTTCCACGCTAGAGCTAAAACGAGAGGGCATCGTAATAGAATTCATGGCCTTCGGATTGAGGATGGGGAATGGTGTGAGGATGAAGATACTCTCAAAGCTCATGCTACAACCTATTACCAAAGGTTGTATGCTCGACCGTCGGAGACTTTTCCACAGAGAGTGAGAGGGATTGAGCCTCCTTTTGTTATGCCAACTTTTTCCACAATTCCCATTACTGCTTATCAGGAACTGGAAAAGAGTACTACGAAGGAGGAAGTGGCAGACGTGGTTAGGGGGATGAATGGGTATTCAGCCCCGGGACCGGATGGGTTTCCTAGCATATTTTTGAAGAAGTTTTGGATGGCTATGGGCCCTACAGTTTGTGATTTCGTTGCCAAAGCCTTTGATACTGGAGAATTTGATTCCAAGATTGCTATGGCCTATATCTGCATCATCCCTAAGATAGAAGTGCCTTTAAGTCTGAAGGATTTCAGACCTATAACCCTCTGTAACGTCCTCTACAAGGTCCTCACGAAGACGCTAGTAAACCGGATTCGTCCCTCCCTTCAAGAGTTTATTTCCCATCATCAGGCGGCCTTTCTCCCGGGGCGAGGTACTATTGATAATGCTGTGACCTTACAAGAGATTGTGAGATACCTGTCTGGTTCTCACTCGCGGACTAAGGCTTTTATTCTCAAAATTGACGTGGCAAAGGCCTATGATAACGTTCATTGGGATTTTCTAGAATCTTGTCTTATGGAAATGGGACTGCCAAATGTGATTTGCAAGTTGATTATGTTCTGTGTGTCTTCTCCTCATTACTCGGTGCTTTGGAACGGGGAAGCTCTGGAAACCTTCAAGCCGGGGAAAGGTTTGAGACAAGGGGATCCAATCTCCCCTTATCTCTTCCTCATCATCATGGAAAAGCTTTCCCTCTTAATATCTAAGCTGGTCCAACAAGGGAAATGGCAGCCTATTAGGGGAAGCAATTGGAGTGTGGAGATCTCCCACTTATTGTTTGCAGATGATCTTATTCTCTGTTCTATGGCTAATCGGGAGAGTGTCAAGTGTATATCTAAGGCCCTGGAATCATTCACAGCTGCATCAGGTTTGCATCTTAACCCTACCAAATCCTCTCTCTTTGTCTCCAGGGCAGTCCAACAGGAAGAGAAAAAATGGAATTCGGATAACCTGCATATCCCTGCAGTGGACGATTTTGGCTCCTACTTGGGATTTCCTATGATTAAGGGTAGGCTGCAATGCCGAGACTTTGCTTTCATCCTGGATAAACTCGATGGGAAGTTAAAAGGATGGGCCACTAAATTCCTGAATAAGGCAGGAAGATTAACTCTTGGTCGTGCGGTTATGGCGGCTATCCCCTCCTATGTTATGCAACTCCACTGGTTGCCGGAAGCAGTCTGTAATGCCATTGATAGACGAGTCAATAGATTCATCTGGAAAGACAAGGATGACAAAGGCTTATATTTGGTTAATTGGGATAAAGTTGCTTCGACCAAGGAAGGGGGGGCTTGGGTCTGCGTAAAGCTCGTCGCATGAACATAGCTTTACTAGGGAAATTGTTGTGGAACGTCATTCACTCCCCTGAGAAACTATGGGTAAAAATTTTAAATTTACATTCTGAGGAGCGGGGATTAGTGCCTGACTCAGTCAGCATGCGCAGCTCCAAGGTATTCAAGAACATCCAGAAGGTTAAAGATTTCCTCAAGGAGGGGTTTACCTATCGGTTAGGGTGTGGTAAGGCTTCTCTTTGGTTCACAGATTGGTGGAGAGGATCTCAAATTGGCTCGCTCATCCCCTATGTGGCCATTCAGGACACAGAACTTCAGGTTAGGGATGTAATTAAGGATGGCAAGTGGAAATGGGACGGGATATATACGAGCATCCCTGCTGAGTTACTCAAGCAGATCACAGCCTCACCTCTTCCGAAAATCCACGAGTCTGTTCCGGACGTTTGGGTGTGGAGCAAAACTTCCAATGGCAAGTATTCTGTGAAGTCGGCTTACAAGCTCCTGGCTAAAGAAGATGAGGCCTCGGAAAGCTGGAAATGGATGTGGAAGTCATCCATACCTGAGAAAATGGGGCTCTTACTGTGGCTAATTAGTCATGAATCCTTACCGGTGAATGATATTCGGTACAGAAGGAAACTCACTACATCCCCGTTATGTCACCTATGCGGGGTTGATAAGGAATACTGGAGCCATTGTGTGTTCACTTGTCCATGGGTGAGACCTGTATGGGAAAGACTGAGAATTCAAACTCCATGGGATTGTCACCTGATGCCGAAAGAAAGAATACAATCCTTCCTGTATTCTATGTTCAGAGTTCATGGCCACCGTTTCGTAGCAGCCTTATGGTGTGTGTGGATCGAAAGGAATGCCCGAGTTTTTAGGGGGGACCAAAAATCTGTGAAAAGTATCCTCAGAGATATCCTCCGTATGGCTTGGGACATGGAGTGGGCAGGGAAGAGGAACCGGAGTAGGAGAGAACAACATAGGAAGACACAATGGAATAACCTGAGAGGACCAGAATCCATTATCCATGTGGATGGCAGTGCTTTGGGTGACCCAGACAGGGCTGGCTTTGGCTTTGTTATCCGGAACAAAGAGGGGGAATGGATAGCAGGAGGAAACGGCTACATTGGTGTTAGGTCCATCCTAGCAGCAGAAATCATAGCAGTGGAGGAAGGACTGGAAGCTGCTGTGCGGCTTGGGCTGGAAATGGTGGTCTGTTGTACTGATTCTACTAGCGCGCTAGCAGCTATTGAGGAATATGACATTTACCATCCCATGGCCCCTAACATTAGAAGGATACGGGAGCTGAAATCGAGCTTTGCTTGGTGTCAACTCCAACATGTGTACCGAGAAGGCAATAAAGTGGCGGACGGGTTGGCTAGACATGGAGCTTCCAGGGAGGCCTTCTACACGACGTGGGCGTTCCCTCCGGACTTTGTGAACAAAGAGTTTGAGTCGGACCTAGCCGACGCTGCATCACCCCTCTGATCCCCCCTCAGCTTTGGCTGGTTTTCTTTTTCTGTTCCTTGTTTTTCCTTTCTTTATGATTGTATTAGCAGGCCTGCGTGGCTCTTCCAAAAAAAAAAAATTAAGTAAAAGCCTATCATCATATATTATCCATAAATAGCGGTGGATGGGATGAAAGAAGAAATTAAAACAAAGACTGAAAGTGGATTCAAATTATAAATGATTTCTTTGACTGTAAGTTTTTTGAAGAAAATAAAAAAAAAAAAACTTAAAAAAAAAAGAGGAGAAAGAAAACGAGAGGAAAAAAAGAATGAAAACGAGATGGCATTTATGGACAACATTAATTCAAGTTTATTACTACTAGGTTATTTTATTTGTCCCTTTTCATGATGGAATTTCATGTTTCCCTATATAGAGTATACTACCTCCGTCTCGGTATATTTATTACGGATGATTTTTTTTGCACTATTCACTGTTTAATTTTGATTCGAATTTTTATCATAGCTATGTAAGAAAAAACATAGTCAAGTGAGATCAGTTAGATTCATCTAATCGTATAGTTTTAGACAATTAACTTTTTATAACTTTTTGTTGTACACAATTTAAGTTATTAACCGTTAAAAATGTGTATCGGCATACGTGCTGGGTATGACCGTAACAAAAATAGTGAGACGGAGGGAATATGTACGTGTTACGCATTTGTGACATCATGAATGTGTAATAGATTAATTGACGCACGTATGCACACCCTTTTGGCAATGCCTGTGTATAAATGACGAAATGCATGTTTCGATGTGCATGTGTATAGATAGATATCGTTGTTTGTCTTGCTGACTTGTTGCCGCAATGAATTTATGGTTACTTCTTTGGGTGGCTTTCTAAAAATAGGTATAAATTAAAAGAATATATATGTCTATTTTTAATAATAATAATAATAATAATAATATTAATTTAATTAAAAACAAGCAGCAAGTGAATGATGACGAATCGTCATAATACATTTGATAAGTGATTATCAAAATTCAATAAATGAAATTCCCTACGTTTTGTGACATGAAGTGCAAATTGACAAGGTAAGGCCTCCTGATTCTTTCATTCAAGCAAAGCTCCAACCCCAATTATATTGATATGCTTACGCCTGACTTTGTGTCATCACTTATCAGTTCATACTTCAGTTGTCCAAATATATCAAGTAGCAACAATACTCGGATAATGGGTAAGGCTTTGTGTGCAGTGGCTGCACAGTGCAGTTATGGGGGAGATAACATTTTTTGATGTTTACGGATGTGTGATGTCAGAGTTCAATTTTGTGATGGTTGATAGTGGGAGAGTAAATATTATATTTTTTGAGCATCACATTTATGATTGTATACATCACAAAACACATCACAAGACATCACTAAAACGGACCCAAACATCATAAAATGTATGAATGACAATCCATCACAAAATTAATATAGCTCATCATTACTGCATATGCAGTTGAAAAATGGGTCTGTACCCCGATCTAACTACTCGGATAATGCCTTTGAATAATTATAGGATGATTGACCTTTTGGAAAGTATTATATGTGTGTTTGAGTGAGGCAAGAGTGTAATGGAAATAATTCATGTTGGATTGCGATCGAGTGACCTTTTTGAAAAGCCTTATATGGTGTGTTTGAGTGAGGCAAAAGAGTGATAGAAAAAACTCTTATTGGATTGTGAGTCAGGTTTCACATCCGAGTTAACAACATTTAGAATAATAACATGATATTTTTCCGTTGCATTGTCGACGATATTCATAAAAGAATATCAACAAACAGACCATTATACGGGTCGCTTCAGGGTCCATTTTCTATAAGAACCAAAACACAACATAAACTCGTGTCTGACTCGATTCTAATCCGGACTAATTGTCATCCATATAGCAGTGAGGGTGGTGCGACACCTAGCTTTGCCTCATGACCTCCTCGAAAAAATACCGCATTAATACCAAAAAGATTACTCGTATAATTTTATTAAAAATTATTAAACCATCATTAACAAAATAAACAAATCTTTCAAAGCAAATATACAATCATATCATGCATACCACAAGCTCGAAAGGAAAGTATATAAAGTATGCCCAACAATTATTGTTAGTACCGTGATGCTATAGTGTTTTAGTTTGCTTAGTGATGTGGATTAGCTTTGAGGTAAATCATGAAACATTTCAAATCAAGTAAACTACCTCTTTTATGGTGCTTCTATTAAACTTGGTTTATTTATTTATATTTATTTCTTTTTAACAAATAAAGTAAATGTTCGTAGTTTCAATTTACAAATCTTAAAGTTAATCAATGATTTAAAAAAAATTGTCCGAAATATGTACTAATTTTTTGGGTGATAATTTTAAAATAGTGGTAGAAGCTAGGTGCAACTTAATAATTTTGATTTGTGTGGTTGTCAAGCAAAAGACCTATGCCTTTCACTTTTTGTTTTGTGGGTGGTTTATTTAATGATTATCTTTCTTCTAAATATATATAATGTCAACTCTCATCAGACATTTCTATTATTACTACCTATACAACATTAAAGTACACTTATGAAATTAAAAAAGACATTTAACTGTATAACTGAAAATTATTCAACTAGACTATCAATTAATAAACATTATTTAACTAAATAAATCTAGAAGCATTATTATTAACAAAAATGTCTATTGGGACAATCTTATGGGCCCAGCCCATTTATTATCTCATTTAGGGCCTTCTTTTATTATTTATTGGACTCTGGGCTCAATGGCCCAACTCAAATCAACTTCAATTTACAAAGTTTACAAAACGGTAAAAATCCAGAGCTTCCCGCGGAAGGCGGTGAATAGTTCTCCTACTCCCTCCAAAAAATTTCTGCACAAATCGTTGATCAAGGTTCTTGCTGGATGATAAGCGCAACCGTTCGTGCCCAATCCTTCAACTGTTTCTTCATCTCCGAAGCGGGAGCCGTAGCGGATCGAGGAGTTCTGAACGTCAGCAATGGAGAATCGCGCTTTTCTGTGAACCAAGCTTCGGATAGGTAAGGCCTAATGACCCCGTTTTTCTCGTCGTCTTCGGAGAAGTGAGTGTGTCCGGTGAAATTGATGTTCTCCTGTGAAATTTTCTCTACTGTTTGCTGTGCATCGATTCTCTGTAGTCCGGGGATTAATTTAATCAAACGGTTGGTGAAGAGTTCTTTTCTGAAAGTAAACCCTAAATCCATGAAGCCTTTTACTTCTTCGAGTTCAAGCTCGGTTAATGTTTTGCAGCTTCTGGTTTTCTGCAGTTTCATTGGGTGGTAGTAGCTGGAGTATCGGAGTTTTCTGGATTTGTTTTTGGCCGATCGTGGCGAGGATGAATGGCATCTGGCTTTGCTGGGGTTGAGGTGAGGATGTGTTGGTATCTTCTTGTATCTGTTAGTTTTTTCTTCATCATTATCACTTTCTTGGCTGCTGGTTTCATCCTTAATAGAGGCATCATAATTATAATCAGAAACATAATCCAACAATAATAAGCAACAGGTTTAATTAGCTAGTATTATTTACTTATTTTTATCCTTGTGAGTTACTACAATATTGTTTCTTCTGTTTGCATCTGCTAGTTTACTCAAGCCAGATCAAATCAAATTGAACTAAATCAGAGCGAGACATACTTATCTTGAATTCTTGATCTTTAATCATTACTTGTGCATATGAAGTTGTAGCTTAACTCGGCCATAAAGTTAAGGTTGTCAAATTTGTTAAGCATGATCTTCAAATCAAGTCAGGTAGCTTATCAAGTTTTTGAGTATGATTCTAAAGTCTTACCATTCGAGCTATGATTATCGATGACTCAAACTCTTTGATTGAGAAAAATTTTACTATCTTAAATCTAGCAAAGTTATTACAACAGAGGTGTGTTGTGTGTGTGTGTGTGTTGATGTGGTCTACTTACAGAAGTTACTGGAGAATGTTCTTGCTGGGATATCACCGACATCAGGGAGCTATTTCTTGATGAAGTGACTTCTGTTTTGGTGATGGACAAGGATACTGTTGCAGTAGTTTCAGGTGGGAGAAATACAGATTGTTCAGAGCAAAGAATAATTTTGTGAAACCAGAGGCTATCCATGGCCCCTAACAGGCCCATCATCCCATTGGTGTCTGCTGCCATGTGATAAGATTTTCTGTTTTGGGGTGGTGGGTAGATGATGCTCACTCTCACGCTATATAAATCTCACCAGGAGCTACTGTAGTGGCCGTAATGAAATACATTAGGAAATAAAAATTCTTGATAATAAATGTGGAGGGGGGACCCCTTGCCGGGAAATGGCAGATGTGGTCACAAGTTTTGGAGGGTTGTTCCCCACATATTTTCACATGCTGGGTCTGGGTGACTAGGTAGATTGGGGATTCATATCTGGAGAAGAAGTCCGAGACTGGTTTAATTGCTGTCCACACACTGCAGTGGGAATATGTTCTTGTTTCCCGGTCTCAGATAGGACCGCCACCTGGGTAATAATCGATAACGTGGGATGCCTTGTTTTGTGGTTGTCATTTTTGTTTGAGGCTTGAGAATAACAGCTACTACTATTCTGCTTTTTTTCCACTGCAGATGGAAAATATGAATGGAATTCAATGGTACATACTGGTTTAATTGAGGGAGGGACAGTACGTCCAACCACACCACACTGGCAAAGAACTCGCACGTTTTCTTGTAATGGCTGGGCCAGGCAAGTAAGTGTGCAACATCATTTTCTACATTTTATTGCCACGTGATATTATTGTGAATCCCATGCGATTTAAAGCTTCAAATTGAAATGGTGGAAAACTGCGGATCGAACTGACTACTGAAGTACTATGAGCTTATTACACGGTACAACTAGCGAATTAAATTGGTATCTTGTATTCTACATGCCTACTTGCTAAGTATATTGCAAGTCCCCAACTATTACTCCTACCTGACTAGCTGTCTTGTAAAGAAAAATAAGAACTATTACTCCTACCGATATTAAAGTAATATTTTACTCCATCTGAGTAGTCCAGCTTTGTGAAATAAAGCTTGAAGTTGAGAGTTTGACACAACCTCAAGCATGTGCCATTACATGGTTAATATCGGGTTGAATGATAATACTTACAAGATTTCTGACTACATATTTTGAGAACTCTTTTTAGCAGTCAAGCTTCCAGAATGGCCACTTGGATTTAAATGGGGTACTTGATTCCAAGAGCATCCAAATATCCTTTTTGTTAAACACTTGGCTTCTTCAACTTTTAAGGATGAGATTAGTACGTAGCTCATAGCCCATTGGATTATTTTGCATAATTATCTAACCCGATGTCTTTAGTTGACATTTATATCATGTTAATGGCTTAAGTGAACACATGACTATTTAGGTTAAGATAATTAATTAGACATAAGAAATTTCTCTCTACACACTCTAAATAAAGATGTCAGAAAGATAAATTGCTAAACTCTCAAATATTTCTTTGCGTAGCTATCTTTAATTAATAGACTCTTTGGATTGATTTTTTCAGCCCGAGCAAAAATAATCTTTTTTTTAAAAAATAATTGGGTATCCTCATACCACATTCAACCTAAGATTAATCATTCCAGGATCTGCATGAAGTGCACATCTGTTGGTAGCAAAAATATTCGTTTTAATAATAATAATTTTTAATTTGTTTAAACAATTGTAGTATTTAAACATGCATATAAAAAATACTTTCTAAAAGTTCAGGCTCTAAATATGTTCATGGTTAGTAATTCACTAAACTAAATAAGGTATCCTTTACCTTTTTATTCAAATAGGCTCTAAATATGTTCATGGTTAGTAATTCACTAAACTAAATAAGGTATCCTTTACTTTTTTTTACCCAATAATTTGTAGTACTTTCTCCGTATTCAAATAATTCTAACATTTCATGTTTTCATGCAATCCAATACACATTTTTAAAGAGTAATATCTTAAAGTTTATAAAATAAAAATTATAAAAATTTCATATTGTAAAACTATGTGATTAGACGAATTTAATAAGATCTCACTTGACTGTGTTTTATCTTATATAATTGTGTTAAAAAGTCGAATCAAAGTTACTCAACAAATAGTGTTTATGCCAATGTTAATATCTTTCAAATATGGAGGGAGTATTAGACATAAATAATCATCAATACCAATGGACATACATCACGACATAAAAAGTTACTATGATCAAGATTCAACGATAAAGAAAAAGGGATCTATATAATAAAATTTACCATCTTGATAAAGTTGGGCATTTGGTCTAGTGGCATGATTCTCGCTTAGGGTGCGAGAGGTCCCGAGTTCAATTCTCGGAATGCCCCAATTTTCGGTTTGTTTTGGTCTCGGGCTAATTAAATGAGTCAAAGGCATATTTGCAGGTTGGACTTCAACATCCGTGGGCCAGATTCTTTTTGGCCTCCGGTTCTGTAGTTCTT
Organism: Hygrophila difformis; assembly: GCA_030278955.1. Taxonomy (NCBI): domain Eukaryota; kingdom Viridiplantae; phylum Streptophyta; class Magnoliopsida; order Lamiales; family Acanthaceae; genus Hygrophila; species Hygrophila difformis. The sequence goes on from JAOANR010000003.1 coordinate 2,531,223, forward strand.
GTTGTTCAGCAGCCCCCCAGCATTCAGCAATAAGTTATTTTTGCAATTATGGAGGGCAACAATTATAATGGACAATGGCAAACAAAAATCTGCACATTGGACGACGACTAGGATTTGCGCAGAATCAACCAAGTTTGCATAAAGAAACGATGTGAAACCCAACAACAAATGAAGAAGAAGAAGAAGAAAACAGAAACGAAGTTGAAGGAAAATCACAGGTTGAGCGAGTTTGTTCTCATTCTTTTGGTCCCTTTAAAACATACTTAGAAGGGATCATCGTACAATGTTAGAGTTATGGAGTTCCACTGTAATATGCGATATATGGAGTTCCACTGTAAATGTAACACTCCCCACAAAATATACTGATGTAGCGAACACTGGTAAAGTGATGCATATAAATTTTCGACTTCTCCCGAGTTCAAACCCCTATAATGTACAATGACCCAAACACGTAAAACACAAGAAAAAAATATACATCCATTGGTGGGAGTATATAGTATATTTTTTTTTAATCTCCTAGAAAATTCATTCTTTTGGGTCCAATGCAAGACATTTCCCTTCACTAACTCAGCTTAAAACATAAATAAAATTCTAAGTGCAATAAGAAATAGGTAGCAAATTGCAGTAACTTCAAATAACACAAACCCATCATCGTTCGTTCATTCATGAACAAAAACTCCACATAAGTTCTCTACTTTAATAAAAACAAGTGAAACCATAGAAGAAGCGCCATTACGAAAATCATTGGTAGGATATGCGTACCTCAATGCAGAAATCACACAAGCCAGAGAGTAGATTCCTTCCCAATGCCATAATATGCAAGTGTCAGTCCATCCTGAAGGGTATTCCCACAGTACATCAGCCTCCGCCGAATGCCTCCCATTTTTTCACCAAGTTTTAACTTCACGATGGCGATAGTGTCGAATCTTTCAACGTCCAGAGTATACCTTCTAAGTTCCGAATCACACACAAAAATCTGCACCATCCCATCCACTTGTTCGCCTTTCCCATCGCCCATGGTATTATCGGTAACTGAATCGTAATTATCCACGTGCACCACCAGTGGATTTCCTGCAGGGGATTTCCAAGTCAGGTGCAGATCGGAGTCCCTGCGTACGCTGTAATCCGCCGTATTCTTTCCGTTGTTGTCTACAATTTGTGCTTTCACGTCGCCGTTTGCGCCGGTGGATCCGCCGATGTCGAAAGTGATCGACTCTCCGGTCGGAGTTCTGACGAAAATCCTCGTGCCTCCACGGAGGCGGAGAACGAGATGCAGCGTGGATTCATGAATGATTTTGTAATCCTCTAGGGTTTTTCCGTCTTCGACTTCGAGCTGCTTTGAGGCGAAGATCAGCCTCTGGAACTCCGGCGGAATTTCCTCTCTTTCATGAATTTTCGCCTTCACAGCAGCGACCGTGTCGGTGCTCTCGACGTCGAGAGTGATCGTCTTCCCGACTAGGTTTCGAACGAAGATCTGCATATTGAAAAGGATATGCACAAAGGTTGAAAGCTATCTATCGCCTATACGTACATATAGGTAAAAAGACGTTCAAACTTCTTCTTGCCAAAGAGGGCGGTCAAACTAGTATTCATAAATGAGATGGTTGATTTAATTAAGATACATGGTTCTCTTTTAAATGCACCACGTCGTCCAAGATATATTTTTAAATGTTAATAACTCAAATCGTACATAAATAAAAATTATTAAAATTTGATATTCTAAAACTACGTGATTAGACGGATCTAATAAGATCTCACTTGATTATGTTTTTCTTATATAACAATGTTAAAAAAAATTAATCAAAATTACTCAATGAATAATTATTACTATGCAAATGGATCACTTATTTGAAAACAGAAGTAGTATTCTTTTTGCCTAATAACCGGGATATGTAATCTCCCAACTGATTTGATTTCCGTTAATATACATAGGAGTATTATATTATTGGCCATTTGAGAAAAAACAAATTCTCGAGGGGATTGGATAACGTATTAGTAGCAAATTTATTGATCACATCTTGATTTTATAAATATGAATACTAAATTTAGGGGTGTATTCGTTTCAAATTTTTATGGATTTTAAAAAGTCGGTTGATTTAGAAAGTTTATGGACTCCCTTGGTTGATTTTGTGCAGACTCTATGTAGAGTTTGACTGACTTGACAAAATCCGTAGAAATTTGGAGAGATTTTTCATAGTTATAATTTTTTAAAAGAATCCATTAAAGTCTATGAAGAATTAAAATCCATAGACTATTGAATACCTCAAAATTTTTAAAGACTTTTTAAAATCCGTATTGAATACATCTAGATTTTTAAAGACTTTTGAAAATCTGTATTGAATACCTCTAGATTTTTAAAGATTTTTTAAAATCTAAATTGAATACACTCAGAATTTCAAACTCTAAAAAAATATCATATACTCTCTATCCAATACACCCCCTTTAGATTCAAATTGAATTCAAAACTAAAGCTATAAACCAAATTCAAAGATACAAAGTACTTATGTTTTTGGATATTTGGTGTCTCTCTCGATGGACACTAGAAATTGAATTCCAACATTGTAACTTGTAAGGGAAAATTGACAGACCTTTTTTTTTTTTTTTTCAGGGTTAAAGGAAGGCTTAAAGCTATTTATTCGAGAATCATCTGACTTTGATACAATCCTAATGAGTCAAAGTTTAATACATCTAAAACATGATCAGAGGGTCTCGTGAAGTGTTCAACACTTAGAAATGAAAATTCTGTTCTTGATGAACTTTTTTTTTTTTGAGAAAATGAAATTTTATTTCATCCACCAAAATGAAGTACAACAGGCACAAGAACAAACTGTATCTCGACCTCAGAAGCAAATGAGCAAAGGCCCTATCCACAATATTGACAGACTTTGATTTCAATATAGCATATATAATCAAAATATACAGTAGTAGATAGAATTGAGAATATATCTCAGCACAGCACAGGAGGCCGTTGGTTCATGGGATACCTTTTTTTTTTGATAAGGAGAGGTGAAAATGTCGGCTAAAGGAGAAAACTACAAAATCTACAGAAAATGGGGGTAAGGGAGAGGGAGAAAAAAAAAACACCCAAACTAGTAAGACTAAAACCGAGGGAACCAAACCCCCGCAAAATCAGCAGCAAGGTGCGAACGGGCATCATAAAGGAATGAATACTACTTATGTGATCTTTACTAGTATTATTAATTTGTTGTATTGTTATTGTTATCATAAAGGAATTGCATTGTTTGGATTGAACTGTGAGCACACGACCACATGGTAAGTATCCGCACGGCTAAGGCCCCGTCATCCTAAGGGCTCCCAAAAATTTAGCTCATTTTTTCTTAATTTATTCTATTAAAAATTTAAATCCTCTCAATTTATGTGAACTGATATTGGGATTTGGGGCAACTTGTAAATTAAACCATCCCTTTTCATCATAACTTTATTTTTGTCTTTATTTCTAATGTAACTTGTGTCTGTTTATTTATTCATTTTTAATTTTGGGCCACTTGTTTGATTTGTTTAATTTCGCTAATATATTTTTTAGTTTCTTTTATTCTTTCTTTTTATTTCTATTTTTCTGTTCATTATCTTATAAATTTGTTTATATAATAAAAATTTACTTATGTTGAGTTGAACAAAAAGTGATAACTAAGGAGTTTTATTGCAAATAATTTTAAACATTTATAACTAATTTATTATATAAGAACGCCTAAAATTTTTATTAAAATAGTGCTACAAAAAATGATTAGAAGGTGATGATCATGACATAATAAATATATCTGTTTTCCTACACAAAATTATGCAACAATAGTAGTATATTGATTGATGCAAACAAGCAGGAGGTTACCTTGACAATCCAATTCTTCCATTTCTTGATTATCACATTTCAATATAAGGCCTGGAGTTATTCTACGCGCAGTATATTTGTATTGTCAAGCCCAACCCAAATCCGTGGGCTCAATTGGATTTTGTATAGTCCTTAATTTTGATATCATCAGCCCAAATGAATGGGTTATTCTCCACGTGGCTTTCGCTCGTTGGTTTAGTCAGCTCGGTGAATATACACGTGGAAATCATTTATTGGTTAATATAACGTGGAGTGACACGCCAGGCCACAGGCAGTCAACAGTCTGCTCCTTTCTTCCATGATTTTTAATCATTTAGCACTCGTTTAAATCGAATATATATGTATGTCTAAATGTGTTGTAACTATAATCCTCGCAGAGAAGTGAGAACAATACCGCGCGATTACCCCGCATTTTCGAGTTCTGTGTAATTGTATATCTATGACTGCCTGCTTGTAATTTTGGTTGAGGATTCTCGATTCGGCGGTGGAGATGATGATGAAACTCTTAGGCTTCGATTTGGTAGCGTGGAGAGGATTTATATACTCTGTATTTATTCTCAATTTCGTCATTTGTTGTCAGCTTATCCTCCTCCAACCGCTCGTTGCTGCTATAGGTATTTGCCAAATTTTATTTTTTATTTTTTGTTGTTTTTCTGCGTCTTTGCAATGCTCGTGTGCGGTGGATCGACGAATTTCCTTGATCTGTTTTAAATGCGGTGTTTTTGTTTGGAATTCGGTGAGGGGGTCGAGGCTTTCAATTTGAGTTGTGGCTAGGTTAAAGTTAGTGTGGTTGCGAAATCCCTCTTTCTCATGTTGCATGTGTGGTTGTGAAATCCCCGTATCTATCATGTTGCATTTTTGAATTTATTTCAGGCTGGTGCAAGCATATGACTTTTTGGGATTGAGTTTTAATACTATTGGCACTGAAATATGTTGGTTTTAGTTTTGTTTGACTAGAAGTTGTGAATATGTTTTGTAGTGCTAACCAATTATCAACAACAATGTCACTTTAGCTTCTTTTTTTGTGGGCTATGAATTCTGGTCATGGAATAAACCTGGTTTAAGGGTAATGTATTGATTGAGTAAAACTAGGTGATAGGATAGGATTTTTGTTCATAAAAAAAGTTAGAATCACTTTAACCTGGCTAATCCAACAGCTGTTTACTAGCTCAGGTATGCTATCAAATATAGTCATGAAACCAATGAATATTGATACACGTAATTGTTATCACGCTCCAGCGTACAACTGAAATAGGTTGTGGTTTTCTTCTTTGCTCAACGCACAGATGGAAAACCTGGGGATGCTGCTGCTATGTTTGAGAGAGTTTCACAAAGTATAAAGGTGAAGAAATATAGCGAGGCACTCGATGAACTTAATACTGCTATAGATGCTGATCCTGCACTTTCAGAAGCATATTTACGTCGAGCATCAATTCTTCGCCAGTTGTGCAGGTTTGGTTTAAAATCTCTTAAATGTATTTGGCTAATTGCATATATATATGTACGTATGTATATATATATGTGTGTGTGTATGTGTGTGTTGGGGGGGGGGGGGGGGTGGATTAGGGAAAGTTTTTGAGGGTAGATGGGGAAGGGATAGGTCAATTCTTTCTTGTGTGATGATAGGAGAAAATAGGACAACTATGCATTACTATTATTTGGGAAACAAGTTACACATTTTCCAAGATAAAACTACAAGCATGCGCCTGTTTCTGTCCTGCTATCTGATAAATTAAGTGGAACTGGAAGGGGGTTTTTGTATACCCTTAGAAGCCCTACCACTAAAAAATTAATGCAAGCCTCAGTACTATCACTAATTCAGTATTTGTCAGTGCAACAATTTCAGTTTTTAATCTTTGAAACACTTAAAGATGAAGAAAGTGACGCCTTTTCTCTTTTTATTAATTTCATGCCTAAAATCAATTGGTTTCCTTTCGGCATGATAAATAGATCATTTGGCATGTGGAAGGAGCCAAAGGCTGGAAGAAACTTACAAGAAAGTAAAGGATATGTTGTCTTAGGGAAGCAAGTTCTTAATCTTTCTTTTAGGGGACCTTGAGGACAAGATTGGGGATGAGGATTTATATAAATATTGAAATGGGATAATGGATTATTTAATTCCTTATTAATTATAAAGATTAATATCTCACATTGTGCACTATCAAATAAGATCATTGCTTCTAAATGAAAATCATTTAAAATTTATATTTTTATATACTGTCCTGTTAGGCATAAGGCATCTACATATTTTATCTCTACTTTGAGTTTTGCATTGAACTTCATTAAGGGGAATGATGGATCAGTAATTATTTCTCTTTCTAAAACATAAGACCAATGTTTTCTGTCCCGTTCCTTTTTCTTTTTCTTTTACATGCTCCACGGAAGCCAAATTGATGGAAAGAAGAGAAGATGAAGAAGAATATGTTTAGAGTTTCATGTATTAAAATAACCGTCTCCTGTAATCAACTTGGTGTTATGTAAATGTTTTAATGAGTCCTTTTTCACATAAGAATATTACATTATCATTGCCATGTATTGGATGGTTCTTAGCTCTGGCCACCTCTTTTTTATTTCTGATTGATGGATCATAATATTCAGGAGGTTTTTGGCTAATGTAGATACGAGGAATCCGAGGAAAGCTACAAAAAGTTTCAAGAGATGAAACCTAAAAACTCAGTTGCCGAGAAGGAGCTTTCTCAGTTGCACCAAGCCCGGAATGCCTTAGATTCAGCAAATGATCTTTTTGCTTCTGAAGACTTTACAAAATCATTGGAATACATTGAGAAAGTTGTTCTCGTATTCTCTCCAGCATGCTCCAAGGTCTCTACCCAGTTACTAAAATGATCATTATTATTATGTACTCCTATCTTTTATATTCCGTGTCTTGTTTGAGATATAAAATGTCTTGTTCAAGGATTCATCTGATTACAGCTTCTGCCGCTATGTGTAGGCAAAACTTCTTAAAGTGAAATTACTTATAGCAATGAAAGATTATTCTAGCGCTATATCAGAGTCTGGATTCATCCTTAAGGAGGATGAAGACAATCTAGATGCTTTGCTGTTACGTGGGCGTGCTTACTATTATCTAGGGGATCATGATGTTGCCATCAGGTACGTTTGGAAAAATGTGCACAATGTTTCTCACACCATGTTTCAAATGCTGCTTGTCAATAAATTTAGGATAATATAAATATTTATGCACTATTGTTATTATTCTTATAGAACTCGGCAATTCTTGTGTAAGGTTTCATCATATTACCATTTTCTTCCCCAGACATTACCAGAAGGGTCTTCGTCTGGACCCCGAGCACGGACAATTGAAGAAAACATATTTTGGATTAAAAAACCTCCTCAAGAAGACAAAAAGTGTAAGGGGCTGTTCATTCAGTGATATACGTTAAAGATCTTGGGCATAGCCCGTCTCTAAGCTTAAACTTACCTTTGTTGGCAGGCCGAAGAAAATGCAAACAAGGGTAAGCTTCGCCTCGCTGTCGAGGAATACAAAGCAGCCCTAACTATGGATCCAAACCATTCAGCTCACAATGTACACCTTCATCTTGGCTTGTGTAAGGTCCTGGTAAAACTTGGTAGGGGACAGGAAGCTGTAACAAGTTGCACAGATGTTCTTGATATTGATGGTGATGCGATTGATGCTTTAGTCCAGGTATAATTCTATTAATGTAAATAAGTAAGTGCATTAGACAATCACTCTGTTGCTCCCTCTTCTAACTTTTGTCTGAATCTTCTAGAGGGGTGAAGCTAAACTCTTGGTAGAAGATTGGGAAGGAGCTGTAGCTGACCTAAAAGCGGCAGCTGAAAAGTCACCTCAGGTTTGTCGTTAACCTATCAACAATGATTATGGTGTTTTACTTATTATTAGTTATTGTTCCTATCTGGAACAACGAATTTCTACCCGTCCTTTTGTCTTTCTAATTTATATATGTGAAAATGATCCATGTGGAGATTTGTGATGCGTTTCCACACACAGCACACATTTTGTTTTGTTTGTTTTCTTTACCAATTTTAAAACCCTCAACACTCGTGAATGCTGACCCTTTTGCTTCTGTCACAATTTTGCCTTGAAAAATAAAAATCAATGCTGAGTCTTGTCATGCCACAATTCTTCAAGAACATTTCTTTCTCATGTAATTTGTAATTTTTCTGAAGCTAATCCAGTTGATCACCTTCAACAGGACATGAATATTCGTGAAGCCTTAATGAGAGCAGAAAAGGCATTGAAAATGAGCCAACGGAAGGATTGGTACAAGATTCTGGGAATCTCTAAAACTGCATCGATGGCGGAGATTAAGAAAGCATACAAGAAACTAGCCTTGCAGTGGCATCCCGATAAGAATGTCGACAATAGGGCAGAAGCAGAAGCCAAATTCCAAGAAATAGCCGCAGCATATGAGGTTGGCATCCTAAATTGCTCACTCATCCCAATTCTAAACCATCTAATCTCCCCATTAAATTTTCCAAATCACTATTATCTGATGAGAGTCATTAAATCTTCAGGTTCTAGGGGATGAGGATAAGCGCACCAGATATGACAGAGGCGAAGACATCGAAGAGGGAATGGGAATGGGTGGCGGAGGGTTCAACCCCTTCGGACAAGGCGGTCAACAATTCACTTTCCACTTTGAAGGAGGTGGATTCCCTGGTGGCGGGTTTGGAGGATTTCATTTCTAACTTCTTCCAATCATCGAATCATGGTTTCCGTCGATCCGAGGACGAGTGACATACAGAGATCGCTGTTTTTTTCCAAGAACATATTAATCAGTGTTCCGACTAACCCCTCTACTGGTGCAAAGTTGATTCCATTCTTACACAATCCCCTTTTAAGTGCTTCATCTTTTTCCAGGATTTTATCAGAGAAAATATAATTGTTTGTAATGGATGAACTGACAAAGGGAAAATGGCAATTTTACCTTGTTTCATCTTTGCCTTAATGCTTGTAAAACAACAGGAAATTGTCTTCAAAGTTCAGAGCATCTTCATGCAGTTGCTTCTTTTTTTTTTTAAAAAAAAATATTTAATTTATACTACTATTAAGATAGTGCAGGTAGACACATTAAAATTTGAGAGGAAGAACCCGGCGAAACAAAAAAACCCTTGACTTTTCTGAAAAAAAGGTTGGGCTCAAATGTGTTTTTTTGAGGGAACTGCTACACATCTCGAGCTTCAATTAAGGTGTTTAAGATGGTGAATTAGTTCAATTTAATACTATATCCAAACACTTGCAGTAAATTTTATAATCAATAAATTCAAATATTTTGTTCGATAATAAGTAGTAGAAGTACTATCTAATTCAGGACAATAATAATTACATCTTTTACAGAAAAGGAGATTATTTCCACTAAAGAGTCTAACATACTGTATTACTGTACTAAAATAACACACCACACTCATAAAATGGAAAAAAATAATACTACTATAATAAATATGCAACAGTTAGAGCCCTGTTTAAAAAGAAAAAAGAAAAAGGAAAAAAAGACCCCCAAATTCCAGTGTTCCAATCGAACCAACCGCAAACACTCTGAACCCTAATTTCTGAAATCAAGACCAATTCCTTCAATTCGACAATTCCCACTCTAGACTTCCTTCTCAAGTCAGCTACACATTGCAATCTCCATCACCCAAATCTTCCCCTGTTGAAATTTTTACTCCCACTTCTCCTACGTATCCAATTCTAGAAGGGGAGTGAAACCCTTGATCCACACCCCCATTTGGATTCTTGGAGTTTGATGATCGCATTAAATTTTCGGCCTACATGGTTGGAATCGGCATTTAGGATTATCGATTGCTTTGAATTCTTTGGTGAAGCGCGGTGATATGAATGCAACGGCGAGCAATAACATGATTTCCTCCGCGCCTGCGGCGTCGGGGACCGGCGCTCCGCCGCCTGGTTTGAAGACGTATTTCAAGACCCCGGAGGGTAAATACAAGCTTCAGTATGAGAAGACTTATCCTCCAGGCGTTGTTCACTATTCCCACGGTAAAACTGTTACCCAGGTTGGTCAACTTCTCCTTCAGGTTCTTGTTCTAGGCTTGAATTCCCCCAATATATAATTTTGGTAATTTCTTGGTGATTAATTGTTCCTAGTTTAGTTTTTGTAAGAGTGTTGATCATAGTTATCTACTCATCTGTGGCCTTTAATTCGGTATAGGAATGATCGGTTGACTGCGTGTTTAGTGCTGATGAAACTTGTAGTTGCTTAGCTTGTTTTTTTGGGTTTGATCGTTTAAAATTTATGTGTAGAATGGATACATAGAATTGCCTTACTCTTGTTATAAACATGAAATGTTGGTTTCCGAGAAGAGACCAACTGCATTTCAAAGCTCCATATCTAAAACTAATTAGTTAATAGTAAATAACCAAAAACCTGTTGTGCGTTCCTTTTTTTATGGAACTTTGAATATGTGCTTCTCCCCTTGGAGTGACTATTCAAGATGAACATTGAAAATTGAGACGAGTCTCATTTTATTTTAATCAATTCCGTGGCCAGATGACAATTGCTCATCTAAAAGATAAGCAAACACCAGCACACTCACAATCATCATCGAGTTTGGGTGTAAGCGGTGGAGTGAGATCAGCAGCAGCAAGGCTATTGGGTGGTGGAAATGGTAGTAAGGCGCTTAGTTTTGTTGGAGGTAATGGTGGAAGTAAACCAGTGAATGGCAATAGTACTAGAATAGGATCTCTAGGGGCTCCATTGTCAAACAGTTTAGCTGGGAATTCGAATTTTGATGGCAAAGGGACTTATTTAGTGTTCAATGTTGGCGATTCAATTTTCATCAGCGACTTAAATTCTCAGGATAAGGTATTTTAGTGCATACCTTCAATTACATTTGATTCATTTGATGGGGTCGGTTGAAAGAGATTTGTTGCCTGTCTAGGATCCTATCAAGTCCATACAATTTAGTAATTCAAATCCCATTTGCCATTCATTCGACCCCGATGCAAAAGATGGGCATGATTTGCTTATTGGCTTGAGCTCTGGAGATGGTATGTCTTTGCTCTTGGCCTTAGCTTGATTATACATTTGGTTTAAAATTTTGTTATATAGATTTGGCTTTTTAATCTTGTAGTTTATTCAATGTCCCTGAGGCAACAATTACAAGATGCCGGGAAGAAGGCTGTTGGGGCACAACATTATAATAAAGATGGTTCTATCAATAATAGGCAAGGTTTTTGCTCAGTTGTTTTGTTCCTTGTCTGATCTTCTAAACGTTGAGTAAATGATTTGTTGTCGTAAAATATGTCATATATTGTTATCTCTTTGACTTTCCTCTCCTAGCTTAAGAGTGCATGTTTCCAATTTATATTTCATTTTATTCTTCTCTTTGATGATTTTTGTAAGCCTTAGTGGTCATATTCTTCAAATAAAAATCATTTTCCAAAGATTCAAAACCATGTGGCATCAGGGAAAACAATTCAAGATCATTACTCAATGAGGTTGTTATGAATGAATAGTGCCTTGTTAGTGCTTGAAAAATGAGGAATACTGTATGTAAAGGTCATATTGAAGATTGTGTTGCAACTTTTGGTAATTCATTTGCAAACTTACATATGCAATTGCTGTGTTACGATACTTTATACTGGCTTCAGTGGTTGAAACCCGAGATAAAGCTGTTCAAATAAGGCAGGAAAGGGATGAGCATATTGGGGCACATTAAAAATATTAAATGCAGGAATGAGCTTATCTTGTCGGTTATCAACATTGAGCATATCGAGCATTCATTCCATTATGATAGTTATTTCTTCTCTGATCAATTTTTCTATTTGTTTACAGTCGCTGCACTTGTATTGCATGGATCCCCATAGTGATGGCTTATTTGTAGTTGCTCATGCTGATGGAAACATGTATATATACGATAAGGCAAGCTCTGAACTTTTATTTTGAGGATCGATGTCCTCATTCAGCACTTCAGTTGAAAGTTATAAGTAGTATTCTGATATTCCAACTATTTTTCAGAATAAAGATGGTTCCGGTGATCCATCATTCCCTGCAATCAAGGATCAGAGTCAGTTTTCTGTAGCACATGCTCGGTATAGTAAGGTAGTGCTCATCGTATTACTGTATTTTTTCTGTTTCCACAACATAGCTCTATATGCTTAGCAGAAAATGCTTTTGATATGTTTTTTTATGTATTTTGTTTGCAGAATCCAGTTGCTAGGTGGCATATTGGCCAAGGATCAGTAAATGGCATTGCTCTTTCAGTGGATGGATCTCACATGGCAACAGTTGGCCGGGATGGTATCATAACCATCTTGTCTCTTTTCATATTTTTGTTCAATCTTCACCCCAAACTTGTGATCTTTTCTCCTCATTCCAATCATACTTGTGGAATTTGATGAATGCAGGTTACCTCCGTGTGTTTGACTATAAAAATGAACAGCTTATATGTGGCGGAAAAAGTTATTATGGTGCACTTTTGTGTTGTGCTTGGAGGTGAGTGAAATTGATTTTCAGTTGATGGATGATTAATGGTAATTGTTGTTCAGCTTTAGTTTCCCGTTCTACTTTTAAAGAAATCGTTTCTCACATACATATGAGGTTTTGATATTACAATGACGTGGATGGGTTCAATATGAAACACAGCATGGATGGAAAATATATTTTGGCTGGAGGAGAGGATGACTTGGTTCAGGTTTGGAGTATGGATGATCGAAAGATTGTTGCATGGGGGGAAGGACATAACTCATGGGTGATCAACTATCTCTTCCTTTTTCGTATTGTTTCACCTTCCTGGATGTTGCTGAAATGTGAATATTTACTCTGCCTGTGATTGCTGGTGTCAGGTTAGTGGAGTGGCATTCGATTCATATTGGGTAGCTCCAAATGCGGATGATGTTGGGGAAAACATTGTATACCGATTTGGTTCTGTTGGCCAGGTTTCTAAGCTGCATTCTTTTTTTCCATTTTATCTAAATTCGGGTGTCCAATGTCTTAATAAAATACAAACTTCTGCTCTTTTTAATATTGAATATCTTCTCCCTGTATGGCTTTGTTTTGTCACCTTGTTAGTATAGAATTTAAGGTGTTTCCATGTAGAGCACCGTTTTTTTTTTTAAAAAAATTGAGCGTAAGAAGCTACCATCACATTATTCTCTATGCAAATTTTGTAGTATTATTCAGTTTAGGTGAATGCGTGATCGATACACATTTATTCAACTGCTCTTGATCTACGAGAAACTTCTTAGATGCTCTAGGATGATAAGTAGAATGTACACTTCTCGGTGTAGATTATATTAATTAAAATATTAATAAATGGCTTTGAAAAAATATGTGAATGAGAGAATCCACATAATGACAATATTAGAATCTTTATTTGGGTCTTGTGCTTATTGCTAGAACCCCTGGAGTATACCATGTAAAAGATTGAAAACTCTACCATGCAGGATGCACAACTGCTTCTATGGGATCTGGAAATGGATGAGCTTGTTGTGCCAGTTCGTCGCCCTCCAGGCGGATCTCCCACATTTAGCGCTGGCAGTCAATCGCCTCACTGGGACAATGCTTCTCCTGTGGGTACATTGCAGCCTGCTCCACGTATACGTGATGTCCCAAAGCTGTCTCCCCTGGTCACTCATCGCATCCATACAGAACCTCTATCTGGTTTGATATTTACCCCGGAATCTATCCTCACAATCTGTCGAGAGGGGCATACTAAGATTTGGATGAGACCAGGTTTAGCTGAAAGCCCACCGAGCAACTCTGATCCTTGTTCAAGCTTTAAGGAAAAGCAATCGACATCAGGGAAGGTTGCTGATTCTGGTTATCGACAGTGACAGGATGATGCTGTTGTTTCCGTTTCCAGAGTTTTATTCTGAATGATTGAGTTTGTTTGATTCTTATGAGTTCTGTGCAGTACGACTAAGCTACAACAATGTCCCTGCTAGTAGAGTCGGGTGTTGCAAAATGTTGGAGAAGAGAGAGCTGCCAAGGGGACATTTAGGCTGCAATGATAATTTTATGATCTATCTTTTGGGGATATTCTTATTTTGGTTTCTCTTCTTTTTGCTGTAGTTAATTGGTTTTAGCCAATTTTGCCTCGGGACAAAACAGGTGGTCAAGCTCACTTTCACTTGGTATAGGAAACATTTTTGTCATAAACCATTCTCTTTACTTTCACAGGTCTTTTTCTGTAGTATAATTCTGTATTTCACAAATATAATTCGTGAATGGAACATAAATCAGACTGGGTGCGCCAGAACTCATTCTCATGTTGCCACCAATATCAATGGAAAACAAATTAAAATGAGACAAATCACATTTGTTTCCCCTAAGCTTTTGCAGTAGACAAATGAAGTGATTTGTACTGAAGTGACCAATTATGAGTTGGTGTAATTGTATAGAACTATTGAACTGGCACATCCTCAAACACACACATATAATGTTCGTTGTTCATCAATACATGAATATGACAAGAAATTCGAAAGGGCTGCAGCCAATCAATTCAGCAAAAATATTCATAACAAGTGGACTAAGCACTCAGCGAGTGTACATAAAGAAACAAAGCAATACAATAGAAGGGTTTGAGTTTGAATGATTATTCCATTTTCCATTGATTTCATGAAAAAAGCAGAGATGATCTCCCATTTTCTTGTTAAAGCACAAGTCAAAACTTGGCCTGGATCTTCTGCACGGTGGGCTTATCCACCTGGAAAGCCTTGGCCAGAACATCACTCCCAACACCCGGTGTCGACCCGAAAACCGCATTGGCAACGGTGATCACCCCTGGATTCTGGCTGCTCAGCGCCGCTATGGCCACGGCGTTCTTGGTTCCCACATTCTGCTGGAAGTGAATCAGCCCCACGGGGAACACGAACACGTCCCCCATTTGAAGCGTTCTCGTTACGAGTTTGTTGTCCGGATTAGAAGTGATGAATCCCACCTGGAGGGTGTCCCTCCAGGACCGTAAGGATTTCGGTGGCTCTCGGGTGAGTGTGGGGAGGGTTGATTCCCCACGGCGCGTAGTCTATCCGCACCATGGAGATGCCCAGCGTGTTCAGTCCGGGTAAGTAACTGGGATACCGAAACTGGGGTCACCTTCGACCCAACCGCATTCGATGTGTGTCCCCGCCACGTGCAGCCCGCTGAAGGAGAAGTCGCCGGCTTGCACCGATGCAGGGCTCTTGCAGGCTAACCCATTCACCTTCGCTGAAAACACACGCATGCATACTAATTGTTAGTGACAGATCCTATTAGAGAAGCTCGGCCGCATATGTTTCAGTCTCAACACAATAATCGGATCTCAGCTTACAATAATTATTATAGTAATGAAAGGGAGTAGCTACCGGGGCTTGTAGAATCTGCGACGCAGAAATCTTGCAACGGGCTAGGCTCGAAGGCCGAAGCAATGCACCAGAGGCCGAGAGCGAGTGTGATCAAATTTGCAGCTATTCTGAAAAGGAGTGATGGATTATCAAGAATCAAGATGATAAGTACATAGTTGAATTGGATAGAATGCAAGTTGAGATGAGCAACTTACTTATATATATAGTGAGCATTTGGACTCGGTAATCCAGCAGTTTTGAGCATTCAAAATCATGGTGCAGTTTTAATTAATGTTGTCTCGATAAATCCAGGTTGCTTCCATGATCATATTTTAAGGTTGCCGGCAGCAGGCTCTTTGCCCGGTTTTGCACATTTGTAAACTAGTTTGATCATAAGGATGGAGTATTATATGTATTGTATGTATATTGAATGTTGTCTGTCTTGGGACTGTTGGAACTGTTCAAAGGACTCGTTTGATATAACTATACACGGCTATTTTATTTGATTTATTATCTGCATTTTATTATGAATTGTTTGGCAGCTTCTGTAGTTGGATTGGGTGATCAATAAATTCAACCAAGAATCTCCATGGAAATTCAATCAGCCAAACAGATGGATCCAACTGCCTTGCCTTAATAACCCATTTCAATCCGCCATCTTCACTTGAAAAAAAAAATAAAAAAAAATAAAAAAAAATAGAGAAATACATGGTTTGAAGTCTATATTGAGTTTGTTTCATACTTTTCATTCATAGAGGCCAGCTCCAAACCAACTTTTACTTGAATCAAGTATTTCATCAGATGTGTGTGTGAATAATTTAATGTTTCATATATTATGAAATACTGTCCTACTTGAAAGTAGATTTATTTTAACTTTTTTTCTTTCCCCCATTACATAAAAGTGATTACCCACACTACAAATTCCAATAATCTAAAAACCAAATATCACCATACATAGGACTCAAAATATGAGAAATGTTATACTACTTCTGAGTGCATAATTGCAAATCGGAGGGTCTGATCAGCCAAACTACTTTAGGTTCGTTCAACTGCCCCAACCCCTATTGGCTTTGTTCATCACTCATAAGTGCCAAAACAGATCAGAAACTGAACAGTTACAAAACAAGCACAATGCCAATGCCAAATGACGTATCGCAATTGAGGAAAATACTAATTCTTGGATAAATGTGACTTCATCTCACATATCATATCCCATTCTCCTGGAATAACCATCTTAATACATTACACTGGAAATCTATAAATTTATTTCTCATGCATTAAATTAAATAAAGAAATAAATTAAAATAATTTTTGGAACAACCAAACCACCACTAGCAGCATGCAAGTACAATCACCACCTTCATT
This sequence comes from Hygrophila difformis, assembly GCA_030278955.1. NCBI lineage: Eukaryota > Viridiplantae > Streptophyta > Magnoliopsida > Lamiales > Acanthaceae > Hygrophila > Hygrophila difformis. The sequence goes on from JAOANR010000003.1 coordinate 2,547,716, forward strand.
CATTCATAGTAGTGTATAAAAATTATATATCCGTAAATAATAGTGTAATAAGTATATGATGCGCATATCATCAGAATTCAGAAAGCGCTTCATTTACTAGTATACATAATTGGTGACCCCTCATTCCTGTGGCCGACTTTTCCCCATTTCCCAAACCAAGATAAAGAGTTAAAAGACCAGACAAACAGTGATTTTGTCTCAACTCAAAGTCAAAGACGTCCTCCAAAGAATTCTTAAGATTTCACCAAAATTCCAATTTTATGCAACAAAACATAGTACAGTAGAAGTAGTAGTAGTAGTAATAAAACACTCATTTGCCTGCCAATTCAAATGCTGAGGAGGATTTGAGGCCACAGAGGTATGGGCAAGATGATACGTGGATCATGGATCAGAAGGAAGACAAAACGCGAAAACCGAAGAACAATACCCGTAACATAGACTTAAAACTTTACAGAACCATCAGTGCAACTGTTTGTTTTCATCATTCCTCTGTCCCATTGTTGACCTTGATTTCTAGAAGGCGTTCGACTGGCTGCCTGCATATTGGGCACCTATTTGTTTGGAATCTTAAGACTTTTGCACACTCGCTGCACATACACTGCATTACAAGAGTCAGAGGTTTTAAGAGCTTGAACCATTTGGAGATTGCAAACAAGTAAAAATATCAATTGATTTATTCAGTGAAATATTTCACAGGGTTATGACTTACGAATATTGCTTATGTATAAGTATAAACATAACAATATAACATGCATCTTGGTCCAAGAATTTTAGTAAAGGTAGGGAACCATAGCTTACCATATGTCGACAGGGAAGAACAGTAGTGTCCCGGGGCTCAGAAAGGCAAATAACACATTCCTTTCCGGGATCATTCGCATCGAGTTCACCCTCAGCAGAGTTTCCAATGCCATATATCTCTTGCAATTCATACCTCATGCCATTCACCCACAGTATTTGCTTAACGACCCTGACATGATACTCACCTTTATCCTTCTCAAAGACTGCCTGAGTTATCTGGGAGTTTGTTGATCCAATTTCAGGATTTTCACCTTGGTTATCAGGGGCTGCCTCAGCTTTAACTGCTAGTGGATAGACATCCATTTCTGCATCTTTTGACAATTCTCCCTCCTCAAACTTTGAAAAATCTATCCCTGTTCCAGAAGGTTGCCTAAACTTTTGTGCTAAACCCTTTTCAAATTGGACGGTAATTGGTGGATGCAAGTTTTCTTTTGTTGGGGCCAGTGAACAGCCTTCACCTTCCTTGGCAAAGAAGAGTAGTGTAATTCTGGGAAAAAAAAAGTTCAAATTACTCAAGAGAAGCAAATGGAACAAAAGCCCTGTACAATAATGATAACATAAATTTGAAACAAAGGATTACTGGGAAATCTGCAGGAAGATATTCAAATTGCAGTGTGAAATCTTTTGCACACTATTTTACAGCATACAACACCCACAATCTCAGCACAACACGCAAAGTAGAAAAGATCTTGCATTCAAAACGTGGGGGTTAAAAAATAATCCCCCGGAATGCAAAATGACCCTATTGTCAACAACTCGGTACATATGGATGCGAAAAGCTTACCAAACTCTCTAGCCAAATTCTTAAATTAATGCCTTGGACGGATGCATATAAAACAAGCCAACCACCTTTGCTAGTTCGCATCAATCATCACATTTTGACCAATCGAATGCTAAAACTTGTTTGAAAAATGTATACGCTTATCAATTGACATTATCAACTAGTTAGAAGTCGAGGCTAATAGTAGTCAAGCCACAGCTGCTGAAAACATTAAACAACAAAGATGCTCAACCAATGCACAAGAATGCACAACATATAATATATCATCAAATCATTAAAACGGCACATCCTGACATCCATTTCCCTCAGATAACACCAGTCACCAAGTATAGTTCCCCCAAGGAATCAACACAAAATTCAGTATCGCAATAAGATCATTAAGTGATAATCAACACAGAACACATGAATTCACAATAAAAGAGGCACGAATGTTATACCTTCCCGACACAGTGGCGTCGAATGTAAACGCAACGAGGTGTTTCCCAGGATTCTGCTCATCCGGTTCAATTCTCAACGTCTCCTTCTTCAAATTAACATCATTCCGAATCGTGACAGCCTTCTGATGCTCCACGTATGGAGCCGGCGGCGCGGGGGGCATCATCTGGCCATACGGATAACGCCCGTTCCCCCAGTTCGGCGCATGCTGGTGGTCGTACGGCGCCGGCAGGGGCATAGGCATCGCCCCGGGAGGAGGGGGAGGGTAGTAACCCGGGTGCTGGTAAAAGGGATGATAATTAGGGTTATGGTACTGCGTCGGAGGCGGGTAAGGCGTCGCCGCCGCGAAAACGTACCGATTCGCGGTGATCTCCGGCTGCGGCGGCGGCGGAGGCGGCGGGTGGTTCCGCCTGCTGGACGTCCTCCTCCGACCGCTGGCGCCGCTGCTCCCGATATTACCCATCGATTACGCTGCACACAAACCCACAATCGACAATCCACAACAATTTATCGGGCAAAGGACGTTCCCAAACCGAAAAAATGAAAGCAAGAAGCGAGAGAAAATCGAAACCTGGGCACCACGCGGCGATTACGAATCGAACAACCGTCGGGAGAAGGCGTGGGGATAGAGTTTAATGGCGGTAGGAGGGAAAGGAGAAGTGGAACAAGGAATCTAATGATGGAGATTGAAATTGGGAAGCGAGTGGGCAACGGCGAATGCGGTTGCGTAAAGCTCCACCTGAAAATCAGAAACATCCATGTCCAAAATTACGCCGATTCATTGGAGGTCCCTGGACCTGAACGCCAGGTGAATCCGTATCGTGGAATGTGGGCTACATACGCTGCGGATTCGGGTGAATATGGTTGGATGGTGTGGATTCGTTTTGGTGTAGGGTTCGTATATATATATTTTTTTTTAAAAAAAAAAACACTTTGTGCCAAATTTAATACTTCAGCCGGTTTTTTTAATTGAAACATTAAGAAATTTGATACTATTCACACATTCACTTTAATTTAAAATTTTATCATAATTATACAAGTTAAAATATAGCCAAGTAGGATCTTGTTACATTCGTCTCGTCGAGTAATTTTTAAATATCAAACTTTTAAATTTTTTACTTGTACCGAATTCAAGTTGTTAATGATTTAAAATGTGCATTGGATTACGTGAACTGTGTACTCGTTTCAATTTTTTGAAAATGGAGGGAGTATTTATATTATATAGAAAAAGAAAAAGATCAAGAAATGATATGGTTCAGTCTAAAAGGAATGTTAAATTATTGAATTGATTAGCGGCCAAAATTAAGAGAGTATTTTATACACAAGTATAATAGGGAAGAAGACCCAAAAAGTGGTTTATTTCTTTCCAAAGTGGGATTATATTCTTTCCGATGCTTTATTGTACATTACCATTTTTCATATAATAACAATAATATTAATTATTTTTATTACTTCCTCCGTCTTATTATTTTTGTTACGAACCCACCTAACTTGTATGCTTATACATATTTTTAATGTTAATAACTTAAATGGTGTAAAATGAAAAATTATAAAAAGTTGATATTGTAAAACTAGAAGATTAGACGAATCTAACAAGATCTCACTTGATTATATTTTTTTAAACAGTTAATAATACCAATAAATCATTCCTAACAAAAATAACAAGAGGGAGTTAGAATACATTACTCATAATTATAATTACTGGGTTAGGGTCTTAATAAGCGGTTGGGTTACTATACAGGCCAGTATATACTGGACCTAATTTTGACCCTTAGATTATATTTTTTATTAAACCAATGGTGTAGATCATAAATGGGTAATTAGGTAATTTACTATATTTTATTATTGTATTGTGTATTATCAAATAAAGATGATTTAAAAGTCTTCTACAGCTTTTTCAGTCTTGTAATCATAATGAGTAATCATTACCTACATTTGATGAGAATAAAACTGATTATTAATTAAATTTCAAGTCCAATATAATCACATAACATGACAGCATCACAACTAAAATAAGAATGGTGTATATGACTTGATAGAATGGCATGAATATAAAATACTTCAAGTTATAATGTCTTGCTTTGTAAACAGAATGTTATATAATTGAGAACATAATTTTTCACATTTTACAAACATAATGTTACATTCTTACAAACAGAATGTTACACGCTTGCAAACAGAATGCTACCCATTTTAGAACAGACTTTAAGACTTAATAATTAGACAGAATGCCAAAGTGAATGATACAGAATGTTTTAAACTTACATACAGAATGTTTGTCACTTCTGACAGAATGTCAAGTTATAATATTATTCACTTTTAAACATAATGTTACACACTTATACACAGAATGTTACATACTTGCAAATATAATGTTACATGCTTGCACACAGAATGTTATACACTTGAGAAAAGAATATAATATTGCACACTTGCAAACAGAATGTTACACACTTACAAACAGAATGTTACACACTTACAAGCAGAATGTTACACATTTGAAAACAGAATGTTAAATATAATCATGCTTTTATTTTCATTTCTTTAAGACATAACAATTAGACAGAATGTCAAAGTAAATGAAACAGAATATTTAACACTTACATACAGAATGTTTGACTCTTTTGACGTAATATCATATTTCAGTTGTAATTCAACTTCTCCTCACATAAATTTTTTTCTTTTAATTTTTTTAAAAGTACACACCAACAGATATTAAACTTTAAATTTGAATTTGCTTTATTTTTTTAAAATTATTTTGTAGGAAGAAATTATAGAGAGAAGAATATGAATAGGAAGTAATCATTTCCCTACTTTCACTTTATTTAGCATTAAAGGGTAGAATTACATATTTAACCCTTATTCTGATCTCAACCATTAATTTAAGTTATGATCTAATGGTTCAAATGCACTCCAGTACCTACTGGAAAAATAGGTCCCAGCATGGGAACCATTTCGCTTAATAAGGGGGATCTGATTTAATGTTTCCGTTGAATAACTAACTATTAGTAGTAGAATTTATTCAGGTGTTCTGAAGAAGCAAATTGGGGCCACTGCTGAAAATAGTCAGTGAAATCTCAAGTCAAGTCACTGATGACCAGAGACTAAGGATATAATATTGCTAGTTTGCTACTAGTCTACTACTAGACTTGACTCAAGGATCATTTATTTTCTTCTGCATTATAAAATTTGTATGATGAATTAATTGGACACATTATTTTTGACTTTGTGGTGTGATTCTGCGTACTTGCTACTCTACCATATATGCTCATTCATTACAATTTCTGTGCAAATTCAATTATTTGTGAGATGACAAAAAAAAGAAAAAGGAAAAATCCCTAAAAGAATAGTAGGAATTGCAATAACCTAATCCAGCCCCGTCAAAAAATTCCTTTAAATCCTCTAATGATAAACCATTACAATTAACTGGAGTAATAGTATATTTTTATAAACTCGTTTACATCACTTGGGATGAAAATTTAACCAATCTTTGATGTGGCCTACCTCATTTACCGTTTGCATTGATAGTGATTCATTTCCAAATTTTGTCAATCAAAAAGGCACAAACATCTCACACCATTAATGGATTGCACTCTTTAGAACAAGCTTGAAATGGTATCAAAATTCAAAAGGGGATGCAATTACAAACACCTTTTTCCACAGAAAAATGCCAAATAGACAAAGTTTATGCAATAACCATTAATTAAACAGGGCACGGTGAAAAAGAAACACATTTAAAATTATCCTTCCCCTCTTTTATAATGAATAGACAGCCACAACTAGGGTTGGAAATAGGCCAAACCAGGCCAGGCCATGCTTAGCCTTGAACGGCCTGGGTCTTTTTAATTTTAGCAAGGCCTGAGTCTGGCCTATAGCATTTTGATAGGCCTTGTTACCTTTTTATTTAAATAGGTCAGACTTTAAGCCTTTTTAAAATCTATTTAAGTCTATTTAAATATTAAATATATAATTAATAAATATTAACAAATAAATATATTAATAAAATATAAAAATTTTATACTAAAAATTTAACAGGTCGGCCTTATAGGCCAAATAGGCTTTTTTTATGAGGCCGGGCCTAGGCCTATTTAATTAAGAAGACATTTGAAAATATCTGAGCCTAGCCTCTTTCGTAAAAAGGCCGGGCCAGGCCAGGCCTAAATAGGTCAGGCCGTAGGCCCCTATCGAGCGGCCCAGCCTATTCCCCCTAGCCACAAGAAAGCATAAGGCTGAACAAGTGGGAAACATGAGTTAAACAAGGAAGAGTTGTTAAGTGGACCCCATGATTGAGGCCCAATGGGATAGTAACTGATGGCCCAAAAAGTAAGTGTGTAGTAGCCCAATATTAAGTAAAAAAAGCCCATCTATTGCACATGAAATATAAAGGCCCATTATGTGAAAAGCCCATAACAATAAAGCCCAAGTAAGGCCAGCAAGATGACGTCTTAAAAAGGAAGATCAGCAGCAATAAAAGGGCTCCAAGACGAACTTTATGCATATGAATGGGATCTAATACCAACTCTCTCTTTTCTTTTTTTCTTTTTTTTCCCTTTTTTTTTTCACACATTTAATTTTCACGCCCGATCGTAGTTTTCTCCTTCATTCGAGTACATTTTGTACGTTATACTACAAGTTTTCCAATGTTGAAAATATACTTCGTGTTATTTTTCAAAAGTAAAAGTAAAGAACATTGCACGGATGCACTTTCAAACAAGGTTTAAGGTTTTATGTGAACTTGTCTAATTCTTTCTTGATTGAGCCTTGAGAGAAAAACACAAAAGTAAAAGCATGCAATACAGAAAATTAATTTAAAAAAAAAAAAGTGGCATATGAATATGCATAGCTCCAAGCATGCCATCCACAAAGGCCACCAAAGACCCTTTTGGTGATACTCTGCCAATGGCATGCAAGGAGCCAGGCGTAGAACACTTTTTCCCCATTTCCACACACACACACAAAAATTCACATATAAGATCATGTTCATACCTTGTAGAAGGATGCAGAAGAAGCCATGTTCAATTCTTTCATGCAAACAGCACTGCAATTTTCTTGCAACAAAGAGCTCTCTACAAGGACATAGTAGTATTTATTTCAATTTGAAGGTTGAGGACTGGGAGTGGGAGGGTTACTCTTAAGACCCAAAAGGGTACATCTTTGTCCTGGCACGGCCCCCCAATGAAAGATGAAAATTGCCAATTCCCAAGAAAAAATAATGATGCCCTTAATGATTCCTTCCAAATTGTAGAAGACAGCCCGGAAAGCTTTTTGGGTTGTAAAGCTAAAACTGTTAACCAGATGTCAGAAGAAGTGCAGTGCAACAGTGGGCAATGGGAACAAGGCAAGGCAGATTGCACAAGAGCTAGTACTATAAGTATATGGAGTGATTGGGAAATGGAATCCTCCTCCAGGCTCAATGGGGGCTGCCTGCCAACTGCCAAGTTCATTACCAGGGGGGTGTGTGGGAGGGGGCCATGCTCCAATGATTGGCCCCCTGTTGGGGTCTTTTCTGTTTCCAATGTCCACTGGATACATTTAGTAGTAGTAGTAGTACTTTCATCTCAATTATTGAAGTTCATCTCAATTATGAATTTCAAGTATGAGTTGGAGCTAGTAGGCATGTAAGAACTGTTTGGTGACAAGTCTCATTTTTTGGACTTTGGAGGAGTTGAATTATAGTAGTATAGTACTGATACATCTTCCACAAAAGCATGTAGTATTTGTTTTTATATATAATCTTTTATCATGAAGTAAATTTTAAAGATTCTCATATTAAATCATGTGAATTATTTATAGAGAAAAACAGAAAGAAGATAAAAAATTCAAGTTATTCATATTTTATCCAACCCTCATGGCACTGTTGATTGGCAGAATGGAATTTGCATAAAATTGGGTCCAACTAAACTCCTTTCCTAATCTAACTAATTTTAGTTTTCATAAATATTATCTTAAATACATTATTATTATTATTCTTATTTTTCTCTCATAATTATTATAATCCCATAAAGTATATTTCACTTCATACATTTGATCTCATTCCACCCGTGCCATTACAATTGATGCAAATACTAAACATATTGCTCGGCATAAACATCTTGCCTTTCTTTTTACATTTTTCAAGGGAAAAAGTTGTGAAATAAACGACATGTTTTTCCAAGACTAAACAATTTCCTATTGAAAAAAAGAAACGGTTGATGACTTGCAATTGGAATCTCTTCAATTTGCCTTAGCCTGTTTAGGAATTGTATAGTAAGGACAATAAATAGTTTCCAATGGTAGATTTATGCTCCCATAAAGATTCTTTTACTCCACATAGGACCCAGAGTGTCTATAAAATTGAGTTTCAATGTCTCTTTCAATCAGCTCACTTGTCTTTGGAAATGTAGACTTTAAGACCCAAGTGCCCACTCCTAATTCAATGGGCATATAAGTTATACTACTAACTTACAAGCACACTACTAACTCATCTGAATGGTTGCACTGAGACAAAGATTGATCAAGAAGTGTACAAGAACTAAGAACACAGAAAAGTAATTCTGAACCCTCTTTATTCATTCTCCTGTATGGTGGTTTCACTGAGACAAAATTGAGATCAAGAAGTACAAGAACACAGATAGGTGACAGGGGAAATGAAACTTCACTTCACTTCACCTCCTATGGAAAAAACAAAAGTGGTAATCACTCATCAGTGGTGGTGGAGGTGATGATGCTTCACTGCAAGTATAGCTTTGGCTGCTGCTGCCCTCAAAATGTACTGATGATAAACTGCTGCTATGGCTGCCCCTACCAGTGGCCCAACCCAGAATATCCACTGCCACAAAATTACATAAATACCACTCCCTTAGTAAATACACAAAATAAACTTGCCTCAAGAAGACACAATTCTACATGAATCAAAGCTTCAATCCATCCCATAAGTTATTTCCAATCCACAAATGCCTAAATAGTCAATCCAAAGCGGCCTTAAAACACCAAGATTCGATGATGTGATGATAGTTTAAGATAACATGTGGTACCATCACCTCAACGATTTTTTAGCATATTTTAATGTTCATAAGCTCATTTGTAGATTTGGTAAAGCTTATGGGATGAATTTAGGGTTCTTTTTCTTCCTTACTGCATACTTACATGATCGTGCCAGACGCTGCGTTTGCCATACATAACTGCAGCCCCAAAGCTCCTCGCAGGATTGATCCCGGTCCCTGTAATTGACATCGATGCCAAATGCACCACAAATACCGCGAATCCAATGGGAAGTGGCGCCAAGATCTTCGAATGAAGATTGCCTATTAGCTAACAATTTTATCAAATGCCGTGAATGTAATCAAGTTTTTTAATTCTTACAGGTACGTGGGAGTCTCTGGCGTTTCTTTTGGGATCAGTGGCGGATAATACAGTGTAAACAAGGACGAATGTGCCGATGATCTCCGCCGCCAGTCCAACGCCTAAGCCATACCCTGGGAAGAGCTCGTTAGCTCCACCGCCATATTTATGGTAGCTTCCCTTCTCGAATACCTTCACCAGGCCACAGCCACAAATGGCGCCCAAACACTGGAAGATAGTGTAGGCCAAGAGGCGTACAAGCGACACCCGCCGGGCTAGGAAGAATCCGAATGTCACCGCCGGATTGATGTGCCCCCCTGCCATAAAATCCCAACTGTTCGATTAATTAGGATTCAAGGGGGGGAGGAGAAGGTTTAATTCAAGGCGATTCCCAATTAAGGATTACATTTTTTGTTTTTTTGTGGTTACCTGAAATGCCGGCAGTGCAGTAGACGAGGACGAAGATCATACCGCCGAAGGCCCAGGCGACGCCGAATGTGCCGACGCCGCCGCAGTCGTCGTGGCTCTTGTAGCCGATCACTGTAAGGATGGTGATGTACAGGAACAGAAGCGAGGCGATGAATTCCGCCATTATTGCTCGGTAGAACGACCAATGGCGGATCTCAATCGGATCAAACAACGGCGCCGGTGGGGGTTCCGTGTAATCCCTGACTACAGTTACCGAACCGGTGGCGGGGTCGGGGACAGTGGTGGTAGCTGCGGGGGCGGTGTTGGTGGTGGTGGTGGTGGTGGTTGCGGGGGCGGGGGCGGCGGCCTCGATATCCCTGCCCATTCCCGTTCCTTATTATTCCGATTTCTGAAAGAAAATCACGACTCCTCGTTGATAGGATCGCTGCTGCTGTTTGAATAGTTGGAATTGGAACGCTTGCCATTGACGACTGCTTCTGCTCTTAAAGGAAAATTTATTGGTTACGGTGTAACGGAATATGGTTATTGCAATGGTGAGCATTTGCTGTGTAAATTGACAAGTGTGCTCAGCATATGGCTGCATAAATTTGCTAAAAATGTGAGTGGATATTAGACCATCCATATGTTGCCTGGACGATTAGCCCTCTTGGCTTACACTTGATCTGCTGCTTCTTCGACATTATTGTTGAAATTAAAAGAAAGAAGAAAGGACAGGGGGTCTTAATATAGCAGAATACCATATGCTCTTATATTTATTAGTACTAGGTGTTAGTATTAAGAATAATTCACAAATTACAGGTTACATAAGACAAATTGGTCCAAAGATGAAATAGACACAACGATTTAAGTCTTCTATCTTCACAATTTAACATTTATGGATTTGCATTGCAATTGAGTAATTAGAGTGAGAAAAAGCATCAATGGAGGTGAGAAATTAAGGTGTTGACCTGACCCTTAACAGTGGGTACGGTGCACGCTTGTGCTATGGCCTATGGCCGTATGATTTAAGCTTTGAATTTTTACATCCACTTTTAGCAGGGGATTTTATGTCATTTTCAGTTCAGGTCCTATCTTCACAACGAGGAACATGATAATTTGAATTTGGCGTCATCATCTTCCGAAGATTATTCTTCTGCCATTGTTAATGAAGATAAGTTTTCCTTCTCATTTTCATTTGTTTTTCTGGTGATAGAGTATTTTTTTGTGATGGTTAATTGGATTTTGTTCAATAAATTGTAGGAGTAGTATTTTGTTTGCAGTTGAAAAGTTGAAAGGAAGCGCAGTACAGAAGAAGGAATGCCTGAATCAAACAGCATACAAAAATAACACTGCAATACAATAATCAAACTTAACAGGAATTGAATTCAAATAAAAACTACAAAATATACTATTCAACAGCAGCAACTTGCATGGCAAACCAAACCTTCAATATTCAAGTTAGTGGGGAAACAGGTAATACATCACTAAAAGTTATCCTCCACAGACAGAATTCAAATTCAGTTAGCTTCTTCAAATACCAATTCCATCATTCATCATTCTACTTTATATATATGCTAGCTGCATTTAAGTCAAATTTTTTCACCTGGAAATGTCATGCTTCAGGGAGTAGTCCAGCTGCTCCGTCTCCCAGCACAACTTCGGCGCAGCTCTTTCATGTCGTGGAACGTATTCCTACACAATCATATGCGCATCTACTGTAAGTGTAAAAGAACAGGCAACAAAATCAGCGGAATTCAAGACAGTGAAGTTGTCTTGCCTCCAGTTTCTTGACGAGCTCCTTCGCTGTTGAAGCAGATACAATGATGTGGCGAGCATTTGGACTGATGAACCCTTCCTCCACAGCTTTGTCGATGAACGACAGTAATGCATTGTAATATCCATCCACGTTCAGCAAGCCGACCTACAGAATGCATAAATATATTCATAGTCCAATTTTATTTATTTATTTTCACTGTGCTTCTCATGTTTAACTACAAAAGCTTCAGCTAATCTCTGATAAATACCGGCTTATCATGGATTCCGAGCTGAGCCCATGTTATGACTTCAAGTAATTCCTCCAATGTTCCATAGCCTCCTGCGTAAGTTCATTGCCAGTTCCAAGTATACATTATGACATTACTGCAAATGGTCTTAATTAATTACATAAAGTACTAACATGTTTGATGAGGGAAATGGACTGCAACATAAGGAGTTGTACAAGTTGCTAAATAAAGCAGTTTGTCACAGTCGAGAATTGGGATAGTAATCATTAGTGGCATCCTCTCTCAACTTAGGCAGGCAAGCGTGTTTGTTTCAAATATGGAAAACCAGATGCCCACAGGCCACATCCCTTCTGTAGATACTTTCATTTCATTATTTGCATCCATTGCACTTGCTATGTCAATATGAATATAATTATTCATCTTATAATAGAGTGGACGTTCCTGGTGGACCAAACTACTCAACTTTAACTCTAACTACCGTCTACCATATTTCAGGATTTTATCATAGCTTAAACTGAGGTCACATTTAAACGAGCTTCAGTGCAGTGCATTTTCGGGGGGTGTTTAGTTGAATTGGGATTTTAGGACAGCGCAGCTAATTTTAGGATGGGTTTATGCCAACCTGGTAAGGCAATAAAGGCATCAGAGTGTTTAGCCATCTCAGCTTTCCTTTGGTGCATATCAGCTACTGCCCTTATTTCCCCTACAGTTTGCCCTGTTAACTGCGCAAGGGCACCAATTCAACAATTGTAAATAAGGTCTGAATAAAGCAGAAATATGGAAGGAAAAAAAAAAAAGTGTACTGCAATGAACAAATGATGGGTTTTGAGCAGAGAAAATGAACTGCAGCAACGACCACAAATTCTTCAGGAACTTATGAAGCAAACTACAGGAATTTAATGGAAGAAGAAAAACAAGAAAATGCCAAGGTGGAAAACGGGAAATCTACAATAAATGGGACGGATGTGTACACGATGTGACAAAATCGGAAGTCCAGATTCTAGATATTTTTATGAAACATTAACAATTGAAGAAGGGATTTCTCATTTGCAGATTCACGTTCAGAAAAGAATTTAAGGATGTAAGAAAAGGTAAAAGGGACAACATATTATTGCATGGCCACATAAATTTGAGTGGATAAGAAAATCAAATATAGTTAAATAAGGGAAAAAATGCCAGTATTTTCCATATCCATGGAGTGGGATTTCAGTTTGAACTAGTATTTTATTCAGTAACCAAAGTCACAGGACACTTCCCATTTCCCAACCATAGCAATCATATCGCATACCTCTTGAGGCATGAGTGTCTTGGGAATCACCCTGCAGAGAGATACAACAATAGGATAAGTCAACAATCAGTGAATATTTAAACAAAGAAAATCAACCACATTCAACGATCAACATTCCTGTTTTGCCATACTTTTCTCCTCACTTGTCTAGAAACAACTGTAGCAAAAAAAAAAATCATGATCAAATTATGAAAAAGAAAAAGTAGCTCACCCAATGACATGGCGACCGCCATCATGAACAGCTTGTGAAATCAATCCCATGAGGCCTATGCTGCCTCCTCCATACACAAGATCAATGTTCCCAGAAACCTTCAAATATATGCATAAGCATGTGTGCGATTACTTTATTTACTTTTGAAATTTTGGAAGGAAGAGCAATTCCAGTATGAAAGTTAACCAGCCCAGCGATCAAAGCAATAGCGGCACAATACGGAGCAAGTGAGCAACAATACTCATATATAAATAAAAGGATATACAATTTACAAAGCAATAAAAGGATATACGAATTACGAAGTATATAGTAATTTCCTATATTCAACTCCTGCTTCAAAAACTTTCAACAACGGTTTAAAAACGCACAAAAAACCTACACGCTACAATAAGATATAGAGATAGAGCTTCTGATGATCTGATCTGATGACTCGATCATCAACTAGAAAAAAACAAATGAGGAATGGATGAATACCAGAACTTTGCCGAGCTCAATCGCAGCGTCTTGATAGCTCGTCTTCTTGCCATGGCTGCTCCCGCAGAAAACACAAATCCTCTTGAATTTCGACGCATTTACTTCACCCTCTCTCTCCATAACTCTCCGCTGCCTGTGTCTCCACCAAATTTGTCCTCTCTATCAGTGTATGTGTGCGGCAAATTACAGCAAAAGTGGAGTAGTGATTCCAGCAGCATCTCTTGAAGAGACACCTTGGTAATGGTACAGCGAAAATGTACAGGTACGGGTGCAGTGCTTGCGCATATTGTGTACGTATAGTGCAGGGAAAGGAGGAGAATCTCTCTCTCTCTCTCAAGGTGTATATGAATAGGGATGGGCAAAATATTCGAACCGATTCGTTGAACCGCTTAATCGAAACCAAATCGAACCGAATTTTCCGGTTAACCGATGATCCCGGAGCAAATACAAATATCATATTTCAGTATTCGTCCGGTTCAAATACAAATACAAATACTTTAATTTTTTTCCCCGGTTAACCGAACCGAATCGAATATATTTATTTTATTTTAAAAAGTTATATCTATTGTAAATATTATAGACATTTGATAGTATTAAATTATATAGATAATATATATCATTATTTATTTAATTATTTAAGTATATAATAAAACAAATATAAAAAACTAAAGAGCTAATTATCAAAATATATCACCATAATTAATAAGCCTGTATTTATTTTTGTCTTTCAGAATACCCTATTATTAAAATATACCTCTACACTACGATTTATTACATATACTAACATATTTTGATTACATTGAAAAGAAACATTTGATTCCATAGTTATATATATATTTTTTCTGAGTGTAATAACCTCGTCCGACTCTCTTAAAATGTATAATCAAGTTTTCATTTCTTAAATCTTTGAGTTTCGTAGATTTTTAAATATTCGAACCGAATCGTTTAACCGCTAAATCTAATCGAAACCGAACCCCGGTTAACCGAGGACTCCGGTTACAAATACAAATACTGAAATGAAGTATTTGCCCGGTTCAAATACAAATACAAATACCTAAAAAATTCAGGTTAACCGAACCGTCCCCACCCCTATATGTTACGTGGACGGGGGGTTTCAAGGAAAAAATGACAGTTGTGAGTGGAGCCAAATTCAATAGCACACTAATGATAGGATGTGTTTGGACTTTGGACGGATATGGTTGATTTGGAAGTTGATTAAAATAGTGAATTTTAAATTCTTTTATTTAAGAAATATTTTAAATATATTATAATTATATATTTCAATGAATGATGTGGATTTTAAATTTATTTATAGTTATATATATATAAATATATACTTCCCGTTCTTGAATATTTTTTACAAACCAACTTTTCACGCAATCCAATGCACATTTTAAACCATTAATAACTCAAGTTCGGTACAAGTAAAAATTCTAGAAGTTCGATATTTAAAAACTACACGACGAGACGAATCTAACAAGATCTTACTTGACTACATTTTAATTTGTATAATTATGATAAAATTTTAAGTAAAAATCTGTGTATGAATAGTAACATATTTTCAAATATCAAAAACATTCGAGAACGGAGGAAATAATTATATGTGAGTCCCTTTTTTTCTCTCGAACATGATAATAATGCTATATATTTAAACTAATTTTTATACTAATATTTAATTTCAATATGAGATTCTTTTTTATGATTATTTGGAAAAGAAAAATTAATCCCAAAAGACGCACAAAATTAAGGGTGTGCATGCGGAATGGGTAATAAATTTAGGCTGTTAGGTACAAAGCAACTAAGCAAGAAGGATTATTTAAAGGGAATGTGAATATTGAATTATTGATTACCCTAAAAAGTTGGTTTCATTAACTAAACGTAATTAGTACTACAATTTAATTAATTAACCCAAATAATTATGGCTAGCAATAATTAATTTGCCACAAAAGAAACTCACATTCACACCGTCACACACTCACATTCAAAACAACCAGACATATTTGACATGAGTGTATTAGGCTCTGACAGTTTAAACAAATATTTTGGATTTGAATTTTCGTGTATGCAACTAAAAAAACAGCAAAACAATATTGACGAAGGCCCATACAGTTACACTCTTTCACTCTTACGAATACACAAAGGTCACTGTCACTACCACTAAGGGAGTAAGAAGAAATAAGAGAGTGGAGAGTAGATACAGTGAACAGTGCGCGGAGAAAGGCACAAATCTGGAACACTAACGGGCGTTTGGTTCGGGGTATCTGAGATTCCCACTGGGAATCTTGGGTAGGGAATGAAACATGCCCATGTTTGGTTCGGGGCATGTTTCATGTGGGAATGTCACATTCCCACCGAGGTGGGAATGTTGGGTGTTTTAGGTGGGAATGTGTGGGAATCACATTCCCACCTGGAGGGCAGGTAATCTTAGATTACCACCTCCATTTTACCTACTTTTATATTAATTTGACTTTTATATCCTCACTTTTTATACTTATTTTATTTTATAAATTTAGATATTTGTATTCTAAAATGATAAATATATGAAATTTAATTTTAAAAAATAAATTGAAAAATTTTGAAAATTATTTAAACATATTTTTTAAATATATATATATTCTCATATTTTAATATATATTTTTATATTTTCTTAAAATTTACTTTTCTTCTATATATAAAATAAAAATAATAAGGATTTAGAGACATTAAATAAGTAATTATCATACAATAAATTACATATAAAGAATTTTTAATATTTTAAAAAATAAATCGGCTTAAATATTTCTATTGTGTAGCAAAATGACACAATTATAACATTCTTCAATTGAAATTCAGGGACATTATGGTAAATTAATTAGAACTAGAAATCTGAGATTCCCAATCTAACCAAACGCAATAATCTTAAAACATCAAAAAATAAGATTCCCAGCAATCTCATATTCCCAGTAATCTTACATTCCCAGCAATCACATTCCCGCTGGTAATCTAAGATCCCTCCAACCAAACACACCGAATTATTAAATCAAAAAACATTGGCCATCTTCCAATAAAGAGAGTATACGGGATATATATATTTAAGAGCGTCTCCAACCCTTACGCCATTTTTGTGGGAGACGCCATTAATGGCGTTGTGCCGCCTCCAACCCTACCGCAAAAATTGCGAACGGAAACGCCATTTTTTGCGTCCTTCTACAGTACCACGGAGAAAATTGCGGGGACTGTTCACTCCGCAATCGCTATATTTTTTTTTCCTTTTTTTTCATTTTCTTTTCCCTTCTGTCCATGCGTATATTTTTTTGTTTTTTTATTTTCTTTCTTTCCATTATTTGACTCGGTCTCATACTATTTATTTCATTTTTAATATAGATTTATTTCAACTTTTATTTTAACAAAAATTTATTCTTATTGTATTTCAATTAATTAGTTCTTATTTATTTTTTAATTTTTGAACTTTGAGTTACAATTAAAGTAATTAAATAGAAATACATTAACATTAAAATGTAAATATTATATATGTATTAAAATTAATTAATAAATATAATATTAATATGAATAGTAAATGGAATCAAAATAGAATATTCTATTGTAGTGTGAAATTTAGAGTTTTGGGTTGGAGTGGGATAGTGAAAAACTGTAAATTTAACTGTAAAATAGAGTTAGTGTAACTGTAAAATAGAGGGAAGGGTTGGAGATGGCCTAAGGAGGCTGCAACGCCAAATTGAAAAGTTTACCAAGAACATGAATGGTCATGGGCGTGAGATCCAACCATGATGGGTCAAAGTGTGTGGGTTGCTCCTGTGCCAATTTAGAGGTTAAAGGACCACATCAATATAATATAATCTTCACAAATTTTTTTTTTTTGGAATACAAAAGAAACATAGGAAAATAGGAAAAGAACAAAAGACATGAAAGTAAGCAACATAAAACTAGAACCTGGACTAACAAAACACTCAGATCTTCACAAAATTATTTGGAGTATCACTTCAGTTTTTCCCGAATTAAATTAAATGCTTTATAATCTCATAAAATTGAACAAAAATATTATATTTTTACTTATATAACGTGAGATTAGATCATTAGCAGAAAATTAAAACAGCAACTTACATACTTTATTCTACAAGGATAATATTATGACGCTACCAAAAAAAAAAAAAAAAAAAAGGTACTCTTATTACAATAACAATTTTATGATTCGAGCTGAAATGGATATTGAAGGACAAGGAATGATTGGGCTTTTCCTTAGGCCAGTAAGAGCCCGTTTGGATTGGCTTCTAGGGAGGTGCTTTTGGCTTTTGCTTCTGCCAAAAGCACTTCTAGTAGAAATTAGGTGTTTGTTTTGGCTTTTAAGAAAAAGTAAAAGCACCTCGAAAAGCGAAAAAAGTGTTTCTGGGAGAAGCAACCCAGAGGGTGCTTCTGGGAGAAGCAACCCAGAGGGTGCTTCTCCCAAAAGCAGAAGCCAAAAGCACCTCGTAAAATGTGCAATGACTTAAATACCCCCACTACTTAATATAAATTACACTATAAATATATCTTATTATCATATTAAGTAGCATGTCATTTTTGGTAATTACCACACTCTAAAAGCACTTTTTATTTTTATTCATCCAAACATATTTTTTAGAAAAAGCCGCTTTTCAAACATTCTATCCAAACACAAAAGTTACATGCTTTTGCTTTTGACTTCTGCTTCTACTTTTGGCTTCTGCTTTTTTCAAAAGCCAATCCAAACGGACCCTAAGGCACTAAGGCTGCGTTTGGTGGTGGTTGTGGGAAAGTTCTCTAGGGCTAAATTTATAAAAATGGCTGTAATCTCTCAAGGCACTAAGGCTGCGTTTGGTGATTTTTTTTTCCCAAGTATTGTATTTAGGCTGCCTTTGGGAACAAACACTGGCAATTGGTGCTTAACTTTTAAAATACATACTAAAAATAGCTTAAAATTCTATATACAATAAACACTAATTACAGTGACCGCCAAATTTTAATATCTAATATCTAATCTCTGAACGCTCATCTCCCCAGCTTTTAGCTTTCCAAAGTCTAGATTCTAAACTCTAATTTAAAATTGAATTACCGAACACCATTATTTAAATTTAAAATAATTTTTCACCATTAATTTCAATCTACATATTCTAAACTTCAAACTCCATACGCTAAACTCTAATTATTTCCCAAACATACCCTTAGTTTCTCTAATAAATTTAAACAAAGTTTAATTGGTGACTTTTATATAGGCATGTTAATTTTGGACACGACCCGATAACATGAACCCGGCCGACACGAATCCGATGCAGTTTTGGGTTTTTTGGGTTTAGTCATTTTTTGTTTCTCTAATCCGAAATTCGACCTAAAAATTTTCAGGTCTTGTTCGGATTTAGTATTTCAAGTTCATTTCGGGTTTCGGGTCGTGTTCGGGATTATAAATTTTTTGTTATACACTTATTAACACCTGACACGAACACGACCCGAACCTGTGAAACCTGAAACACGACCCGACCAACCTGACCGAAAAACGACATGAACACGACCCGAAATCTGAAATTGGCATCCCTACTTTTATAACATTATTATCATTTCATTTAACGGGTTTAATTCCATATCAAATACTTTTCAAAATATAATTAATTATTTACTTTACCAAAATTTAAGTACGTTTTCAATAACATTCCAACAAAAGCTATGCCAAAATAAAAAAAAAAAAAAAAAAAAAAAAATAACTCTCCAACAAAATGTGACGGGCAAGTGGTAATCAATAACGCGACAAGATGTGTTAAGATGGGTGCAGAAAAAGAGCATATATCTCTATAGTCATCTATTCCCACAAAATTAAAGTGTTGCTATAAGTAGAAACTTAGAGAAGATTTGGAAAATGGAAACATTAGAGAAGATTTATATCATCCATTGGATTTCAATTATCGGATAATTTCAACTCTCAAATTGTGACGATAGTTGGGGCTCTTGTGTTATGTAGTAACCGACAGAATATTCATATATTTTATAAACATGGCCGATATATAATGCCATTTTTCATTTTGTCGCAATGTTATTTGTCTTGAAATTAAGTGATTGATGCAAGAAATAATGAGAGCATTTGAGAGCAAATGGATTACCCTTCTACCGACTTTTCAAAATTGTCGACTTTGTTCCCACGTGACAAACTAAATAAATTTTAAAATTAAAACTATAAAGTTATTTCTTTTTCTTCTAAAAAAAATATTCCATCCAAAAATGTGCTTAAAATCCGACAGCATTATCTTCCAACTAACCCATCGAAAACATTATTTCAAAATGTGTTGCCTGCTCCAACTAACTAATCTTGCTAATAATGTCCTCAATTTATATATTATACATATATGGGGGAGTGATTGGCTAATTTTAGATTGTTTTTTTTTTTTTTTTTTGCGGAACAGCCTATACAGGCTAGGGAAGTTGTGGGAGCCCATGCCACACAATTACAGAGGGAAGGGGGGGTAGGGCCGGGTGGGAATTGAACCCTCAACCTAAAGGTTGAGAGCCAGGGGCTTAACCACTTGGGCTAAGTCCCAATCTCCAAAAATATACCTGCATATCTGGAAATGGTTTCGGTGCAGGCAACAGCACCTGCTGTGGTGGTGCTAGAGGCTCCAAAAATGATGTGTTAAAATAATAAATGATGAGCACGTAAGAAAAAATGATGGATAATATCACATCACACATGCCATCGTAAACATCACTTCAAAGGCATATAGACATCACTTTTTAATGCTCGGACATCACATCAAAGAATACAATTTATTATTTTTAACTGAATATTATGCATGACTATTAGCAACATCATTTATGAATGTCTACCCATCATTTTGTAGGTACAAGCCATTTGTATGCATGTACAGAAACCTGATTGTGCATATCTTACATACATACTATACTTTTAATATACTAAATTGTACTCCCTCCGTCCCGCGAAGATTGAAGCATTTCTTTTGGGCACGGTAATTTAGGTAGTGGAGTTTAGTAGTTAAAGTGGTGTGGGTATTTGTGTTTAAGATTATAATGAATTTTGATACTATTTATTGTTTAACTTTGACTTAATATTATCGTAGTGATGTAATTTGAGAAAAATATTCAAGTGTGGTCTTGTTAGAATCGTCTAATCGTGTAGTTTTAGAATATATATTTTATACAATTTTTATTTGTATCAATTTTGTAATATTAAGAGTTAAAGAAATATAAGTGACTTTGTGTAGGAAAGTAATAATGCATTGGAATTTGTGCAGAATAGTAAAAGTAAGTATTTTTTATGGGATTTGACAATAATTAAGATTCTAATCAAACTTATATTAATTTAATTTTTCTAAAAACGGAAAGGGTTCAAACTTCGTGGGACACCTCAAAAAGGAATAGGGTTCAAACTTCGTGGGACGGAGGGAGTAGTACATTAAATTACTCAGCTCTTAGGTTTTGTCAGTATATAATTAAATCACCCAATTATTTTATCATAAAAAAATGAGGCATTTAATATGTGAAGACTTGTTTATGAAACAAGCCACTTAGCACATTTTTAGACCGTTTATTTCACCAAACTCATCAATATATAATGTCAATTGGTCAAATGGGGTACTACTATGAATGTGAGGGAGTTGGTTGAGGTTCACTGTGTACACATTGCACTTGGAGTTTTCCTTCATTTTTACTTTTCAAAAAGTGCATACCAATTACGCGAATAATGCATGCCATTTTTTAAATTTAATTTAACCCATTAGGTTTTGTAATAAGCGAAAAAAAAAAAGGGATCTCTATACTCTACTTGGTTAATATGTGACAACCAAATCAATATTTTGAATTAATTAAATAAAAAAAAATCCTATCTTACGATAAATTAATATTTCGGTTATATAGCAGCCCCATTTCCCGTTTATAGTTTCCCATTTCGCACCAACTCAACCCAAAAGTATTCTCAATATATACTTTAAAGTATGATGACACGATTCTAATTTTATCTTTTCAATTATGTAGCACTTCAAATTGATGACCCGAGGCACTTTCTTTAAAAATATAAAATAGAAAAGTCTTTCCGCCCTCTACTCTATTAATTTTTATATTAAAAAATATGTTAAGTGAAGAAAAATGGGACTTGACCAAAAATGGCACTTCAAATGGGACTTGAAGGGATGAGGACTTAGCCCAAGCGGTTAAGTCTCTTGGCTTCCAACGGAAGGTTGGAGGTTCGATTCCCACCGGCCCCCTATCCCTCCCTTTATTTCCCCTTTGTAATTGTGTGGCATGGGCTCCCACCACCCCTTTCCAGGCCTTCAATGGCTCTTCCAAAAAAAAAAAATGGGACTTGAAGAAAAAATATGTTAGCAAAAAAAATATATAAAAAAAAATATTTCCTGTGGAACAAAAATGGGAAGTTTAATACGTGTGGAAGTGAAGAATGTGACTTGACCCCAATGTCATCTCCCTGTTTTTCAATCATATATTGGGGTTGGATTCCCACCCGGTCTATTATCCCTTTGTATGGTTTAAGCTCCCACACACCTTTGTAATCGGTAAATTAATTGAATACGAGTAAGAAAAAGATATATACATATATATTATTATTTAAAATGAATTTATATTTATTGTTTGCTATTTTATAATTTAATTATTGATGTAATTATTAATACAATTAGTTCAATTTATTATTATGTTATTTTTAAATTTTATTTTAATAAATATTTGTTTTATTTTGATTTTATTATTTAATTTTAAATATTTATTCAGTTTTCATTTTATAATTTATATTTATCTTATTTTATAATATATTTTAATTAGTATTTATTCTAACTTTTATGTTACTAAGTTTGACCTGCGAATATTGTCCCAAAAATTTTTAATACAATATTTTATGTAAGGATAATTCATATTTAATGTAAGAGTGTATTAGTGTTTAGAGTATAAATATGAATTTATGTAATTTTCTTTTAATGAATTTTAATTTTTAATTGATTTATTTATATGTGATGTGATGCTTGTGAATTTGAACTTTTAATTTATTTATTAATATGATATGATTGAGTACGTTTGATGATGAATATTTAGTTATAAAATGAATAGACAAAAAATGAAAGTGAGTCATAAATAATGGGATGAGTGGAGTGTTTTATTTTAATTTAGTTACATAAAAAAGTATTAAATTGGCCGTCAGAAGGATATCATTTCCATTTTTAAGTCATTGCATCGATCATTATGCGCATACACATCACACGGCCCATACTTAGCATTTTTTATGGCGTTCTAGTGGTACTGGTTCATAAGTAGATATTTTTTATATCGTTGACCAAAAACAGAATGCACTCCTTTTGCTGTCCTTATTTATTATTACCTCTTTATATTTTAATAAGTATGCTAATGTAATTTGTGAATTTTTTTTAATAAATATTAACACTCATATATCGGCAAAGGTGTATAGTGTGAAATTAATATTTAATTTATTTTTGAAAAATTGATATTTTTTTTCGAAGCTACTGGAAATAAATTAAAACATTATCTTTTTTTTAGGTGAATACCAGGGTATTCTCGAGCTTCATTGGACTCAAGACTAATCCCTCCAGGATCGGATGGGCATTGAAGGGTGGGCATTATCTTTATTTTTTTGAAAGAGCAAAACATTATCTTTATTTTTTTTTTTGGAAGAGCCATTGAAGGCCTGGAAAGGGGTGGTGGGAGCCCATGCCACACAATTACAAATGGGAAATAAAGGGAGGGATAGGGGGCCGGTGGGAATCGAACCTCCAACCTTCCGTTAGAAGTCAAGAGACTTAACCGCTTGGGCTAGGTCAAGAGCAAAACATTATCTTTATTGATAACCCCTAGCCCTTTTTTTTTTCTTTTTTTTCACCGTCAAAATGTATGCCCACGTTAACACAATGATAAAATCTTAAAAAAATAAAAAAGTAAAATAGTGGCAGCTAACTATTTTGACCAAGAGTCAAGCCAAAAAAAAATTAAGTGAAGCCAAAAAAAAAACACTATTTTGACCAAGAGATTCCTCCCTCATATGTTAAGATTGAAATGTGCCATTCAATTTCATGGCTTGGTATGTGTCCTTTTCGTCGGATTCCTCACAGTTTGTAAACTTGCATATGGGTTAATGCAGATACTTGTGATTACCAAGGCATAAGATAATTTACTAGATGTTATATTGATTCCCAAACAATTATAATATATATGAAAATGATTATAAAAAAAAAAATACAATGCGTAAAATTTTTTAAGAACATTTATTTTGTAATTCCATAAAATCAAGTTAATACTTCATCCATTTTTTTTAAGTGTAACGTTTCTCATTTGCACGTATGCCAACGCACATTTTAAAGATTAAAAACTCAAATTCGGTACAAGTAAAAATTCTAAAACTTTGATATTTAAAAACTACAAGATCTCACTTGACTATATTTTTTCTTATATGACTATAAGGAAAATAGATGTCAAAATACTACAATAAACAATAAAAAGAAAAAATCAAAACTTTATGGGGAGTATTATTCTTTTTGATAGGGTCAACTCTAAGGTACTACTATTAAATAAAAACTTCTACTTAAATCAACTCATATTTTTTTTTTGTCATGAAGATTTGTTTTTCTTTTTTTTTAAAAAAAAATCAAGATTGTACTATCATTTTAATTAGCCTGAGTAATGCAAAAAAATTAGCCTGAGGTTTTTCGAGATTTCTAATCCAGAGCAATGTTCCAAAACTCGGGATGAGGACTTAGCCCTAGTGGTTAAGTTCCTTTCCTTCCAATGAAAAGTTGGAGGTTCCATTTCCCAGCGGCCCCTATCTCTTTCTTTTATTCCCTTTGTAATTTGTGTATCATTAGCTCGCATCACCCCTTTCTCATGCCTTTAGTGGCTTCTTAAAAAAAAAAAAAAAAAAAACCGATCGCAACCGTCAAATGATAAAGAGGGAACCAACGGCCAAGATGAAACCTCAACCAACCTCTAATCCCCATCTTCCTCCTTGCTATTCTTACTGAACCTTTACTCACCTACCAAAAATCTATACGTACAACAGTTCTTGTATCTATATATCTCGACTTGTATATATACATGTATTAATTGCGCCCATTGCCCTGAGTACATACCCACATTCCAACTGCTTCTCTAAAAACCCATCCATTGAGGGCTTGAAAATTGCCCTCTGTTATCCTCCCACGATCACGAAGGAAAAGTAGAGCACTAGCATTTGAAATGGAAGTTGCTGCAATCGTGAATGGAAGCCACTCCAATGGCGTCTGCCTCGTGCAGCGGAAGGATCCCCTGAATTGGGGCGTTGCTGCGGAGTCGCTCAAGGAGGGGTATTTGGAAGAGGTGAAGAGAATGGTTGAGGAATTCAGGAAGCCAACGGTGAAGCTCGGCGGCGAGACGCTTACGATAGCGCAGGTAGCGGCGATCGCAGCCAGGGAGAACGGTGTGGCGGTGGAGCTTGCAGAGGCGGCGCGAGACGGTGTGAAGGCTAGCAGTGATTGGGTGATGGAGAGCATGAACAAGGGGACGGATAGCTACGGCGTCACGACCGGCTTCGGCGCAACGTCGCATCGGAGGACGAAGCAAGGCGGTGCTCTGCAGAAGGAGCTGATTCGGTAAACCTAATTTTGGCATAATTAGGCTTTTGTTGCTATTTTTGAAGATGAATCGCTTCAATTCCTAATTTTGTTTCTCAAATTGCGTCTAATTCAATTCAATGATTTCAATTGCTCAATCAGGTTTTTGAATGCCGGAATTTTCGGAAAAGGGGGAGAATCCTGCCATACTTTGCCAATCTCGGCGACGAGAGCAGCCATGCTCGTCAGGATCAACACACTTCTCCAGGGATACTCTGGCATCCGTTTTGAGATCCTGGAAGCCATAGCCAAGTTTCTCAACCACAACATCACGCCGTGTTTACCCCTCCGCGGCACAATCACCGCCTCCGGTGACCTCGTTCCGCTATCCTACATTGCCGGATTACTCACCGGCCGCCCCAATTCCAGAGCCGTCGGCCCCGCGGGGCAGAACCTCACCGCCGAGGAAGCCTTCAAACTCGCCGGCGTCCCCGGAGGATTTTTCGAGCTGCAGCCTAAAGAAGGCCTCGCGCTTGTCAACGGCACAGCCGTCGGCTCCGGTCTGGCCTCGATTGCTCTCTACGAAGCCAACATCCTCTCCGTATTATCCGTTGTCATGTCCGCTGTTTTCGCCGAGGTTATGAATGGGAAACCTGAATTCACCGATCACTTGACGCACAAGCTGAAACACCATCCCGGCCAGATCGAGGCGGCTGCGATCATGGAGCACATTCTCGACGGCAGCGCGTACGTGAAGGCCGCGCAGAAATTGCACGAAATGGATCCTCTTCAGAAGCCGAAGCAGGATCGCTATGCTCTCCGCACGTCACCCCAGTGGCTCGGCCCGCAGATCGAAGTAATCCGTACCGCCACTAAAATGATCGAAAGGGAGATCAATTCGGTGAACGACAACCCCTTGATCGATGTTTCGCGAAACAAGGCGTTACACGGCGGAAATTTCCAGGGCACCCCAATTGGTGTCTCCATGGACAATTCCAGGCTGGCCATAGCTTCGATCGGCAAGCTGATGTTTGCGCAGTTTTCCGAACTGGTCAATGATTTCTACAACAATGGGCTGCCTTCGAATTTATCCGGCGGAAGGAATCCAAGCTTGGATTATGGGTTCAAGGGAGCCGAAATAGCCATGGCCGCGTACTGCTCCGAGCTCCAGTTCTTAGCAAATCCGGTGACGAACCACGTGCAGAGCGCCGAGCAACACAACCAGGACGTCAATTCACTCGGACTAATATCGTCCCGGAAGACAGTCGAGGCACTGGACATCCTCAAGCTCATGTCTTCGACCTACCTGATCGCCCTCTGCCAGGCCATAGACCTACGCCACCTGGAGGAAAATTTGAAGCACGCAGTGAAGAACACCATCAGCCATGTGGCGAAGAAGACCCTCACCACATCCGCCAGCGTCGAGCTCCATCCTGCGAGATTCTCCGAGAAGGATCTCCTCCGTGTGGTCGACCGTGAATACGTTTTCGCCTACATCGACGACCCCTGCAGCGGAAACTATCCCTTGATGCAGAAGCTGAGGCAGGTCCTGGTTGAACACGCCCTGAAGAATGGCGACAATGAGAAGAATGTATCGACATCCATCTTCCACAAGATTGAATCTTTTGAAGAGGAGCTGAGAGCCATCCTGCCTAAGGAAGTTGAAAGCGCGAGGATCGCCCTGGAAGGCGGGAACCCGGCTATCCCAAACAGGATAAGCGAATGCAGGTCGTACCCGCTGTATAGGTTCGTAAGGAGGGAACTAGGGACGGAATTCCTGACAGGCGAAAGGGTTACGTCGCCTGGGGAGGAAGCTGAGAAAGTGTTTACAGCGTTGAGCGAGGGATTGATTGTGGATCCGTTGCTGGAATGCATTAGCGGGTGGAATGGCGCACCTCTCCCAATTTCCTAGGGTGGGACTTGGGGAGTCTTTTGGATATGAATATCTTTATATCCGGATTACAGATTTACAGGGGCTGGGATCATGATTCATGGCTCTGTTGTTGTTTGTTCTAAGCTAAGGTACATTCTTTGGTTTGTTGTTTATCTATCTTGTGTTGTAAGATGTTGTGTGAATAATTTTTCTTCTTTTGTTTGGAGGGAGAGAGGTCCAACGTTAATTAATTAATGTGATAATAATTGTGTCTGATGAATTACCCCTACTGGTTAATGTATAAATTACCACAGTTGTTAATGATGTGTTTCCCTTGATTCCTTTAATCCTATATATCTGGTTTCATGTATGGTTATAGTAATTTTTTTAAGTTTTGTCTCGAGTTTTTTTAGTAAGTTTGTCAGAGACTCATTGGGTTTTCGTCCAGTATAACACAACCAATGGAATCACAGTTTCACTGAAATGAAATAATGAAGTCTGACTAAACATTGACTACATGAGACGCACCATTTTTATGCTGGAAAATTACCACACACTTTTTAGAGTCGAAATCACAATATCATAGGAAGAACGAAATGAAATTATCAATAGTATTGGGGGAGATAATCGCCTCCTCCAAACCCTCTTATATCCATCTCATCTTGGATGATAGTATGAAACTATAAGCAATCGTGCATAAATAATTGAAAATGAAATGAATCAACAATTAGCCGTTGTTGGGTTGACAGGCTTTTACTAGGATTAACCAAAGGACGGGTAGGTGTTGAATTAGTAGTATAGTATTTATTGGCAAGCAAAGTGGTAGTAGTAGTACTTTACTTTTTAAATTACACGTTTTGACTTTTGTCACTGTTCATTAAGTAGCTTTGACTTAACTTTTTAATACAATTATACTTCATCCGTTTTTATGAAAGTGCAACATTCACACAGTGCACGCAGTCCAATGCACATTTTAAATCATTAATAACTTAAATTCGGTGCAAGTAAAAATTCTGAAAGTTTGATATTTAAAAACTACATGACGAGACGAATCTAACAAGATCTCACTTGCCTATATTTTAACTTGTATAATAATGATAAAAATTTGAGTCAATGTTAAACAATGAATAGTAGCAAATTTGGAAATGTTGCAATATCACAAAAACGGAGGAAGTAGTATAAGATAAAATATAGTCAAGTGAGATCTTGTTGGATTCGTCTAATCGCATGTATTTAGAATATCAATTTTTTTATAATTTTTACTTGTATGGAATTTGAGTTATTACGGATTAAAAACGTGTATTGGATTGCGTGAAATATGGGTCCGTAGCATTTATTTAGAAACGGAGGAAGTACAAAACATCCATGATCCATCAGAAAGTGGGTGAAGCCCTGGCAAAAGTAGTGAAACGTCACACTATAAATCCAACCATCAACTCATCTGAGGCCTCAAGTTCATACATACTACCATGAACATCGAACAACAACGGATACCAAATTTTGTCCTTGTTACTTACACATACCAAATTCTAGCCCTTGTCATTTTAGCCTAATATATTGAAGTTATCCTATAGTATGACTTTATGTTAAGGGTTTGGTCTGTCTGGTTTTTTAATACTCCCTCCCGTTCTCTAAACATTGTAACGAACTCACAGTACACACAATCCAATGCACATTTTAAACTATTATTAACTTAATTTCGGTATAAGTAAAAATTCTAAAAGTTCGATATTTAAAAACTACTCTACGAGACGAATCTAACAAGATCCAACTTGACTATATTTTAATTTGTATAACTATTACAAAACTTAAGTCAAAGTGCGTATGTGGATAGTGTCAAATTTTCAAATGTTACAACAATTGGAAAATGGAGGGAGTATGTCGTTTTTTTCTTTTTTCTTTTTTCCTTTAAAATCTAATTTTAATACTCTACTTAATAAATACTAATAAATTTTTTAAATAAGTTGTGCCTAATATACCATTATAGCTTATGCCATCAAAACCCAAATTGGGTTCAAGTCATTACATCCTCAAAATCCTTGTATCCACCTTTGAGTTGAGGGTGATTGAGACTGAGACTACATTATTCATCTGATGCCCATTTTACGAAAAGAGAGCCGGCGATTAAATTTGCTTTTGCCAATTGCCATAAATATGCTGCAATTCCAGTTGGATTTGTAAAGGGGTAGAATTGCCAAATGAACAAAACTACTAGTACTATTTATTTACTACCCTTAGTTTTCATATGTTCTTGACGTTTATTAATGTGTTACTATTCACCCACAGACTTTTACGTAAAGTTTTATCATAGTTATACAAGTTAAAATATAGTCAAGTGGGATCTTGTTAGATTCGTCTCGTCGAGTAGTTTTTAAATATTGAACTTTTAGAATTTTTACTTGTACCGAACTTGAGTTACTAGGTTTAAAATGTGCATTGGACTGCGTGAAAAGTGGGTATGTAAAAAATATTTGAAAACGGAGGAAGTATATTTTTTACAACAGTAGGAAAAGAAAGGAAAGCAAAATAAAGTTTAAACAGGCAAAATAAAATACACGCTCGTCGCACCATCCTTGGCCAAGAGTCCAAGACATATGAAGCTTGATTACCACTTCGCATATTTATTTTACTATAAATTATAATCAACATGAATTACGCTACTCCCTCCGTTCCTTTTTAGTTGTCTCTTTCAGCTCAATTACAATAACCAAGGTTTGCATTAATTAACTCATAAATTTATATTTTTGCCCTTCGACTAAACTCATTCTTAATAAATGTCAACAAATTGCATTTATGTAAAGTGGAGGGCAATATAATAAAAATATAGCATAACTACCTCTAACTACCTAAAAATAACAACTATTTTGGAACACTTTTTACTCTTTAAAAAGACAACTAAAAAGGAACGGATGGAGTATATTAAGTAAGATAAGACACTATCGACTACTTGTTGCATTTAATTCAGCTATTCTTATGCTTTCAAAGCAAAGTATTTTGCCTTCAAGATTATGAAATTAAATCTCTGTTTTGAATTTTTAAAAAAAAAAAAAAAATATTCCACACATCCTTTTTTCGATTACAAAAGAGGGCCTACATCAAGCATCTATTATTGCATATGTGTTATACGGTTGCACCATCTTTTAATACGCGACAATATGCTTTCATAATCCGCTATTCGTTATAGATTATAAAAAGGATGGTAAGAGCTCAGTTGATGCCCGATTATTTCAAATTCATGATTTTAAATACCATATAATATTATTTCAAATTGGGAGAGTATTTAAAATCTGCTATTAGTCCTTATACTCGACTAGGGGTGAAAACGGAACGGATACGGGCAGATAGTACTCATCTCGTATCATATCCCATATTTTTTTGTCGAATACGAAATCGGATACGAATAGGCCGGATACAAATACGAATTCGAATATTTCGGGAAACGGATACGAGACGAATTCGGATTTTAACTCGGATAATCTTATAATTATTAAAATTAATTTTTTTTATAATTTTTTAAATGAAATCGGAATATACTATGTAAGCTAAATTGATTTTTTAAATTTTCCAGGATCATTAGTTATTTGGTTCAAGACATCTAAATAACATCACTACAAAATGTTACATACTACAGTTTAGATTCAAAAAACCTAATGATGTAGTCGAGTTGATTAATATGATTTGATTTAATAAACTAGCAAGTAACCCGTCGAGACTCGATGGGCATAATTATATATTTTATATAATATTTATATTTATATTATATAAAGTAATAATAAATTATATTTTGAGCAATAAAAAATGTGTAATGATTTTATATATATTCAAAAGAGGATGTATATAATATAATTTAATTATTTTTAAAACTAACAAAGAAATCATATTATACCATATTCTTTAACTTCTGTGTCTTGTCCGGTATAAAACTAACAAATCAATAAAAATAATTATTCATATAATATTTTTATTTAATTTGAAATTTAAATTAAAATAAAATAAAATTTAAATATAAATATTAAGCATAATATGAAGATCTTCCTCACAAATTGCTGGAAATTTCATTGATGAAAATATCATTGATAGGGCTGGTATAACACTATCTTTTAAAATATCTGAATTTGAAGTGGTGCAGTTTATATTTGTATATGTACTCTTAAGTTGTCGCTATAGGATCACCCGTAGAGTTTATTAGAATATCATCCGGAAATGTCACATATAATTGTAGATCTTCAAAATCAATACCGGCCTTACCATCACCTACATTAAGTATCCATTTTGTAAACTTTTTGTTATATATAAATTCCATTTTAAACAATATTTCTTGTGACATCTTGAGTTAATCATTCTTAATTGCATATTAATATTTTGATCCACATCTTGCTAGTGGCGCGAAATATTGCAACATAATTGTTAATGGCTAAAAACTAATTTTGGAAGATAAAATCCAATATTCTTTAAAGATTAACATTGACTTTTGTCTATAATCATAGCAAAACAAACTACAAGCTGAAATTTTCTCATCTTAAATTGAATCATGAATTTGGTTAAATCGGATAGGCTCAGCTTATAATCATTCTACCAATCAAGCATTTTTTACTTTCATAGTTTCTAGAAAATTAGTTTAACCTCAATAATATGATTCCGCATCTTGAAGACTATCAACCTACTTACATAGTTACATTGCATACTTTATTTGATCGATCTATAGTCCTAATATGCATGACTATGCAACCCTAAATCAACTCTATTTCATGATTCGATAATCCAGAACAATTTGATCGCGTTTCGATATTATAATGAAAATAATTCATTGGCATTATTTATGCTTTCATCCTCTTGATAAATATTATTAGAACTGATATATATATATATATATATACATTTTTCATTTGCAGACATAGGTTCCATGATTTAATAATTGATCGTATCAACAATCTCATTGGTAGAAATTAGTATAACAATATCTTTAATAATATCTGAATTTGAAGTGGTGCATTTCATATATGTATAAATACTCTCATCAATTTCCGCTATAGGATCTCCCGTAGAATTCAAAAAATTATAATCTGTAAATGTCATCTAATTGTACATCTCCAAGATAAATATCAGATTTACAAATTACTATCACTTACATGAAGAATTCATTGTGCAAATTTAAGTCATATATAATTTTAATTGTAAATAACATTTCTTGTAGTATCTTGGGTTAATTCATCTTAATTACATATTAATACTTCGAGTCCTCTGTTTCCAGTACACGATATATTGCAGCATATCACTAACATAGGTAAAAATGATTTTTGAAGATAGAGTCCAACCTTCTTTAAAAAATGACATACTTTTTTTCTTAAATAGTCATAGTAAAACAAAATGCGAGTGTGACTTTTTTCCTCCGAAATCGAATGAGGAATTTGGTTAATTCAGACGGGCTCATAATAATTATACCAATTAAGAATTTTCTTTCCAAATAATGGGCTTTCTTTTAATGAGAACGTAGGTTAAATAATTTTTTGGGATAAGTTTTTTGCAGGTAGAACCAAATTGAAAATGTGCAATCCCACCTCTTGGAAGGAGTAGGGTGCTATGCCACTGGATACTACATACAACACAATATCATTTCACCCACGAATGGCTAAAAATATTATTTTTTAGATAAATTATCGATAAATGTCTTGTCAGTTCCACCACGTAAAGAAAAAAAATCAACCATCATCACTATCAACTACATACATTGTTTTATTATAAACATCCTCTCCTCATTAATCAACAAATGTAATAGCTTATCATGATCCACTTTCATTTCTTCTTTATTATAATATATCTCTTCTATTATTAATATACTATCTGTTTCAGACGTTAAAATTTTATTCAGTACCGGTATTCTAGAGAAAATTTTCAAATTTATAGAATTTGCAGCAATTAGCCTTTCAATTTCTAATAAAGGTATATTTATATTTGTTCTTTCGCCAATTGCAAATTTGATAAAATATAGATTAATGAAGTATTTCTTAAAAAATAGATTAAAAAAATAAAATTTCCTTATTTATTTACTGATGGACTATTCGCACTCCAATAACTCTTTATATACCCGATTCTTTTATTTCTAATATCTATATATATATAAAAGTAATATAGTCAAGTTTCCCCCCACTTCCCCACCCCCTTTTTTCAACAATCACATTTAATTCATCCAACAATGTTTAATCCTAAAATTTTAATATTATATATTGAAATATCCATAAATATATATTAATATCCAATATTAATTTAAGATATCTATATCTATCTATATATATATATAAAAGTAATATAGTCAAGTTTCCCCCACTTCCCCACCCCCTTTTTTCAACAATCACATTTAATTCATCCAACAATGTTTAATCCTAACATTTTAAATATGGATATCCGAATATATTAATATATTATTATTTATTAATTAAAAATTATCAATAATTATAACAAAATATAAAATTATTACTCCTATATAATTATCAAATTTTCAAAAAAGATTAAAAATTATCCGATAATCTGTATCCAATTAAATCTATATCCGACATGTATTTGTATCCGGCATATCTATATTCGATCCGAATCCGAGAAAAAAAATGTGGGATAATATATATTCGTATCAAATACTATCTGATCATATCCATACCGTTTTCATCCCTACATATAATATAATACTCCATTCATTTCAAAATAAGTGTAACATAAGGAAATGACCCGAATTCAATGCAAGGAATAAAAGTGCTTTAGTGGAAGTTTTATACCCTTAAAAGCATTTATATATGGTAATGTAACATTTATTATGAAACACCCAAAAAAAGAAAGTGTAACACTTAAAAAAATGGAGGAAGTATAATATAGTATAATATGATAATTATATATTCATGATTAGATTTGCATTAGTCACTCCATATGTATGTGAACAATGTCCTAAAATTATTAACATTATTTTGTGGGAAGCTGACGCCAAATAACAAATTGAAAAGAAAATAAAGGGAAAAAAGAGCAACAAAAAGAGGTGTCCAAAAGCAGAAAGGGAAAAAAAGAGCTAACACTTTGGCTCTTGGGAACCATATCCCGGAAGAATCCGCCGCTAACACCCTGTGCGTGAAGTCTGGGGGAAGGTCCAAGTAGTGTAGAATTCTTCTAAAGATGCACCACATTTTGCTAGACAATCCGCGACCATTTTACACTTGCAAAGTACATGATGAACTGAACATCGGTCAAAGACGTCTCGCCAGGTGCAGGAGGCATGCCATTGGTCGAGTAGTCCAGTAGCATTATTAGTGTAATATATAATAATAAATTAACATATAAAAATATAAAATGGAGTTAAAATTATATCTCGGAAATTATAAATTTAAAAATGTAAAATCAAATATATTACATAATTCGTATCAGGCAATAATGTATTAATATAAATTAAATAATGTAAAATCAAATTGATTATGGGCTAAGATGATGTTTGGATGCGCGTTTTAAAAAGTGCTGCAACATTTAGAAAAGGATAATCAGATAATTGTTGTAACAAAACATGCTGTAGAAAATTAAGTGTTTGGATGAGCTTATGTTGTTTCAAATCGCAATAATCAGATAATCATGAAAAAGTGTTTGGATTTGTATTTTTCATTACCTCAAAAGGCAACAATATGGTAAAATATGTTTTTGGCTACATGCAATTTTCTTGCAGCACCAAAGTGGGGTTGCAAGAAAATAGCGTTTTCATTCCCTCAAAAGACAAATAATAGATTATTGGAAGTTAGTACAAAAACAGAATTAACTGATTATTTGCGTTTTGCAAACGCAATAATCAGATAATTCCGCCCAAAATGCACAAACAAACGCCCGCTAAATCAATAAAACAGCAATATTAGGAAAATAACTTAATTGACAAAGTTGCTAAACCACTTTGTCACATTTTTTCTCAATAATGTGGTCAGAAAATTAGCATGAACTAAATTTTTTTGAAGAAACCATTGAAGGTCTGGAAAGGGTGGTGGGAGCTCGTGCCACACAATTACAAAGGGAACAAAGGGAATGGATAGGGGACCGGATGGGGATTCGAACCCCTCAACCTAAAGGTTGGGAGTTGGGGGAGTTACCACATGATTAAGTCTCCAACCCCGCATGAACCAAATTTTATGTAATAAGTACAATATTTGAATTTTTGAAATCTTATCTTATTTTAAAATTATATATATAAATTTTACTTACCGCGCATTGCGCGGGCGGGTATGCTAGTAATAATAATAATAATTATTATACTCGACAAATGAAATATTCTGAATCCAAAAATAATTGTCTCAAACACCGTGCCCAAAAGTTTTGGGACGGTGTTACCGGAACTGATACAAAAAAATATCCAATATTCTGTATCCGATTGAATCCGTATCCGTTATATATTCGTCCTGTATCCGTACCGTATCTGTAACCCAAAATATTCGAAACTGTATTCGTTTCCGACTCAGCCGTATTCGATTCCGAATTTGAAATAAATATATGGATAATATCAGTATTCGATACTATCCGACCGTATCCGTACCGATTTCATCCCTATAAATTAGGCATTCAAAATAATGTTTTTGAAGCTTTAGGGGGGTGTGTTCAATTTAGACTTTTATGGATTTTAAAAGTTGGTGGATTTGGAAAATACATAAACTCCACGTAGAGTTGATTGATTTTGTGTAGACTCTACATTTTCATTTATCCATTTATTCTTCTCCATTTTTTTAATATATATTTTGTCCACATTGAGGTGCCAAACGACTCCGTCGATAAGAGCTCTTGGGAATCATCAGCGAACATGGCCATAGGGAGTGGATACCCTCTACTATCCGTATTTAGAATTTTTGAATTGTTTGGATAGACTTTGTTTAGTTATATTTTTTTAAAAGAATCCATTAAAATCTACAAAGATTTAAAATCCATGGACTGTTGAATACCTCAAAATTTTTAAAGATTTTTTAAAATCTGTATTGAATACACCTAATTTTTAGAGACTTTTTTAAATCTGGATTGAATATCCTCGAAATTTTTAAAGAGTCTATAAAATCTAAATTGAATACACACCAACTTTAAAAGTCTTTAAAAATCCTGTAGAGTTCAGATTGAATACACCCCCATAGTATTATAAGATTTAGTTTTATTTATTTATAGAATACAAAGATTTGGTAATTTTGTTTAAGTAATGTAAAACTAAATTAATTATGGTCTAAATTTTTTTTTTAGGAGCCATTGAAGGCCTGGGAAATGGGTGGTGGGAGCCCATGCCGTACAAATTACAAAGGGGAATAAAAGGGAGGGATAGAAGGCGAGTGGGGAATTGAATCTCCAACCTTCTGTTGGAAGTCAAAGGACTTAACAAAATTAGGAAAAATATATTGGCATGTATGTCATAAATTTTATATTGAATTTTTAAGGTGAAATACATTCATCCTATATAATGTAAAGTGTGCTATAAAAATTTGTTTATCTCATGTAAATTACGGTGAATAATTATCATACAGTCTTTTATTTTATGAACGTTTCGGTAGGAATATTTCAATATAGTTAGTGTGCGGATAATATGATGCATGCATGTGCAGGCGTAATGGGAAGTAGAATTTGATGTTTGAGAGCATTATTGTGTTGCCATTACTTAATCATGACATAATTGTGCAATCCATCACTCATTATCTAAACATCACATAAACCATCGCGCGCATCACATAAAAGCTCCTACACACCATTCTGCAGGTGCAGTCAACAACACCATATTCACTTGCGGGAAATTTTACTTTACATTTTTATGGTACTCTCTCTTCTTTATCATCGTTTTTCTCACTTTTTTAATAATATGTGGTCGGAAATGCAAATGACCAAATTAAGTTTAGAAAATAGAAGATTTTGAATTTTTAAATTGTTACGCTATTTTTCTTAAAAAATGTAAATTTTACTTCCCGCGCATTGCGCGGGCGAGTGTGCTAGTATATATAAATTTTACTTACCGCGCATTGCGCGGGCGGGTATGCTAGTACTTTACGAAAATAACTAATTTACTCTAAATCAATTATCCATAGAATATGAATTTTCACAATTGTCTTAATAATTATAATTTTTGTATTATTTTAAATATAATAAAATATAAATAAGATTTATACTATTTAGTATATATTTATATAAAATTAGAATGATATAATTATAAAATATATTTTTTAACGATTAGCAATTATATAATTTTATATTACTTTCAGTAAATATATTATTGTATACTTTCTCCGTCTCAGTTTAATTGTTACGTTTGACTTTTCGGCACTATTCACTGTTTAAATTTGATTCGAATTTTTATCATAGTTATGTAAGAAAAAATATAGTCAAGTGAGATCTTGTTAGATTCGTCTAATCATGTAGTTTTAGAATATCAAATTTTTATAATTTTTTATCGAACAAAATTTAAGTTATTAACCGTTAAAAATGTATATCGGTATACGTGTCAGGTGGGTCCGTAACAATTATAATGAGACAGATGTAGTATTACTTTTAGGAGAAGTGACATAATTTTGTAAAAACATGGCCTATATATATATTAATTAATGTATACAAATCTTTTCCATACATTCACTAATGTATCTTTTAATAATATAAATTCTATTTATACACTGCGAATTCCATATAAATTTGAAATTTCAAATCTTTAAAAATCGAAAATTGTGGGAACTTCATAAAAATTGGAAATTAAATATCTTTTAAAAACTAAAAATTGGATTTCATATACACGTTAATATATCTTTAATATAAATAAATAAATATGTGCAATGTATATTTTGATTACATCATTTACCACACAAAAAAATATATCAAAAAACTAAACCTACACAAAATTACCCACATTACAATATGATCACCATTTTGAAATATAAACACAACATAATTCTTAGTTGCCAGTGCAGAACTCCGTCTAATAGTACTATGGTGCAAAAACTGAAAATGTCTATTCATGTCAAAATAATCCGATAGTGTAAAAACTCAAAATCTATAAATAAATAATAACTACAGCAATAAAATATAAAATAAATAAAATAGAAAATACAAAATAATAAAATCTAAAATAGATAAAATAAAAAAATACGAAATAATAAAATCCTAAATAAATAATATAAAAATACAAAATTTCAAATTTCATCTTTCAATTTTTTTTAAAGGTGAATGAATCTCTAATGAATAAATAAATAAACTTGAAAATCTAAAATTAGTAAATTTAAAAATGCAAAATAATATAGATAAAATAATCAATGCAAAATTTTAAATTTCAAATCTTTCAAATATATTTTTGGTGAATTTCAAATCTTTCAAATATATTTAAAAGTGAAGATTGTAGGAATTCCATATAAATTGAAAATACCATATATTTCAAAAACTGAAAATTTATAATGAATAAATAAATAAATGCAAAAATCTAAAAATAATTAATTAAAATGCAAAAAATTATAAAAATTAAAAATTTGAAATGAAGACACCCCATTAAATTTAGGATAGGTTTGTTCACTAATGCTTTAATATATATATATATATATAGATTACATATGGCTTTCAAGCTTTTGATTATATTTATACATATAGTATTACTTATTTATTTTATAGTTAATATAATATATTATAATATACATATATAAATATATATAAATTTCCGGATATTCGGATAGAAAATACGGATAATATCCGCATAATATTCGGATTTTTTCGGATACGGGCGAATATTTACAATCTCATATCCGGTCCCGTATCCGCCAAATATCCGCCGGATATAAAAATTCAAATTCATATTCGAATATAATCGAATACGGCGTCGGATCGAGCGGATATTATCCGCTCCACATTCACCCTATACTCGGCAATATTATTAGGGGATATGATCATTGAGCTAAATGAGCCCTTATTATTCCCATTTGTCCCTTTATAGTAATTTATATGGTATGGTCTCAGGGGCGGCACTACACTATACAAAGGAATGGCTAGGGCCCTGCCATGAATTATGCAACTAAGCCTATATATTTATATATATTAGATATAGTCAAATGTTATAGTAGTATGAGCCCTTTCTTAATTATTTTGTTCTTTTAAATTTAAAAAGCATAAATTATTTATAATCTAAGAGTTCTTCACGACTAGAAAAAAAATATATATTTGATAGCTAAAATTGTAGTAGCTAACAAATTTCAATCGCAAATTCGGTCACTAAAGATTTTATGAAAAAATTTCAGTTGCTAGAACAGAAAATTTGTAGTGCTTGGCCACTAGTTTTTTTTGTGAATTTTTTTTTTTGAAACCGCCCCTCCTTGTTGAGATTTCTGGTTTCGACACTGTATGGTCTCCCACTACTTTCCTAGTACTATGTTATTAAAAAAAAAAAAAAAATCTCCCAAATCCAAAAGACCAAAACACTAATACAAACGCATCTTAAAATACTTGACCATTGGAGTTTTTAATGCCATGCTAACTGCTAAGACAAGTTCAGTTTTTATTTCGATAATAGTTTGATACTACTTAGTTTTCTAAATATTGAAAAGTTTGGAATGTGAGTACTGTTTACACACCTTTAAGGTTTTATTATAATTATATAAGTTAAACATAGTCAAATAGAATCTTGTTAGATTCGTCTGGTCGAATATATTTTTTCTTACATAGCAATAATAAAAATTCGAATCAAAATTAAACAGTGAATAGTGCAAAAAAAATCATCCGTAATAAAAACACCGAGACGATGTAGAATATAAATACATATGTGTATATTTTTATTTTATGCTGTATTTAAATTGTTGCTGAATCGAACGATTTAAGAGACATTCAATAATCAAGGTTTACCCTTTCTTCCCATCCATCGTCAATGGCGTCGCATATTGTGAGACGACTCGCTGGGAGCCGCGCTCGTGGAATTTTCTCCTCCCGAAACCCTAGTTTCTTGACTCGGAGCACCTCCTCGTCCTCCTCCGATTCCGATTCCGGTCTGATCCGCGCCACTCTCTTCCCGGGAGATGGCATCGGACCTGAGATCGCCGAATCGGTCAAGCAGGTACCGCAAACGCTCCCCATTAGGATTCATATATGCATTTTTCAAAAATTACTATGGGGACTCTAGATGAATGTTGACATGCCTTTCGATGTGGTAATTGGTATTGTGAATAGTGATTTCGTTTATTTTCTGCTGTTTGTTGAATATGTGGATTCTTTTTGTGTCTTTTTGACTGGGGATCTGGTGAGGATTTTGAGTTCCTTATTGTCGAGTTACCCTTTTTCGTGTTTTTGTTTTTGTTTTGTGGCTAGCTGATTCTGCTGCGATAAAGGGCAATGGAGGTGAATTATTTTGAGGTATTATTATGGATGAATTAGAAAAGAAAAATGAAAGGAAAAGCTATTGGCTCTATGTTTGATAATGGAGAAAAGAAAAATGAAATTGGTGTTTGTTTGATTGAGAAGAAAACGGGAAAGTATTCTATCAAGGTGCCGAAATGCATCTTGGTGCTTTACCATTGCATTGTTTTGCTGCAGTTATGCATATGAATTTTAATACTCGATCCACATTTCTTGAAGTAGTTAAATGACCAGGAAATTAAGGTAGCTTCAGTTGGATATGGCAAGAATTGAAATTTTGCCTAGCCATGAACCCCGGGTTACAACTTCCAGTGTGAATCTCATGCCCACGATTCAATATCATAATTATGCTCGTACATTTGCATTTAGGGTATTATTATTGCTAGATTGTTTCTTTTGAGCGTGATGTTCAAAGATGAGGATGTGGGACACATTTTCCCTCCTAATCTGTTGTACGTGGGCCTATAATCGAGTAAAGCATCAAGTGGTTATCAAGTAGTGTTGAGCAGGTTGACTTATCTATAGCCCTAATTGTGATACACTAGAGCAAACTATTTCCAAGTCACAGAATCTGCGGCTAGATATATGATTTTTATGTGATAAATATCCAGATATTCAATGTAGCTGATGTGCCAATTGAATGGGAAGAGCACTATGTCGGGACGGATATTGATCCTAGAACACAAAGTTTCCTGACATGGGAAAGTCTAGAATCTGTCCGACGAAACAAAGTTGGTTTGAAGGGGCCGATGGCCACACCAATTGGAAAAGGTCATCGCTCTCTCAACCTTACCTTAAGGAAAGAGCTCAATCTTTATGCCAACGTTAGACCTTGTTACAGCCTTCCTGGCTACAAGACTAAGTATGATGATGTAGACCTCATTACTATCCGAGAAAACACAGAAGGAGAATACAGTGGTCTTGAACATCAGGTAAGTGTTCTCCATGGTACATGAATTAATTATTATGAAGCAACTCATTTGTTGTGACTTTGATGGTACCCCCTTCAATTTGCAGGTTGTGAGGGGTGTTGTTGAAAGTCTAAAGATCATTACACGCCAAGCTAGTTTAAGAGTTGCTGAGTATGCTTTCCACTATGCCAAGACACATGGACGAGAAAGAGTATCCGCGATACATAAGGCCAATATCATGCAGAAAACTGATGGTCTTTTTCTTAAGGTCTGCCTTCGTGCATTTTATAGTTAATACTTATTTCAGCCTTTTTCACCCATTTAAATAATTCTTTACTCTGCAGTGTTGTCGGGAAGTGGCAGAAAAGTACCCTGATATAACATATGAAGAAGTTGTGATTGACAATTGTTGTATGATGGTATGAGAAATTGTCTCTTTTGAACATGAGTAATCAGTTTTATATTTTTGAGGGTTGGCATTAAAATGCTCTGAAAAGCTTGTTCTTATCAGTAGGCCATCATCAACCACACTTACATCAAAATGTTTCTAGAAGTTCTAGTCCCTGCAAGGAGAGGGAAACTAATAGTACTAGTGAAATGATTCTCTCATGTGCAGCTTGTTAGGAATCCAGCAGCTTTTGATGTTCTGGTGATGCCCAATCTATATGGTGACATTATAAGTGACCTCTGTGCTGGTTTGATTGGAGGCTTAGGCTTAACTCCG
The DNA here is from genome assembly GCA_030278955.1 of Hygrophila difformis. Lineage (NCBI taxonomy): Eukaryota > Viridiplantae > Streptophyta > Magnoliopsida > Lamiales > Acanthaceae > Hygrophila > Hygrophila difformis. The sequence continues at coordinate 2,589,850 of JAOANR010000003.1, forward strand.
AGGTATGCTTGATTTTTCTTGGGCTTTTGAGGAGTCCCTACCTTTGGGCCGTCGAATAACTCCACCCTATCTTGCCCTTCCTTTCAGTTGCAATATTGGTGAGGGAGGTATTGCTCTTGCTGAGGCAGTGCATGGTTCTGCACCTGATATTGCTGGGAAGGTTAGTTTTAACAGCTCAATTGATACGTATGTGTGCAATTGATACTGTACTTTATTGTGAATCTACTGGATGTTCGCTGGACAGTGGGTATGCTTTTGAAAAACCAGGAAGTGCAGATAGATATACAATGAATATGACGAATTTGCTTATTCCCAGTTCTCACCTGTCTAAGTTTCAATTTATTGAGTTTCTCATCAAGCTTGGTTGAACCCTTTGTATTGAACATGCAAAATACATCAACTTAGATTTAATCATAGGAAAATATTGCATTAGAGAGAGCTATATTGGAACCCTCTCCCCATTTAAGTGCTCGAGTACAAGGGCCTAGTTAAGTTTGTAGAAATTGCTTTTCTGACTCATTCATCTTATGTTCGTAACCAATAGAGTTGTAATGTAGCTATAATTTTAAATTCAGTAAAAGCTACGAACTGCCTAATGTATCTTCTTTGAATTAAGTTCGAATAGTTATATTTTAAACCTTGAGGCTTCTGTTTACTTTGTGAGATTAAATAGCGTTTTGTAAGTAGAATGTAGGCACAAGTGATTATACAGTCATTCTTTAAAAAATGACTTATGAATAGGTTGTAATACCTTTAAGTTCAATGTAGTGAATTGGAATTTGGAAACCCTTGAATTTATTCAATCAATTGGTGTATATGTGGAGCCTATGTTTGATAAACTGCCCTTACCTCTTAAGCCAGATTATTATCTACAAAAGGACATTTTATCTAGTATTTACAGAATATTTCTTGCCTGTCTTCCCTTCACATGAATCATACAACTCTGTTTGTGGTTATTTCTTAAAACTTGCTTGTGCTGATGTAGAATTTGGCAAATCCAACTGCCTTGCTCCTGAGTTCTGTCATGATGTTGCACCACTTGGACCTTCACGACAAAGCAGATAGAATTCAAGATGCCATCTTCAAGACCATCGCAGAAGGCAAGTATAGAACAGGCGATCTTGGTGGTAAGGCCACCACAACTGAATTCACAAACGCCATCTGTGATCATCTCTGAAAGCAGCAAAAATTTCTGCATAAATATGTACATCTGATTTTTGCGACATGGAGTTTGTTGAGATGCTTACTTCTTTTTCCAACACAATTTTAGCTTATGAAAGCGAATACCTTTGTCCCCTCTCTGAACAACAGAGGACACATTCAGTGATGATATTTTGCTGGTTGAAGCAATAAAGAGCATGTAGCTGTGCAACTTGGCGATAAATATGCTGGTTGAAGCATTGATTCTTTCCCCCTCCTTTCGAAGACTTATCTGATTTTATTTATTTCTCGATTGAGAAAGAAATGGAAAAGTTATTATGATGTGCTTTAGTTCTTATTACTACTATTATTTATTGATTTTCGTTTTATGGGGTGAAGAAATTATGTTGATTCGGTTTGGTTTATGCATGAATGATACCCTCTACCCACATGAGAAGATTGATAGCTTAGCCCTTCTTGGTGATGATAATTTCAAGTTTTTTTTTTTTTAAAAAAAAACATGTTAAATTTATCTAATCACATAGTTTAATAATATAATATTTTTTATAATTTTTATTTATATACACTATAAGTTATTACTTGGTTAAAAATATTTATTGAATTGAATGAAATATTGAAATTGTACAGTTATTTAAAAACGGAGGTAAGTATATTGTTTAGAATGGGAGTATGGTGCGTGGCTAAGATTCATGGTGTGGGCCTAATAAATTAATACCACTATTTATTACTTCCTTTTTTCTCTTTAAATGCACCATTCCTGCATTTCACGTCGTTAAAGACACATTTTTAAAGGTTAATAACTCAAATTGTATATGAATAAAAAAAATATAAAAATTTGATATTCTAAAACTACATGATTAGACGAATCTAACAGGTCTCACTTGACTATATTTTTTCTTATATAACTATGTTAAAAAAATTAATCAAAGTTACTAAATAAATAGTACTTCTATTATGCAAATGGATCATTTATTTGAGAACGGAGGTAATATGGTCTATGGATAGCAAGTCCGGTGACTACTCGTTAACAGAGGTTGATTTGATCGAATTTCACCTCTTAGTTTTTTAATGATTTATGATACGCTTGAATGTTATCCCTAATTAATGCTACAATTTTTGTCATAAAAATAATTAATGATTGAGGGAGGAATAGAATACCCAATCAAGATACGGTACAAACCAAGAAAAGGTCTGTACCCAGGCTAGGTTAAGAAAGAGTATTCCAGGGATGGATGCCAAAAAAATACTAACTAAATTCAAACCAATTAATAAATAACTGCATTCTCCATATTTCTTATAAAATTCAACCACCAACACATTCATATACATCACATAAAAAATAACTAGCATCACCAGAAAATAGCTGACATCACATAACAATACCTACCAACACATTCATATTCATCACATAAAAAATACTTCCTTCGTTTCTCTTTATTTGCCTCATTGAGATTTTGTATACTATTTACACATACACTCTGATTTAAAGTTTTATTATTGTTATATAAGTTAAAATATAGTCAAGTGATATCTTGTTAGTTTCGTCTCGTTATGTAGTTTTTGAATATCAAACTTTTAGAATTTTTACTTGTACCGAACTTGAGTTATTAATGGTTTAAAATGTGCATATGACTGCGTGCTGGCCGCTGGGTGGGTCCGTAACAAATAATAAAAAACAGATGAAGTACCTAACATCACAAAGAAAACAACTGATATCACATAACAACACCTACTTTATATATTCACTGGACAAACAAAATAAATAATTTTCACTAATACAAAGACTAAGTACAAGTCCTCCAAATACTAGTCTAAGGCCATTGGCCAACAGGCTGGGTAATTATAAGAGGAAAAGTTGGAAGAAACAAGTTTATGGTTCATAAAGACGCAGTGGAAGCTGATTAACCCTCAAATCTCAAAGCTCAAATTATTGTTGGATATGGTGCTCAAAGTTGCAAAACCCTTTTCAGAACATTCAAAACCTAGTTTCTAATCCGGCAAAAATAAGAAAATGAAGTTAAAAGAAGACTAAAAAAACCCATTACAAAACAGACCTCAGAAAATGAGAGCCGAGACTCTCCAGCAAAGGAACCAATCATCTTCTCGGTAATCACCTCTGCCGACGGAACCGTCTCATCCAACAGTGTTCCAGCTACCGATTCCGACCTCAATCGAAGATGCAACAGCGACAGCGGTGGGTAGTTGTGTCAAGCACACGAACACGGCGTCTTGTCTGCTAATACCCATACGGGTTCACCACGGCATACCCCTCAACTATTCTGGCCACAAACGAAGGTCAATAGCGGCGGCAGTGCGGCGATGTCGAGGACGTATGGCGGTGGAGGACATACATGCGGCAGTGGGGATTCTGTTTAAGCAGGACGGACATGAAGTTTGGAGATTGGGGAGGGGGGAGAGGGTTTACAAAGTGGATAAAAAATAGTGTTAAATGTTTTGATTAATTGAGACCACATATCTTCAATTTTTTATTTTTGACCATCACAATTTATGAGGTGCACATCACGTGAATTGATATGTTTATGTGATTGTAATATTTAATTGATCCTTTTAGTAATATTTAACTTTTAAACTTCATTCTCCTCCTCTTAAGCTTTCATCTAAATTTCTACAAACAACTTATAGTGGTTGTAATAGAATACTAAATACACCAACGATCATGTGATATAATCATGTGAAATAGCTACTCCATTGTAATATAATCATGTGAAATGAAACAAAGGTGTAGAATTTACTATAGTTTAGTTTCCTTGACTTGCATTGGGGTGTCTATGTTTGCAAATTATTAAATAGCTACTCCATTAAGTAAGACAACCATTAATATGTTTATGTGAAATATTAAATATTATTACCATATTCATTTTTACTTTTAAATTTTTGCAATTAATAACATGTTTCCTTTTTAATTATTTTCAATTTTTTTTAATTTTAATTTTTAATTTGTAATTGTAATCATTTTTATAATTTTTTTTGAAATATTTTGTTTTTCTTTTAGTAAGTTTACAACAAAATATGAAATGAATAGTTTTTCTAACAAAATAGTTCATGGAATGGAATACATTAGTTGTAAATATGATTGGAATGGAAGGAATACAACAATCAATATTCTTGTTTAATTGATTCAATTCCCTATTATGCATACATAGAATGTAGTATTATATTCATATCAAATACCAAAATTAACCATTTCTATTTTGAGGGTGATTAATTATCAATAATTAATTTTGCTGCTCTAAATTATGATAAGTATATAACCTACAAATGTCATGACTAACTTATACAGTTAAAGTTCACCAAAAAAACTTATACAGTTAAATTTGTGATGAGTAATTAATTTTACTATAATTATAATTTTGAATACATTATATTGGATTGGATTAGACTAATAGTTATTTCCTTTTGCACTTATTGATATTTTTCTTTGTTTTTTTACTTACCACTAAGTATTACATTGAGATGTAAGGAGAGTTAAAATGTTTTGATATTATATATATTTTTTTATTCATATTGATTTATTAATAAAAATAAATATTATATTTTTCTAGAAATGCGAAGCATAACTTATTTTTAGATAAAATTTAGGAGATAAGAAATTATTTATTTAATAATAATAATAATAATAATAATAATAATAATAATAATAATAATAATAGAATGTAGATGATACTTAAATTTTTAGATTTGATATTAAATTAAATATACACCACATATAAAATGTCCACCTTAATTGTCGAAACTTTGATTTATATACGTCATTATGTGCACTAAATGAAATGAAATACGCCCAATTTACCAACCGCATTACCCAATGGCTTGGCCAGTACATCCGACGGCCACCGTGCTTTGGGGTTGTTGGTTAACGTAACAAAATCAAATCTTGGCCGTTTAAATTATTCCGGTTCTACCCCTACCGGGTTTACCCACCACCACCTATCAAATTTCCGCATTATAAATACCTGATTCATGCGGCTCACCTGTTTCGCCTGATCCGCGCCTCCGCTGCTCAAAAATTTCACTCGTGTTCCGATCTTGAATTCTCTCTTGCTCGGCTATGGAGTACGAAGGAGTTCTGCTCGGAATGGGGAATCCCCTCCTGGATATCTCTGCCGTTGTGGATCAGGAGTTTTTGGACAAGTAAGAATGTTTTAGATTTTAATTGTTTTACGCATTTCAATGTCATGGTTTGTTTGAGTGTCGGAGATTTAGATCTGGTGTTTTGAGTTTGTGAGATTTCAGTTTGGTGGATTTGTGTGCGTGTCGAGAGTTTTTGCTTGCAGATTAGCGTCGGTGGATGTGCGCCATTGGTGTGGCTGTGGCTTTCTGCGAGTGGACAGTGGTGTATCCTTAGTTTGTTTGCGCAGATCTCAGATTTTGCGTTTTTGTGGTGATCTGATAACTTATTTTCGTTGTTTAATAGGTATGAACTTAAATCTAACGACGCCATCCTGGCGGAGGACAAACACAAACCTATGTGAGTAATTTTTATTAATTTTACGGTTTTAAACTCTGGTCTCTGAAACATGATGCTCTTATCTTAAATTCATAGTTCAGCTTTTAATATTGATTAATCGTTCGTGATCTGGATTGCCCGTGCCTTCGATGCTCATTTTCTTCTTTAGATCACATGCTTTTTGAAATGTGTTGGTGGTAATCTGAGTTTAGCATATCTATTCTTTAGCTAAAAGATGGCATATTAAACAGCAGAAGTTTGATTAGTTGGTTCTATAAAGCGAAAGGCATATGAGTCCAGATGTAATTGTATTATGAAATATGAAGTATAACTGTATAAGGTTCTTCCACGTATGAGTCATTATTATTATTATTATTATTATTATACTAAAGGTGAAATTCTTGATCCCTTTAATCATCAGGTATGAAGAACTGGTTTCTAAGTACAAGGTGGAGTATATTGCCGGAGGTAACTATTTTCCTGTTAGGAAACTAGGAATTTCCAATTTTCCATTGGTTATCTTGGATTCTTGGTACATTTCACTTAAATATCACCTCCAGTTTCTAATGGCCTGATTTTTATAATTCAGGGGCTACTCAAAATTCAATCAGAGTTGCCCAGGTACCGGCCATTATTCTATATTCAGCTCATAATTTTTGGACATTCTTATATTTTCAGTAAATTAATAATATCGTTCTGCTTTCTATCTATAGTGGATGTTACAAATTCCCGGTGCCACCTCCTACATGGGTTCCATTGGAAAGGACAAATTTGGGGAGGAAATGAAGAAAAATGCACAACAAGCTGGTGTCAAGGTCAGCTCTCTCTGGCTGTTAGGATCATACTTTTCTTTGGCATACTTGTGCCCTCTTCTTATGATTAAATATTTCGTTATAGTGCTCCATATATTAGCATATCTGCTACTTGCGTTCTATCTTATTGGAGTGCCTTCCAATTTAAGCTAATACGTAGTATTTAAGTTTTTTAAGCACTGTACACAATTTGCTATACTTGTCGTTTTCTTATGCTTAATATAAATATCTTATATTTGCTTAAAATTTGTATTCCTTTCATATTGTTACACTAGGTTCATTATTATGAAGATGACTCTCCTACTGGTACCTGTGGTGTATGCGTGTTGGGTGGTGAAAGGTCAGTTTCGTTTTGCAATTTATGCATGTGTTGCTCATTCATTTGGTCCGCTAATCAAAGCGACTGACTAATATGTTTGCAGATCCCTTGTTGCCAACTTGTCAGCTGCAAACTGCTATAAAATTGATCATTTGAAGAAACCTGAAAATTGGGCATTGGGTATGCATTACTCAACCGATACATTCTCTGCTATAACACATTTTATAAAACTTATACATTGTTTTAATAGTGGAGAAGGCCAAATATATCTACATTGCTGGATTTTTCCTCACGGTTTCACCAGAATCTATTCTGCTTGTTGCTGAGCATGCTGCTGCTAATAACAAGGTATGAACTTTTTAAAGAATCTTTTGTTGCTTTTGAGGGGTGGGGGACCGTGTTAGTGTACTTTCTCATAAGCATTCACGTCCATGTAGGTTTTCTGCACAAACCTTTCTGCACCATTTATTTGCGAGTTCTTCAAGGATCAACAGGAGAAAGTGCTCCCGTAAGGCTTTATTGATTCTTGTAACTACCTTAATTCTCCAAAAGTGGCAATGTTAACGAAATGCATATGCTAATTTTTGGTATTTCAGTTATGTGGACTTTCTTTTTGGAAATGAGACTGAAGCGGCCACTTTCGCTAGAGTTCACGGCTGGGAGGTAACAATTTTTTAACACAAGATGGTCTGATACATCATTCCATTCACTTCTAAAGACTTAATTGTGGTTGTTTCCGAAGCACAGACTGACAACATAGAGGAAATAGCTCTGAAAATTTCCCAGTTGCCAAAGGCATCCCAAACACGCAAAAGAATTGCTGTTATCACTCAGGGTGCAGACCCGGTCGTTATTGCTGAGGATGGAAAGGTGAAAACATTGCCCATCATTCCCCTACCGAAAGAGAAACTTGTTGACACCAATGGTGCAGGTGTGTAATCTTGTGTTTATTCAAGAAATCTGTCATCATCACCACTCTGCCCCTCTTATTTTTACACAATCCAATTAACCTTTTTTGAGATTTACAATCTCAGGCGATGCATTTGTTGGAGGATTTTTGTCTCAGCTTGTTCTGGAGAAACCAATTGACGAGTGTGTAAGAGCGGGTTGCTATGCTGCTAACGTCATCATCCAGAGGTCTGGCTGCACATACCCTGAGAAGCCTGACTACAAATAAGCCACATTCATTATCTAATATCTACTACGTTTTTGTTTTCTTCTCAAAACCATAGTTTTGGTATTGTTCTCGGTTGAATTTTGAATGAGTATCTGGGAATTCCGTTGGCATTAGTTCCCAATAAATTTGGCCTACGTAGTAATATGGCTATTTTCCTTACGTTTTGTTGCTTTTGACCAACCTTCTTGAGATTGTTGTTTGTTGTAATTTGTTTTTCCTAATGGCTCCCCTAATATAAATTAGGTTGTAAGCCACAATTAATATTAGGAATTTTAATAACCATTTCACATTGAGTTTAGAGGATACATTATGTTTTGCAAATTAATTTTTATATATATATATACTAGTTAGCGAAGCTGTGCGATGCACAGCGTACTGAGGGTATACAACTGCCCATGGAGGGAAAAATAAGTGTACGTGGGTTGTGCGATGCACAACATATTTAGTGTCTCTAATTGCCCATGGAGAAAGAAAAAAAAATAATTATAGAGTTGGGCACCTTCAATTGCAGCACGGTATATTCCACTATGTATTGATATGCTCAAATTGAATTAAAAGACAAACATGAACATAGAATGGAAATCACACAGAAACGTACAGTGTAGTCTATGATCAAAACGGTATCTTTTAGCGAATCAAGATGCACATATGAAGCAAATTGGAAGTAACTTCTAATTTTAAATAATCAAAAGCAAAGTTATGATTTGACAATGGCAGAAAATTCTTGTATATATGCATTTATTATAATAGGAAAGAAGAATGTTAAAGTAAAGCTGATTATTTAAGGTGCTACTGAGTATTGAGGTTAGATAGCTGATGCATGTTCAAGAGTACATTAAAAGAAACCTACCAATTGTAATACTCCTTGACAGAAAAGACAAGATTCAGCATAACAGCATCCCGACCAGAGCATAAATAACCCCAAATCTAACATTCTATCGGGATTCACGCATGTAAACCTTTGTCTCAAGCCCAATCATCACAAGCATAGAGCACCAGGTCACAGCCTCAATGATGAGAGAAACCATCTGTGAGCATCAATGTAAAGTTAAAAAACTGTCAATAAGATGCACAAGATCAACGAGGAAAACTAATTGAAGGTCACGTCCTATGATACATTTAGAAGCTACATAAGAGCAAAGTACAAACACTTCCAGAATGGAGCCGAAGTTTTGAGGGAGATATATCACAGCAAGAGCAAGTACAAAATTGAAGAGTTAACTTTTTCATATTTCCATCATAAGCTGGTGATGATTACTATAGACACCTCCTAGACTATTTTCAAATTCAAACAAATCTCATTTCTGAAATTCAATGCCCATTGAAAGAAAGGTGAACAAGACAAATATAGTCAATCAAGTGATCAAATTCCAATAGGCACGTTAAACTTGTTCATAAATTAATGTCAATCAGTATTGACTTTTCAACCAAATTTTGTCACAATTCAATGTTAAAAGTGCACTCAGAGTCGTCATCATGAACATTTCAGCCTATTTATTTCCAGCCAATGAATAGAGACTGAGAACCTACAAACGTCAAAACATATCTACTGCCACACCATAATAAATTCAGTTTGATGCTGCTTTATAAATGATGAAAAGTCATGAACAAAATGGACCTAGATCATTGAAATTCTTAAGGAAAAACAATGAGCACAATCTCAATTTAATACACACAAACACACACTTACCTCATACGGCGCAAGACCAGATTCACCATCCACATCAAATGCTGAAATTCCCATGATTAATCTGAACTAAGGTTCTCCAGTACAATAAACAGCCAAAAGTCCCAACATGTAATTGTAATACTTTGACCTCAGAAGAAATCTTTGAACTGAATGATCTTTCATTAGACGCCATATCCGATGCAAGCAAAATCCCAAAAGAATCAGATAAGAAATACATATCACCAGAGAGTCTGCAGCACATGGAGTGTAAGCTCCAAATGCATTTTCTACTGCCTTCGACCAAACCCCATTTTTTACTGGCTTGCCAATACCACTCAATCGGATTGAAGGCAATTCCAAATCACTCTCGTCAGTTGTATTATATGAAACTACAAATGCATATCCCGAACTTCTGCTCTCCTGCAAAAATTCAAGCCTACGGAGTGAAAATTAATTGATTATTCCATACCATACAGACTGAAACCAACACTTCAATTACTCAATAAACACTTGCGCTATCCCCAAGAAAGAGAACCACTGTACTGTGAGCACTTCAGTGGGGTCTCATTGTTCACTTAGGCTACGGCAATAAATTATTGGAACTTGACTTCACTGTTATGCATTAATACTCTTTTTAATAGTTGTAATATTAAAAAGGACAGAATCTCCAGGAACAAGTCGTATGGCACCGACAAAGACACTCAAGCCAGTAGTAAGCAAATGATGCTTTGGTTGACCTGGCCAAAAGAAATAGAATTGAATTGTGAAACAGGTTAAAGGGTCACTGTATGATAGTACGATACATGCCCAAGGTGGTGAAATCACAAATTACTGTGCATATCAACCAGAAGATGTAGAACCATGGGAAAATTACTTGCAGAAAAAATGCAGCTACAAGCAATCACACTAACAGCATAATCCAGCTAGATGTTGAAGCTCCTAAACATCACCTTATTAAAAAAAAAAGGAGGAATTTATCAAATATGGTATATATTCTTTTTCTATCTCCAGAAGACCTTGGTAGTTCTCTTCTGTTATGTACTCAACATCGAATTCAGAGCCGAGTAATGAGAATGAGAACAACACACTTATTTACTACAAAATTATCAAAGAAAATAGAGTAATAGTAATACTAAGCCTATATGTGGGAGGTAGAGAATAGAGAACCCACCTCAAACAATGTTAAATCACTCGCACCAGTTATATTCCACACGATCCAAGTTGCTCGCTCCATACAAATATCCAACAAAGGAGACTGAATGGCATTTAGAGCAGCATCTCTGGACCTGGTTTTCCTGTATTGGGAAAAGGGGTGGGGGAAGATCAGGATAATCAAAACTAATGGCATCTGCATGAAAAACAATTAAACAAGTGCACAAATAGGAAATATCTGAGGCATATGATTTTCTTTTTAATAAGATTCGTCAACATTGATACATGCCAGCACATATCCATTGAAAATAGCAGCCAGCCAGCCACCGTATGAAACTTCTGATAAGAACTGACTAAAGAATACCTTATGATGAGAGATGTAGATCTAAATTTTGAATATATTCTGGTATCATCCATTGTAAAATGAGTGCAGAGAAAGAGATATCGTGTATCTAAACTCTAGAGACAGTTTAATAGCTAATCCAGTAAGTAACATTATCGCCATGAAAATGAAAGAATTCTTAAAATACCTGTTGCAGTTCCAATTCCCATTAATGAAGAACCTGCACTCCAATATGAAAAGCTTCGCATTAGCACCACAAATGGAAAATAACATATGCACAGTGAATTTCAATGATGACCTTTAATATCACGCTAAAGCGCTTTATATACCTTGCAGCAGTGAAGTCCTATGAAAAGATGTCTCATACTCTCATATAACAGTAAGCCCACAAAGTAAAAGCCAAGATTATACATCTGATTGCCATGGAAAATTTCCCATTCCATACATCTGATGTTTGGGCAATAATGAAATATACTTTGAACTTTCTAAATTGATTAAAGTACTTAATTTGTGCAACAGAGAAGCTCAGCAAGACCAGTCAATTAACAGTCCATGTACTCAAACACCATGTCAATTCCACCTCTTTACTTGTTCCCATCTGGAAAACCAAACCAGAAACACAAACTATATGTGACCGAATCATCTTTACAGTAAATTAGTGGAAGAAACACCGAAGCACAAGTGGAAGAAAAATCATTCAAGACGCCAAACAATAAAGCAAAATAGGAAGAAGCACAAAATGAAACAAAATCAGTGCAGCCACCCAACAATGAAGCAAAATACGAAGAAGCACAACTTGAAGCAAAAACAGCGTATTATACATTTGGAATAATACGCTGTGCTCCCAAAATACGATGTTCCTAATAATCCACCGTATTATTACACCGTATTCTAGTCACCCCATAAGGTGTCAGGGTGCGAAACTAAGACAAAGTTACTTCTATATTTCTTTATAAATCTTAATGGAAAATTTTCAATATGACCTGCTTGCCAGAATCTCTTGACATTTTCAATATTAATGGATCGATACATGATAGGTATTTTGGAGCCACAAAATAAATCATCAAAATGGTGATGGTCAACATGGTGTACCTTGCATAATAACCACCTTCTGGATCATTTCCAACATCATAAAACAAACCTCGGAAATAAACAAAGATAGCTCGAGGAGTAGGTGGAGGTATTAGGTGCGCCTGCATTTTCTGTGGTGGGGCATATGGAGAAATTGTAATCGATCCATCCTTTAAGCAAGCATGATTTTGTTGTCCAAAAGTTTGAACCAATGTAACACGCCGTAGCAATGAAAACTGGAAGGATTCCCCTTTCAATAGCTTGCTCTTCCTGCAAAATAATTAGGTGACTTCTCTTAATACTCCCACCATGTAAATGCCACATTTAAACAAAACAGACAAGTCACAATTCAACAAGTTCTATCCACAATGTTGTCGAGGGGTAGATGAGAAATTATTTAATCCATCTGAAGTGGGAGAGAAAGGCAATTGGGACTTTTACTTGATAATGGAAGCAAGCACCAGAATCATGGTCACGATGAAGAAATGATCAGCCCCCTCAGTTCGATCCCAGTAAGGCTAGTTAGAGGGAATAAGCTGTAAAGCACTCCTCATAACACGAGGTGATTTGAATGGAAGAGGGAGACCATTGTGGGTCAAGTCACAAGTAGTGTATAATAATTTAACTATAAAGAAAGAAAATTAAGCATGGCTTATCAACTTGTATCTATATAATAAAAAACTAAAAGAAGAAATCCGTATAAGATCAATAAACTTGTATCTATAAAGAATTTGCTTTCAACAACTTACTATATTCAGAAGGCAAAAGCTATACAAAATAACCATTTAATGAGAAGTTGTCCATGTAATTTATATTGAAAGCTCATAAAGTTGGAATTTCACCTTGTTAAGCCATTATGCGACCCAGACTGTGGCTAAAGAACCAAATGAAAGAAAGACAGATGGCCAGCCAATTTATAGATCAGCATAGGTGAAAATGCCAAACCAATTACAGATCCGACATACATCCCACCGTAAACAAATGCCAATGATATACCTTTTTCTGAATTCTCATATAGGAACCCATTTTGGTTGTAAACTGTTAATGGCAGGCATTGCAACTCCCTGCAAAGGAGTAATCCAATATATATCAAAAGAAATCCTAAGCCAAGGGCATAATCAGGTTTACCCAACAGTAAATAAGAGAGGAGAATTAATATCAAAGAAAGTGACTAACCTCACCAACACCCATGTAAGATGTGCTTGATAGATACATCAACAACCTTATGAAATTTCAAGAAATAACTCTGAAATCACTTCCAGATTAATTTAATTTTCTTTATTATTTTTAAGGAAATATATGAATTGTGGTTGAAATTTATACAATCAAAAGCTAGAAGACACATTAGTATTCCAGCAAAAGTATTTCACCCATCACAAGGCAATCAAGTTAAGTGAAAACAAACACCACCTTGTGAAGATACCCGGCGTACATGATGGAATAAATATCTCAACTGTGCCCTAAATAATAGGCCATAAAAATTAATAATCATAACAAAATCTATTCATACAGCCCAAGACAAACATGAAACATCACCCAAACCTCCAATAACTTAATTATAACAAGCAAGAACAAATACAAGGTTAAGCATCAGAATTAGAAAGTACAAGAGCTAGAGCAAAGTTATTAACGAATACAAGAACAAGCACCTGTTCTTTGTATAAAATATTATATTGGTCCAGTCCAATCCGAGACAAAACAAAGAGAAGCTTTCATATGATTCTCTAAAGCAGCTCAATCTGATGGCATATTTCACACACAGTAGCACCCTTCTCGTTGCACCATCGCTGCACACATTTCCGGTGAGCATACTGAAAATATTGTATATCGAACCATAAGAGTCACAAATGATTTCTATAATCCAAAGTGCCAACAGGATTTACATAAACAAAAAGAATGACAATAGGTGTGGTGTTGGTTTCTCTGTTCTTAAAAAACTGTCATTCTATATTCTTAAGTATGTAATCTACTTTCTCCAAAAAGGGATGCAACTAAGCATAATCAAAAAGTTACTTTATTTAATAGGTATGCGAAATTTAGATCAAAGAAGTGACGAGTAAATCGAATCAAACAGATAGATCATTAACAAAAGCAATGGTGAAAAGAATCATTTTATTGAAGAAACCTTCAGGCCTCCGGTGCAAGAACGGGAACCTCCATATTCGAATCGAAATCTTCATCCTGGCATATCCTGCACTCACCAAGTTTCCTTAGACATGGGCTATCTTCAGAGAAGTCCACCAGCAAAACAATGTGATCGCCCATTGAATTGATAAGGAAAATTTTACTGTGGTGTTCGACCTGATTATCAAAACTAATAGTTACAATATGTAATCAGAAACAAAGTCAGAGTACATATTACAGAGATAAATTGAACAATCAATAGTCAAGTGCTATTGGAAATTGAAAGATTCAAATTTGGTCAAAAAACACAGAAAAAAAAAATAAATAAATAAAAACAGACGACTTTATAAAAAATACAAACAGAAAGAACCATCCTTGACAAACAAATAACAAAAATCCAGTATCAAAATTTTCAATCAAAAAGAAGGTAAGGGAAAAAAAAATACAGTAAATTGGCATTTAGGGATAAAACTAATCCACAGTTAAAACAAAAACCCCCAAATTAACAACAAAAAGTTGTAGACAGGTACAAAGAGTTCAATATTTCGCCTACCCAGAGGGACAAAAGCGATTAATATTCTCTTCTCAAATAAAAAAAGTTATGGATTTGAGGGAATATACTCGAAAAGGGAACGTCAAGCATTCAATTGAAAATGCAAAACAGCAAATGAACTTGAAGTTTTGGCTGCCCATGGATCTGACCGGTTGTCACCAAAGCTATTCATACAAAAACGAATTAAAATAATTAATATGAAGGACATGGAAACTGGAGAAGGCACAAACCGGAAAGCTATTACGTTAGAACCAATGCTTCTGATTTTATAGTCAGGGTCAGATAAGACGCCACGGGCGGGAAAAAATCCACCGACACTGCTCCACAACCCAGCTACATAATGAAGCACAAATCAATTACACAAACCAATACATTACCACTATCAGAGGGCTGCTGTGATGATGATGCATTCCCTTCAATATCTCTGTTTAGCTCAGCTGTGAAAGCCTCCACATCTGCCCCGGAATGCATTGTTTCATCCTACACAATTCTCATCATTTCATACTAACTTTGAAAAAAAGGAAAAATACAATAAGAAAAACTATAAAACCACTCCAATTCCATAAAAAATGTAAAATACAAGAATTTTAGGGAGCATGCGACAAAACCTCTTCTTCTTCGAGAAATTTCATAAAGTTAGGGTCCATGGGAACGAACACCTCTTCACTTCACTTGCTAAATTGAGGGCATTTGTCTGTATTGACAAAATTTGGTGCAGGAATTAAGGAGCAAGCAAAAACTGAAGGACCAAGTGAGCAGGAACCGGAAACTAAGCCAGGATGAAATGGTGAGCGAGAGGGGGTGCAACAATCAAATACTTGCAGATGGATTTACCTGAGGAATTGATTTTGTACTTTAAAAAAAAAAAACAAACAAACAAACAAACATAGCTTTATGTCTCTAAAAATTCATGAAAAATCAAAGGAGTGTTTTATCAAACATGTGTAAATTGCAATATAAAATCGATTAAACTGACACTCCAAATCCACTCGACAACAACAAAACTACCAATGCACAAAATCAATAACATAAGAAATTAAATCTAATATGAATTTTCACTGCGTGCTCGAGCTATTTCTAATTAGCCAAAACAAAAATAAAAACCACAAACAACAAACAAAATAAGCTATAGTTAGTTGCCTAGTTTTCCAGAAACAGAATAAGCTATAGTTAGTTACCCACAAACCATCGTCATGAAGAGTCGACTGCGAGCAATGGCTCCGGCAACGCGCTGACTTAAGCGCAGGTCCAGAAGAGCCACAAGGGTTCGTCTGGTTTCCAATTACACTACCCACGGAATCCTTTGAAGGAAAATAGAGGCAATAGTTAGAGGATGATGTGGAGAAATATCAGAACGAAGAGGAATTGGGGAAAAATAAGAGCAAGGGAAACCGGTATAACCAAAAAAGAGGATTTGCTTGTGTGTATCTCTCAGCACTGAAGAGGAAGACGGGCACCAACCACCCGCCGTTGCCGGCCAGAGTCCCTACACTATGTGCTTCTAACAGGCAAATCCCAGAAACGGCTGGCCTCACCACAACCCGTCGAACGATTGGCAAAAGAAAGTCGATTCAGAAGCAGAGGATCGATCTTCGGGCGACAGTTTTATAGCAAATCTCAAAGGAATTCAGTCAATTCACCAGAACAAAACAAGAGGAACAACGAAATAAAGCCGATCGCAAAGCGCTGTTATTAGCCCCTGATAAGGCCTGATTGTGCAATTAAAAGCAAACCGGCACACCCAGCAATAGAAATTGAGGGCGATGGAAGGAGGAACGCGCGCGATTGGAGCAGCGGTGGAGGAAAGGAGAACCGACGGGACAAGCGAGTGGAGATTTCCGATTTAGGGATCAGAAAGGCTCTGAATCCCGTCCCTAAAATCCTGTTGTGCACCCTCCCCTCCGAATACCACAGGCCACGCTCCCAACTGACGGCGCCACTGCAGGGACAGGTAACGGTACGGCGAGAGCGGGGCGATGAGCGAGAAATGGAAGAGAATTGCGTCTGAGAGCAGAAAAAGAAATGGAAGGGGATTGGAAAATGAAGGGCCAGCATTTGATCATTTTTCAATTAAGAAATCAAGGGACACAAATCATTTGAGCAATCAAGGGCCAGGATTAAAATTCAATCCTGATCAACGGTCCAGAATTGAAATTGAGGTTACGATCCAATGGTGGAGATTGAAATAGCCAATTGCACGCAAACCTAGGGTAATCCCCTTATAATATATAGAGATATGCTTGTGTACTTCTTATTATTCGACTGAATCAAGATTAAAACAGAAGCAGGCAGCAGCATCAGTCATCTATTCTGTCATACTATCCTAATGAAATGCTACTTCTCCCAAAGCCCCAATGACCGGCCAATGCAATCAAACAACACGAGTTTGGCAATAATACCCAACGTGTGGTTGCAGCAGAGTTCATCTTGTGTCCAAAGACAGACAGACAGACAGACAGACAGACAGACAAACCAAGTGGGGAAGAAAATTTCCACTTGAACTAACAAAATTTTGTGACGTAGAGAATAGTACTACTAATATGTAACCAGACACGAATGGAGTACATACATACTGCTATTAGACTAGTTGTATCCACGACCTTTTTGGGAGGGATAACCAACCTCCATGTCATTAAAGAGTTTTTTTTTAAAAAAAAAGAAAAAATGTGAAATGGTCTCTTTGTATTGGTCGACCAAACCAAGAATCCAACCCCATGGACCATGGTCTCCTCTTTTGGCCAATGAGATGAGACATTTGTCTTCGGGCCCGTTTGGATTGGCTTTTAAAAAAACAGAAGCCAAAAGCAGAAGCAGAAGTGAAAGCCAAAAGCAGAAGCAGGTAACTTTTGTGTTTGAATGGAATGTTTGAAAAGTAGCTTTTTTTCAAAAGTGTGTTTGGATATGTAAAAGTGAAAAGTGCTTTTGAAATGTGTAAATTACCAAAAAGGATATGTTATTTATATATAATAGTATATATATATATAGTAATTAAAATAAATTAACAGGGGCATTTATGACTCTGCACACATTACTAGGTGCTTTTGGCTTCTGCTTTTCGAAGAAGCACTGGGCTGCTTCTCCCAGAAGCACTTTTGCAGCTTTTCGAGGTGCTTTTGGCAGAAGCAAAAGCCAAAAACACTTGAAGAAAGCCATTCCAAACAGGCTCTTCATCTCATTGGCCAACTAAAATTTTAAATAATAAAATTAAAATTATTATATTTTTTATATTTTAGAATAAAAATAAATAAATAATATATCAAATTTTATAATTTTTCATTCTCTACAAATAGATACCACTCTTGCTATATTTTTATTAAATACATAATATATCAATTTTTTGTATATTTAACTCATTTAAAATTTATATAAAATAAAAATAAATAAAAATATATTAATAATTTAGATTCTTTATTCTTTATAAATAAGGTAAATATTTTATATGTTTTATACATTATTTTTTTATAAATCAACATAATTTTAAATTATACAAATTAAAATAATTATATATATAATATTATGGTTGGGTGGTTATTGATAAAGTATGTAAAATTGAGGTGGTTGGGTTGGGATGGATATTGTTGAGTTGGAGGATAGATAAATTAATTACTAAATAATAAGATGATTGGATGGTTGGGTAGTTGGGGTGGTCATGGATAAAGATAGTCTTATGAACTTTGGGTTGAGTAACATTTGATAAGCGGTTTGGTTCCTATGCTGGGGAAGGATGTGCTGGAGAAATTCTCCATCATTAGATAGAACCTTCATCCAACGGCTTATATTGATTGCGAGGATAATTCTGTCTTTTCTCATAAATTTAAATAACAAAAAATTAGACTGCTCGTCATCATCACTTATTTTCTTTATGAATATTATCATTCTTTCCTTTTCACTTTCTCTTTCCACGCTTGAATAAAACATTATCCGGTTATTTCATAAGCAACCACTATGAGTGGAGCAAAATAAAAAATTTCGGCCCTTGCAAAACATATTGCAGTTCACACACAAGGCAAAATTGAGTGGTAACTTGACAAAATCTTTTACAGGAAATAGCAAAATGCTTAGTAATTCTAATAAGAGATGTTACCTCTAAAGAAGACAGAATGTTATGATCGCGACACATAATGCTTAACTTAGGAAAACAGAATGCTATGTTTGTAAACACAGAATGATAACTATAAAAAAAGACAGAGTGTTATGTTATGTGACACAGAATGCTTCAGCTAAGAAAACAGAATGTTATGTTTATAAACTCAGATTGATAGCTATAAACAAGACAGAATGTTATGATTCCTAACACATAATGCTTCAGTTAGGAAAACATGATGCTATGTTTGTAAACACATAATGGTGGCTTAAACAAGACAGGATGTTATGATTCATGAAATAAAATACTTCACTTAGAAAAACAGAATGTTATGTTTGTAAACACAGAATGGTAGCTATAAACAAGACAGAATGGTATGATTTGTGACACAGAATGCTTCAGTTTGGAAAACAGAATACTATGTTTGTAAACACAGAATGATTGCTATAAACAAGACAGAATGTTATGATTCATGAAACAGAATGCTATGTTGTAAATACAGAATGGTTGCTATAAATAAGACATAATGCTATAAATAAGGCTATACACCCGATGATGATGAGTATAAATTTAATTGAATTTGAAAAGTCGGTTTTCTCCTCCAATGGTCTTTTGTCTGTAATAATGATTACTAGTAGGGGTGGGCATCGGGTCGGGTTGTCGGGTTCGGGTACCCGAAAGTCGGGTACCCGACACTATCGGGTTTCCAAAATGGCTACCCGACCCCGACCCGCATAAGACCGGGTACCCGATATTCGGGTACCCGACTTTGTCGGGTCGGGTTGATCGGGTACCCGATACCCGACAAAAATATTTTTTTAAAAAAAATATATTTTATTTATTTAGTTTTACTTTTTATAAAAATATAATGACTAACCTAAATTACATAATTTGTTCAAAAAAAACTAAGATTACTAATATTTAAGCAAATATATAGGTATATTCATCTATATTGTTATTAAATAATAATAACTATCAATTTTTTTTAAAAAAAATATAAAATTTTAGTTTTATTTATTATTATTAATGTTATCTTATTTATTAGTATTATATAATTAAATTTTAGTGTTCAATGCCATTATTTATTAAAATAAAAAATATAACTCATCAAAGTTATTTACAATTCTTGAAATTTATTATCATATCATGTTCAAGGTTAATTATCCATTATTAATTCTAAAAAAAATCAATATATGAGACTTCACAAATTTTTAAAGCTTATACATGACTTTTCACTACATAGAATAAAATACAAATCCTAGTAATTATAAAATAAGTATAAATATTGTAAAGCAAAATAAATATTAGAAAATAAATATTAAAATCTATTTATTTATTTATTTTGTCGGGTACCCGATACCCAATCGGGCACCCGACCATAAACCCGACACCCGACCCGACAGTTAGTGTCGGGTTCGGGTACCCGAAATGTCGGGTTTTTAATATCAAAACCCGACAAAACCCGAACCCGACATGTCGGGTTCGGGTCGGGTACCCGATACCCGATAAAAATGCCCACCCCTAATTACTAGTGGCATCATGAGTGAAAAAAGCTGAGTGCTGACAACTTTTAAAGTATACCTATTTATAATAGAACATAAAATAATAAAATATAACAAATTATCTCTTTACCCTCATATCATCTATATCGTTCAATTAATATAATTTTAAATCTAAGGGCCATAAATGAGTCCGGCATGTGCTTGAAGAAGAGACTCCAGCACAGGAACTCTATCGTTTGATAAGGGGTTCCAGTCCACTCCGACAACCTAGAAGCGCCCATGCTGTTCAAATCAGAAAAACATAATAAAAAAAAAAGAGTCAATGACAATGACACCCTCCTTGGCACTCTAATCACACAAAATCAATCCTAACTCAACAATCTCAATCGTCCAATCCTGCAAAAACAACACAATCACATTCATACCAATTACTACTTCCGTCTCAATATATTTGTTAGATTCGAATTTTTTGTGACTATTCACTGTTTAACTTTGATTCGAATTTTTATCATAGCTATATAATAAAAAACATAGTCAAGTGAGATCTTGTTAGATTTGTCTAATCTTGTAGTTTTAGACAATTAAATTTTTATAACTTTTCGTTGTACACAATTTAAGTTATTAACCATTAAAAATATGTATCGGCATACGTGCTGGGTGGGTCCGTAACAAAAATAATAAGACGGAGGAAGTAATATCAAATGGGAGTGCAGTGTCTTGTCCCACAGTTTACATGCACATACTGACATACTTAGAGTTTGTTCAATTGAAATTATTTTCATAACTTATTACTTATTTTTATTAAAATCAGATCAGATAAGACCAGATCAGACCAAACTATATATAATTGTAATTAGACCATACCAGATCTAATCAGATCAGACAAGAAACATTCAGATCAGACAAGATCTTATAAAATTTAGACCAGAACATCTTATTTCAGACGAAGAGAACAAGACCTTACATTGCATATTGCAATTTCAAAATTTACATGAGTACAAAATTATTTTAAAAATTAAAGCCATTCGTGAGTCGCAAGAAACAACTTGCTAAAACAGAAAACTAAACAATAACAATAACTATTCATTTCGATTTAACTCTCCTACAACAGTTACTATATAATAAAATTTTAAAATAATTGTTTTGTGTTTCAATTACAAAAGGATTCCTCAAAATTTTAAAATCATCATTTTGATCTCAAATCCATAATGAGAGTGTTTTGAATTTTAAGACAATCATTTTGTTCTTAATTAAAATATAACCAAATTACTACTAGTTGTTTCAATACAATTAATAGTTCCAAAAAAAAAAATACAATTAATAGTTTCAATACAATTACTATATTTTCTAGTTTGTATAGGCTGTTTAAAAAAATTACTACTATATTTGGAGATGCCGACCCCATATACCTCCCATTTGTTCATTTTTGATTTGTGTGGCGTGGACTCCCACCATATTTTTCATACCATGTATAGACTATTTAAAAAAAAATACAATTACTATATTTGTTTGTGTGTGCATGGGACCAATTTTCATGTTTTTAAATTTTACTTATTTATATATAAATTTCTGATTTAAACTGCTGACAATCAACAATTAAGATAGGATTATTACCAAACGCAGTTGACCTGAGTGTTATGGAGCTCTGACAGCTTAAGTAGATGTTTCGGTTCGAGCCTTTGTGTATGTATGCAGAATTCTGCTTTGAGATAGTCAACCATTCAATGTCCACCCAATCATTGAGGGACCAGTCTTCGGTCCAACGAGACCTAGGATACACAATATTCACCTAAAAAAAACAATTAAGATAGGATTATTGAGTAAAATAGGGGGTATGCTCAACTCAAAACAACTTAAATTCCATGAAATTTAATTGCATTTTGTTCAAAAATACTACAGTACTTCACATAGCTTACCAAAATGTTTTCAATTTGATTCACCAAAAAAAAATTTGATTTCAATTTGGGATAGCGAGAGAGGCACAAGGCATTCACCTTTTTTCTGTTTGTTTGTTTTGTTTTTCTGACAAAAGGATCCCAAAAAACTCCATAAACTAAACCAGCCAACCCCTTCAATTTCCAATCCCCAATTTCAAACCCTCCTCTGCCTCCGCCATGCCGCTGCTGCCGCCGGGCATCCACCACACCACCACCGGCCAAATCCTGAAACACACCACATCGCTAATCTACTCTCACCTCCTTACTTTCTTGTTCCTCTCGACGATCCTCCTCACCTTCCGTTCCAACGTCTTCAGCGCCTCTCACTACCTCTCGTCCCTCATCGACCGCGATCCTTCCCTCAAATCCCTCCTCTCCCGCCTTGATTTCTCCGCCGCCGGCCCCGACGCCCATCCCCGTTTCCCACATCCTCCGTACAATCATCGCCGCCGCCGCGCTTTCTTGCATCTCTCCAGGGTTGGGACCCTCGACGATGATTTCTTCTCCGGGGATTCGGATTTCGACCGCTCCTTGTTTTATCCATCCTCGCGAAAGTCTCCGCCCAATGCTACTTTTTTCATCCTCTCCGATTTCAAGCCCGATTACGGGTTTTCCCATTCCGTCGTCGATAACGGGGTTTCTTTCCCCAAATTCGTGAAGCCCGGGGGTGTTAGTTTTAAGCCGGAGTTCAGGAAGAATGCTACGGTTCTTGAGGAAGAGGAAAGGAAATTTGTGGAGAGCAGATTGGATGATACTAATGCGGTCGTGGATTTGGATTTCTTGATCAAGGGTTTTGAATTGGGGCCTCGGGACGCGACTTCGTTGGTCATTTTAGTTGGTGTGTTGTCCGTGACTTATGCTTATGTTGTGGTTGCGTTCATTGTTACGTTTACTTGGGTGAATGGGATTATTTTCCTCAAAGTAGTGGATCATTTGCTGGGGAATTACAGGTCCTTCTGGCGCACGTTTTGGGATGGATCAAATCTAGGGCTCAAGAGGCTTTCCGGGTTTATTCTGATGAAATGGGCCGTGAGGGATGCTCTGGCGCAGCTGATGGGAATATTCTTTTTTGGGGAAATTGAAGATCAGTATGTGTTTTTCAAGGTTTTCTTGAGGATGAAGTTTATGCCATTTGCAAACGTTGCCCCATGGGTTGTAGGCCATGAGTGGGAGAGTTCAGGGTTTATTGTGGTGTGGTTCTTGAGTGATTTGATGCTGGGTTTCATATTTGCTGTTGATTTTTGGGTTGCAATTGTGGATTCGAGGAGGAGTGGGAGAGAGATTGTCAAGGAAGGATGTCATATGTTGGTAGCATTGTTTTGTCCAGCCTTTGAGATAAGATGGTTAGAAGCAATTATTTGTGGATCCGTGGGCAGGTGGATGTTGAGGAAGATGTTTGGGGAGGTTTCCACATTGATATTTCAGTCTCTGATGGAGGTATATTTCATGGTGGCATGGCTGATCTTTTATTTTGCTGCTAGACACAAGGATGATGCTTCCCTTGGAAGGACTTTCGGAAGAAGAGAATTGGAACGTCTTCTTGAGGTTCCAAGGTGATATTTGTTGAAAATTGGTAAAGAAGGCTATCGGCTATTCGGTGAAAAAGTACAGTTCTGGTACCAAAACTAGTGTTAACCCTCTCTAAAATAGTAGGAATGTTTTTGGTGCTTTTCTTGTTCGATCACAGCAAATGTGAAATAGGTCTACCATTGTTTGGTGATGCCACAATTTGTGCTTTGAATGTACTTTTAAAAGAGGTAGTTTATTGTAAATCTCCACAAATTTCACCATGTGTATACAGTGTTGCAACCTCTTTGCCTTTTTTAGACTTCCAAAAGTTTGTTTTTTGTTTTTGGTTTTTTTTTTTAGTTTTTTTTTAGTTTTTTTTTTTTTTTTTGTTTTATCTCGTCACTAAAGGTTGCATGATATCCTAATAATGATCATGCATTCAGACTTGAGAGAGTAGAAATACATGTTAGTCCTTGCAACTTTACAGACTGCATTTGTGCTTTCATTATTGTCTAATTTCCTCTTTTTGTACAGCTGAACTTGTAGCATTGGCTAGATCACGGGCGTTTTGAGCATCATTCATATTATGTGTTTTAAACAAGTTTCTTGGTCTTCAAACCCAATATTTCTTCCTACAGTTTTCTGTTACTGTATATGATGTTAACTTGGAGAATCAAGATGCATCATTTGTTAAAGCTTTCCATGTCACCGGTGCTTATTTAGGGCGGGTGTGATTTTGTCTGATATTCCTACAGTTTTCAGTTTTTGTCTATAATGTTTACTTGAAGAATCAGGATTATGAAGTTTCAAGCCTTGCCATGCCACCGGTGCATTTGGGCTAGATGTCCTTTTGTTGTTTTCTAGTTGCTCCAATTTTCCTACAATTCTCAGTTTTTGTCTATGATGGTTTGGAGAATCACGATGGATCAACTTTCAAGCCTTGCCGCATTACCACTTCTTATTTAGGATGGGTGGATTTATCATAGTTAGCTTGTCCAAACAATGCACCAGATTCTGTATGAAATAAACTGTCAGTATTCCACACCCAGGAACCGTTATTGTTTGCGTTCTTGTTCAGGTGTCAGAGTCTGTTTCAACTGTATTTGTGAACTGTTTTATGAAACTAGAAGAGAGAATTTGGGCCAACAAGTAAGATTATTGGCCCAAGAAACCCTTGATTCATGTTGCATCTTTTTAGTTGAGTTTATGCTGTTCACAACAAGAAGGTATTTTTGGGAAGGGTATTGAAGCTATATTGAAATTTGAAGTTGGATAATTGATTCACCATATTTTTATAGCTATATTGAAGGGTATTTATAGCTATATTGAAGCTATATTTTTGGGAAGGGTATTCAATATATCTTGCATGGATGCATATTTTAATTTTGCTAAAAATAGTATCTGTTGATTCACCATACCTTTTCTTTTTTTTTTCAAAAAAAATTGTTTTGTACATATCATGGGCTAGTCCATTTGCTGCCAGTTAGTTTTACTTCTATTTTAATTTGTTCTCAAGCTAATTTGGAAATGTCAGGTCTTATTTCCAGCTTTCAAGTCATTTCCTCTTTGGATTTCTTCTCGTATGAATTGGGTGTTACATATGCTCTAGCTATATACTGTCTTTCAACAAGTAGACTTTTAAAGTCATACTTACAAAATTTGGTTTTTAAATGGTTGTCGGTAGCATCAGAAAATAATTATTTTGGTTCTCATACAAAGCAAGTTGGAGGTAGATTCTAAATCTAGAAATCTTTGCTGAACCAACGCCGTTGATATAACAGTTCTATAATCTTTGGCTATGTAATCAATCAGCTTGCGTTCACTTTTCAGTGGGAGTCTCAAGTCTTCACGCGAACATGGTTTGTGTTAAAAATTGTGACAAGTCCTTATTGCTTTTTACTTTTGATGAGATCTGGGGTGTAATGGAAAGGTGTGTTATGTCAAGGCGATGATATATAGATGAAGATGCAACTTGAGTAGCATGTTTGGTTAATGATTGAAGCTCGATTCAAATAGAAGACCAAGATTTTCCAGGAAGGATTAACATTGTTCCCTTGTTTAGATCTTGTTACTTGTATACTTGTATTTGTTTGTTCAGGATGACTCGACTCTTTGGGATTGTGAGTATTTTTGCTGCAGTTACTTTTGTAACCTTGTTAAACTTCAATTATGGTTTACAAGCCATTTCATCTCTCAGAGAAAACAGGGCGCTGAAATGTAGGTTTCTCTAATGCTGATATTGATGACTGCCATTGTTTCTAATCTCAGCCTCAGGGAGACCTTCTGTAAGGTGTTTATTCATATGTTCATCCTTAGCATTATGTTTGACATTTCTTTCTGTGTATTAAAAATACAGGAATAATATGATATCACATCTTCTGGTCACTTCATTAATACTTTCTGATTGCCATTTGATATGTTATTAATACACATTACACTTGTATATAGTGTACAATAAATTATTGTTATATCCCTACTAACTAGTAAGAGTTAAATAATGACGAACCAAAACTAGTAACAGGAGTTGCAGAATAATTTTCTTATGCAGCCGGGCAGCATTTGATTTGGTTGGAATTTGGCAGTTGGCACATTGAACAACTCTGAGAAAGATATTCTCATCACAGGGTATGCAAAGCCTTGAGTCAGCATTGAAACCGTAAACTTCCCTAGCATGATCCAGCAATGCCTGGAAGAGTGGGTGCTTCAGCAAGGTAACTTTGATCACGAACCTCTTGTGATATTCTCCCACATAGACTACCAAATGGCCCTTTGGAACATCACTTGGAACAATGCCATCCTCTTCCAATGATGCCTTCCACAAGGACCATTTACTACTCATGTTGCGCACTGCATAATACATACTTTTGCATCCCTTCTTTT
Source organism: Hygrophila difformis (assembly GCA_030278955.1). Classification (NCBI taxonomy): domain Eukaryota; kingdom Viridiplantae; phylum Streptophyta; class Magnoliopsida; order Lamiales; family Acanthaceae; genus Hygrophila; species Hygrophila difformis. Next base: position 2,616,611 of record JAOANR010000003.1, read on the forward strand.
CCCACTGTTTTATGCATGCTCGTCCAAACTTGCCTTTCGTAATATTCATCTTCTCTCACTCTCTCTCTGAGTGTTTGTGTGGCACTATGTAGTTGTTGGGGAAGTAGTTTTGGGGGTGGATAGGATGATTTTTTCAAAATCAAGAAGTACAATATAAAAGGGGAGCAAGGGCCATTGTTTGGGAAACATTAGATCGTTGGCATAATTTATGTTAGAGCAGGTATTGCTCACACCTGTTGGTATAAATAAGACTGCAGGTTGCTCTGCTGTATGTGTCCCTTCCATGCTTGGCATCTTTATACGAATTTGTACGAATGTGAATAAATACTCTATATAGTACTCCCTCCGTCCCAGTATACTTGTCCTGTTTGACTTTTTGCCACTGTTCATTGTTTAACTTTGACTCAATGTTATTGCAAGTATATATTTGAAAAAAAATAGTCGAGTTGGGTCTTGTTAGAATCGTAAAATCATGTAGTTTTATAATATATGTTTTATATAATTTTTTATTATACATATTTTGAGATATTAACGATTGAAAATGTGCATTGGATTGTGTGCAGAAATGAAACAAGACAAGTTAAGTGGGACGGAGGGAGTAATATTTTCATTTCACTCTCATGAGTCATGAGTCATGCCTCTCTCTCTCTCTCTCTCTCTCTCTCTCTCTCTCTCTCTACACACACACACAGACACATGTATGTATGTATGTATGCTTCTGTATTTTTTGGCTCACATGGTTACCCTACTCATTTGTTGACTTCATTAGCTCTGCCTGTGTTGAAAATTTCCCATTTTTATGGAAACACGTTGATTAAAGTGTGTGGGTTGTGAATGTGATGGAGATATTATCATTTTACTTTTAATTGTATTAAATTTTCCAGCAGAAACATTCATGTGTGTGTAGAGTTCTTTGAAGTTTTGCATGTAAAACACTTCTTTTACCAGTTTCGGAAACAATGACAGTGAGGATTGAAACAGGATATCTCCTGTACTGAAATGCAGAGTGTTATATCTGGCATTGTGCAAAATTTTCTTTTTCTTAACCCATAACTCTAGACAGTTTTCTGGAAACAATGCCCAAAATGTTTACACCTTGCAGCACTTACATCATTGAAGTTGAATGCTTTCAAAGCATATTTGCCTCTCTGCTCATGCATTCTTAGTGAGATGCTTGAACTCATATAAAACCCTTTACTGCTAATATGTTTATTAACTTGCAGTTGATTGAAGTTCACGTCGTTATTATATATATCTGCTTTACTCTTGCCTGTACTCACTGAAACATCGGACCGTGTTTGTAGGTGAACTAGATAATTTGTTCGGGACCAGTACAGGCAAGGTGTACCTGCTGTTTCCCCTACATATAAAACAACTTTTATGGCTCTTGTCAAGTAAGTGTGGAAAATTTTCAACTGCAAATATAATCTTTTCCGCACCAAGCAAAAATGGTTTATGAAACTCAGCATTTAATGTACACAAATTAGTTTGCTGTTAGCTGGCAAACATTTTATCCACCTTTGATATTTGAGATGAAAAGTTCTACCCCACAGGAGAGTAATGGTGCTGCTATTTGAGTGTGTGGAATGTGGATAAAGATGGTAGAAAATTATGGTTTATTTGTGTTGATGTGATGTATCATAAACCTGTAGAGAGAGATGCATGATTAGCAGAAACATGCATTAAATGCAAAGCCAGCCATGATCTAAAGGGATTCATCCCCCATAGACTGTGGACAAGCCTCTGTGACTCTTTCAACCATTGTAGAGGAGTGAGAGAGACAGCTCTACAACTACAATACATATATGTGTGTGTTTATGTATATTTGTAGGCATGCCCAAGTCTGTTGTGTGATTTGGGAAAGTGAAGATGGGGGGTGTGAGGGGGTGGGGATATTTAGAAGAGAGGCAGGCATGAGGCATGTGTGTGTTAATTCCTATCTGTTTGGAATGGAAGGAAGAAGAAATTCTAGTGGTTGAAGAGGCAGGGAGAGTGGGGCATAAAGCACATGAGATGGTAGGGTCCCATGGATAGGAGACATGCATGTGTGTGTGTGTGTATGTGTGTATGAGACTGAGACAGAGACTGTGAGACTGAGAGTGAGAGAGAGGATATGATCATTCAAATTTTTTGAGTACTGTGATATGCTAAACAGATTAATGTTAGGATTAGATACCATTCATATGGGTGGAATGAATACCTTTACGGCTTTACCCGATATTTGGATGGATTCGGATTTTTTCTTTTTGGTGGAGCCGTTGAAGGTCTTGGAAGCCTAGGGACTTAACCACTTGGGCTAAGTCCTCATCCCGGATGGATTCGGATTTAAAAGAGAATTTCGAAAAAGAATTTGAAATCACTCACTTCAGGAGAGATTTGAGAATCTACAAGTTTAGTAGGAGAGTAGGAGTCATAAATCTCTTTGTATTCAAAAATCTTTTTATTTATCCAAATTAAAGTGGAGTGATTTGTTATTAAATCCGTTCTAGATGGATTGTTTCTTTGTAAATTTTGCTTAAACGAGTTTGCTAATTCTGTCTCGATAAGATGGAACATTTTAAATTTGATTATATCTCAATTACAAATTAAGAAGTTTGAATAGGTCATAATTCGTACATAATTAGTTAGTGTGTTTTAAATTTGATTATATCTCAATTACAAATTAAGAAGTTCGAATAGGTCATAATTCGTACATAATTAGTTAGTGTGGCATTTTACATCAATGATTACTTTTGGAGGTATGCCATGATTACATGTACATGTTTATTTTAAATTGCAAAAGATTCGTAAAGCCGAAAAAATGATTATTTAGTCATTTTTCTTTTCAAAATATCCAAATCGATCCGTTAGTAATTTTTTGCCCCATATAGTCTCCTACGTTTGCTAATTTTTTTCAATTTGGTCCTAATTACGTAATTAGCCTAAGATCGCTGATGTGGCCGAAGTAAATCTCATTTTACATCCACGGTGGCTAATCTAGAGTCTCCACACATAACACACCAAATTAATAAATGTTTGAAATAAATATTTGAAGGCAGTCATAACATATCACTACTCTAATAAATACCTCTATGCTCTAGTGGGTCAATTGAACCCTTCTTTACTAGGATGATGGACATAGTTTCTACATGATTCGCATTGAGCCCTCATTCGGGTTACCCAACCATAAAGAAACAACAACCATTCAAAAGAATAACGTAGGAGTTTTGGTCAACAGCTACTGTAGTGCATTTTCTTTTCGGTCTCGGTGGTTTTGGTGTTTCTCAAGAAAATGGAGACCAATTGTGATATATAATGCGTGCAAATGAAATGATTGTGTTTTTTTATGGGATGGGTAACCTCAATAAAGAATGGCTCAATACGAACCAAGTAGAAACTATGTCCATCATCCCAGTGAAAATGGTTCAATTGACCCGCTAGAATCAATTTTTAGAGCAGTGATGTGTTATGACAGCATTCAAACATTTATTAAAATAGTGTGTTATGTGTGGGGACTCCAAATTTGCCACGGTGTATGTAAAATATGATATACTTTGGCCATATCAGCAACCTCATGCTAATTACATAATTAAGACCGAACTGAAAAAAAATTAGCAAACGTAGAGGACTATATGAGACAAAAAATTAGTAACGGACTGATTTGGATATTTTGGAAAGAAAAATGACTAAAATATTATTTTTTCCTGATAAAATTTGACACACGATTTTAAATTTAAAGGCTAGAATCCACAAACTTGGCTAATTGCAAGATTCTTTCACTTGTTAAATATGGTCTAAAGCTAATTCTCGTCTGATCAAACAGCTTGATTAATTCATTTTTTTTACTCTTTTGTATCAAACCTAATCGAAGACCTATTTAGTACTACTACACTACTATTGCACCAACACTAGGGTTCGTCTTTTTTTTTTTTTCTTTTTTTCACCCCCAAGCATTATGATTTGTACTGGCATGGAATTGAATTTAACACTATTGATCTTAGAAAATATTTAATGAAAAGTATTGAGAGTGAAGTTAAATAACTCTTTTATTGATGAATACTCGTGGAAAAAATTATGCCACTAATATTATTTTTAAAGCATTACTAGTTTAAATCATAGTAGTAGTACTATATTGCTACAAACAAACTTTAAGCAATTGTTGTTGTACAAAGTTAAACATGGTTACGGGCATAAACATTGGCACGTTGTTGATCTTGGATTTGGAAGGCACATGGTGCCGTAAGCAATCAAGTTCTTTCTTATGGCTTATTTACCAAGAATCGCTAACCACAACCACAAATGATCAATGCAACACGATTGTCAATATTTTTTTTTGCAGCGAAAGCGGCATCCAGTCACTTGGTTGATACCTAATTAGTGATCAACACAAACGACAGCCCATTTGTTCAGCCAGTGAGAGCTGTTGGACCAAAATGTTGAGTAATTTCCTCCCCCCTCATTATCTCACCAGCCACTGTCTGTCTCATAAAAAGGGGGAAGCAAGTCAATTCATATATGCAACCACTGTTGCCCAGATTAATAAGTACTCCTATGATACAAAGGTTAGATCTGTATGATTTCTATTCATCAGTTCATCATGCCCTCCTCTGTATAAGGCAGCAAGGGGCAATATACTCGTACAAATGCTTATGAGCTCACCAAATTTAGAGCAAATAGTACAGCAGCTGGTATTCAGTAGTGGGATTCTGCCCTTTGCTCAAGTATATCTTTGTACTTCACGACTTCTTTTAATTCGAGCATTAGTAATATATCTTGGTACTCGTCTCTACTTCCTTCCGTTTTGTCACCAGAAACAAAGACGAGAAATTCAAAAAATAAATGCTATGAGCAAAACAGAAATTTACTGAACAATTAAATTGTTAAAAGCACGCAGGCTATTCATCGGCCTTTTTAAATGCCCTCACAAGAAAATTGGCATAAAGGCCCTACAATGAATAGGGGTGGGTCTACTCGATCCCACATGGACAATGGTAATATGCCCAGAGAGGTAAGGAAATGCCATCAATCATCACCTTGTGCACAAGAATTGGGTGTGAAAATTGCTCAAACTGAGGTGTACTGAAGTAGGATCAAGAATAATAAAATTTTGAAATTCTGCAAACACCAGAAATCCAATAACCGGAATCATACATGCCATTAGATATCAGTCCCTAATTGTTTAAATAGAAGTTCGTTCCCACTCCCCCCGGGCACAATATTCAGAATTTTGGGCGCCATTTAATGGGAAGGAGTTGAAAATTGTATACAGTCAGTTACCTTAGTCATTCCAGATCATCCAGGAGACTGAATCAATTCCCACCAATACTTCGCAGGATTCTCCTGTAGTCACTCAATGTAATATCTGCGCTTCTATCTGGAGAATCATCGTGAATCATAACATTATCCTTATTCTTATTAGGCCCACTAATCTTAGGTCTTTGTCCTTTGGGGTACGGATACAGGGTGGCTAGGTCACGAACACGGCGTAAGATGGACTTGGGAAGAGGACGCCAGGCGACACTTCGTTTCTTTTCTCCCTGTCAACATTTGAACAAATAAAATGAGGTGTTCACATGAAAATAATTAAAGGGAGCAAATATACTGGTGTATTAGTTAAAACAGGGAAGAACAGTATGAATAAAACCTGTTGGTTCCCTTGTTCCAAGACGCCACTAGCTTTCAAAAGATTTCGCCACTTGTCCTGTACAATCCACAAGCAACATATTACAGAGTTCCCAATGCAGCTGAGACTGGAAAGTGGAGAGTTAGTAAAAACACATACTACCTTGAGATCGACAGATGTTCGATGGGCAGATGAAGAGAAGAAAAGCTTCTTTATTCGACTCCATCTCCCAACTCCATATTGGGAGACACCATCAATCAATTTTTTAACCTCAGTAATAGTCCATAGCCTATGATGCTTCCTCCGAACACTGACTTCATCATCAAGACTCTCGTCATCAGAAGAAGCCTTTTTCTTTTGTTGCTTTGCAGTGCAATGGTTGTCCCTTTTCTTAGGACTAACTGTTGCAGCATTGTCATTCTTATTCTTAAGACAGTCATCAACAATGCAGTCAAGCTGTTTCTTTTGACCTACTGCTGTTATCCGACCATTCCTGTTCTTTTTATAAGCTACATTTACACAAGCATCACTCCTTTTTTGGCTTGCAGAACAATCATCCTTTACCTTTGGATGCACTGCAGTGACAAGTTCATTCTGATTCTCAGGAGTAACACGTTTACATTTTGACATTGTCATCAACTTTCGGCTCTCCGCCTGCTGCACCTGTTCCAATTATCTTCCAAAATGTTATTTTCATATGCATACGTATGGAGGTTCACACTTCTGACAACTCTTAAAGAGAAATGAAGTACTTTTAACTTTCTAGTTGCAGAGTAAAGAGGTAAGTTGAATTCTACACTACTGGCTGACCAAGTACTTCAAGCAAAAGTCAGAAGGGCAGGCAACACACAAATTTCAAGTGTAACAAATAGTACTTATAATGAAGTAACAAAGAATATCATTTCATAAATCTCACCATCTCAGGGGAATGTTCCTTTGGGCACTCTTTATAAACTAAAGAACCAAAGGGTACTTGAATTGCTTTCACTGAGAATTCCTCTTCATCGAGGAACCCGACTTCTTTAGATCTTATAGGACTCTTCTTGTCTTTGACTCGACAGGTTTTATCCTTACCAGTTGAAGAAGAGCGTCTTTTTTTAGAAAATGTTGACGCGGGGTCTGGTAATTCATCAACATACCTCCGTGTAGGCTTCCGTGATCTCTTATGTGTAGGGAAAGTATCACCCCCACTACTTGGTTTAACTGGCAATATTGCTTCTTCCCCATGCCCATTAACCTTGTTTGTCTGTTCTTCTTGGTCCGCCAGCTCGCATTCATTATTTCTAGGATTATTTAAACCAGAGAAAACTTGAAGTGATGATGGGGACAGTATACTACCATTCTCATCATCAGACACAGTATCTTGAAGAGAACATCTTGAATTCTTATGAAAATTGCTGACATTTTGAAAGGTAAATCTATGCGAAACAGAAAGCGCCCCCTCAACAAGCTTTTGATGGTCATGGAATCTAGGAATATAACCTAATTTAGAACTCTGAGCATTAAATTGTTCACTGGAGCTGTTGGGCCCTTCTGTTATCCTAAATGGATCTGATTTCCATGTTGTATCAGAACCAACACTATATACTTGCATTTGACTGCCTGAAATAGAAGTCCGCAAACCTTCACTGGAGCCATACTCCATATTTGAAATATTTTCATCAAAATCACCACCTGAACCTAATGAATAATTTCTTTGTTATTTTCCCAGGAGAGTTTACATGAGATACCAGATTCCAGAAAAATTGAACACACAATAACTGGATCAATGCTCACCTAAAAGATAGTCGTCTCCCATGCTACAGAAATTACTATGCAATCGAAAATATCCAGCTTCAACTTGGGTGGGACTGGGCATTACATCAAGGACCTACATGGGGACCATCTTACTAAGATTAAAATGACATCATAAAACATAGAACAATAAAGCAAACTCTATTCTATAAGGTCAAATACATAGCAAAGACATAAGGTCAAATAAAACTTCATGAAAATACAATTTTGTAACACAATATTGAGACCAAGTTGAGTTTTGGTTGCTGTAAAGATTGGATATCAATTGATTTTTGTAATGCATGGTCATGATGGTTATACTATATTATGAAAACAAGGTTCTTCATGAACATGAATATCCAAGAGCATGCAACAATAACTTTTAGAATAGCAAGACGTTATAGTTGCATCCCTCCTAGATATCCATAACAAGAACTAAAGGGGCATATGGAAAAACTGAATAACAAATAAAAGACTGGATGATTAAATTATTTTTTGTATGAAGAAACAGAGCTGTTGTTTATTGAACTACTACAAAAGGTAAAGGTTTGAAGATATTTCTTTTACGTGATAAATGGTAGCCTAATCACTTCTTTTTTTCGCCCTGTTTTATTTATGTAATCATAGACATTCTTTTCTGCTGACTGCTGAGACATAGTAGCATAATTTTTTTTGAACCAAAACTATCTCAGATAAAATAGAAAATTACTTTTTTTAAGATCCAATGCAACCACTCGTTGGACTAAGGTCCATAAAGCTACATTTCACATGGAAGCTAGAATCAGAATGAACCAACAGCATGGAAACAACTACCAACAATGGAACCTATACATTGAAAGACAAGTATAAACAAATTATCTCAAGTTAGGAGGAATCTACATCAATCATTAGAAGACAATGAATAACAAATTATGGCATACTTCTTCATTGAGAATATCCTTCCTTTCTTGACAACTTGCACCTTCTGTGAAACCTGCATAGTGTCAGAAGTAAGGACCCATAAAAATCCAAATCCTGGAAAAAATTTGAACCAGACATGACACATGATGGTAGAAGAAAAATGAATTATATTTGCAAAGCAAATGAAAGCATGCAAACAACACTTGGCAAAAAAGAACATGACAGACATTTTAATCATAATCTAACTACATTTTCCCTGCAACATACATAGAGCATATTGAAACTGAAATACTTAATGAAGAGATGCAACTTCCAAGTGTGAATGTAAAGAAATGCATTATAGCATCAGTTGCCAAGATCATACAGACTCTTTTTACAAGGACCTTCTTCCATTAGGTTTCTCTCATGTATAAAAGGCTAGGTAAATTCGTTTTTAAATCCCTTTTACTGCCATCCAGATTCTCTGATTAGTTGTTTATTGATTTTGTCAGCCAGACTGAGACGGGAGAGTTCACACTCTAAATTTTAAGTTATACCAAAACTGCAGGAAACATCTTCCATGCCCATGACGTTTGCTTGGATCTTCTCATTACAAGAGATCACACAATCCACTGACTCATGCCCATCTTGGGGTTCCCCAAGCAAACGCTCGACATCAGTTATTCCATCTTCCAATCCAGGAGTAGGAGGTTCATTCTCCATGACCTGGTAAATATTGTTTATAGTATGAAAAGCATTCTAGTAAAGTCTTTAGTTTTCCAAGAACATGACAATGATACGACATTTCATAGGAATCAATGTTTTCCAACTATAACAGAAATCAATATCTGCACTGTCTTCCATTGTGTATTTCTAGTTTTCTTTTCAACAAGTCGATTCAACCAAAACAGCATTGATACAACATAAGAACAAAAATATGTTACACTCCAAAATCTCATACTCCCTCCGTTTTTTTTTAACTTCTCCACTTCTTCACTGCACGCAATCCAATACAAGTTTTTAATCATTAATAACTAAAATTATATATAAGTAAAAATTGTAAAAAATTGATGTTATAAAACTACGTGACGAATCCAACAAGATCTCAATTGACTATGTTTTATCTTACACAATTGTGCTAAAATGTTGAATCAAAGTTACTTAATGAATAGTGTCAACTATTCAAATGGTGAAGATATAAAAAAACGGAGGGAGTAATAAATAAGCGAATGATAAATTTCATCCAACTGTTAATCAATCAAATAAAATCCACTATTCGATCTAAAACCAGCACCACTCACATCAAACTACACAAATTGGGAAAAGGACTGATACGTTCAGTAACAACACATTGTCAATACATGGCCAATTACAATTGACGACATTAACGCGATCAATTTGATAGAAACTACGCTTGAATCTTTCGCCAAAAAGGATGCAAAAACTATCTCAGCCCCTCATAACAGCAAAATCAACGGGAAACCCCACAATCCAACCAGCCACACAATGCCGACACAATTTACCAATGCATCTAACCACAAATCAGTGGAATGTCCACAAAGCGCACAAGCACGCAACATCAAAATACACAAATAAAAAGCATCAAACAACGCGACATTGTAGCGTACACAGAAAAGAAAGGCAGGGAAAGGAAGAAGGAAGCAGCGTGACCGCTTGAAACCGCCGGGAACACCAAAGAGGTTGGAATCAGAAAGTGACAGGGATTAGGAGCGAGAAGGAAGGGAGAGATAATAGAGAAAGATCGCAGCAGAATAGGAAAGGTAGGTATAAAGATGACGCAACATATTCGACGGACTCCAAAGAGTAATCCAAAGGTGGAATGGAAATTAGGTCTAGCGTCCGCCGTGGCGATACGTAGTTATTGTGATCTGTAGGTTAATGCTGTGACAGTGACACGTAACAGCAATTCCGCTTCCTTAATTATTTTTATTTTCTATATTTAATTATATTTATTTTTAAATACTTATATACTACGTCAAAGGTTTCGAAATAAGCGATTTATTCGTTTCAGATTTTTATGGATTCTAAGTCGGTTGATTTAGAAAGTTTATGGAGTCCACGTAGAATTGGTTGATTTTGTGCAGACTTTATATAGAATTTGACTGACTTGACAAAATTCATAGAAATTTTGAAAGATTTTGCATAGTTATAATTTTTAAAAGAATCCATTAAAGTCTATAAAGAATTAAAATTTATAAACTGTTGAATTCCTCAAAATTTTTAAAGACTTTTTAAAATCTGTAATGAATACACCTAGATTTTTAAAGACTTTTTAAAATCTGTAATGAATACCTCTAGATTTTTAAAGACTTTTTAAAATCTAAATTGAATATACTCAGACTTTCAAACTCCAAAAAAATCTCACAGACTCTCTATCCAATACACCCCTATACTCTCCCAAAGGCCAAAGTCAATCAAAAAAAAGAAATATACTCTCCCAAAAATAAACTAGATATGTAGTATATTTCATTTCATTCATTAAATATTAAAAAACCATTCTTTTTGCATACACAAGGCTCGAATCCAAGACTTTATTTAAAATATTAGAGCCCCATCCACTCAAGTCAACTGCTATTGGTATTAAAAAAAAAAAACCATTCTATATACATAAAAAGAAAAGAAATATGAAGAAAAAATATTAGATGATCCGATACAATATGTTAAAAATTTAAATGTATCAATCCTTGGTATTGGTTTTTATAGAGTAAACTATGATGGAGAGGGGATGAGATTACTTTAACGTTAGATAATTAGATTAGTGTGGCTCAATGAATCAAATTCATAATTGATGGCAACAAAAAAAAATGAAAACATAAATTGACATAAATCCTTGATTCCTTGTGTGGTATAGAACTCCATGGCTCTATCAATTTGAGACAAGTTAATAGAAGGGTGTATGTTCTGTACATAAAGATGTAGTTTACATAAGTGTTCGGTAGAAGTAGTTGTAGTTATCATAAATTGTAAATTGATAGGGAAAAAAATTAATTAAATTACAAAGTAGTTGTCGAAAGTTCCGAAAAGCTACTCATTGCAGTTTCTATTTGTAGAGTTTTTCGGATCAACAATTTACATTTACAGCCTTTAAAAACTAGTATAAAAATATGAACTACTATTTTAATATAAATGTATAAAACTTATCAAAACTTTTAGTACATGATAGATCTGAAATCAATGTGAGCTTACACACATTTTAACTAGTTGAAATGGCCCAACCTTGGGATTAGACACTATTAGACTACCTCCAACAATGACCAAATACCTAATAAGATCAACCTCCACCTCATTATATAATAAAAAGAAAATTCAAAATTCTTGTAACCCAACTTTGAAGAGGTCGTCCAAAATAGAATTCCAACTCTAAGGTCTTAGACTACCATTATCCATGACCATTCCAACCACCCAACCATCCAACCATCTCATTATTTTATTAATTTATCTCTCATCCAACTCATCAATATTCATCCCAACTCAGCCACTCAAATTTTACATACTTTATCAATAACCACCCAACTATCCAACCACAACACTATATATAATTATTTTAAAATTTAAAATAGATTAAATATATTAAAATTGATGTATTATGTATTTAATAAAAATTTAGCAAGAGTGGTCTTTATTTGTAGAGAATAAAAAATTATAAAATTTGACATATTTTAAAATTATATTTAGTTATTTATATAAAAAATTTATCAATTTATTAAATAAATTTAAAAGAATAACTTTGACCAATGAAATAGAGACAAGTGTCTCTATCCCATTGGCCCAAACAAAAGAGACCAAGTGGTATCATTGATATAGCTAGTCTTAGGCCCAACCATCTTCATTTTGATTTTATTTTAATTTTATTTTTTTAGATGAATACTTATGTGGAGGTTGGGTCTCATGTTGTGGGATCATTGATATAGCTAGTCTTAGGCGCAGCCTAACCTAAACCCAAGGTTATCAACCATCAAGCACCCTCACCCCGAAAAGCTATGACCAAAAGAACCATCATTTTGGAATGACTACTAATTAAGGCTACATAGTACATACATTTATCAATTGGAGTATTGAAATAATTGAAGTTGGAGAGTAATCGACTAGTTAGAGTATTGAATTATGAGTCCCTTGAATTGTCTGGTGGCTTAAACCCATAATTCTTGCAGGTCGAATTGTCCTAACATGTATAAAAATCAAGCGAGAATTAACATGTTCCTCTTACTAAGAGAAGGTGTGGGTGCAATTTTCTATGCACTTTATAAATTCGAAAGCAAACTTTTGGGAGAGGCAAAGAAGTAAGAAAGGAAGCGAGGACTGAGAATAAAGAACATAACAAGTTGGCGAAGCGAAGTCAGATAAATGTTAGTGGAAACAGATGCCACAAAAATTACGTACAAATGGGTAAAGGGAATGAATGGGGCCGGATGAAAGAATAAACCACCTCCCCCCCCTCCCCCCCCCCCCCCCCACAAAAAAACAGGGATTTTGCAACTTGAACAAGTTCCCGTCCCCATTTAAATAAAGTTGCAAGAAAATATTATGAATAATTAATTATTTTATTTATTGTTATTTCTATTTTTATTTTTAGAGGTACACCAGGAAACAAACAATTTACCAATGAAGTTGTTTCAAATATCTCCATTTACTATTATTTTCTATTTTAATGGATTATTAAGAAATGGAGAACTTGAGATGATGAAATCCTAATCTAAAGGGCAGGTAACTTTTTCGCATGGAAAGGAATCAAATGTAAATGCAACATAATTAATAGCCTGTTTGACTGCCGAATTACATCAAATATGGGTTCCATCGATTAACAATCAACAAGGCTAAAATAAAAGAAAGTCGAATTATTAAAAAGAATAAGAAAAAAGAAAACTAATGGAGGCATAATAATGTCGGATAGATCCACAGTACTCCCTCCGTTCCAGCAAACTTATCTGTTTTGACTTTTTAAAACTATTCATTGTTCCACTTTGACTGAATTTTATTGCAAAATATATTTGAGAAAAATGGTCGAGTTTGGTCTTGTTAGATTCATCTAATCGTATAGTTTTAGAAAATATACTTTACATAATTTTTAGTCGTATATATTATGAGATATTAACGGTTACAAAAGTGCATTGGATTGTGTGCAGAAGTCAAACAAGACAAGTTAGTTGGGACAGAGGGAGTATATTTTATGGGTTGGGGACTTACCCTAGTGGTCAAGTCTCCCTTCTCTCAACCATAGGTTGGGAGTTCGATCACCACCCGGCCCCTATCCCCTCCCCTTTATCCCCTTTGTAATTTGTGTGGTTTGGGCTCCCACACAACTTTGCCGATATATGAGTGTCACTGTTTACTAAAAAAATTTTTTATGAGAAAATAAGTTACATTGGCTAGTGAATTAGTATTAATTAATACAATCACGATCATATACTAAAAGGCAGCTAAAATGATACTATTACCAATTGTTGTTTATTGACATTGACGTAGCATATATTGCAAACCGCAACATTATTTCTATGCTGATATATAGTAAATCAGTAAATCAAAATAATATTTAAAAAGATTTTAAAATCTTACGAACAAAATTAATAAAATCTTAAAATCTAATTACGAACAAATACGTTAATTGTAGAAACGCATATAAAAGGAAGCACATGCTGGATTATAAGAAGAGTTAAAATGATTTTGGTAATAACCAGTTTTTATCGACAATGAAACTTTCTTTAAAACTTCAGTACAAATCATTTCCTCAACTTATTAGAATATTCTTTTTTTCATTTGACTGTTAAATAGTCTGACAAACCCAACCCTTGTCAGGTTCAGATGTTCATTAGAACTCCTTCGTCCCACGAAGTTTGACACTTATTCATTTTTTGGATGTCCCACGAAGTTTGACACATTTCCATTTTTAGATAAATTAAATTAATATAAGTTTGATTAAAATTTTAATTATTGTCAAATCCCATTAAAAGTAATTACTTTTATTATTCTACACAAATTCCAATACAATTTTACTTTTCTACACAAAGTCCATTGTATTTATTTAATTCATAATATTTCAAAATTGATACAGATAAAAATTATATAAAATATAAGTATATTCTAAAACTATACTATTAGATGATTCTAACAAAACCATAATTGATTATTTTTCTCTAATTACATCATTACGATAACATTAAGTCAAAGTTAAATAATAAACAATGTGGATGTTTGGGAGTCAGCAGATCCGCTAGCAGATAGCAGATTCGGAGAGAGAATTGTGAGAGAATATGCTCTTCTAATCCGCTATATGCTACCCAATATGCTAACATCCAAACATACTCAATATCAAATTTTATTAGAATCTTAAATACAAACACTCACGCTACTTTAACTAGTAAACATCACTACCTAAATTACCGTGCCCAAAAGAAAGGTGTCAAACTTCGCGGGATGGAGGAGTATTATTATTTCTCCGTTGAACTAAATTTTCCACAGCCACCAGCCCCCACCTCAATTTTCTCCGTCAAAATTCCAATTGTATTCCGGTCAATATCAAGGTCAACATCAACTTCAACATCTGATGCCCATTTTTAATTTTTAGTATTTTTCATCTTCTACCCATTTGGATTTCTTGTCAAGTAGAGATTCTGGACTAGTATATATATAATGCGTGCATTGGGTTGACGACCTCTTTAAGTCCTTTTTCGGCCTGTAAAAGCTATAATCATTAGATTTTTTGAAGTCCTGCAGTGCGCACAAGTTTCAGCTTTTTCCACAAGCCACGGAAACCAGTTTCTGCGAGTACTTGAATTCATGCTGGAGGCCAGAGGAAAAAAGGCACAGTTTGATTTATTTATTTAGTTTCAATTTGTTGGTGAAAGCGGTTTACGGTTTGTTCGTGAAATTTGAATTCGTTGATGGACTGCAGAGCTCACGTCTGATTCACTGGCTGATTGATTGATTTGAAGATCGTGAATCTCGATAATCAGGTGCTGAATTTTGTTTATGTGAATGTGAATTTGAATTCACAGGTTTCGGTAACCCTAACTGAAATTGAATTCCATGTTCTGTTGCAGGTGGAATTGGAGTTTCAAACCTCGACGATGAATTGTTTGTTCCAACTCTGCCGTGGAGAGAAGAAGAACGAACCGAAGACCACAGGAGAGGTTTCATTTACTGCCGGCGATGATCGGAGGCCGTCGGGATCGGAGTCGGAATCGCGATATGGATCCTCCAATACATCAACATCCACAGGACACAGCCAATCCCCAAATCTGTCCAATAAACCGAACAATCTAAAGATTTTTACACTCGCAGAGCTGAAACAAGCCACCAAAAATTTCAGCTACTCCACAAAACTTGGGGAGGGTGGATTTGGAACCGTTTTCAAGGGGACAATCAGGAGCTCGGAGGATCCGTCGAAGAAAATCGCCGTGGCTGTAAAACAGCTCGGTCGAAGGGGACGGCAGGTACATTATTTAGTTTATCAGTTGATTACAGAGAATAGTACGCCTCTGGATTAACACTCTCTCTTTTGTTGCTGCTTCAACATGGTAGGGTCACAAAGAATGGATGACAGAAGTTAACCTTCTAGGGGTTGTGGAGCATCCAAATCTTGTAAAACTGATCGGTATATGTGCCGAGGATGACGAAAGAGGAATCCAACGTCTTCTCATTTATGAATACATGTGCAATGGAAGTGTGGATGCCCATTTATATCACAAGTCCACCACAGCCCTGCCCTGGGCGACGAGGCTGGGGATAGCCTTGGATACTGCTCGTGGTCTTGCGTATCTACACGAGGGAATGGATTTTCAGGTTACATTCAAAAGCCCGATGCTTTTTAATCACTGCACAAGGCTCATATTTACTTGTGTACTCTTGCAGATCATATTCAGGGATTTCAAATCTTCAAATATTCTCCTGGATGAGAAATGGAATGCAAAGCTATCGGATTTTGGATTGGCGCGATTAGGCCCTTCAGAAGGACGGTCTCATGTATCAACCGCGGTATGCACAATTACAAGCAGATGTGTTGTTATCTACTTTAAATCTGAGATCATGTTTTAATAGTTGGAAGGACTTGTGGTAGGTTTCGGGGACAATGGGATACGCGGCTCCTGAATACGTTCGAACTGGTCATCTGAGAGCAAAGAGTGATGTTTGGAGCTATGGAGTGTTTCTTTATGAACTCATTACTGGTAAACGTCCTTTGGATCAATGTCTCCCCAAAAGCGAGCAGAAACTGTTGAGATGGGTAAAGCCTTACCTATCAAATTCTCAAAAATTTCAGCACATTGTCGATCCAAGGCTTGAAGGGAAGCAAATTGTTAAATCAGCATACAAACTGTCCCTTGTTGCTAACCTGTGTCTAGCTAAAAGTCCAAAGTCACGACCCAAGATGAGCCAAGTTAGGGAAATGGTGAATGAAGTGCTGAGCGCGTCCGCATTTCCCCTTGATGTTCAATCGCCTTTGACAATTCGCGAGGAGTCTGAAGGCGGAGGCAAACGAAAGACGCCTGATTCCAGTACGCGCGAAGGCAGCCCTCAAATTTGTCACAAGTCATCAAAATCGCATAGACATGCTGGATCAGCTGGATGAAACGACACGTTCCTTTTCGTAGGTTGATGTTAGAATTGAGCAGCATACTCTCTAATTTGGTGGTGGTTGACACTTGACAACACTAAAACAACCATTGTTTCCTGTAGGATTCATGGGGAGATTGCTGTGATGAACTGAATCACCCTTACAGTCCATCAGGCAACCTCCAAGAAGGTGTCAACTAACAAGTAGTATGATTTTTTCGACAATGCAGATGACGTTCTGTTTACCAACAAATAATCACAAGATGGTAAAGTTTTATTGCATTTATTTTCTTTAGAGCCCAGCAGTGTATTCATATATATAGTTTTGAGTTTTGAGTTTGTTTGCAACATGATGAGCACGCTGTTAGTTTATAATATGGAGTATATATATTTTTTATTTTTATTACAAATTACAGATATACTACTATATTCATAACTCATAAGCTGGACGAACTTAATGAATTCATAATTTAGGGATTAATAAACTGAATGGAATATTATTTGGTACTGTACTTTATACCAACCTCGTGCTTTGTAAAACTTCATTTGAGTTGATTTATGGTGTTTTTTGAGTTGATTTGAGCTTTTAAAGGAGTGAGTTTGCGTATGGTGAAAAAGCAGAGCCCATTCACTTGGAAAGAAGATATGTTCATCAACTAAGCTATGCACTTATCAATCCATATACTCTAATCAAGGGCAATGATTTATAAATTGGTGTTTATCATTTGTAAAAGTACCAATATAATCAAGTATGATATCAATGGAAAATTATTTGAGTGTTTTATAGTGTTAAGCTAGTTTTAATTTCCACTATTCTATATGTATACAACATAGTTATTTTTAGTTGAAGGCTTAAAGAGATAAGCAGTAGTAATGTATATTTGGTCTTAAAGAGAGAACTGAATAATGAGATAATCCAAAAGAACATTACTCATGGAGCACTTATGTAGATTTAACGAACAATCTGATGAAGAAACAACTAGGCCAGAATCAAGAAAGGGAGAATTTATGTAAAGCCCACATGAATTTTGGAACCATTGAGGCTTTACTACTTCATTAGGCCAGAATCAAGAAATGGGGTACTCCCTCCGTTTCTTTTTAAGCGTAAGTTTTGATTTTTTTTTTTATTGTTTATTGTAGCACTTTGACTTCTATTTTGTTATAGTTATACAAGAAAAAATATAGCCAAGTGAGATCTTGTTTGATTCGTCTCATCTTGTAGTTTTTAAATATCAAATTTTTTAGAATGTTTTCCTGTACCGAATTTGAGTTATTGATAGTTTAAAATGTGCATTGACATACGTGCAAATGAGAAAAGTTACACTTAAAAAGAAACAGACGAAGTATTCTGGTATATGGATCACTTGTAACCTCATTGTTGGGTAGTTTATACATTCTTGAACATACTTCTTGTTTGTGCCATAATGGCCAGAAAGTGTGTCTTTGAGTTTTCTATGAATACAATTTTATTTATTTGTCGTATAAAGATTTGTAGAACCGTGGACGAAATGAATGCCTGAATCTCCACCAAGTCACCAACATGTCTCTTCCTCTTTTATAATTTATGGTGTAAATATTTATACTCATTTGTACTAATATCTAAAATTTGACATTTATCTAGGAGAAACCCTTCATTAAAAAGGGTTGAATCTTAGTGAAAATCTCTTAAGAGAGAGTGTTTTATACTGAAAATACCAAATTATACAGAAGTAGTTTTGGCACACAATGAATTAAATTTGGTCCAAAGAAAACAAGAAAACCAGAGGCACAAGATGAGTGTGCCCATCCCTGTTTTAAGAACCTGCAAATTGGGTACACCCTTTTTCCTCACATCTTATTTTGCCATAATTTGACTCAAGCTTTGTCCTTTTCTGTTACCTATTTCCATTTTCCAGAACAAAGTCAAAGGAAAAAGAAAAGATGTCTGGAACAAAGTAACAGAAAATATTTCCCTAGTTGTTTTGTTACCACCATTTTCCCTGAGTCATATCTCTAGAGATTTTTTCCCTTCGTTTTTACACTTTCACTACCGTTCTTGCTGCATCTGATGAGGCCCATCAATTCTCTTTCAAAGTGAGACCCCGCCAAATTTAATAGGCACCTGGAGATTTTTTGTTTTTCTTTTTATTTCATTTCGTTTTTTTAAATAATAATAGTAACTTCTTGTTGATTCTTGTTTCGCAAATTTTGTGTTTAAGAGTTAAATTGAGATGATTAATTTTCTTTTGGAGAAATGAGATGAGTTATGCATTATTAGTGTGAACCTATACGAAATAAATAAATATTTAATACATCAAAATTAAAGAATAATTAGTTGAGTTATCAAACAACCCCAAACACAACCCCCATATATAATCGACTCTTGTTTTTCAAGAAAATGCCCAAATAATTAAATTGGGCGACTGTATAATATAAGTACTCCCCAATATTTAGATCGATTTCCCATTTCCAGAAATAAAAAAATAAAAAAAACAAAAACAAAATAAATTCAGACTCCCAAATTGAATCCACTCCGATCCCTCTGTCCAATTGTCCCCCCAGTATATATATACACACACCTACGAACCCTAAATATTGAAACCTCCCCAAATGTGGCATCATTCTTAATTTTAAGACAACACATAGTGATCATACGAACATGAGTAATAAGATGGGTTGTGAGATGATGACAGAAAGTTTGAGTGGTGCTGGTGATGGTGGTGGTGGTGGTGGTGCAGCAGCAGCAGAAAGAAGAACAGCATCATCATCATCAATAATGTCATCCTCCTCATTTGGGGAGAAATGCAGCAATCTGGCCAAGAAGCAGAGAGCCAAATTCTACATTCTCCGCCGCTGCGTCGCCATGCTTCTCTGCTGGCATCATCATGATCATGAACATCATCATCATTACACCGACAATGATGATGATGATGATACTGCAGTTCCCAAACACTGAAATAAATCATCCATAAACCCTAATTGAAGATGGTCAGATATATATGTCATGCATAAACCCTAATTTGATTTTCCATTATTGCGTTGTTTTAGGACATTGTTAATTTCATCTTTAATTTAGCTTGTTTTGGTTGGTGGTGTATCGTGTGTGTGTGTATTGGTTCGTTGTTATTGACGATGATTCGTGTTGGAAATTGATTATTGTATACGTTTCTTGGTTACACAATACGCACACCCAACATGTAAGGTGCTTTAATTTACTACTTACTCCGTCTTTTTTTTTTTTTTTTTTTTTTGCTACGTTTGACAAATGGATACTGTTCACACACATACTTTGACTTAAATTTTTATCATGCTTATACAAGTTAAAATATAGCCAAGTGAGATCTTGTTAGATTCGTCTCGTCTTGTAGTTTTTAAATGTCGAACTTTTAGAATTTTTATTTGTGCCGAATTTGAGTTATTAATGATTTAAAATGTGCGTTAGACTACGTGCTGGATGAGTCCGTAGCAATTTTTAAAAAACAGAGGAAGTATATAATTTTTTATGAATTAACTGCTCGGCCAAGACCAAAATTTACATGTTTAGGCTCAATTTTTTATGCTTATAAATTGAGTAAATACTTATTGGTAATTCCTATTCATAATCCATACATATATTATTAGCTTGTGCTAGCTACTCAATCAACAATACACAAATCGATCTGTGTACAGTGTATGCCGGCATGGGGCAATTAATTATTTGTATGGTATGTATAACGGCCAAATAAAACCATGAGTTATTACTTAGAAAGAAAAAAAAAAAAAAATCAGATTCAAGTTTTCAAAGACTTCACATCACAAATTGATTCATTATTACTTATTATTTTCGACAAGCCGTCTTCGATAATATTTCTCGAAATATTCCAAGTACATTCGCTAGCTAATACCTAGCTTCTCACGGATTATATTTTATTCCCCGTATTTTTTTTTATTTTTTTTTCTGGCCTCTGATTTTAGCTTAAATAACTTAAAATATAAGCTTCAAATAGATGGATTTTCCGGCTAAAAATTGCTTTTATTGTAGTTTCTCCAATCTATCTCTACAATATACTATATTTATGTATAATATAGTACAATTCTCTTTTTCATTTAACTAGTGTACATGTCTAGTTATATGAAGTACATATTTATCCGGTTTCTGCTACGCTAAAAAAAAACAAGTAATATACATGGCCCTGTTTGGGAATTAGTTGTTAGCTGTTAACTGATTCTGTGAGTAATAATTAGTTAAAATTAGCTGTTTGACAATTTCGAGACTCACTTTTTGACTAGAATAGCTAAAATTCAAAATGCTGCTATTTGCAGCGGTTTCAAAACGAGCTGATTGAATACTGTTTTAAGTTATTTTGTCCTTTTAAATAAGCTATTTTATCTCATATTATGAGACAAATTAGCTGATTGAATTTAGCTGTTTTGCCAAACAGGGTCCATATATATATACAATCTACTTTAATTAAATAAAATTGGTCGACTATTTTTTTTTTCCCTTTAATTTTGTGCAGTGCGAATTCTAGAGGAACACATAATAGTCAAAATTATTAATTCTTAATTAGGACGATAAATGCTTTGTAATTAATAAAATGAAAATTAAATAGAGTAGGCATTAGCAATAACGTAGGAGACAGAATCTTATCTCTCACTTAGCTTACTATTCCATTATTTTATTCCCAACAGTATTCATTTTAATTTTTTTTGGTGATATGTATTCATTTTAATTATAATACAGTGGTAAACAATCAAATAAATGCCTCATTTTAATCCTCCCGCTATACCACCGTATAATGATCCGTTTGGATTGACCTTTAAAAAAAGCGGAAGTCTAAATCAGAAGTAGAAGTGAAAGTCAAAACCAGAAGTATGCAACTTTTGTGTTTGGATAGAATGTTTAAAACACAGTTTTTTTTTTCAAAAGTGTGTTTGGATGTGTAAAAGTGAAAAGTATTTTTGAAATGTGTAAATTACCAAAAGGATATGCTACTTATTTCGGATAGCATATATAGAGTTTTTTTTAAATAAATGAGTATGGACATTTATGACTCTGCATATATTAGTAAGTGCTTTTGACTTCTGCTTTTCGTTACTAGGGGTTGCTTCTCTCCGAAACACTTTTACAGCTTTTCAAGGTGATTTTATTCTTTTTTAAAAATCCAAAACAAACTCTATTGTTTCATTAAAAGTACAACGCCCCCTAATTCAAATCCTTGTTCGGTGTGCCGTGCACGTGCGGCCCCCCTCCTTCCCTCCACTTTTTCCTGTCACTGTCCTTTGATCACTTGTGTAGTGTATTACTTTTACCCCGTTCAAACCGTAAAACTAAAATCCCAGTACTTTTTTTTTTTTTTTTTACCCCTGCATCTTTCTATTTTATTTTGAACCAATGAACACCGTTTTAACAGTTTAATTAGATTGGTATTGCATCACATAAATCATACTTCCTCCGTTTCTTTTTATTTGACACTGTAGGAGTTTTGTTACGGTTCATTGAGTAACTTTGATTCGATTTTTTAATACAGTTATATAGGACAAAATATAGTCAAGTGAGATCTTGTTAGATTCGTCTACTCGCATAAATTTAGAATATCAAAGTTTCATAATTTTTACTTATACGCAATTTGAGTTATTGAAGATTGAAAATGTGTATTGGATTGTGTGAAATGTGGGTCCATGACAATTAAAAAGGAACGGAGGTAGTATGGTTTTGTTACAGTAGCCCCCATTACTTAGTGATAAAAGTGTTGAGATTTCCAAATCTCTTTTATGTCATGAATGAATAATGTGTGTGTGTGTGCTTTTTTTTTTTTTTTTTTTTTTTTTTTTTTTTGTAGTTGACACCACCAAATAATCAAAGGATTGAAAGGATAGTGTTTGCTGCAGGTATATGTCTTGAACATGTTAGAAATTTCAATCTTGTCACTAGAGTGCCATGACGACACTAATTAATAAGATAACCAAAATCGTGCATAGTAGTTTTTTTTCTGAACAACCTATACAGGCTAGGAAATGGGTGGTGGGAGTCCATGCCACACAAATTATAGTTAAGAGAGTTCTTTGAATTTAGCAAATAAATTTGATTAATTGGCTGTTATGATCGAATGGAACAACATATTCAATCTGTTGAGACCAGCCGAACAAGCCGGCCAAAAATCAGAAAAAAAGGAAACGAACCGGACTTGATAGAAAGGAGAAGCCATAAGCCATATTTGGCAGAGGAGCTATAATCCAGATCCGGCCGAAAAAGCCATATTCTGGAATCCCCTGAAATGCATAAGCTGAACCCTGTAATATTGCTGGGAAGTTATTCTGGAAGGGAAGTTATTCTTAGAGGAGCGGTTATTTTACCAACACATCTATAAATACCCCTACTCATGGAAATGATAGCTACCCCTTGGTCAACCCCCAATTTACTCTATCTTTGTACTTTACTTTTTCAGTACCTTTAATGCTTTCCTTTACCGCTTTCCTAGTTGTAGCTTAGATCTAGTAGTTCTTTCATGGAGTCAGCCGTTGCTCCTTAGCAACCGGTAGATTTTCGATAGCTTTGACAAAGAGCTAGCCGTCATTTCTTAGTGACCGGTAAGCTCCTTGTTGGATCAATTTACTCAATGAATCAGCCGCTTCCCCTTGGTCGACGGTAGATTCATTTCCCGGACTCCAGATCTGATGTGTATCCGTTCGATTATAGAGAGATCCATGAGATTTGGACTTCCTGCGTTCTGGCCGCATATTCAAGTTTTGTGGATTTACATCAAGAGCACGGGTATCACTCTTGATTATCAGAAATTCCCAATTGATCGGACTTCCTGCGTTCTGGTCGCATATTCGGTTAGTTGAGAATATACGATAATTCTAGATTTAGATCTGTATCATTTCCTTGATATTCTGTTGTAATTCAAGTCATATTGTTGTTTCTGGAATGATTGGTTCTTATTTGGAAAAAAGATAACTCTAATTGCGTTCCAGAATGAGAAAGATGAGATGCAAATTGACATGGCGGGGCCCACACCAAAGGAATGGATTTATTCATATTACTTTGAGTGCCCAGCCGATTATTCATGAGATAAACCAACGGTTGCAGTTCATTGGGGCCGATTTTCTTTCCAATTGGTCACCCAGCTATTTCTTTTTTTAATCATTAGGCTTATTCAATCAACCGTGTACTATTTTTATGGGCGCATTTTCTCTAAGTCTAATTCGAACCCGAGCCGGTTTGATCCTTTTTCCGGCCGCTTCCCTTGAAGAGAAAAAGGTCCTTGGACGGTCCGATTTTTGGCCGCTCCAACACAATCATAATGAAGTTGGCCAATTGACAGACTAACAAACATACCTGGTATATTCAAATTCAAATACAACTAAAAAAAAATATTAGTACATATTTTCAGTATGACCGCTTTCAATAAATTAAATGAGTTTTCCCTTGCGGACAATTTTAATAGTACTATTTTGATTACATAAATTATTACGATTATTATTAACCTTCATTTCTGGGGTTATATTAGCCGTAGTGTGAACCTTTGTATTGCTATTATTTATTTTTCATACTACCTCCGTTCTTTTTTAATTGCTCTATTTCAATCATTGTTTTCAACTAGCTGATTTTAGATGGTTTTATATGATTCGCTACAAGGCTAAATAAAAAATAATAAAGTAATTGTAAAAATAGAGATTACAAATTACAAAACTCATGTTAGATTTACCTTCAAAATCATTTTCTAAACTAACCAAATAAAGCTCAAAATCAGCTAATTGAAAACAGTGATTAAAATAACGGAGGTAGTACTTATTACGTGATTATTTTTCATACTATTGCTTTCAACTGATTCACACGAACGCTACATATCCACCCGGGATCGGACCAGGTATCCCACCACTTCATACTTTCATTACAACCTGACCAGTAATAATAGGCTAATAGCAAAATAATTTATGATAATTTTTTTTAAAAAAAAAAACAAAAAGAAAAGAAAAGAAAGAGATGCTGCAGAATGCAGATTTGAACTCCCATTCAACATTATAATGAGCTAAACAAAAATAAAATTCAGTGACAGCAATCAAGTAAGTCTCAACTGTACAAATCGTCCTCATCGGCAGCACCACCAGCTGCTGTTGCTGCTGCCGCCGCAAAGGCATCCGATCCACCAGCGCCACCACTGCTATTCTCAGCAAACCGAAATTCAGTTCCGAACCCTCTCGACTGCTGCAATGTCTGGGCGAATGCCTGGTACTTGCGTATGTCTGCATCGCTAACGCTCCTCCTCGCATACTTCATTGACTCCTCAAAGTGTCCCGCCTTGATCTCTGCTATCTCCTCCCCATTGACATCTTCCTCCATCGCCTCAGGATTCTCCCGTCTTCGCTTCTCCTTTTCGATGTCCTAATATGGGAGAATTCAACACATTCAGTATATGCATCTTGGGATGGCAACAAAATATGTACAGAACTTCTTGAATAGGCTCAATTGATGTTTCTCAGGGTATACAAAAAAGCCAACTCTAAAATCTTGAACCCTAAATACAAACATTTGTCCAATTCCAAAGTCCAAACGGCAATCGAACTTAGGCTGGTGAGAAAGTTTGTTATCCGCACTTGAGGTTTAGTGCTTCATCATTTCTGGTGTTTTCGTGTGTGAATTGTGTAGTACGCACATTTAAAAACATCACCAAGGAAAGGCTTACCATTTCGATATTCTCTCGGATGGCGTATTTACAAGCACGTTGGCATATTTCTGTGATATCAGCACCACTGAAACCTTGTGTGTATTTAGCAAGGGCTCTAAGGTCTATGTCTTTGGATAGCGGAGACTTTCTCAAGCATGACTTGAAAATCTGGTAGCGCGACTCCTCATCGGGAAGGGGAATGTAAATGAGTTGATCCAATCGACCAGGGCGGAGCAGAGCAGGATCAATGATATCAGGCCTGTTGGTGGCACCTATGATGAAAACTGTTTTCTTCGCATTCATGCCATCCATTTCTGTCAGTAGTTGATTCAGCACACGGTCAGCAGCACCACCAGCATCTCCTACGCTGCTTCCCCTCTGTAATGGAGTGAAGAGCAGAAGTTGGCATCAAGTTGTCAACGGAAAAACAATAGTCGATTTTAAGTATGAATGTACATCAAGGTCTGGGAAGATTCACCTGAGTAGCAATTGAGTCCAATTCATCGAAAAACAGGACACAGGGAGCAGATTGGCGAGCCTTGTCGAAAATTTCTCTAACATTGGCCTCACTCTCTCCAAACCACATGGTAAGAAGTTCAGGGCCCTTGACGCTGATGAAGTTTGCCTGGCACTCATTGGCAATAGCCTTGGCTAACAAAGTTTTTCCACATCCAGGAGGACCGTAAAAAAGAACCCCTTTGGATGGTGACATGCCAAACTTTTCAAACTTTTCAGGATGCTCCACTGGATATTGAACCGTCTGAATCATGAATAGTAAAGTATAGTTATTCAAATAGTATAGTATAAACAGATGCAACAGACAGGATATCACATGAACGCGACTATTGTTGCAAAGTAATGAGTACCTCTTGGAGTTCACGCTTGACATTCTCGAGGCCTCCAATGTCTTCCCAGCTAACATTGGGCACTTCAACAACCTAAAATGCACAAAGTTGCATATTATTAGGACTTGATGGAACAGATGAAATTTTGAAAAACGACGACAAAAATAAAACTTACAGTTTCACGTAATGCAGATGGATTGCTAGTTCCAAGAGCAGTCTGGAAATGCTCGTTGGTGACAGCCATGGAGTTGAGTATTTCTGCATCAATGGTATCATCTTCCAAGTCAATCACATCCATCTTCTCCCTGATACACTGAAGGGCAGCCTCAGTGCACAAAGCAGCTAAATCTGCACCTACATAACCATGTGTATCCTTTGCAATTTTTTCCAAATCGACCTAAAAAGCCAATTAGATGTTAGATGTGCATTTCGAAATCCAACAAAAGTCAGAAGCAGGTAGTATCCAAAAAATATTGTAATACGTCAGAACCTACCTCTTCAGAAAGTTTCATGTTCTTGGTGTGAATACGAAGGACCTCGAGACGGCCTACTTCATCAGGAACACCAATGTCAATTTCCCTATCAAATCTCCCAAACCTTCTCAGGGCAGGGTCAATGCTATTGGGCCGATTTGTAGCTCCCATCACAATAACATGGGAACGAGCTTTCAGTCCATCCATCAACGTCAGCAGTTGAGAAACAATTCTCCTTTCAACCTCTCCATTTGTTTTCTCTCTCTTGGGAGCAATGGAGTCGATTTCATCAATAAATATAATGGAGGGTGCATTCTTCTCAGCTTCTTCAAATGCTTTTCTTAGATTACTTTCACTTTCTCCAGCCAATTTGGACATAATTTCGGGTCCATTGATACAGAAGAAGAAAGCTCCAGTTTCATTGGCCACTGCTCGAGCTATCAGTGTCTTTCCAGAACCTGGAGGGCCATAAAGCAGTATCCCTTTTGGAGGCTTGACACCAATCGACTTGAAAAGTTGTGGATGCCTTAGAGGAAGTTCTACTAACTCCCGAATCTGAGCCATCTGTTTCCGAACACCACCCACATCATCATAGCCTACTTCATCCAGCCTGTCCTCATCCTCCCTTCTTACAGGTTCTCCCTCACAGAAGATCTCAGTATCGGGAGAAACGACACAGTATTCAGGAGGATCAGTCTCAATAACCTTAAACTCCACACTTCGCATTCCTCCTCTCACAAGAAAAAGATCACCTTTCCTCACAGGCCGGTATGCCTCAAGGAAATATGCTGCCATCAAAGGAAGCAGGTATAAAAGAAAAATATTTAGCACCCATGCATGACAGAAGGTTGAAGCAGGAACACCAAAATTTTTCAATCAGCCATGCCAAAATGTCTATGATGCAATTATATAAGAAAATATAGTAAACCAAATCATATTATCTACAAACAGGCTGCAAAGGACAGATAAATTCAGTAAATTAATTAGCAGCATGCGTTAAGAAATGAATGTAATGGTTAATAAGCTAGACGAAAGACAGATTCCACATGCAAAGTTCAAATTGGCAATACCCAAAACATGGAACTCAAATGTCATAGCGCCATTAAACGAATAGCACAAAGTAAAGGCAAACTCACGTTTCAAGTAAGCGTCAAACAGGTTTCCAGTAACTCCTTCTATAGTATCATCCACAGGAAGAATATGGACCCGCTTCCCATACTTCACATCGGGACATTGGTGCACTGAAACAACATCTCCTAGTCTAACCCTGAGGTTGTTCCTGACGACCTTGTTCATTCGAATCTTTGGTTCTTCACAAGAATCGTCAGCAAGGGCAATGCAAATCGTGTCCTTCCTTTTCTTACCCTATACGCAGGACAATCAGCAAGTGGATACAGGACTATAATAATATTAAGAACCATTCTATTTGCTCCAGAAAATAAATCCAAGTTCAGGTAACAAAAATCAAGAAGTTTCTTATTTAAAGCATCTAAAAGCCCCCCCCGAGAGAGAGAGAGAGAGAGAGAGAGAGAGAGAGAGAGAGAGAGATGTTTAGGAGAATAAGAACATCCTTAAATGAATGAGGTCTATTTTAAATCCACTCTCAAATCCATCCAAACATATGAATCGAGTTGTAATTGTTCCTTTCAAATGACACCCTAAAGCATGAACAAAAGGGAAAAAGAAAAAAGAAATAGTAAAACCTTGATCAAGATAGTGTCACCACGGAAGAATTGAAGCTTTTCCATGGTGTCAGGGTGAAGAGAAACCACGGAGTTATCATCATTGATCGCCTCATCCACAACCAATCTATTGGGCGACTTCTTCCTCTCAAGAATCGCCGTGCTAAAATCCCTTTTCGTACCCTTACTGCAATTCACCCACAAAAACAACAATCAGTTTAAAAACCAAAAAAAAAATCACAACAAAAAGGCAACATATCAAACACTCACGAATCGGATGATTCAGCTTGATTACTGCCCATGGTGCTGAATTTCAAAAACACAATTATGGAAACCGTATTGCGGTTGCCGATGAATCAACGAGTTACAATGAGGTAACCATAGGCTAAGGCCACATATATATAGCGAGGGGGGCTTCGTTTCTTGTTCGGAAAGAAATGGTTAAACTGAAGTATTTCCTACTTTAGATGCCATTTTTTGACCAGATACCTTTCCCCCAACTTTGGTAAGAAATTCGAATTTTAGGGATTGTAATTGTTTGGTCAATTCGCGTCACTTGCAATTAGGGTTCTTGCGTTGGCCTTATCACGGAACTTTCATCTCCGTCGGCAAAGGGCCGGTGGTTAGTTGTTACCGCCTTACAGGTTATATGGACTTCAATACTTGATGAGGTGGGGGAAGCCAATATAGAACTTTCTAGAATTGGTAATTCAAAGCTTCTTCCGTTTGCTTTTTACGAAGGCCCATTAATACACAAAGGGCCCAACAGAATATCAGGCCTTGAGAGGAAGAAAGGCCCACAACTTTTCAGTTGCATCGGCCCAAAACTTTTCAAACTGTGTTTATCGGTCGGTCCATAAAAATATTCACACTTTTCTTTAAAAAAAAAATTAGGAGTAGTTTATAGTAACAAAACCTATAAAAAAAAAAAAAAGTGAACGGAAGGTTGGAGGTTCGATTTCCCACCGCCCCTATCCCTCCGTTTAATTCTCCTTTGTAATTGTGTGACATGAGCTCCCACCACCCATTTCCAAGCCTTCAATGGCTCCTAAAAAAAAACTGAACCGATCGCCGTTGGTTTATAATTCTGTAGAGCTTAGGTCTGGTTCCACATTCAACCGGCCGAACCGAACATTTAATTTGAACAAGATGAAAGCTTGTAATCTTCCCTGCAAATATCTATCCTTGTATTATAGTGTACTCTGTGGTAATAACCAGGCCAGATGTAACAAAAACTAATTTAAAACTGCAACGACAGGCATCACAAAAAACTAGAGTTTCATGCACCACTCACAATAATCCAAACCATTACAACATAGATAGATTGATACATGCACAAAAAAACCACTCAAAAAATTCGACAACAAAATGACACACAAACATGTATATATAGTCCTGTAAATTAAAGCACAAGAAGTCATCATCATCACCTAGTCCTCTCAATTATAATTGGAAACCCTAACCTTAGCTTGCTTGCTTGCTTTTCTCATCAATTTTGTCCTTCAAATCCCCAAGAAAGCCATTGAAATTCCTGACAGACGACCCTTCTTCCCCGGCCACCGCATCTTCCAGAACCTTCCTCACTTTCCTCACCCTCTCCTTCATCTCCATGTTCCCCATCAGTACCCATCTCACCTTCCTGCTAACCTCC
Organism: Hygrophila difformis; assembly: GCA_030278955.1. Taxonomy (NCBI): domain Eukaryota; kingdom Viridiplantae; phylum Streptophyta; class Magnoliopsida; order Lamiales; family Acanthaceae; genus Hygrophila; species Hygrophila difformis. The sequence goes on from JAOANR010000003.1 coordinate 2,646,714, forward strand.
TCCGCCGCCACGCTCCCCCTCCCGCTCCCGCCGTCGCACAGGTTCACGCCGATCCTCATATCATCCACCACCACCTTCCGATTCGTGAACTGATCCGTCAGCAGCGGGTAGCATATCATCGGCACCCCGCACCACACGCTCTCCAGGATCGAATTCCACCCGCAGTGCGTCAGAAACCCCCCCACGGCCGGATTCGACAGCACCTCCTTCTGCCCGCACCACGCCACGATCAAACCACGCCCGCTCTTTTCCATCTCCGCCTGGAATCCCTCCGGCAGTATGTCCGCCTCGCCCGACCCCACTATATCGGGTCGGAGCACCCATATGAAGTCGACCCGGCTGAGGGATAACCCGTTGGCGATCTCCTCGAGCTCCCGCCGGGTCGTGTGCGCGTAGCTTCCGAAGGAGACGTACAGAACCGAACCGGGAGGCTTCCCGCCGAGCCAGGCGGCGCAGTCGGTCTCCGGCCAGAGGCTCGTGGTGATGGAAACGGATGATGAGGTGTTGAAAATCGGGCCGATTGCGTAGCACGGCTGCTTCCGGCGGAGCGCGGCTAGGGTTTCCTCCTCGAACTCCTGCACCGTGTTACACAGGATCATATCCGCCTTCTTAACGTCCTCAAAGGCTGCATATAGAATTCGATGAACAGTTCCATTGATGTCGATCTTGGCCTGCAGATACGACATCAAATCCGTCGGCTTTATCGACTTCACTCCGGGTATATAATCAATTTCATCTTCCCGATTTTCTGCCATAGAAAAACCCACTGAATTAAAAAAAAAAAAAAAAAAGTTGCAATCTTTATCGACAGGACTAGTAGTAATAATTCGTAGAAAAGTCACCGGACGAGCCGAAATGGCCGTGTTTGCGGAGGAGGTTGAGGTGGTAATACAGAGTGAGGACCAGAGCGGGTTCGGTGAAGAAGGAGACGTTGACGAGGTTATACTTGCGGGCGATTTTGGAAGGCCATACGTAGAAGGTGTCGACGATGAAGGTGTTAATGGTGGGGTCATTCTGGATGAGTTTCCCGATGAGGTGGTCGAGGTGGGCGGGGAAGACGTGAATAATCCCTTCGAAGAACTGGTCGTGGTTGAGGGAGCGGTCGAATTCTAAAGGGAAGCCGTCGGTGACGGTGGTGTAGCGTATGTCGAGGCCGGACCGGCGTGCTTCGGCGAAGATATCGTGGTCGTCGTCCTGCTGGTGGCGGCGGCGGCAGGTGGCGTTGCAGATTTGGTGGTGGATGAAAAGGGTGTTGATGAAGGTGATGGTGACGCCGGAGGAGGCGAGTTTGAGGGCGAGGTTGGCGGCGGGGATGACGTGGCCTTGGAGAGGGTAGGGAAGGAATATAGCATGAGGACGGTTTCCGGTGATTTCCTTCATTTCTTTTTTTTTTTTTAAAAATATATTTTCCGGGCAACAAGTGTGTGGAATTTTTTGGTTGAGGTGGAGAGATTTATAGAGGGCGCCAATTTTGGACGCAAATTGAAAACACGAACCCGATCGATACTAAAATATTGCAGATTTGAATTTAGTTTTTTTTTGTTTCTCTAATTAAGTCGATCCGAAATACGATCTGAAAATTTTCAGATCTTATTCAGTTTGGTATTTCAATTTCATTTTCGAGTTTCAGGTCGAATTCGAGCTTACAAATTTTGTGCTATACTCACCGCTATTTATATAACTAGAGGACGACTATTGAACAAATAAGACTCACCTGGAGTATAGTATATTTGAATCTGGTGTTAACTTTTAATACCTGTAGTGTTGTACAGATATTTTTATGGGGTGTGTGCCCACATCGATCTACATATATATTTAAGGAATACTCATCAGTACACATGTAGAGAGAACAGGCATGGATTATTTCACTTTCTGTATGCCTGGCAATGTTGCACATATATAAAACATCGAAAGGAACAACCATTGGAGCCATGTGAAATTTGTTTATTCAATTAGTCACAACTAGAGCTGTAAACGAGCCGAACCGAACCGAGCTTCAAGTGTTTGAGCTCTGTTTGTTAAGCTTAACGAACGAACACGAACCGAACCAAAAATCCTAACGAGCCAATTTTCATGTTTGAGCTCTGTTCGTTTAACCTTACGAACGAGCTAATAACGGACGAACACGAACTTAGTCGAGCTCAGTTAACGAATCATTTATTTTATTAATAAATTTATTTATTTTAGAATTAAATTAAGTGTGAAAATGTAATGTATATTGTAATATAATTTATGAGAGAAATGCGAAATTAATAAAAATGAAAATGTAAAGAACAACTAGATAAAATATTTATTTTTTATAATATATTCCATTAAAAAAGAATTCCGAACTGTTCGCGAACTTAACGAACGAACACACAAACCAAATTATGTGTTTGAGTTCGGTTCGTTTAACTTACCGAACGAACTGTTAACGAACGAACATGTGTCGAAACGAGCTCAGCTCACGAACTGCTTGTTCTATTTACAGCTCTAGTCACAACCACCCTTTTAATTCAATTATGCGCCATGAAGCTGCCGAAGTGATTTTAAAAAAAAAAAATAAATAAAAAAATAAAAATAAAAAAATAAAAACACTTAGAAAAATCGATCAATTAAAAAACCTATGTTATGTGCTCAGTGACGAAAATATAATAGCAAACTATACTCTCCCAACTTAAAAAATGTGATAACTCTCAAACTTGTACAATAGTACTTGTCTCTATATTGAGTATTCCTCCTCGTATTATAGAAGTATTACCTAATACTAATAACTTAATTATTCTCCTAAAATTATGGGTCCAATAATATGATTCAATCATGCACTATGGTGACTTTTCTTTTTTTTGAGAATTTCTATGGTGACTTATTGTCAGAGTGACAATGGCGTTTTGTGTTAAAAGACAAACATGAAAGCGCCAACATACATTATGTATGTCCTACGTACGATTTGATGTCACTTCATTTCTTTAATTTCTAGTCACAATTCACATGATCTCCTCTAAATATTTGCAATTCACCCCTCATGCCCTCCATTTGATTGGCGACATTTTTCTTTGATAACGACATAGTTAAATAGACCTCTGTCTATCATGTGTTTATATCTTATTGAATAACTATTATTTTTTTTTTTTCTAAATAGCGTGGAATAATGACAACAAACAAACAAATTTTGTTGTATCATAGGTATGCTAATTAAATCTATGTAACATAGTTAGGCCCTACCCCTTTTTTTTGGCTAGCTATTTATGAACGGAATGAATCAATAAAGTTAGGGTGCAGACAACTTATTTGACTGTATGTGCAGTCGTGATGACACACGTTGTTTTGTGGTGTCTTAAATTTACAAACCAAAAAACAGTTAAAGTCATTATGGCAGACGTTGATTTTGTGATAGTCATACAAGTTTATGTGATGTTTTACATGAGTTGTGTGATGTCCAACATGAATTGTGTGATGCATGAATCTAAATGTGTGATATTGTACATGTGGCTTTTGCTGTCATAACAACATTCATCACAAAAACGATCGCGATCATCACACTATTGGTAAACATCACGCTATTATGTTTTTGTCATGTCTCCACCCAGTGTGATATGCGGGGTCATCATATATTTGTGTTGTATTCCATCCGTCTTTGAAAATTTGTAACGTTTGAAAATTGGGTACAGTTCACACACGCACTTTGACTTAAAGTTTTATCATAGTTATACAAGTTAAAATATAGTCAAGTGAGATCTTGTTAGATTCGTCTCGTCGAGTAGGTTTTAGATATAGAACTTTTAGAATTTTTACTTGTACCGAACTTGAGTTATTAATGATTTAAAATGTGCATTGGACTGCGTGCACTGTAGCCCCGTTTCAATTTTTTGAAAACGGGGGAGTATTAGTTTTAGTTTTTAAAATTTTTAGTTTCTTTTGAAAATAATTTTCCTTCAGATATCACAAAATTCAGGGATAATGACCAATTTAGTCCTATAACTTTCTCCTAATTCTCATTTGGTCCAGAAAGTATTTCAATTACCCAAATGGTCCTGTAACTTTCATTTTCCCAATCAATTAGGTCCTAAGGATCTTTCCGCAAATTCCAATTGGGCTCCTCTAGGCCCTTTTACTTTTTTAAACTATTACATGTACCCAAAAAATTTATTTTTATGCAATTTAGTCCTTATTACATACATCTAAATTAAAAACGTAGATTTCATTGAAAATTGGTATCAGAGCCTAAGTTTTATTGAAGAACATCTTAATTATACTTCCTCCGTTTTCTAACAATTGTAACGGACCCACTGTGCACACAGTCCAATGCACATTTTAAACCATTAATAACTCCAGTTCGGTACAAGTAAAAATTCTAAAAGTTCGATATTTAAAAATTATTCGACGAGACGAATCTAACAAGATCTCACTTGGCTATGTTTTAACTTGTATAACTATGATAAAACTTTATATCAAAGTGCATGTGTGAACAGTACAAAATTTATCAATGTTACATTCTTTGAGTATTATTTACTACCTCCGTTCTCATATAAGTGAACCATTTGTATAGTAGTAACTATTCATTGGGTAACTTTGATTAATTTTTTAGACATAGTTATATAAGAAAAAACATAATCATGTGAGATCTTGTTAGATTCGTCTAATTACATAGTTTTAGAATATCAAATTTTTATATTTTTTACTTATATACAATTTGAGTTATAAATATTTGAAAACGTGCCTTGGACTACGTGAAATGCAGGAAGGGTGTATTTATTTGAGAACAGAGGTAGTATAATGTAATTTCTATTAATGGTGAAGATTTAATTATTTTATAAATTCAAATAATTTGAAACCTACCAGTTATTTTCAAAAAAAAAATATTTCATGAATACATAAATAAAAAATAAATAAAAAAAAACCTACAATTATTTTATGGATACATAAATAAAAAAAACTTACAAATAATTATTTTATTGATACATAAATAAAAATTAAATAAAAACCTTAAAATTATTTTATTCATACATAAAAAAGAAACTTACAAATAATTATTTTATGGATACATAAACAAAAATAAATAAATAAAACTTACAAACTAATTATTTTATGAAAATAACTGGTAAGTATCAAACTATTTTGAATCCATAAAATAATGAAATATTCATCATTAAGAGATAAAATATTATAAATAATATAAGTAATTTAAATATATGTTTTTAAGCAAATCAATTTTCAAGCAAATCTATATTTTTAATTTAAATAGAAGTAATAAGGACTAAACTGAATAAAACTAAAGTTTTATGGGTAAAGATAATAGTTTTAAAAGTCAAATGGCACAAATTGAATTTGAGGGCCCAAATAAAATTTTCATAAACGTCCTCAGGACCAAATTGGTTGGGAAAATGAAAGTTACAAGACCATTTTGGCAATTAAAAAACTTTTTGGACTCGATTGGTTTTTAGTGATAGTTATGGGACCTTTTTGGACATTATCCCCACAAAATTCATGTACACTAATATCGCGCACATCACAATTAACTGCGTTTGCCATCACACTTCAACGGTCAATGGGACAATTAACTTTTGCACGGGTCGATCCACAGAGTACAGATAATTGGGGGAACGTTTTCTTTGGGTTCCATGTAGATAGTAATGTGCAAGCTGGAACATGAGCACTTGTCTGAAATAACTAAAATACGACCAACAAAATTTTATCAATACAGAACTTTTACTCTTTTTTCTTTTCAGAAGGAAATGGGTCATTTTATAATATAGATGGTTGGGAGAACGGGCAAGTGGGGATGAACTCCCAACTTATGGTTGGGAGAAAGGGTAAGTCCCCAACCCCTTAAATAATACTTATATGGCTGTTTATTAAATTTAAATATATGAATACGTGATTTGAAGTATTTTTTATCAATAATAAATGCTTATATATATGGCTGTTTATGTGGCCTTTTTAATACCCTTAACATGCATATATTTTTTTTGGTAAATTGACCTTTTAGATCCTAAACTTAGTACTTAAGTTTTATTTAAAAAAGAACTATAATTATTAGGAGCAAGACAAATAGTTATAGCAAAAAAAAATATTTAAGATTTATTATATATAGATAAATGTAGTTATGTTTCGGAAGAAATGTACTCCCTCCGTTTAAATATAACTTAAATATAGCCCTCCGTTTAAATATAACTTAAATATAGCCATTCTAGACCAAAATGCACTTACCAATAGAATGCAATGATTACTCTATTTTTTCCATTTTTACCCTTATTTTATAAAAAAATAAAAATAAAAATGAAGTAGAGATTGCGCAATATTCTAGAAACAATATTTATTAAAGAATAAAGTAATATTGAAAAAATATGATATAAATATATAAAATGATTAATTATTTTGAATTGCTTTTTTATTTCTAAAAACACAACTAAAATGAAACGGAGTGGATATCTAAAAAGGGAGTAAATACTAAATTTATTATCTATCACAACATGGTACATCAAATAATTCATCACGATAAATTAGTAACCAACACCAACACTCAAGCCGCAGTGAATATTCATCACCAAAATTAAGTCAGTCAAATGATATTGCCTAAATATAACAAAAAAAACAAAATAGTAGACAACCAAGTAAGAGTGAGGAAGACATGGTCAAAGAACACCATATTCTATCTTCTTGATATGTGGAATCCTCCACTTCATCACTAGAATCTTCCTACTTATTGTTTATCCTCACAATCATGGCCATCACATTGAGATAATTAAAAAACGAGCCAAACACATCTCATCAAGTTAACACATCAAAATAATTGAACACGACTCGTTAATGCCCTCATACATACCCCTTTAAAAAGGTCTACAAGAATGCTAACAAATCGAGCTAAACCTGTAATAAAAACATAAATAAAATCACTTAATGCCACATTCTAACCACCTAATTCCAAGTTCATTGTGTCCCCCTTCATGAATATATTAGCCAGCACTAGACGACACTCCATATTTCCTATGACTTCTTGAATGAGCTTTTAGGACTTTAATTAAATCAGTCAAGCAGCAAACAGTCCAGTTCGTTTGGATCTAAGGATTACATCACTGCTGTCATATCTACATGGAGTCATGTCCAAATCTAATGGTCCAAAAGAGGCAGCTGTGCCAAGAAAAGCTAGGAATGAGATCACAAGGAGTAAATAGTAACAAAAAAGAAACAAAAAGTGTTGTAATCGAATTATGTCAAATTGTTGAAATAATAATGCGAACCGGTAATAAGTAGATATATGCAGCCTTGTGAAAAGCTTTACCTAATGTATCTGAGAGCACAACAAAATAAGTAGATATATGCAGCCTAGTGAAAAGCTTACCCAATATCCGAGAGCACACCAAAATCTCTGATTGAAATTCTCTGGAGGATGAAAACTTATGGGCATCTGCCACATCCCATTGAAAGAGTCGCAACTGGAAGGGGCATGTTGTCCCATCCCGGCCCCGTTATAGGGGGCATATTCCGCCATTACTTGTAACCACTAGTAAAAACATAACTTTAAACTCCAAATGCAGCATACGATGACTGCAATTAACCAATTTCCATCCTGCACATGCACCTTCAGCCTGTATATTTACTTAAAGGAAAAAAGGATAAATAGGTCCTTTATCTTTTCAAAAAATTCAAATCAGTCCTTTTTCTATTTTATTACCAAAACAGTCCTCTACAAATGCTAATTATGTTCAAATCAGTCCTTTTTTCACTAATTATATTCTAATTGCTGACGTGTCAAGGGTTTTAATTTAAACCTGACACGTGTGCATAATATTAGTCCTTTTTCTTTTATCTTTTGCCAATTCAGTCCTAAACTTTTATTTTGTTCTATTTAGTCCTCTACCCCAATCACTCATTTTTATATTAATTGGCCTCAAACCTTTCAAATTATTTCATTTTAGGCCCAGAACCTTAAATTTTTTATTATTACTAATCCATTTATCAAATAAATGCACAACATACTTCCATAAATAAAATTAAACACCAAACCTCATATATTGGGTTCGACTGCTTTGTTATCGGGTCTTTCAAGTACCGGAATTTTACGGACTCTCTCTAATAACCACTCGACCGCAACCGATTGTTCATTGGTTTTGGTTTCCTTCAGTAACAATCAACAGAATCTTACTTTGCGTCCTACCTTAGGATGTAGCAATATTTGAGTAAATGATTTAACTTGAATTTTTGGAAGGTTATGGATACAGGAAGCCTTGGTTTTATTGAAAAATATTAATATTATTAAAAATATTAAAAAAATAGCCTGAATTTTATTGTCCACAAAGTATGATTGTGTTGATTGTTGCTGAAGGAAACCAGAACCAATGAACCATCGTTACGGTCGGGTGGTTAGAGAGAGTCCGTAAAATTCCGAACTTCGAAGACCCGGGTAACAAGGCGGTCAAACCCAATGTATGAGGTTTGGTATTTAATTTTATTTACGGAAGTATGTTGGGCATTTATTTGATAAATGTATTAGTAATAATAAAAAAAATTAAGGTTTTGGGCCTAAAATAAAATAATTTGAAAGGTTTGAGGCCAATTAATATAAAAATGAGTGATTGGGGTAGAGGACTAAATAGAACAAAATAAAAGTTTAGGACTGAATTGGCAAAAGATAAAAGAAAAAGGACTAATATTATGCACACGTGTCAGGTTTAAATTAAAACCCTTGCCACGTCAGCAATTAGAATATAATTAGTGAAAAAAGGACTGATTTGAACATAATTAGCATTTTTAGAGGACTGTTTTGGTAATAAAATAGAAAAAGGACTGATTTGAATTTTTTGAAAAGAAAAAGGACCTATTTATCCTTTTTTCCTTTACTTAAATATTTACCCATTCAAAGGCATACATAAAGAAAATCAGCAACCACCTGAGATGATTTTGCAGTTTCCCTTGATTTTTATTGATGCCACAAATGCAGCTTGCCACTCAGATTCGTGCTTCCTCTGGAACTATTTGAATGAGATTCTTAAAGAACCTGACATATGAAAGATATCTGACAATCATTCACGAATACAAGCATTCCGTTAATATACTTAAACAGAAAAGCTCCTGATTATCCATGAGAACTTACAAAAGACTCCCTTGGCCTCTGAATAATTGTTTGTGCTTCCTTGACTTGGATTTATTCAAATAAGGACTTGAAGCTAAACAGTTACATTGCATGGCAGAGCAAGAAACCAGAAAAGAGTCGGAAACAAATTCTTTCCCCTTTACAAAACGAACCATTAGTCTTGTCAATTGGGCAGCTAAGATGCTCGGTGGTTGGCTGCGCCACAAAGAGAGACCCTTTTTTGGTGATTACCATGCATATGAAATGGCTAGTCAAATAAGTTTCCAGAGTCCAGTGGAGTTGGACTTCCTGTTTCTGATCTCAGTAACATAGGTGTGCTAACCTTATCTCAAGGGAAGCAAGTATGAAGCGAAAGTTACAGTGTATAAGAATTAAAAAATGAAGATTGATGCACACATGCACACCGTTGAATTTGCATCTTAGAGACTGTTCTGTTAGCCTCTGAACCGAATTCAGTGGTTATTTTGTGTCCGAATAAGCCTTTGAACCGGTTCAGAAGCTAACAAACAAGCCCTTAGAAACTTCATAAATTCAGATGGAGGCAGCCAGACATTTAAATTCAAACTAGGTTCAGATAAAGCACTCGTAAATTTCCTTCAAGACTCTCAGGGGGAAATATTAATGCTCATAGTCCAAAGCTTGAAAGAGAAACATGCAGAAAGTCCAAGAGAAGATATTTCACAATCAAAAAACGAATCAGCTGAATTTAAATGGAATACACTGAAAAAGGAATGGCAACTTTGACCCATTAACTACAAACAACGAACAAATGAACTGTGATTTCTAAAATGGTCCATTTACCAATCCAGGATGGACACCACGGCCCAGCAGCTTTGTTTTTGAAAACATAGCAAGGTTCAACAAGCATCAGATGGCATAAGTTTAACAATGTCATGGAATTTTTCCAGGATACATGCAACACCGAGCCCCCACCTCCCCAAAGGGTAAACCACAAATGGACAATCCCTACAAGCAGCAAACAGAAAAAGCAGTAAAGGAAGGAAATGAAAACTGAATAACAATAATGCTAGCAATCCCCTTAATTCTGCCAGAGAAATCATTCTGCAGAACACATGACATATCAAACCAAAATGATTCAAAACAATATATACAAGTCGACTTTACAGAAATATTCTAATCATGAAATGAGCAAATAAGAAAGGAGCTCAGATTAACAACACTTACCATAACACTAATATTAAATAATAAGAAACATGGTCAACAGAATCATCCTACCAAACAACAAATTAAAGTGTTGCAAGATGCCTAATAGTGATCAGCAATGAAATATATTAACTTGGGTTAAGCGTTAAGTACTCATAAGCAAACATTAAAAAAAAAAAAAAAAAATGCTGAATATAAGGAACATAGGAACAATCATTCCACAATAAGCCAACAGGGTAAGAAGATTTCTCAGACACTAGTAACAGTTGAAAGCTATTTAAGCACTCATATTGTCGTCACGCAACATGTTTACAACTATGACATTAACAATAACCCGTAATGCTATAATTAGATTCTAAAAGTTTAAAACAACAACGTTGGAAAATGGCAACGGCATGAATTTCCAAAAAGGGATAAAGGGGGTGATATAAATAGAAAATTGTTTGAAATCAGTTCCTAAATGGATTAGAATCTGGTTCACGAGAACTACTACATTATGTGTTCGGTTTGGCTAACCTAATCTAATGTGTCCCAAGAACTTGCCTTTCAAATTCATCCAAGGAACTAAAAATTTACAACTGAGGAAGCTCTTGCTGGTTTTCCATAGATTGCCGCAGAATAAACTCAACCCTCCTCTTCTTATCATCTTTTTCTTCCTCTCGCCCAAACCAAGCTGCTGTTTTCCCTAAAGCCTTGTTCCGAATCCGCAGATCCAAAGGTTCCCCAAAAGTTTTCTTACCACTCATGAAATCCAAATACACAGAAGTCCTCTTGTTCGGCAGGGTTTTCAGAGATCTCTGAGTCCTCTCCCCATCACTTCCAGAATCGAGCCCATCCTTCATTGCATCAATGGCTGGAGCAAAAGTCTCCAACAAAGAAACATGTTTTTCTGTATGTGCCTTACTGGTCACAGACTTAGCAGGCATATTGACTGGGGACTTAGCTCCCTTTCCATCCTGTAATGGTTTTGCCAGAAGTGGACTCTTCATGTTATTTACATCAGCCAACCAATTTTTATCATCATCTAGATCATTACATTTGGCACCTGATGATTCGGTACAAACCAGTCGCTGCTGCAAATTTAACAGTGACCTTTCTGCCTTCCTATGCTGCCTTGCCAGCTCAATCTTATCTGCACGAGGATCAGAAACTCTCTCATTCCAAACAGGTGTCCTGATATATGTGTGGGGATCTGGAAATGCAGGCAACCAATCTGGTATATGCTTAGAACTAGGTACCTCACCCATTTGCAAGAAACTAGGTATCATTCTAGGTTCCCTGATGACTGGAAATCTTGGCACTGGTTGAGAAAACGGCATTTCCTCAGCAGTTTCTACATATGATTTGATCTCTCTAATAACACCTGAAGAAGCCACACAGCCAGTACGAATATCAGACACACCTGAATAGCCTTGTGACATACCCAAATCTTCCAATCCCTGAACAACATCAAATACATTGCTCTCTGCCCGACCAGCTAAATTTGCAATAAATTTTGAGGTTCTACCTAGGTCAGAAATGTATCTAATTGCAATTTCAGCTAGCGAATCAAGAGCAGGCTTGGTGAATCCCTCAAAGCCAACGCTCTCACATACTTGAGCCACTGCAATTCTCGATAGCCCCAAGCCAAAATCCCCAGAACCAGATTGAACAGTAGAATTTTTCTTTTCATCTTTCTTGCCTTCCACTTCACCTCCATCGTTCATATTCAGATTCCAGTAACATCAAGGGCTATGTTTGACACACAATCTCCCACTCAAAATGACTTCTCCCTGAAATATGCTTGGTCAAATATTTCACCAAGCCAAACTGTAGAAAACACACACAATACACATTACCTACTGTGTACCAAATTTTTGTAGATCAATTAAAGAACACATATTCACCACTAAAGTAAATCGCAACATTGCAAACTAATAAAATTTAGAACGCCCTCTTGCATGTCAAAGACATCATCTACAATTGGATCTATAATAAATGGTTTTCAATTTGATTTTCAACATGCACCAACAAACAATACGTAAGAAATTCATCGTCCATCTGGTCAGTCTTCCTAGATTCTCTAAAATTCAATTAATTGATGACAAAATTTCCTTATTTCGGAGATTTTTTACGACCAATTTGAAAATTCAAAGGATCAATATTGGTAAATGATATAATCAAAGATGTTAAATCTTCAGAGTTTTTCCTTTTTAAGAAAATCATTCTTTTTTCATCCTAGATATGATACTTATGCAAAACAAAAACAAGAAAAAAAAAATGTCACCAATTCATGAAGATTCCAAAAGGGATTTTAATCAAAAAAGCAGCTGGAAGTAGGAGTAAAACAATAAGCTTATACTTTTACATAAACAGCAATGAAATCAATAAACATTCAATATAGTTAAAGATGAATACAAAATATAAAGCAATAAACACATCTCAGTGAAATTTGTTAATAAAACCAGCCTCATTTATAAATTCATTTCATACTAAAAAAAACAGGCATACATAGACGACGAGAAGGATGAAGAACCAAAATTGAACTAATCTGAACACCATTCTGTTCCCACAGATCATAGGCATCATCGTGCATATCATTGATACAGCAAAAATCACTTAGGAAACCATTTTAATTTAAATCAAAATTCACCCATTTTTTAATCACCATGAGCAAAAACAGTGTCTCCAAAGTCCAACATGAAAATCCCCCAGCAACTGACATGCACTACTCGCAACCGAAAGGATATGCCGAAGAAAGTTATACTGAAAAAGCAAATAGAAGACAATACGACAAACAAAACCTCGGAATTCCTAAAAGTTAAGGTTAGGCGTGCGAGGTACCTGTGGGCTGCTGACGTCGCAATTGAGAGGAGAATCGACACAGACGGATACCGAGACGGTTGCGGGTCGGTGACGGAGAAGTCGCCGGCGTCGGAGCTAGATGGATCTTCAACAAAGGGACGACAACAGCGAGAGCTTGAGCGGGACAGAGTGAAGTCGGACTTGGAGTCTGGAATATGGAATTTGGAATGAAGATTTGGGGCGACGCACAATTTAACATCCACAAACAGAGTTGCATATATAGGCATGGAGAGTGGAGTCACATACAGATCTGAGGCGCTATTCCCGACCACAACTCTCCGCAACAAATTTCCCAGCAAACAAACAGGGGAATGAAAGTGAAAATTTCACCTTGTTTATTATACACACAGAACAAGCGAAGACTCGGAGAGGCAAAAGGACGGAGGAAATTGCAGCGCGGCGGAGCTGAGCAGTGAAGGTGGTCCGAAGAGTGCACCGGATTCAGTCTAAATGCAATAAACCCTGTAGAAAGGCGAAAATCACCACCCACGGAATCAACTGTCAAATGTGAAGAGGGTGTGTGTTGGACAAAATTGGGGATTTTGGGATGAAACCCTAATTGGAAACGGGAGCACAGCAGTCAGCACACAGGCCGAGCGGAGAAGGCACCAACAGTCCAAAACAATATATAGCCTCGTGAAAGCTTCCATCTTTCATTTTACAAAATTTCCTCTATTAAATAATGTCCCCGTAAGATTTTCCCGGTGTGATTTTAATTAATTTATTTAATACGCCTATTTTAAAATGAAAAATCATGGCATTAATCAGTCGGCATGAGTGGTGTGGGAGCTTAAGGAGAGTTTTTTTTTTTTTTTATGTATAGTTTAAGGAGAGTTTTGAAATTCAACTCTATAAATTCTAATTTTATTTCATTTTTTTAATTGCAGTAGGAGTATTTCATTTTTTTTAAGACAGCAGTTTGATTTATATAAATAGAAGTAATAAAGTAAGGGGAAATGCGGGGACTTTTTCATTATCTTGGATTGAGGGAAATGAAAAAGAAAATGGAATGCGCAGGAGACAAATTAATTAGTTTAATAACAAAATGGAAATGAAATGAAATAGGAAGATATGAAATTCTAAAACTTAATTAAACTTTTTCTGCTATAATTGATGTGGAAAGAGTGAAAAAGTTTTCCAAACAAAAATAAAGATACAGGATTATTTCTCTAACTTCTCGTTTCTTTTTCCCATTTTCTTTCTTTCTCTCCTCTTAATAAGAAAATTAAAAAATAAATAAATAAATAAATAAACGTATTAGTTATTGGTTAAAAGAATTTTGCAATTTAAAAGTTTGAATTTAACTAAAAGTGTCCTTTAATCTATTTTTTTTAAATATTACACAATTTAGAAATTGTGTACTATTTTGTGTGAACGTAACCTAGTAGTAGTAGTTTATAGGTTGGGCTCGATTCCTCGCTCTGCCCTTATCCATCTTATTTATTCTTTGTAATTTGTGTGATATGAGCTCTCACCACATTTCCTAGTCTGTATACGATGTATAGCAAAAAAAAATAAAAATAAAAATAACTCAAAATTTCTCTACAAAAGTTTTGAATTTAACTATTAATGTTTAGATTTATTTCCAAATACGTAAAAAAGAAAAAAAAAGTTTTTTTTAAAAAAAATACTTTCTCTATTCCATTTGAAATATCTCAAAATTTTTGGGCATGCAGTCCAACGTATTTATTTCGCTGTTAATATCTTAAAATATAGAAAAGTTAAAATTATGATGTAGTAAATATATATTCTAAAACTATGCGAAAAGACAAATTTAATTAACTATATGTTTTCTTATATGACTAAAACAAAAATTTATGTTAAATATGCATAATGAATAGCGTAAAAAAAATACAAATGGGAAATTTCTGGCTCCATTGGTTCTAACTCTAACCTGGTGGCGGAACTTCATGGTATTTGGCATGGGCTGCGTCAACTGGTGACACTAGGTATCGATCAGGCCAGTTGTTTTTCTGACTCATTGGAAGCCTTGAAGATGATTCGTAGGGGCGTGCAGAAGGACCATTGGCTTGCCCCCTTGGTGTTCAAAATTTCAGAGATTATGGCGTCTTACCCGGGTTTTCTTTGGTCTCATATCTTGCGAGAAGGCAATTCAGTAGCAGACTCGTTGGCGAAAAGGGGAGCTAGGGAGGTGGAATTCTTCACGACGTGGGCGTTTCCCCCTGACGATGTTCGGCCCTTGTTATCGGCAGACTTGGCTGGCGTTTGTTTCCTCAGGGATCGATAGAGCGCTTTGATTTTTTCTATTATTTTTTCTTTTTTTTTCCCTTTGCCGACGCTTTGGCGTCCCCTTGTAACCAAAAAAAAAAAATACAAATGGGAAATTACAATTGGAACGACGGAGAAATTTTTAGTAGATCTTCAAAGCCCAATATTAAAATCAGTAACCCAATCTAAGATACAGATACAAAGGCAAGACTTTTAACAACTGCCAGCACAAGAACCATAATTCAACCGTTCTGTGTGTCTGCTGATATGCTTTTCTTCTAACTCTTCAATTTTTAGTGGTGGAAGTCAGGACTTGACACTAATAAGTACTACTTCCTCCGTCTCACTCTTTTTGTTACAAATCATTTTTTTGACACTATTCACTATACGAAGCCACTATCCCCTAATTCTTCAATTTATTTACATTCAATATAAATTTTTAAAAGACTTCGATGTAATATATTTCTAATTAGATGCTTTCGTAAGATCTATCCAATGTGAACGGCCAGGAACACAATTATGGGAACAATTAATACTTTATTCTCTCTTGATCCCATTAACAAATATCTTCGACATAATCAAAAAACCAAACATAAATGGGACTGTCACTTGTATAAATCATTATCATATTCATGTGTATCACCACTACAATCAATAAAAGTACAAACCCTCCACTAAATTAAACTCAACACGCACGCGATTATTCAGTTCATAATGGATGAAATTAACCAACATATACAGGAATGTATCATTATCAGTGCTACACAGAAAAGTTAAAGCTACTGTCCGAATTCCCCCAAATTCGAAATCCTAATCTGTACACGACAGACACAACTGGGTCGATTAAGAACACGGCAGAGGAGAACCACTCTTTGTATTCTCACCAACTTCTATATTTCACTGCCAATTTTGAAGCCAGAGAAGGAAGGAGTTTTGGGGGATTCACCTGTTGATGATGCAGGGGGCTTTGATTTGTCCGGCTCAAGTAATGAGCAATTTTGCACTGTGTCTAGACTGTCTGCAAAAAGTCGGATTATACCACCAAGGCTATCGCTAAGGATTGGATCATTGTTGTGATCTCTACACGGGTTTATGCCCAAGTCTAGTGGTCCTAAAGAGTCAGGCTGTGCCATGGGAAATTGGAATTAGAGCATAAACAATAATAAACCATCATAAAGAATCTGAACAGTGGTTATCAGCTGGACTCTAATTGATGAAATAAATATGCAGCTATGCAGTAGTGGGAAGCTTACCCAATATATATTTGAGAGCACACTGAAATCTTTGTTGGAATTCTCTGGGAGATGATCAAAACTACGGTCATCAGGTATATCTATAGGACTACAACTGCTACTTGGTAAGTTTTCCTCAGCAGCCAACCCCTGGAGAATAAGACAATCATGTTACAATGTTAGTTATTACAATCCAGATAGAGTCGAAAGAACAATGGGGTTTCCAAGACAAACCGTGTTTTCAGGGTGCGGGTGCAATGCTGAAGGACCAGCTATACAAACTTGTTTGCCATGTTCAATGAAATTACTCATGGTTGTGTTCTGGTTTGCATCACAGAAAGCACTAGATTTCTGGAAAGCAAAGGCGTCACGTGTTTCTTCAGCATCCCATAAGGAAGACAAGTGTGATGAAGGGGCATGCTGTGAGAGCATTTTGTTTTGATGTTTGGAAATGTGGGCAACAATTGCAGCATCAAAAGAGTCACAAGTAAATGGTATCTGCTCAAGACAGTTTGAATCCAGCGGCGAAGAAAACTCGGTGCAGCGATCTTCCATGTCAGGTGTTGACTCAGAAAGCAGATCTCCCATACTGATGTTGGTGAGATTATCAGCCCACTCTTGGGTCATCAATGCCACGTCCTAAAAAGGATAAAGCTTTCAGAATCATGAATTCCAGAATAAGCTTCTACAAGTAATAGTAATTTAGAATGGTCTTCTCCAAGATCTGAGCAACAATCTGAAATTTCTTCCGACAAAATCCCCAAATATATAAGGCTTTCTACATACAGAAACAAAAAGCAATATAACACTCAAGCAGTTTCTACAAGCAATATAGCAGCAAACAAACAATTCGACCTTGCAACACAGCATTAATTAATTGAATATAAACAAACTAAAAAATTTCTTAAGAATCAAGAGAAGTCAAAGATATACCGTCTTTTCAACTTTTTGTGTAACTGATAAATCTCTAACATCTTCCCCAGGTGATGATGTACCATGAAATGCAGAAGTATTGACACTGGGAACAGAAACGCCAAATTCAACAATCATCATAGAAGTCAATGCAGAAGCAGGAGTCATAGTGATGTTAGTATCTGTGGCCACAGAACAGTCATTATGAGGTCCCTGCTGATTCTCAATTTCAGTATTATGCCCTTCTGCTGAGGTGATGTTCAAATCATGCTTGGAAACACTGGTGTCAGATAATACTCGAGCAGTTGCAGATTCAACATCAGATTTTGAAAACCACCCATATCTGAAGATAAGAAATGAAAATCTGTCAAATTACATCCATCTTGGTAACATGTCTTAAAATGGAACGGATGAGATATAACCTTAGGCGGAAAATTGTAGGGCTTCCAATTAAATAGTAAACATCCGCTGCACAAAGCGGAGAGTCCTTAGCCCACTTCTGATACCCTACCAGATTTTCCTTCTTTGCCCAATAAGGAAAAAGCATTAATTCATCCGTCAAACAGGTTGAGTTTCTCCATTTGCGATTCAGGTGTTCCAATATTGATGATATTCTCTTTCGCGTACTCAAAGTAAGTTCCAGGTAAGGATTATGATGATCCTGCAAAGATAAAGAAGGGCAGTCTGTCTTACTTATCCTCATTTTCAGCTACAAAACCACTTGAACAGGGAAAAGTTTCCATAGCACTTAAGAGTTCCTTGAAACCTACCATTTCCAATGCTTTTCGAGTGCAATCATCAATTGGAAACAGCTGAAGTTTAAGTTTTGTGGAGCTATTATTCTGGTTAAACATGCTCTGTGGAGACATTTGCAAAGAATGTGTCTCATTGCCATTAAGATTATTATCATCATGACCTGAAAACATGGTGTCAATTGCCTGTTGATACAATGACAATTCTTCTTCTTACTGATAGAAATTAAATCCTGACTTAATAATAATAATAATTTTCAAAAAGATAAAATCACCAGGAGGTTCTTGAACGTTCTCTTTGTCTGTCTTCGCTCTTTCCAAATGCGCGGCAGCATCAGCAACTAATGAAACCCCAGCAATGGCAGCCTTCTCCCATCTTTTATATGCAGCTGCTGATGCAAGGCCTACAACCATATTTGATGACCACCACAATTAACACTGAAGTGACCAAAATTGATGATTTTGATGAAAGCTATATTTGAGGCATCAGGCTTTGAAAACATCACCTTAGTAAACAAAACTCCTTTGAATGAAAGAAAGAAAAGAGTTCAAGCACATATAATTTTCCTATGAGAAAAGAGTGGCTACTCAAAAGTGCACTGATCAATGATTCTAGAAATTCAAGTTAGATCTTACTCTATACACGACAGTATTGTATCTTCCAGTATTTTAAGAAGAAGAGCACAAGCACTTAAACTATTTGCATACAACTCAACATTTATTATCACCTGCTTTCCTCCTAGTTTTCACCGTTTTGACAGAAGCTGGGTCTATTTTGCAGTTGGTACGATTTGTCCCTACATGTACATTGCGTTTGAACATAGCTCCTTTGCCAGTTCCATGTTTTTGAATGTTTTGGCTGTCAACAAGAACCATTTTTAACGAATGGTTGTCAAGATTTGCTGGTCTAACCAGATTTGAGGTAGGAATATTAGGCATAGATGCATTATTTTCTCCTGTAGAAAGCCGTTTCTTGATATTCTTTCTCCGATCTTTCAAAAGTTGGTTCTCCTAGATGACAAAGAAAAAATCAGGTCAAGACTATCTCAAAGTTAATATCATTTCAAGGGTAAGAGTCAATGAATCTTTCACTGACCAGAGTCTCTAGAAATATCTTAAATCTTCGAGGTTTCAAGTGAAGCTTAGAGGCTTTACAGCTATACTTTTCCAAAAGTGACCACCTGAAAAGTTGAAAATAGAAAAGGTTTCCATAAGGGATAAAGCAGTGAATGCAACAAAAAGAGAAGTTAAATGAAATTTTAAGGTCTGACCTAAAATTGCAATTATCAGGGTAGAGTGATTAGGAGAGAAAATTAGAGCATGCTAATGAAAAAAGAAAAATATGGATGAAAGCACATGTGTAATAAGCTGGACATGAATATCCATTAGGTAATGGATTTTGTTCCAAACTTAATAAGCCAAATTTCTAGCAGCACTTCCTATGTGAAATCATCACTTACGCAGTATATTTTGTTCATACATAACAACCAGACATTCATTCTGTAGATCATTCACATAGAGAAATAACAGATCTTGCAAACAGCTATCTAAAATTCCTGCAAGCCCAACTTTCCACCATTTATAACAATAAAAGTCTATTGGAATTGGCTCTGTATCAATAGAATCTCATTATCCATTTTCAAAACATAAAAAATTGGTGTGGTATATTCATACCATACAATATGACCAGTAAGAAGAGAAATGGTATAGAAAACTATAGTTAAACACAACTTAAAATAGTACTCCGACTTAATTAAGAAAATAGTACTCCGACTTAATTAAGAAAATAACACTCCAACGTAATTAAGAAAATAGTACAGTACTATATTATTAAAGTGACAGCAAATTGATTAAGTGCCAACATAGAAACACACACAGGAACAACTACACCATTTTGGAAACCTGTTGCAACTTAAAACATAGAAGTCCTAATTCCTAAATGAATCTGTAAGAGATCATTTTTACCATCGTAACATTGCAGCATTAGTGTCTTTTGAGTTTTTGGCATCAAGACAAAGGTCTGGACCCAGCAATTTGTTCATTCTCCTCACGAGCCGATAGTAATAATGTCTAACCTAAATTCCAAATAAGAAAATAAGAAGAAATATAAGAATCTATCACAGAAAGAATAGAGTGAGAAATCCACAAGTATTTCAGGAAAAGTTACCTGATCTTTGTTCTTGCTCTGGACACGGGAAGTTATTTTCTCAAAATTCTGCAGAAATAAAGGATTGCATTGTCAATGCATTGTCAGGAGATCGCAACTGCAGAAATCATGTTTCTTCATTAATGAATGTCCGTAAAAGAGTAAAAGATAATTTGCCTTGCCAACTTGCCGCAACGCGACAAAAAAGCTCTCTTCTTCTTGACGGGTCCAAGCTGCCCACTGCCTTGTTTGTTTTTTAACTGAATAGAGATAAGCAAGCTAATAATTATAACTCTTCACAGATATCGCTCAACTAACAAAGTAAAATAATACCAGGCATTTGTGGAGCAGCATGTTCTTGTGAGGAGGACGGAACACTAGAATCTCCATCCTTATTTCCAAGACTCCCAGGGCCTAGGCATAGATCGCAATCTAATGAAATCTGGGACACCATTTCTAGTTTTTAATCATCATTAAGCAGCTCTAATAGTGAATCACCTATCAGAAAAACAAAAGAGTATATAATTTAATGCCAAACCTACATACATGATATGATGATACATGCATAAGTAATGATGCCAAACAAAAATCATTGAATCCAATGAAAAATGAACCAGCAAAATCTAAGTAATGGTGCCAAACAAATCATCGAATCCAATGGGAAATGAACCAGCAAAATCTCAACAAAACAACAAAGATTTACTCAATCACTCAAGTTCTACATCTTAAACTACAGCCTATCAGAGCATATATACCAAAATTTTCATTTAGAGCAAAATAGACAGAAGATTTATGTATCCTGGTGAGCAAAATCAATTATATACCCAAATCAAGTACTTCGAAACTAGCACAACACATCACCAAAGAAGCAAAATGAAACAAAATCAAGATGGGCAACCTGCATGTAGGGTTCCCACATTAAACTCCATAGAATCAAACAACAGATACAATTTCAGCAGAAGAATTCACATGCCAAAACATAAAATACCATCCAATTCGGGCTTCATT
Organism: Hygrophila difformis; assembly: GCA_030278955.1. Lineage (NCBI taxonomy): Eukaryota > Viridiplantae > Streptophyta > Magnoliopsida > Lamiales > Acanthaceae > Hygrophila > Hygrophila difformis. The sequence continues at coordinate 2,668,074 of JAOANR010000003.1, forward strand.
CCAACCCAGTGCAACACCCCACCGAAACCCTACTCACCAATTGAACTCTCAAGCATATGCAGTCCTTAGATTACCGAATCAACACGAAACCCTAAGATCTAATGCCCGAAAAAAGGTCATATCTCAAAGCAAAAACATCAAATAATGCCATCTCGAACAGGAATAGGATGCACATGACGACTGAAAACACGCAATAATTAAAAAATAGCAATTCCCATACCAGCATAACAAGATTCAATTAGGGGAAAACCGATTGAACACCAAAAAGGGCTAACAAAAGGTTGAGACAAAAAATAAATCAAATAATCAGTGAATTGACGACAGATTAATGTCTTCAACTGCAGTCAAAATATAATTCAAATATGAAAATTAAATTGGTAGAACAAAAATAAAAAGGCAAAATAAAGAAGGAATGGAATAAATTTAGGTTGCGTACCACTTGGTTGCCTTGTTTCTTTTTTTTTTTTTTTTTTTTGCCTTTTTTTGGTTGATAAATGACAACAAAGGGTTTCTTACGAACCAATTTATAGTATTAAATTTTTATAAAATGAATTATTATTATTATTATTATTATTATTATTATTATTATTATTATTATTATTATTATTATTCCCTCCGTTTTTAAAAAATTAAAATGGACCTACAGTGCACACAGTCCAATGTACATTTTAAATCATTAATAATTCGAGTTCGGTATTAGTAAAAATTCTAAGAGTTCGATATTTAAAAACTACTCGACGAGACGAATCTAACAAGATCTCACTTGTCTATATTTTAACTAGTATAACTATGATAAAATTTTAAGTTAAAATACGTGTGTGAATAGTATTCAATTTCCAAACATTTCATATATTAAAAAACGGAGGGAGTATAATAGTAGTATGGAAAATAGAGTATGAGGTTGACAGTTTAAATAAAGAATTGATTTGTATATGCAAAAATCTATTTTGGAGAGTCAACTCCACCACGATAGATTAGTCTTAAATAAAATCAGTAGATGGGTTGGGAATTTATCATAGAATGATAAGTCCCAGGACTCTATAGGTTGGGATTCGATACTTGCTTACCTATCAAAAAACAAAAATAGAGGATGAAGGTTTGATTCAGTGATCCAATCCTTCAACATTAAACTTTATGTTGGTGTTCGTACTATCTTTGGTGAGACTATAAACAAAATAAATAAATAATACACCACCGTCTCTATCAATTTTGTACCATTTGACGGCTTACCACTTAACACTTATTCATGTTAGAGCATGTGTATTGCAAATACTCCATCCGTCCCATGAAACGTGTCTTGTTGACTTTTTTATATTATTTATTGTTCAGTTTTGACTTAATTTTATTGTAACTATATATTTGATAAAAAATAGTCAAGTTGTGTCTTGTTAGAATCGCATAATAATGTAGTTTTAGAATATATATTTTATATAATTTTTCATTGCACATATTTTGAGATATTAATGGTTGAAAAAGTGCATTGGATTGTGTACAAAAGTCGAACAAGATAAGTTAAAAGGGACGGAGGGAGTATATAATACAGTTGAATTAGATTTGTCTAATCTAATAATTTTAAATTATAAGTAGTATATTTTATTCTTTACTTGAACACGTGGTAAAATATTATACATTAAATAATTATATTGAATTGTCAAGAGAGTTCCAAGTTTGTTGAGGGAAGGAAACACTATTGCTGACTACCTTGCAAAATTGAGAGTGGATAGTGAATTGTTCTTTATGACATGAGTTTTTCCTCCGGATGTTGTCATTCCTTCTCTCACTGTAGATGCCGCCAGGACTTGGTTCCCTAAATTTTGATTGATTGTTTTCCTTATTTTTCCGCCCGCACTTTTTTCTAGGTTTTTTATAGGATTAACACTCATATGTGACAAAAGCGTGTGGGAGCCCAAATCAGACAAATAATTCCTACACCTTTTTTTAACAGTATGAGACTTTACTTTTGATTAGTGTTCATTACTCAATTTTAATCTAACATTTTTATCACAATTGTATAAGGAAAAATATACTATTAGTCAAGTAAAACATTGTTATATTGTCTTTATCACCTAGATTCATAATATCAATTTATTTATAATTTTTATTTTACACAATTTTGAGTTATTAATCGATATAAATTGTGCATTTGATTATGTAAAATGTGAATTTGTAGCGAAAAAAAAAGAGGTAATACTTTAAAAAGTGGGAAAAAATGCCAATATGGTCATTTATTTTTACAAAAAAGCCAAATCAGTCATTTTTTTATTTTTTGGCCCAATTGGTCCGCTACATATACTAATTACGTCATAATCGGTCCTCCATCCACTAATTATGCCATAATTACATATTTTTGGCCAAATCAGTCCTTTTTTTTTCAAAAATCTAAATTGATCCGTTATTAATTTATGTCCCCTTCCATGCAGTCCAATGCACATTTCAAACCACTAATAACTCAAATTTGATATAAATAAAAATTCTAAAATTTCGATATTTATAAACTACACGACGAGACGAATCTAATAAGATCATACTTAGCTCATTTTAATTTGTATATCTATTTTTAAAATTTAAGTCAAAACAAGTGTGTGAATAGTAGCAAATTAGACAATGTAGTTATTAAAAAAATGGAGGGCTTATATCGCAATTGGTCCTCATTTTATGGAGAAACACTAAAAACCACCGAACTCTAAAAGATGATCCATTTTTTTAATAACTACATTTTATGGAGAAACACCATTTTATGCGATATAATACCTCCATTTTTTTAATAATTACATTATCTAATTTGCTACTATTCATACACTTGTTTTGACATAAAGTTTAAACATAGATATACAAGTTAAAATGAGCCAAGTAGGATCTTGCTAGATTCATCACGTCGTGTAGTTTATAAAATATCAAAATTTTAGAATTTTTACTTATATAGAATTTGAGTTATATCGAATTTGAGTTATTAGTGGTTTAAAATGTGCATTGGACTGCATGAAAGGGGACAAAAATTAGTAACGGACCAATTTAGATTTTTGAAGAAAAAAAGGACTGATTTGACCAAAAATATGTAATTATGGCATAATTAGTGGATGGAGGACCGATTGAGACGTAATTAATATATGTAGCGGACTAATTGGGCCAAAAAATAAAAAAAAGGACTGATTTGGCTTTTTTGTAAAAAAAATAGACTATATTGGCCTTTTTTCCTTAAAAAGTGTGTGAATATATTTTAAGAGGATTGACAACCTAATATTAGGCAATTACTTTTGTTTTTTTTTTTTTTAATTAGGATTGTGCATGATCCAACCCATTGAGAACAAGTAGAAATCAACAATTGAGTGTAAAATTCAACAAAATAAATATCCTCAAGTCCAATAACACTAGAACATGGTAGAGATTTTATTGACTTTAAAAATCAACCCTCGGATAAAAATGAATAAATAAAAACGAAAAGAATACGCAAGACTGTAATGTGTGGTTGAAATATTGAATCAAACATCCATATATCCAAGAACGCAATGACAGTGCTCAATCTTAGGCAAAGCTGAAAGGTAACTAACTACTAATAAGGTAACTATCTAATCTTTCTTTTTGGATAACAAGTGACGCACTAAAGCGTCGGCAAACAAAGAACAAAGCAAAAAGAAGGGGAGGCGAAGAAGAGAGAGAAAATCAGAGACGCGGGAAACAAACACCGGCCATGTCGGCCTATAACATCGCAATGATCTCATCCGGAAGAAAAGCCCAAGTCGTAAAAAACTCTTCGGACTGAGCACCTCATTTAGCAAGAACGTCTGCAACAGCAGTACTATCTAATTGAAGGGTAAAATTGCGAGAAATGTCAAAAACATAAAAGAAATGAGAAAACTTGGTAAAATAAATTGGAATTAAGAGGTCTTGTATGGCCCAAAACTTTCTTATGGTTATTTTCAATTTGTAGTCGTTTATACCAAAATCATCACATGGATTTAATTCTCCAATTTCACACCATTTGAAGCCAAAGATTCGACTAAAATAATCCATCAATCCTTCCATTATTGGCAGAGATGGTCCCAACATAGTGTGATGAAAAGAGTTTGGATAGAATGCACATTCGAGAGGTGTTAATCTGTGATGGGTGTTAATCAGGTATGTTGGGTATTTAATGAGATTTGGACAGTATAAAAACATTCAACACATACAAAGTACTCGTCCAGCACGTACAATTCAAACCAATAGAATAATGGTACACAGAACATACATTACTAATAATAAATGGAGTAAAAAACAATCCAATAATGTTACACAATAGAATAATAACAATATCATTATTAACAAGTTTCTCAAGAAATGAATACAAGAAGCATGTCCCAATCTAGCAAAGCAAAGAACATGAATGGAAATAATTACTATGCAAGAGTTGACTGAAAATTTTAAAAATAACCTCAAAGGAAAAAAGTGAGTATAATGGTACACAGAACATACATTACAAATTGTGATCCATAGCTTCAGTTCACGTCTTTAAGTTTCCTTATCAATGTGTCCAAAGATTTCTTCTTAGGATTATTCTGCTTGGCTCCTCTCGTTCCGAACGAACCGAACAAGCTTTCGGATTGATCCCTAAGTTTCTCAGAAATTGCGACAACTTTCCTATAATCAAGTGCATTATAACTCCTCTCTCGGATAACGGGGTTCAAGTAGCTCTCAGGATGGTTGCTCAGTAGCAAGTTCACCATTTGCCTCGACTCAATAAGTGCAGATTTCAACTCACTCGCCTCTGCCTCCGACAGAAGAGGCGTCTGGCCTTCTGCAAATGACTCCAACAATCTAAGATCAATGTCGATCCCTGTAATAGCATGGATGGTGAACCTCTTGACCGACTCCCCAAGTAGAGCCCCAATGATCTTCTTCGATATATGAGAAAGAACATCATGAAGAACACGCTTCAGCACCTGAGCCGGCAAGATTTGTTGAGCAGTCGAGACCAGTGTTTCCAAGAACATGAATACCTCATTGGCGTATTCATTCTCTCCCTGAGGAGCTTCATCAGCCACCCAATTAACATTCTCAATCAACGCCACACAGCCATCGACCCTCTGCTTCAGCAACCCTGCAAGCTTCTCTTCAGCTGCATCGCGGGCTTTTGTAAGAGGGAACTGTCGCCTGCTCCTCTCTGCTAATCTTAAAGGAATGCCCGAGAGCTGAGCAGCGTGGCGAAAGAAGAAGTCGCAGGCACGCTCAAACACCGCCATATTTGCAGCCATCTGCATAGCCTGAGTATACCCACTGATTGAACTATTGATAACTTTCAACAGAGACTCATCCAACACCTCAACCAACAACCTGTCCAAGTATTTCTTGACCACATCATAAAACTCGAGCTGCCCGCCATACGACATGAAACTCACGGTATCAGCAATAAACGAACGCACGATTCTACAGCAATCGGGCACAGTGGCTGAAAACGGCGCTATATATGGGAACGCAGGCATGATATTCGACGTTTGTAATTGAAACGAAAGCACGTTCATGGAATATTCATACTCTTTCTTCATATACATTTGGTCCAACTTATCCGCAGCCAGAGCCTCGGCAATCTGCTTACGACAATCAGACAACAGCAACTCATGATACTTATCCCTGTGCTTGCTCAGCACATCAAGCAGAGCATCAATTGGATACCCGAATCGCCGCAGTGTCACAACCAGCAAACTGACATAATCCTTAATCAGCAACAAATGACTTGCTGTTTGCATCCTTGAGAATTGATCTTCCAACACTGAACACATCTTGTTCACTGCAGTATCCCATAAATTCTCCACTTCCATCTTTGATATCAACCCTCCCCCTGTCCTCAGAATTCGATCCTCAACTATGAAAAAACCAGCTATTTGTGCAAAGAATGTCTGGTGGGACTCGAGGAAAGGTGTCATTGATGAAACCTGGAAATCAGATGTCAACTGCAACTTCCTATTCTCAAAATAATACTTCTTGAACCCATCACCGAGCCCTAGGGTTTGGCTTACATGATATGCCTTGTATAAGGGCGTCAAATCAAACCCTAAAATCCCATTACCTGAGGTGCTTGCATCGACAATTCCATCAATTTCGTCATCGCCTTCTTCTTCTAGGGCATAGACGCAATCCCTCAAGCTAAGGCGACTCTGCTCTTCGGCTTGCCGCTGCTTGATTCTCAGGTCTTCCTCCCTCTGGCGTGCGGCGGAGGCTTGTCCAATCGCGAGTTGCCCCAAATTTCGGCTCACGGTACGGATCTCCACAAGCCAATCGCCGAATTCCTTATTCACCTGTCTCTCTATGTGTGTCCTAATGGCAGGGATCTGCTTCTCCAGCATTCTTCTTAAAGTGGACGAGGGCGTGGCTTGTTGGAAAGCCGCCTCTATTGAGTCCAAACATCGCAAGGCCATATAGAAATTGTTGTTGGTGAGTTGCGAATTGGCGCGCGAGCAAAGCTCCATGAGGTGAACGCACGCGGTGAGGGAATTAATGGCCAGTGTTATGTTGGAGCAAACGTTTCTGGCCTCGATGAAGGAATCAAGCGAGGTGAGGAGCGGAACGGCGACGGTTTGGAGTTGGGAATTGGAGTTGGAAAGCGCAGATTTAAGCGAATCAACGTCAGAGAGCAGGGATCGGAGGTCGTCGACCGCCGTAATAAAATCCTGGTAGTGAGCGCGGCACACATCCTCGATCTCCGACTCCTTGGATTTGGAAAATTGCTTGAGTTGTTGGAGCAGCGTCTCGGGTTTGCCGGAGGCGAAGACCTTCCGTACGTAAGGAGCGAGGTCCTCGCCGTTGCAGATGGCGGCGGAAAGGAGGAGCTGGTCCTGCTTGTCAGCGGAGTCGCCGTTCTCCGTGGCCGACACGTTTTTCCGGCGAATCTTCGTGGTGGAGTTCATGGTGTCTGATTTTCTGAACAATAATGAGCGCCGGCGTTGACGCTGAGTTGTCCCAGCGAATTGGGTGTGGTTTGCTGAAATGGGAGCTGGTAATTATCTACTTCTATAGTTAATTAATAAAAAGAAAGATCATAGCGGGGTCAGGGATCTCAACACCCTCTAAATCTGAACCGTTAAAAGAAGGTGATGACGATGTGATCATACTCCGGTGTCAGGATCCAGAAGTCAGTAGGATAGACGCTGTAGTCAAGGGTTAATCAACGGCCATGATTAGTGCGAATAAAAATGACAAAATTAATAAGGAAATTAAATATTGACGAAACAAAACAGCATGTTACCCCGAAAACTAATACTCCCTACATTTCTTGTCTAGAGATTAAAAGATGTTCGATGATAGTTTTATTTTTAGGTAGTAACAGATAGTTATACTATTTTTTTACTATATTACCCTTCACTTTACATAAATATTATTGGTTGACATTTATTAAAAATGAATTTAGTTGAAGGATAAAAATGTAAACTTATGAGTTAATTAATGCAAACCTTAATTATTGAAATTGAGCTAAAAGAGATAATTATTTAGAAACGGAGGGAGTACTATAGTCTATAGTAAATCAGAAAAGGAATGCATGAATGATGCTAAATTACCAATATTAATATACTATCGTTGTTGTTGGTTGCATTGCATATTTGCATGTATTGTGGCTAACTTGATTGATCTTTATAAAAGCTATATACTCGCTCCGTCCTCTGTTCATTGTAACATTGACATAGTTTTTACTATTCATTCTGTAACTTTAATTTAATTTTTTAATACATTTATATAAGATAAAACATAGTCAAGTGAGATCTTATTGAATTAGTAGATTTATATTATCGAATTTATATAGTTTTTATTTTTATACAATTAAAGATATTGAGCGTTAAAAATATGTATTGGATTGCGTGAAATCTTTAAATGTTTCAATTATTTAAAAACGGAGGGAGTATATAGGTGCAACGGTTCTCTTTTCTATTGCACAGTATTCTGTCTTGATGGCGTTCTTGTTTCATTTCCTATTACTTGTAGGTCCCGATTTTAATCTTGATTATGAGCGGTCGTCAGTGTGTGATCAGAACAATATGTAAGCAGCGGAAAGTAAACAACACGAACAACGAATTTGTTGACCCAGTTCGGTTTTGCAACCTACGTCTGGGGGATTCCAATCCAGGCACTCTCACTATGTAAAAGACTCAATCAAGACAAGACTCGATCTATCCAAGCACTTAACACCAAACTCTATCACACTAGAACCTATTCTAGCAGAACGACGTAGTCGAAACTCCCCCTCAACTACAGTCGCTGGAGTACCAATACAATCTGATGCAATCTTGATAGATGATCTTCCCAACACTTGAATCTTGAATATAGCAGACGATCTGGACTTCAATCCTTCATATTTCAAGGCTTCTTCGCAAAGGCAACCTCCACAACGTGATGTCAAGAAAGTGATCTTCAATATAGAAATCCTATTGAAGCATGTAGCACATAAAGACTTTGATGATCTTCAAGAAAACTCTCGGATGTAGAACACTCATCAAAGACTATCTAAACTCTCAAAGACTAAACTCTAAGAAAGACAAGAGAGAAAACCAATCTAAACAATATGAAAGTGGATTACAACTCAATATATCAATCTAGCAAAAATCTCTTAATCTCATCTAGGAGTAACACACTTATATAGAGGAGAGTAAATTCGCAATCTACTGAAAGTAGCTCCTCCAAACTGTTAAGATCAACAAACAATAACTGTCAATGTAACTTCCATAAATCTTTTCAGTTCTTGTCGTCAATGCGTCGTTCCAACATCGATCTGACGACATTGTTCATCTGCACAAAAAGCTTTTATGTACTAACATTACTTTTTCCCCGCTGTCTGTGCGTGCAATGTTCACTACAAGTTTCCCTTGTTTTTTTGCGGAAGATTGATGGAGCAACAGGTATGCAATTTAAATTTTATTGTTATTTTTTTTAAAAAAAGGTGAATATTTTATTGTTATCTGTTGATTAATTAATTTGATCGTTATACTTATATGTATCCATGATAATGTTTCATTTAATTTTGTGTTTTTGCTGTCGTTCCACTTTTATTTTGTTTTGGTAACAAGACGCGTCCAGCGTCGGCAGAAGAACAACAAAAAACAAGCGGGTACAAGAAAACGGGGGGGGGGGGGGGGGGGACTAAGAATAGGAAAGAACAGAAGAGCAAAGCAACGCAGCTACCGAGTCAATGCCTGGGGTACCATATTCTCATCATATCTGTTGAAAGATGAGTCCGACATTCATCCGGGGGAAAGCCCGCACCGTAAAGAAGAGCTCCGACGAAGCTCCCAACTTGGACAAAGAGTCCGCAACGGAATTGTCTTCGCGCATGGTGTGGTTCCAATAGTAGCCTGGATGCATCTTGAGGAGGTCGTCAATAGCACTTGAATATAACTCATACACATATATTTGTGTTTTGTAATTCGAAACCACACATGATCAGGTTATGTTTTTCACTTTTATAATACTATAGAAAAGACTGTATTGAAACATTTGTTCATTTTTTTACGCTATCTCATTTTTAATAATTGTTACATCTTCGCAATTCAAAACATATTTTTAACCATAATTCAAATTATGTATAAATAAAAATTACTATAAACATTTAATACTATAAAACTATGGGATTACATAAATCCAACAACTTCACTTAACGATATTTTTTTTATATAACTATATTAAAATATTTAATCAAACTAATTAGCATTGAGAAATATGAAAATGTACCATTTATTCAGGGTAGGGGTGGGAATAGGCCAGGCCAGGCCAGGCCCGGCCTTGTACGGCCTAGGCCTATTTAAGTTTTGTAAGGCCTAGGCCTGGCCTATTGCCTGTAATAGGCTTAGTTTCTAGGCCTAAGCCTGGCATTTTTAACTAAATAGGCCAGGCCTTAAGCCTTTATAAAGCCTATTCAATAAATTTTGAAATTTATAAAAAATATATATTTAAATATTAAATAAATAATAAAAAATATTGTTAATAAATTATAAAAAATTATATTAAAAAATTAAACAGGCCGGCCTACCAGGTTAAGTAGGCTTTTCGTAAGGCCTAGGCCTAGGCCTATTTAGTTAAATAGGCCTATAAATTTATCTGGGCCTGGCCTATTTGGTAAAAAGGCCAGGCCAGGTCAGGCCTATAATAGAACAGGCCTTAGGCCCCTGTCGGGTAGCCTGGCCTATTCCCACCCCTAATTCAGGGTAAACGAAGTATTTGATAAAAGGAAAAAAATGTAGTTGAAAAAGGAGGACAATGGTGTGAAATGAAAGAAAAACTAGAGCGAATTTGACAGCTATTTAAAAATAATATATATACTTTCTCCATATTCAAAAAATTTTAACATTCTTTATTTTTAAGCAATTCAATACATATTTTTAAAGAGTAATATATCAAATTTTATAAAATTAAAAATTACAAAATTTAATGTTATAAAACTACGTGATTAGACGAATCTAACAACGTAACATCCCACATCGGTTGGAGAAGAAAACGAAACATTCCTTATAAGGGTGTGGACATCTCTCCCTTGTAGACGCGTTTAAAGCCTTGAGGGGGAATTGGCCCAAAGCGGACAATATCTACAAGTGGGTGTGAACTAGGGGTGTGAAATTTTCGGTATACCGTAATTTTCGGTACCGTACCGTACCGTACCGTAATTTTCGGTTTCGGTACGGTATGATACCGTACCGTAAGATTTCGGTACGGTAACAATAAAAAAAAATTTGATACCGCGGTATACCGTTACCATACCGAACTTCGGTATATACCGCGGTATCGGTATGTCGGTATGTATTGATTATTTGGTATGTCGGTATATACCGTAATACCGGTATGCTGGTATGTAGCGAAAGTTCGGTATGCCGGTATATACCACAAATACCAGTATGTCGGTATGTAATGAATGTTCGGTAATTCGGTATATACCGCGAGACCGGTATGTCGGTATGTACCGAAGGTTCGGTATAATGGTATATACCGAACTTACCGGAATGTCGGTATGGCAACAGTATGGATATACCGAAAGGTTCGGTACGGCAACGGTATGAAATTTTTCATACCGTAAAGTTCGGTATGGTATACGGTACGGCAAAATTTTTTCGGTATACCGTACGACCCACCCCTAGGAATGTGTAGTTAGGGGTGGGTCGGTACGGTATACTGAAAAAATTTCGCCATACCGTATACCGTACCGAACTTTACGGTATGAAAAATTTCATACCGTTGCCGTACCGAACCTTTCGGTATACCGAATTTCGGTATACCGAAAGTGTCGGTATGAAATATTTCCATTCCGTTGCCATACCGATATTTCGGTAAGTTCGGTATATACCGTTATACCGAACATTCGGTATATACCGATATACCGGTATCGTGGTATATACCGACATACCGAACATTTATTACATACCGACATACCGGTATTGCGGTATATACCAACATACCGAACTTTAGCTACATACCAGCATACCGGTATTACGGTATATAGGTATCACGGTATATACCGAAGTTCGGTACGGTAACGGTATACCGCGGTATCAAAAAATTTATACCGTTACCGTACCGAAATCTTACGGTACGGTACGGTATGATACCGTACCGAAAATTACGGTATACCGAAAATTTCGGCATTCTCGGTATTTTTTCGATACGATATGTGCGGTATGCGGTATATTCGGTATTTTTCCCCAGCCCTATGTGTAGTATTATTGTATTATTGTTATTATTTGTAGAAGTAATTATTTATGTAGAAGTATTATTAATTTTTTATTATTAGTGTGTTCTTAAAATATTTATAAGTTTTTTCTCGCATATAAATAGTTTTAGATAACAACTTCCACAAGTGCATAAATTCATGTCTTCAAACCTTATGATTACATCCGAACATATATAAAAGAATTTTAACTTAATTTTAAAATAGGCTTAACCAGACTTTTAAAATGTTTGAAGACCGGTCTTTTTAAATAAAGAGGCCAGGCTCGAGCCTTAAAAATTTGACGCAGGCCTAGGCCGTTCAAGTCAAGACCTAACCCTGCCTAACATATTTCCACCCTAGTGTGAACGGTTAACATTTTTAAAAATCGGGGAGTATATACCAAGTAAAACAATATGCAAATAAAAAAGTGTAGAAAGTAATCTGGTTTCGGCAGTTCAGCTTATCAAAAAAAATGTGTAGAAAGTAATTTCATTAAATATTTAAAATTAATTTAATTCTAATTAACTACTCCCTCTGTCCCACCACACTTGTCATGTTTGACTTTTTTACACTGTTCATTGTTCAGCTCTGACTTAACTTTATTTCAAGTATATATTTAGAGAAAAATAGTCGAGTTGGGTCTTGTTAGAATCGTATGATCACGTAGTTTTATAGTATATATTTTGCATAATTTTTTATTGAACATATTTTGAGATATTAACAGTTGAAAAAGTGCATTGGATTGTGTGCAAAAGTGAAACAAGACAAGTTAAATGGGACGGAGGGAGTAATTAATTTCATCCTGGAATTCAAAGTGAACACATGGATATGTGGTAAAAGTGAAGTGTTTGGAGACGAGTGCATGCAAATATTATCATTAAATTTACAGAAGCAAAACGTATACTGTATAGATGGAAGGAAATGATGGGAAATAAATTAAAACAGGACTCTTGTAGAGTTGTAGTACAACTATTCAGTATTCACCAATCACCAGGACCGGAGGTAGGTCGCACGAACCGCCATAGCAGCAGCCTCACTCAACGAGGGCACAACAGAGAATAAAGCGTGTAAACGACGTCGGAGCAGAGAACGAAGAGCAGGAGCAGGAAGACGAACACGGCGGTGAATCGGAACACCACCATAAACACGACGGAGATGATGACGACGTACAAGAAGAAAAAGCTTGGGGAATCGTCCGCGGCTGAGGTCGCCATTTTATAATTGCTTCAGGATCGATCGGCCGGCTCCGGTTGAAGCATAAGCATACCTTCTGAATGGGCGGTGTTTAGAGGCTTTTAAATCACTGCCAGCCAGCCAGCCGTCGCGATCGGTGGGGGAATATTGTTCGAAGGCGGTGGGCTTTGGATTTGGGGGAATAATAATAATAATAATAATCGGAGAAAGTTGAGAATCTGTGGACCGCCACAGGGATTCCATGGATCTTGAGGTGGATCTGATAAGGTGAGAATGAGATCGATCATCTTTGAGATCCCGGGACTTCCAACTCTGGAGGAGTAAGGTGGGTGTTGGGGGGCCATGACTCCATGATTTGAAGAAGAATACTGGAGGAAGTTACCAGAAATGGGCCTGAGATTTGTTATTGGGCCAACTACTTTGTATCAGGCCGCCGGTGAATATGTTGGACTACCTTTTTAGCCCAAAATAAATGGGTTGTCGGCAAAGTATGAAACCCAAATTCTCATCTTCAAACTGGCCCATCTTATCTTAATTTTTTTTAAACAGGCATTGAAGGCCTGGAAAGGGGTGGTGGGAGCCCATGGCACACAATTATCTTATCTTAGTTGAAGTACTATAAAAGTTGCCACAAATTATTCATAAATCACAGTATTATAATATTCATTTGTCCATACTATACCCAATTGCCCTTAATTAATAGGCTGATACAAAATTTTATCCTTATGAATAACATTATCTGTTCCACTACTTTATTATATATATGACAGAATTTTATTTGCCTTATAAATATTATTGCTAATATTTTATTATTTTTTTTGGTATCGTAATCAAAATTATGATGGTCAGTACAGCAAATAAATAAATAAATAAATAAAATAAAATTATGATGGTCATACTTAGGGGTGTAAACGAGCCGAGCCGAGCCCGAATAGTGGTAAGCTCGGCTTGAGCTCATGAGAATTCGAGCCGAGCTTTGACCGAGCCGAGCGTTGACCGAGCTACTTCGAGCCGAGCGTTGACCGAATCGAGCCGAGCTCGAACTAGTATCATTTTCATCCTCACATAATTTATAAAAGAAATTATATTTAATATATTGTATATATTTAATTTTATTTAATTTAATCTACATATTAAAATAATTTTAAAAATATATATTTAATTAATAATATATTTTAGTTTAAAAATTAAAAGATATAAACAATAATAATACTATACTTTTAATATTATATATAATTTCTATATTTACTAATAAATAAATATATGTATAAAAATAAATCGAGCATATTATCGAGCTTTCGAGCCGAATAGTGATTGGCTCGGCTTGAGATCATGTGTGTTACGAGCCGAGCTCGAGCTCGAACCGAGCCATTTCGAGTCGAGCTTGAACCGAATTTTGACCGAGCCAAGCTCGAACAATTCACGAGCCTATCAGTCTCATTTACACCCTTAGTCGTACTCAAACTTATTAGTCTGGTCATGAGGTCATCATTCAAACCAATTCACACTCACGGGGTCACCTCTATTTTTGTCAATATATGTGTAGACTGTAGTACTTCTATTTGTTAATTACCGAAATACAACATTCATGCGCCAATAATTATTTCTAAATCATAAATTTAATTAATTAATTTATTTATTTATATATTTTTTTTGTATGTCCTCCCTGCAAAATACATTATCCTTGTCTATGTAAAACAATCTGTTTAGTGTTTACACATAGAGTACGATTATATTTATATATACACTGTTGGCCCATATTTCTCATTAGATACTGTACACTCCATCCATATGTTAACGTTCCTTATTTTCACGCAATTCAATATACATTTTCTAAGAGTAATATTTTAAATTTTATAAAATAAAAAATTATAAAATTTTAATATTATAAAACTACGTGATTATACGAATCTAATAAGATCTCACTTGACTATGTTTTATCTTATATAACTGTGTTAAAAAGTCGAATCAAAATTACTCAATAAATAGTGTTTACTATGCAAACGTTAATATTTTAAAAATCCGGAGGAAGTATATGCCTTCATGCCTTTTAATTTTTAATTCTTTTTCATTTTATAAGGATCACCACGTTATGTGTTTATCTTCAAATATTTTAATTTTATCGTTACAAATTTCATACAGTATTTTTTTCCCTTCTATACATACTATAGCTAGATACAGTATTATATAATCTCATTATTAATCATCATTACAAAGATAAAGGATAAACTTATCATACCTAGTATAATTAGGTTTTATCTTTTACATGTACAATATTTAACTCCTAGATTCATTATATATTTCGGGCTTTGCACAACTGTAACGTAGAATTGATCATGAAAATTAAACTACGACTAATTGGAAAAAATGCCAAAATGGTGCTATAACTTTGTCTAATTTCCAATTTGGTGCCATAAGTTTGGAGTTTTTTTTAATTTGGAGTCATAACTTTGCTAATTGCCTTCAAAATGGTCCCATCGTTCCTTAATAACCCAAATTTGCTGATATGGCACAAAATTAGTATAAATAATTAATTTAATTGTGCTATGTAGATGTCATGTAGGTATTGACTGAGTTTGATTTACAAATGTGGATACTTTCTAATCCATTTACTACGTACTTGTACAGTGGAAAGGAGACCATTAAATTAGAAATATAGGCAGAAAGTGACCACATGTGTAGGTCAAATCCAGTTAATGACTACGTGATACCTACATGGTACAATTAAATTAATTATTTTCACTAATCTCGTGCAACTTCAGCAAATGAGGGTAAGACCCGATGGGATCATTTTGGAGACCATTAGCAAAATTATGGCACCAAATTAGAAAACTCCAAACTTATGACACAAAATTGGAAAATACGCAAAGTTGCGGCACCATTTTTGCATTTTTCCCACGACTAATTCATTGCTTTAGTTCATTATATATAACGTGTTGTTAATTCGAAATAAGTGTGTTGGTCCACTTGTATTCATTAATTTTTTTTTTTGGTTAAAATAAAATATAATTAATGTAATAGCAAAGTCTTGAGCTTTAATGAATGAAGATGTTAAATTGATGTGAATGGAATATAGGACTATATATATTGGATTTGATTTGCTTTAAATCCCATTATTACATTGTATTTCAACTTGAGAATGATGAAAAGTCGAAATTGGATATTGAGTTGCTTGTTTCCGTATTCTTCTCTCTCTCCTTTTTTTTTTTTTTTTTTTTTTTTTTTACTTTCACTAATTCACTGTTGTTTGCCATATGCACTTCACATCAATTTTGGTGAATGTGGAAAAATGTTCCAACACTATTTGCCTCCAATTATGATTTTTTCTAACAAAATTTATTTTGACTTCTGTTTAAAATACAAATTTTATTTTTAAATAAAATTATTGTTAAAAAAAATAGAACTACATACATAAGTCATAAAATGTATTTTCATATATACTTTCATATAAATATTATTACTTGTTTGGATAGATTTAAAGTTACTTGTTAAAATTTTTTATTTCTGGAAATAGATAAAAAGAAAAACAATTTAAAAAGGTCTCTTCAAACAGGGATGAATAGGTTTTGCCAAAGTGGGCTGAAAGAATATTTTCAAACAAACATTGAAAAATACTCCTCCGTCCCATCAAACTTGTTTGATTTGACTTTTTGACACTGTTCATTGTTCAACTTTGATTCAAATTTATTGCAAAATATATTTGGACAAAAGTAGTCGAGTTTAGTCTTGTTAGATTCGTCTAATCATATAGTTTTAAAATATATAATTTGCATAACTTTTAGTTGTATATATTATGAGACATTAACGATTAAAAAGATGAATTGGATTATGTGCAGAAGTCAAACAAGACAAGTTAGTTGGGACAGAGGGAGCAATATTTACTATATATACATAAATTTGATTAACAAAGTGTTTTACTGGATCCAATCCATGAATAGCACGTTGATAGATGAAGCAGAGGCTACTTCTTTTGGCACATGCTGTTGGCTAATTTGGAAGAACAGATGCAACGAACTTCATGGCAATGATGCCATAGCATGGGAGAACCTCCACTGGCATGTTAAGAGGAATTCTGTCGAATACCTTGCGGGTAGGACTGAACTGTCTCGCTTGGGGGCTCGGAATTGGTTCAATCGCAAGGTTGTTTGGAGCAAACCCCCTCCTGGCTGGTATAAGGCGAATAGTGATGGCTCTTCGTCCAGCCATTCTTGCAGAGCAGGTGGTTTACTTCGAGATTCAAATGGTTTTTGGGTTGGGGGAATTCATTCCCAAGGAGGTCATATGCTTGCTGCTTTTGCAGAAGCGTGGGGAATTGCCCTTTGCCTGCAGCTAGCCTGGGATTTGGGGATTCGAAAGCTTATAGTGGAAGCGGACAACCAAGAAATCATCGATCTCATCAACTCTGGTGGTGTCTCGGTTGGTCCTCAAGTTCGAGTTTTGGCGCAGATCAAGGAGATGCAAGACTGGGATTGGCAACTTGTTTTTAGTTATATTTCTAGAGAATGTAACCGGTCCGCAGATGCTCTTTTGAGAAGAAGCAGGCCTCCCTTTGGGGTTGAACATTTAGTGAGGCCTCCGGATTACATGTTGGATTATCTTGTAAGAGATTTGGCTGGCTCTTGTAATGTTCAACAATTGCTCCATTAATATGGAATAAAATGGCTTCGACCCCCTTTCTTCCGGAAAAAAAAAAATTAACAAAGTGTTTGTGCACATAGTATTTTTTAATTAATTTAAGCTTGCATTATTTTAAACAATCGCATTTAATGAACAAACATTTCATCAACATCTGGCTTTGGCTTTATCAATTCAACCTATTAGCCGCATGGGATTCCCTTCACAATCTATCACAATATTATTATTTAAAATTAAAATATATAATGCATAATTAATACCCAAAAAAATACCCCATAAAAAAAAAAACAAACAAACAAATCTGTCCTCCATTGCCCATTTGCCAATTGTGTGTGCGTAAATATATCATACTTTAATACTTATATGCAACTTGTTTCTTTGTTTATTCAATTATTAAAGCAATATCCAATACCATTCAAAAAAAATGAGTGGTACAGGAATTTTAATTGTTCAAATAAAATTTCAAATCAATATTTTTTTTATCAATAAAAACATCTTTTAAAAAAGAGTTACAGTACTTATTTAGTGTGCACCAACAATTTCTTTATATTGACCATTTGAACATTTTTAAAAAAAAGAAATAAAAATTGGGCATATATCAGGTCAGTATAAATTATTAAAGCAATAGAACAAAAGCGCAATGTCAGGGAATTGGATTGAATTGACGACACCCCTCCTTTATTTGGTGATAATGGGAATTCGATTTATGCTAAATAATGCAATCATATAGTACAAGTATTTGTATTTCCCTTGGACATAATTTTTTTGGAGGCTTTAATTTATTGGAGTATTATATTGAATGTAAATGTGATGTCATAACGCATTGTTGGGTTGTACGTTTGTTTATTTCTCACTCAAACCTTATCTTCGATCAACTTCTTCCAATGGGTCCTTTTTTCATATATTCTATCTTCAATCATATGCGGTTTTTTTTTTTGTTTTTTTTAATTTTTATTTTTTAAGTTTATTTATTTTTTATGGCTATATATAACCCTCTTTTGAGTTTGGCTATAAGATCGTCATAAAAAAAATCAAGAAGAAAGTAAATAAGTTTTACACAATAGGGAAATGAGAAAATGACATTAAACAAAAAAAGAGAAAAGAATGGGGATAAGTGTGAAAAAGCAGTATGAGTTACTAATGATGATTTACTAATGGAAATGAAATGTGATCATCCTTCTAGTTTATGAAAGTTAAAAGATTCAAAATGATTGTATGATTGATTCCATTATATTCAAAACATTTTGCTTAATTAAAGAGTAGGTGGAAGTCCATGGAGATATAGTAAATTACAAAGTATGAACAAATAAAAAGGGATAAGTCCCTTGTGGTTAAGGGTTTAGGGAGGACTTAGCCCAAGTGGTTAAGTCCCTTGACTTCCAACAGAAGGTTGGAGGTTCGATTCCCACCGGCCAACAGAAAAAAATAAAAAGGGATAAGGGCCGATAATAAATTATTTTTTAATCTTCAGCAAGTCTAATTAAAAGATTGATACATTTCATTCATTGAATTTATATTATATAGGTAATGAATTAATCTCAGTTACTTTTTTAATATTCAGCAAGTCTAATCTTCATTCTCGTGTAGTCGCATAAGTTTTAAATTGTAATTATTGCTTAATTAGAAAATTTTATATGTGCATCCTCATTTTTCACAGTAATTAAACCCATCTTTTCTCAAAATACTTTTGGGATTAATTCACTAATTGTGTATTTACTCTTCAAGTATTGAGTATCAAAAATCCATATAATCCAATGAGAGTGGTAGATGGGTTGGAGCTCCTCCACCCTTAATAATGACTATCTGAGAACAAATTAAATCGAATTCATACTGATATATACTCCATATATATATACTTCTATAAATTGATGACTTGATCAAAAAAATTAGAAAAAGAGCAGAATAAGAATGGACAAATCCTTCACTATCAGACATCATCATGAATAGAAAGGTCTCATTCCACTTACATACATACAGCCGTACATAATTTAATCACTAAAATTTCTAGATAACACGCAATAGAATTAAATTCCATTTGGAATGCATACACAAGCAAAGCAAGCAAGCACCCTTGCCTTGTTTTTTTTTCCTGTTCCTATTACAAACAAAACCCCAAAATGCCAAATACAGAATATGAATCCCATGCAATACCAACAAATTTGAAACAATATGATTTATTTAATTTATAGTAATATTTTACTAAACATCGGAAAAGCGTAGATAGCATAAATCAAACTGCAAAATGACCACAACCAAATTCCATCAGTAACTTATTCTTCTCATAATTAGACATCTTTCCTATATACTCCCTCCATAATCCATATAAACATTAATATGGATTTTATTTGACTGAATCGATATATACAGTTATACGTATCTGAAGTTCTGAACTCTCTCCCTCAACAAGCTTGGCGTGCTACATCACAGAGCATCCACTGGGATTTTCACTGTCACCGTGAGATGTTTGATCGTATGTAGTTAAGTATGTTGGTGATGGTGGGTTTGGCCCTTGCGTGTAGTGCATCGGGTAATTATGCTGATAGTGATAATACGAGGGCATGCCATAGTCTTGTCCGAAGACGAAACTTTGATCGTTCATTGGCATTTCATAGTACGTCTGTGGAATGTGGCTATGGTATTCGGTCTTGTTCACTTCAACCATGGTTCTCCCTTCTTCCCCAGCTTTGGTTGCCTCGGGTTGTGAATTGTCTTCTTTCTTGTCTTTGTTGCCCTCTTTCTTTTTATCACCATCGTCTTGGTTTTCTTTTTCCTTTTTCAGCTCTGTTTCTTGTCCACTGCCTTCCTTCGTTTTCTTTTCCTCGATGCCTTTGCTTTCTTCTTTCCCTTTCTTGTCTTCATTCTTTTCATCCCCTTTCTTGTCTACATTCTTTTCATCTTTCTTGGGAGGAACAATGTCGACCGCTCTTTTAAGCCTCTCTTTCAAGTACGTTGCAAGTTCTTTTGCATCCATTGTCCCCGTCACAGAAACCAAATCCTTTCGTAGATCCATGGTAATTGAGTTAACCCCTATTGAACAATACACAGTAAGTTGTTCAATTACATAATGATACATTTACATAATATCCTTTTTACATTCGATTCCTATTCATTCATTTCAAATGTATAAGAGTCATGCTGTTAAATATGCATAAGATGATTAGAGAGAATATTCTTCATCAACCCAGCCATTAATTCTCACATGGAATTCTCACATGACATATCATAAATAAATCAACCCCACAAGTATTAAAATTGAAGACACACCTAACATAGATAATTAGGAAGGGAATCTGCAATGGCATGCATGATGCATCAACAAATCAAACTTAAGAATTAGACATAATGAATGATGAAAAGTATAGTTAGGTGAACTCACCATCAATATTCTTTAATACGACTCTCTTTATCTTTTGTGCACATCCATCACAGTGCAGTTTGATTTTCAACACCACAGTAGTCACCACAGCCTGATCAAGAGCACCAAGCCAACCACAACATCATTTCAGAAAACTAAATACAATAAAATAAAATGAAAATCAGACTAAATCCACAAAATAAAGATATGATTCTCCAAACATTCAATGAATCCAAGAAGATCTGTATAACATCATTGAATAAAGTAATTACCTCTTTGGGTAATTTCTGTTCATCACCACCCTCGTTTTCCTCTGTTTTCTTCTCAGATTTGTTCTCAGTCATGTTTTCACCTCCAGCTCCGGCGGCCCCTTTGGGCTGTGGATAGGATATGAGGTCTACCTTCTTCCTGGTCTTGCTCTCAACTCTTTCCCGGAGCCAAAAGGGGTCCACATTCCCCGTCACAGTTAATGTCTTGGCATCATAGTCAGCCTTCACTTTCACTACACCTTTACAAAATGGACCACATAGCAATAATTTATTAGGGCCTACAGATAAGCTTTGTGATTGCTCAATGTGCAGGCATAAATCAAGTGTGACACTAAATACATATCTACAGACTACAAGGATGAAAGAAAATGAATAAATAAACAAAAGTAAAAGGCGAAACGCCTGGATTGGTTTGGTTAAGTGGTTTCTGGTTCACATGACTTGAAAATCAACTCATTTTTTAATACCGAGAAAAGGCAATTCTGAAAAATCGCTTCGAGAGGTAAATTGCAAAATTAGGTATACATGAAATGGTGAAAAGGGCAAATACTCAGTCTACTCTATCTACACTTTCTGAGGTTATGAATTGAGGAACAGCAAATAAAAAAGTAGAGTAAAAATTAACGGGGAATAATTTTTAGATTTTCAATTTTTCATAGAATCATAGTTTCACTGTGATATACCTAACTGTCATGCGGTGAAAAGTAAACAAACGAAATACGAATGAAACTGGAATCAGTTTGAATTTTGAATCTACCCTCGAACTGGCTGATGGATCGCGTGACTTTCTTCGCACATCCTGCGCAATGTAAGTCCAGCTTCAGCACCACGGTGTTTGGCTCAACATCCTTCTTCTCGCCGCCGCCGTCCTCCTTCAGCTCCGCCTTCTTCTCGCCGCCGCCGTCCTCCTTCAGCTCCGCCTTCTTCTGCAATTCCTGTTTCGTCAATTCTTGCTTTGTTTCTGCTTTCTGCAAAAAAGAAACCCCAAAGAATATACAGGATACGGCGAATCATTCAGACCACTTTCCATAAATTACCTATCGATCCAAGGAAAACCAACCAAAAAAATTAAAATAAAGAAGGAGATAATTAAGAAGCGTGAGACAGTTGATGAGGCAATACCTCTCCCATTGGGTGTGGTGGTGTTGAAAAGCTGACTGTTTGAAGAGTGAAAATGGTGGCAACAGGTAGAATTTATAGATGCTGAAATCAGAAATGATATTTATACTGAAGAATGGGTATGTACTGTATGTATAAGCAGTATGTGTAAGCGTATAGTATGTGTGTACTGTACTGTATGAATGTATTTATGTATGAAGTCCTAAATTCGGGTAACTTTGAGGACTAAAATGTAATAAGTGCTTGTTTCTAGAATTTTATTTTTGAATAAAACGGCCACTGTTCAACCAAAAAAAAGCGAACCTTTCTCCGGTATGTACTGGGGTAAATTATGACCATTAGATAGAAAAATATATGAAGGGTTGAGATTTATAGTGGGGTAATTATGTCTTTATAAATCTCATAATTTTAATAAAATTGGATGCACAGGAATGATGTGTATCTTCTTTCTTTCTTTTTAAAATTAGCAAACAAGAATTTGAAGGTAACGATGAATTTCATTTTTTTTTTCTTTTTAAAATTGGTAAGCAAAATTTTGAGCATAAAAGAATATTTACTAAGTTTTCTGAAAAATGATGACATTCGGTTTAAAAGAATCAAACATTCTCTTTTCATTCTGTCGGGTTTTGTGTATCATAATGTATCACTATTTGTCTAACAGAATGTCTCAACCTCAAAGACAGAATGTTTGATTCTTTAAGATAGAATGTCAAGACTAACACATAATAAAATATTAGATATTTCAAAATAGAATGTCACTCTACACAAAACAGTATGTTAGATAATTCAAAACAGAATGTTAAATAATTCAAAGCAGAATGTCATAACTATAAAAAAAGAAAAAAGAATGGTATATACAACAAGACAGAATGTTGGATGTCCGATAACAGAATGTTAAGTAATTTGGAACAGAATGTTAAGTAGTTCATAACAGAATGTTATATATATTTCAAAACAGAATGTTACATACTTGTAGGTAGTTCAGAACAGAATGTAATATACTTCCTCCGTTTCTTTTTATTTGTCCCATTGGGGTTTTGTGTCATGTGCATTCGCATAATTTGATTTAAATTTTTATCATAGTTATACAAGTTAAAATATAGTGAATTGAGATCTTGTTATATTCGTATCGTTATGTACTCCCTCCGTTCCTTTTTAGTTGTCTCTTTCAGCTCAATTTCAATAACCAAGATTTGCATTAATTAACTCATAAATTTATATTTTTACCCTTCAACTAAACTCATTCTTAATAAACGTCAACAAATAGCATTTATGTAAAATGAAGGGCAATATAGTAAAAACATAGCATAACTACCTATAACTAGCTAAAAATGACAACTATTTTGGAACATTTTTTACTCTCTAAAAAGCCAACTAAAAAAGAACGGAGGGTGTATTTTTTTAAATATCAAACTTTTAGAATTTTTATTTGTACCGAACTTGAGTTATTAATGTTTAAAACGTGCATTGGACTGCGTGCTTGATGAGTCAGTATCAAATAATAAAAAACAGAGGAAGTAATCATGACCTGTAAAAAGCAAAAAAGTTAAAAAAATATATAAACTATATTCTTGTGAAATTACATAATAATCCTTAACATATCTCCACCGATGATTTTATTTTATATAAATAATGATCTAATGGCTCTAAATAAACCCAGTAAACCCTAAACCACCACCAGAACCACTACAAGAAAAAAACTGTATAGCGACCGTCAATTTCGGTCGCTAAAGGGAAATACGGGTCGCCATTTCCGCTCAGCGACCGTCTTAACGACCGCACAACGTGCGGTCGTTAAAACCTCCGTTAGTAAACATCCAGCGACCGGAAAAAAATTCGGACCAAATTTAGCGACCGAATTAGCGACCGAAATGTTCGGTCGCTAACTTTTGCGACCGAATTGGCGACCGAAATATGCGGTTTCTCGTTTTTTTCCATTTTTTATTTTTTTTATTTTCACGACCGAATTAGCGACCGAAACAATTCGGTAGCTAACTTTAACGACCGAATTAGCGACCGATTTTTTCCGGTCGCTAAAAAGTTTCAATAAGTGAAAATTTTTGGCTCCGTGAGGCCTCGAACCCATCCCCTTCAACCCACCATCCCTCACCTGTAACCACTTTTGCCACATTTAATTCACCAAATTGTTGGTGACAAGTCTCGAACCTGGGTGGTGAGCATTGAAGCTCATCTGTGTGCCATCCTGCCATGTTGAATTTCATGTCATATATTGTTATGCTTTATATATATATTGTATATCTATTGGTAATATATATTTAAATAATTAAAAAATATTAATTAAAATATATA